>OX421423.1:17778977-18496391 GCA_949126915.1 Musotima nitidalis | reverse complement strand
ACTGGATGATGAGTAGCAGGACAGCGGTGATTATGGGCAAATACCCCCAATAGAATGTAATCTATTGGGGAGGCCATGTTCAGCAGTGGACTCATATGTCTGATATGCTGAATGCCCAAGCGCACATTTTTATTGACTGAGCTACTTTTTTTCCAAGCATGTTAATTTAAAGAAAATTCATTCTCTAGTCTTTTTTATGAGTGAAATTTATATTACTAATTTGTCACTTATTTGCATGTTTACTGAACTGAATTTGCAAAAGCAGCATATTGCTTCTGCAGTAGATAATAATGTAGTACATAGTTTAATGATTAGTAGATAAGAATGATGTGAAAGTTTTTAGTCAGGTATTTATTGTAAGCTACTCTATCGTACTAGGTTTGGTACCTGTTAAGATAGTTGTAAGTTTTATGGTTGAATAAATAAATAAAATGCTATACTTTGGAATAGGACATCATCTGTTATATTTATTGAATCTTACAAGTAGCGAAAGTTTATGAGTATAGATGTATATTTGTTAATCTATCACACAAAAAACTTCTGAATCGATTGTGATGACATATAGTATATATTTAGCTGCGGTCCAGTAATAAAATATAGGATGTTGGATTCCGGTATTCCATCGGGAACGGCGACCATCCAGGTAACACCGCGGAGCGTTACTAGTATATAATAAAATACTAAAATATTTGTATGCTACTCTATAATAAAATATTATGTAATGTATTTGTTCAATGATATAAAATAAATCGAGAGAGAACCTTGTTTTGTAAGTCTGCCAGTGTGCAATGTGCACGCGGCCTAACCAAGCAGCGCCTGCAGTACGTCTGATGCGTTTCCCGAGTTTTTGTCGGAGTCGATGACCCGAGACCTGCGCGCGCGCCGAACAACTATTACGACAGTAATGTCTGCGTGATTTGTGTGTTCACTTTTTAGCTCCAACCGCAATATGGACGAACGATCTAATGAAGGTCTGAAGATCAGACTAGATGCAGGCCTCCTGTTATGAAGGAAGTTCAGCAGTGAATTTAAATAGTAAAAAAAATTGTACTGGATTTATGTAAACCACTGTATTTTAACTCACTATCTTACCATTGCACCATTGATTTATTTTAAAGGAAGCCTTGGGCTGATTAGAATGTACTCGTTAGCCAGGAGGTAGAATATGAATTATTTTAAAGATTTATAGTATTTTATTCAATTTATGTGATTATAAACTTCATATAAATAAAAGTTAATTTACATAAAGACACAACACAAGCATATGATAGCAAGTTACAAAGCAGACATGGCCCTAAAAACCATCAAAGCAAAATTGCTTAAATAAAAAAAATCTAGACGATAAATTTTTTAAAATATATGGAAATAGACGTATACTGTTTTCATCAGTGTAAATAAATAATAATAATAAATATTTCCTGACTATTACACCAATTATTTAGTTCCAAGATAAGTATCATTAAGAACTTGTGTTATGGATACTAAACAACGGATAAACATACTTAAATACATTTTTTTTTGTAAATACATACTTATTATACATAGAAAAACACCTGAACCAGAACAAATATTCATGTTCATATACACAAAGATTTGTCCTGTGTGGGAATCGAACCCACGACCTCTGGAGTGAAGTGTAAGTATGCTGACCTCCACGCCATATCGGTCGTCTGAAAAACTTAAACAACAAAAACTTAAAAAACTTAAACACACTTGTTTAAGTTTTTTTTTTACTAATTTGCATTTTTTCTTATGATCATAGTAAATATATTAACTATCATGTTGGTACGTAAATAAAGTATTAATCATAATAGGTTGGGGAAAAAGTCTTTTCGTATTTTTGTATAAAAAGTCAAGACATTTTTTTCAAAGTTTATTTACATTTATTTACAATATATATGTACCGTTTTGTTGAATAACTTTCTGCCATTTTGTGGGCAGAGACATTATCCCGTTACTGTAGAAACTTTGGGACTTCTGATCAAAAAAACGGGACAAATAGTTTTGGCAGTCCTCCCTTGAGGTCAACCTTACAGAACCTAAAGAATTCTGCAGAGACCGAAACAGGTGAAAATCTGAAGGCGCAAGGTCAGGGCTATATGGTGGATGCACTAGGACCTCCCAGTCGAACTCTCTTAATTTTTGCTGAGTGGCTAAAGATGTGTGTGGTCTAGCGTTATCGTGATGAAAGACCAAACCCTTCCTGTTGATCAATTCCGGCCGTTTTCTCTCGACTGCTTCCTTTAATCTCATCAGTTGCTGGCAGTAAAGATCAGAATCGATGGTTTTGCCGGGCGGTAAAAGCTCATAATAAACAATGCCCTTCCAATCCCACCATACACACAGCATCACCTTATTTCGTGTTAGGCCAGGTTTGGCCACAGTCTGTGAAGCCTGGCCAACTTTCGACCACGACCTTTTTCGCACGTTCTTGTCGTACGTGATCCACTTTTCATCGCCAGTTATCAATCTCTTCAAAAACGGCTCGGTTTCATTACGTCTCAATAATGAATCGCAAATGAGTACACGGTTCATTAAGTTTCTTTGAGTGAGCTCGTGTGGCACCCAAATATCGAGCTTTTTTGTATAACCAGCTTTCTTCAAATGGGTCAAAACTGTTTTGTGGTCAATTCCCAGTTCTTCAGCTACATCGTAACTACTAATATGCCGATCTTGCTCCACTCTTTCAAAAATGGCGTCCATTTTATTCGTAACAGGGCGACCAGAGCGAGGTGCATCTTTAACATCAAAATTTCCGGACTGAAAACGTTTGAACCAAATTTGTGCTACTCTTACTGACACTGCATCAGGTCCATAAACATCACAAATTTTTTTCACTGCTTGAGTTGCATTTTTGCCTTTTTTATAATAAAATTTTAAAATGTATCGAATTTCTTCATTAGATTCACTCATTTTTACGGAGAGAAAAACAAATGAAAAATAGCGGGAAACAACTTTTTTTTATTTTTTTCTTTTCTTTATAATGGAACCTTTTTAATGTTACCAAAACCAGCCAGACACAAATAGTACAGTCAAAAAAATTTTATAATAAGTTTATACCTACGTTATGCGAAAAGACTTTTTCCCCGACCTATTATGTATTTGCAACTGTATGTATTCCTTAGTCACTGGCAGGCTGAAAAGCATTGTTTTTACAGATAAGTTCCTCAAACTTTGATGTACCACATTAGATGTACTTTTATTTTAATTGGTTGTAAGCAATAAAATATATATCGGCATACATCATGTAATATGAAGTTATTTACATTTAAATTCACGCCTGTTACCCTGAAGGGGTAGGCAGAGGCATATTACACACCCACACTTCGCCAATTATATAGTTGTCCCACGTAATAAGTAGCGAGCCTATTGCCGCTTTCCGGGCACTGTTATGTTCGCCAGAGCCTCGTCCGTTGATCGGCAGGTGCACCACTTGCAGGTGAGGTTGGCTTGGACTCCTCAGATCTTGGTAGAAGCCCTGTGCACTTTGATTGATAACAAAAATAAAGTTATGTCTAGTATAAAATAGTTTCATCGTCTAACTCCGAAAGTCCTTATCAGATTATCTTACAAGTGCCCTTGAATCAGAAGCACTATGTTATTGTATATCAGTTCAGCCCATTGACATTTCATTAGGTACGAGGCTCCTCTTACAAACTAAAGTAAGAGGGTATTGGGTCAAAATCCAAAGCGACTATAGACTCGCCACTTACCACGTGGGTCCATGAATATAATTGGCTAAACGCGGCCGTATACGTATGCCTCTGCCTACCTACTGTGTATGTAATAGTATGTATAAATGTGTATTGAGGCATTCTTCTCAATCTCGTTGCCTTTTGGAAGCCTCGTTAGAGTCACCGACAGACTGTCTGACTTACGGACAATCCGCTCCCTCCTTAAGAATCACGACAGGCTGACTGACAGATTCCCCCTATAAGAGTAACCGACATGCTGACAAATCTTGAGAAAAAAACCACAACAGACGAATAAACTGACAAACCTTGACAAATTCTGACAAAGAACCCATTTGCTTTTATTTCTTTATTATTGTACAGCTCATATCTCTTTCATTGTTGTCAAAAAAATATATCGAATTTCAATTTTGTGTCTGAATGTTTGACGAATCTAAATGATCATGTTGATCTTAAAGACAATAAAGTATATTTTTTTATTATTATTTTTATATTTTATATAATTATACTCAAAGAAAATATAACAGTAAAAATATTTTGTCCCACTAATCATTATCTCATACTTATTTAATATAGTCACGTAAATAGTTTTCTCAAGGTTTGTGGTCACTCTCAGCCACAGATCAAGAGTAACACTTTAAAGTTAGTACCTTAGGGCCTTATAACAAGGGTACAATTTAAATTATGCACCTGCATCGATGCTGACAGTACTAAGGGAAATTGTTATTGTAATAAACAGTTAAATCAGATGAAAGTTACGGTAAAAGTGTCCGATAGCTCGGGGCTGAGTGGTCATCGCTTTCTTACTCTCCAAGTCTTCGTCCTGTTGCAATACCTACTAGAAATATTTGAATTCATTCGAACTTTTATAATGATAATAGTTTATTTCAGACTTAGTCCATATTCATTACACCACAGTACAAGCAATACAATTAAAATACAATAAAATAAATTAAATTAAAAATATTAATTAGTGTGAGCACACTGGATGCGAATACACACGACTTTACAGCTTTCGAGCATCGGTGACTCCCAACGTGCAGCCAACGCACCCAGGATGCCGTTTGAACTTGCTCGCAGCCTCTTGAGCAGTCTTTCCCAAAGTGGGCGATAACGCCCCCTTGTGGGCGCTGCAGGTCTCAAGGGGGGGCGGTAAGAGACCCAGAAAGAAAGTGGGGGCGTTGTGTAGAGGCCTGGGGGGATTTGTAATTTTATTTAGCTAGGAGGCCTCTTAAAAAAATATTTATTCTTAAAGTGGGCAGTAGACAAAATAAGTTTGGGAACCACTGCTCTTGAGCATGGACGCGCACCGCTTACGCATTATAACGTGGAAACCGTCAACGCGTCTCTCTGGAAACATAAAAGAGACACTGCAATGATGCGTCAAACCATACAGCACCCTGAATGCGTTGTTGTTATGATTATGATCTTTAGATATTAGACTTTGTTAGTTTTAAGTACAGCGGTAATTTATTTATTTCTTTAATTGTATTAGATCTTAAGACATAATTTGAAAAAAGCCGAGATGAGTTTCTTGAGGCCTTCTTCTCAATCTCGTTGCCTTTTGGAAGCCTCGTCAGAGTCACCGACAGACTGTCTGACTGACGAACAATCCCCTCCCTCCTTTAGAATCACGACAGGCTGACTGACAGATACAGACTGACAAATCTTGAGAAAATCACAACAGACAGATAAACTGACAAATTCTGACAAAGAACCCATTTGCTTTTACTCCTGTATTAAGTTACCGCTCATATTTCTTTCATTGTTGTTAAAAAAATATACCTATGGAATTTCCATTTTGTGTAAATGTTTGACGAATCTAAATGATCATGTTGATCTTAAAGACAATAAAGTATATTTTATTTATTTTGTACTGAACTCGCAGTATATAGTTTGCAGTTTTATAGTATCTTTACCAAAGCGTAACAATCGATTGCTAATGTACGCATATATTATGCCGTGTAGTACCGGTCTATTGCCACCTCCTTGAGTCGTAAAGTCGGCGAAGAGAAATCCTACTGGATGATGAACAACAGGACTGCGGGCTAGCACTATGATCCCCAGCCCACAAATACCCAGCATGCATGTAATCTTTTAAGGAAGCTAATGTTCTGCAGTAAATAAATAAATAAATAAATATTCTCTTACAATCACACCAATTATTTAGTTCCAAGATAAGTATCATTAAGAACTTGTGTTATGGATACTAAATTACGGATAAACGTACATAAATACTTTTCTTTTTTTTTGAAAATATATAGGAGAACACCCAGACCAGAACAAATATTTATGTTCGTGCACACAAAGACTCCACGCCATCTCGGTCGTCAAGCAGTGAACTTAATAAGGCTGATATAATACCATTCGGCATATACCCAGCTTATAAATAAATAATTATTATTATTATTTTGCTGACAGTTACACCAATTATTTAGTTCCAATATAAGTATAATTAAGAACTTGTGGTATGGATACTAAACAAAAGATAAACATACATGGATACTTTCTTTTTGTAAATACATACCTAATAAACAAAAGGCAAACCCCAGCCAAAAAAAAAATTCATGTACATGCACACAAATATTTATCCTGTGTGGGAATCGAACCCACGACCTTGGAGCAAAGAGCGGGTAACTAGCCACCAATCGGTCGTCAGCTTATAAGAGTTTAGAAAAAGTAACATTGGGAAAAGACGACCAAAATCGATAAGTACAAGTAATTAAGTATACGTACTAGATTGCGAACAAATAAACAATTAAGCACATACTACATTTTACGTATTTAAATCTATAAGGTCATCTAATTCTATCCGGTCCCTTAACGGATTTAAACACAACACGAAATTACTTATCACTGTTCTTTGGTATTAAAGTATTCGAAACGATAGTCGATCGGATAAAATTGTACATTATTTTTTGGTATTATATGAAACTTATATTGCGGTATTGATTAGAGTATAGCCTCTGACGTTATACGAGAAATGCAGATGAAACATAGCTGCTGTTATACAATTAACTTTATTTTAAGCTGCTTTAAGTTGATCTTAAATATAATTTTCCTATCTATGCCAAATGCGTATTCCACTTCAAGTCGCCATATTGAGCAAATAATTCTGTAAATATTTTGATATGCATCTGATTCTCCTTATGTGCAAACGAATAAATAAACAGTCTAATATCCTTTACTCGTATCTGAATCGGAGTGTGAGAAAATTTGACCAAGAATTTCTAGATATTTATCATAGACTTAACATTACAAAATCTATTTCAAAACGCGCTGTAAGTGATCGCATGACACGTTCTAAAATAGCTTCTAGTTTAAATTTATCTGATAAATTCATTAGGATAAACTTTAAGTAAATTCTGATAAAGTTAAGTCTAACTGACATTAGTTTTTAATGTATCACAAAAAATTATATAAAATTTTGATTATTTACATACATATATTCACGCCTGTTTCCTCAAAGGAGTAGGCAGAGGCATATTATACCCCCACACTTCGCCAATTATACAGTTGGTCCCACGTAATAGATAGCAAACCTATTGCCGCTTACCGGACACTGTTATTTTCGCTACAGCCCCTTCCGTTGATCGGCAGGTGCACCACTTGCAGGTGAGGTTGGCTTGGACTCGTTAGGTCTTGGTAGGATCCCTATACACCCTGCGAATGTTATAAATTATAAGAAAATTTATATTGATTAAAAAATATGAATTATAGAGGAACCCCTTTCGAAACGCAGTCAACAGGCTTAAGGTAATTGCGTGTTGTGGCAACTACCAATCATATCTAGTAATTACCATATTAATAGCACCAGAATGCAGAGGAAACTGTTAAACGATATAACGCAATAAATAGTTTTCAACATTACACAGAGCTCCCGTCATACTTACAAACTTTGTAAATCTAATATTTAGAACGCAGTATTGTTTAACCTTTACAGATATCCGGTATAAAGAAACACCCCAAAATTCAATTGTTTCCTCTATCTGGATTTCATACATCATTAATTAAGTAACATTAATATGCCCCGACAAATTACCCCGACATATCACCCCAATATATCACCCGACATATCACACCGACATATCAACCCGACATATCACCCCGACATATCACCCCGACATATCACCCCGACATATCATCCCGACATATCACCCGGACAAATCACCCCGACATATCACCCCGACATATTACCCCGACTTATCAACCCGACATATCACCCCATTATATCACCTCGACATATCATTCCGACATATCACCCGGACATATCACCCGGACATATCAACCCGACATATCACCCCGACATATCACCCCGACATATCACCCGGACATATCACCCCGACATATCACCCCGACCTATCACCCCGACCTATCACCCCGACATATCACCCCGACATATCACCCCGACATATCACCCCGACATATCACCCCGACATATCACTTTTTGCCTAAAACTGAGCAGGTTTCATTCTATGAGTAATTTAGTTAAGAGCTAAACATACTTCAACTCCTTAAGTATGTTAATATTATTTTTGTTACTTTATACATATGTTACATACTACAAAGGATTTATACAGAAACCAAGTGCATATTTGTTTCACCAGATGAATGAAGGCCTTATAAGTCAATATTAATCATAATAGTGTTAATAATCTTATTGGTACTGTTGATAAGTTGATTAGTTGCAGCGGTTAACTTAATCAGCAAATTTTATAAATTTATGAGACGTTGGTGAAGAGAGCATTCCGATCAGCTGACTAATTCTTTCTTCGTGATTCCTATAAAAAATTATCGCTTGCTTCGTGCCTCGGAAAGCACGTTAAGCCGTTGGTCCCGGCTGTCATGAACATATATGGCAGTCGTTATTAGAAAGTTAGTGCCAGCTGGTTTAACCATAGAATGATGTTTTCCTCTGGGTTGCGGAGGTCAGACGGCAGTCGCTCCATGTAATTACTGAAATTCAGCCTAAGCTTAAGTCTAGGGCAACTGGGACAATGCTAAGATATAATATGACTCCTATGAAAAATGTATATTAAAAACTATAATTCTGCAATGTCTTATTTATAATTAGGTAATGACATTATACCTAATTATTTATAATCTAAAATATCAAGATCATTATCTAAGTACGCCAATGGCTCCCATAGATTTCTCTAAACGCGAACAAATTAATTAAACCAAGAAAGAATACCGTGTCGACGTCGTCTCCATTATTCCATAACCCAAGCAAATCTGGGCTACCCTACATTCGTTTAGCTCTTATCACAAGTAAATAGAATTCATAATGTTGATCAGTAACAATTGCGGACGTGGGATGATTTTTACTTCAATCACAATGCGGAATAGCTTTGAATCTTTGTACGATCTGATTTCTTTTGAAATTATTTGTTTCCGATGTATATGTATGTGTCTTAATGTGATTTAATAGATAGATAGATAAATAGAAAATTCTTTATTGTACACCAAATTAAAATAAAACAAGAAAACAATTGCATAAGAAAAGGGATACAATTGGCGGCCTTATCGCTTACAGCGATTTCTTCCAGGCAACCTTAGTATTGCGTTTATAGAAGTTATGTGATTTAAATCAATGTCAAAGGTTTTAAACTTCAATATGTAACTTGAGATATCAATAATTTAGTTTGCTACTGAGCCGTGTAAAATAAAAATTCTACAAATGTAATAAGTACATGTCATCTTCTAATACAAATAAAAGTTTTATATTTTATAATTGGATCAATTCCTAAATTTTGATAATTGTTAAATTGTCAATTAAAGTCCACCACCTTATTGATAACCATGACACAGGCCTGATTAGGCCTAATTAGATTAATCTTGTGGATTTTATTTTTAAATTCTTCTTTGCACTTTCTGGAAAAAAATTGAGTTAGGACAAATTAGATCACGTATACATACAATCAAACCTGTTTCCCCGAATGGGTAGGCAGAGGCATAATGTACGCCCACACTTCGCTAATTCTTAAGTTGGTCCAACGTAATAGGTGGCAAGTCTATTGCCGCTTACCGGGCACTGTTATGTTCGCTAGAGCCTCGTCAGTTGATCGGCAGGTGCCCTACTTGCATGTGATGTTGGCTTGGGCTCCTCAGGACTTGGTAGGATCCTACACACCAATGCAGCAAAGATTTATAAGCTTTGAAACGAAAGCTGAACTCTACAAATAAGACAGTTTTGACTTAAGCGCTACCGTAAACTAGTATATTGCTTTTGTATCGAATCTTCTTGCATATATATTTCAGCTGTCAGCTACAATTACATCACTTACTTATCATCAAACTTTACTTTCGACCATTCTCTAACATACTTTTGGTTTAAAGTCCTGTCATTAAGTAATTTTCAATGTCTAGAAAGATGTAACTGCTCTTTAAGTTAATAGAATTAGCCTTCAAGTATGTGAAGCAGGTGAAGAAGTAGTTTAAAATTTTGCAAATCACGAAAACGTTTCGTTTCGCACGTTAATTCTTATAGCATCAGGTAAAATTGGCAGTTCCGGCAACTCACGAACCACGACCGTTGTGTGTTCCAGTCGTGACATGTTGCTACACGACAAGTGCGATAAATTCTTATGTGATAATTGGATAAAAAAAGTGATATCAAAGATGTCCTCATGAACAGAAGTCGTGTACACCATACATGCAGATAAGCATTGCATACCCTTTTTTTTTGTTTTACGTCGGTAACAAAATGCGTTTACGCACTGCCTCCCGGCCAAAGAGGGACCGAAAGGGGGTGTGGGTTTCACCACCGACAGACTGCCAGCAGTAATACCCACTAAAAATCTTTTGACGACTCCCGCCGCTTGTTGAGAAAAAGGCGGGCCAGTACCTGGGTCTGACACCCCGCTTGCGGCCAACGTCCCCCGGACCAAAACCGGGAGGACCTCCTCAGAGAGGCGTAGTGGACGCGCCCCTCTTACCTCCTATCATAGAGTGTGTGGCCGGCTTCTCGAAGGGTCCATGGTTAGACAGCAGGGGCCCCCTGCCCCCACTGCCTAAGACCCTCCTTGCGCTGCTTGACGGGCCCTCCCGCTACGCCCTCCATAGGTTTCTTTTAGTTTATACGAAATGCCACACGAACGGTCACCCATCAAAAACTGACCTCTCTAAAATCTGCTTTACTTCAGTGATCGTTTCCGACCACCTAGCACCGCGAAGCTACGAGCCTTATCTTAAGAACTTAAATATAAGTCTTCATCTATGTTATATATGAGTTTTAGTATGTGTGGGATTTGTTCTCGGACAATTTATACAACATCTCCATGAAGCGCCTTACGCACTGCGTTCCAGTTGGAAGAATGAAGTAACTAGCAAAATTATTGGGTATACGAAAGCAAAAAAAAAAGTGTCGCGCGTTGATGAACGCAGTAAAGCCAATTCTGTTTGTTGTGCCAAATTAAAAATATGAGTGATATGCAAGTTAGCATGAAATACAAAACTGAAAGTGAAATTATGAAAACAGGGATTAAACAAGAGCTATTATTGCTTATTTCAAAATCTAAAAACTGTCCGACGAAACAAAAAAGTAATGTCATAATTAATTATGTATTTATTTGTTAAGGCAAACAAGAAAGAACTATATGTATATATTTCACATTTACGATACTAACAATAAGTTGTACATGTCTAATATAATAATAAATAAACAATTATTCTCTTACAATCACACCAATTCTTTAGTTCCAAGATAAGTATCACTAAGAACTTGTGTTATGGATACTAAATAACGGATAAACATTAAATAAATGCTTAATATACAGAGGGAAACACCCAGACCAGAACAAATATTCATGTTAATGCACACAAATATTTGTCCTGTGTGGGAATCGAAACCACGACCTTGGAGCGGAGAGCGGGTATACTCGCCACTACGCCATATCGGTCGTCAAAATTTTCATGTCCATATATTATTAGATTTATTGTTTAAATAAGGTAAGGTAAGGTAAGGTGGTGTCGGTTTTATCGTCCGGAAGTCTATCCGTAACAACGTCGTGTCTATTCGGAGTGTGTCGACCAGGGTAGCGTACCTAATACTCAGAATCACCAAACGGTATTCGTTGAAGGTAATTCAGGTTTATGCACCGACCTCGGCACACCCTGACGAGGACGTGGAGATATTGTATGATGACATTTCTGCCGCCATTCATACTTCACCGACTCACTACACGGTTGTTATGGGAGACTTTAACGCAAGGCTAGGCCAACGAAGCGGTGACGAGCAGAAAGTGGGGCAATTTGGAATAGGGCGAAGGAACCATAGGGGACAGCGGTTGGCTGACTTCATGGAGAAGGAGGGCCTCTTTATGATGAACTCCTTCTTCAAGAAGCCACCACACAGGAAATGGACCTGGCTGAGCCCCGATGGTTTCACGAGGAATGAGATAGACTTCATCATGACCACTAAGCGACAAATATTCAATGATGTCTCTGTGATCGCCAGGGTGAAAACCGGTAGCGATCACCGAATGGTAAGGGGCACATTGAATATTAATATAAAGCTTGAAAGGTCCCGTTTGATGAGGTCTACGCTCCGACCCTCAGCTGCCCGTATTCAAAACCCCGAGAACTTTCAGCTCGAGCTTCAAAATCGCTTCGCAGGTCTGGAGAACTGCCTAACCGTTGACGATATAAGCGGCGGGCTGGTTGAGGCTGTCCATGTTGTCGGGTCCAAACATTATAAGACCCGACAAACTAAAACCAATAAACTGTCGACTCAAACTCTTAATCTCATGGAAGCGCGACGAGACATGCGATTGCAGTCTTCAGCGGAAGCGTCTTCTTACCGGCTCATCAATAGACAGATCTCGAAATCCTTGCGACTCGATATTCGCAAATTCAATACAAATTGTATTGAAGATGCAATAGAGAGGAACAGGGGTTCAAAAGTGTTCGCACGGGATCTGTCTATTGGTCAGAGTCAGTTGACACAGCTGAAGACCAACGAAGGCAGTCTAGTCACGTCGAGACCTGAGATTATGAGGGAGATCGAAAGGTTTTATGGACAGTTGTATACCAGTACGCAAGATCCCGCTACTTGTTTGGCTAAAGACCCTAGAGCCAAACTAACTCGACATACCACCGAAGACATCCCGGACGTCAGCCTGTACGAGATTAGGATGGCCCTGAAACAACTAAAAAACAACAAGGCACCGGGGGAAGACGGGATGACAGCAGAGCTTCTGAGAGCGGGTGGTACACCAGTACCTAAGGTACTCAAGAAGCTCTTTAATACCGTCATTCTCGAGGGACGTACGCCACAGGCGTGGTCCAGTGGTGTGGTTGTCCTTTTCTTCAAGAAAGGTGACAAATCCCTTTTGAAGAATTATAGGCCAATCACGCTACTGAGCCACGTCTATAAGTTGTTTTCACGGGTCATCACGAACCGTCTCGGTCAAAGGTTTGACGACTTCCAGCCTCCCGAACAAGCCGGTTTCCGAAAAGGCTTTTCAACCATAGACCACATTCACACGCTGCGGCAGGTTATACAGAAGACCGAGGAGTATAACCAGCCACTTTGCTTAGCGTTTGTGGACTATGAGAAAGCCTTTGATTCGATCGAGAGCTGGGCAGTGTTTCAGTCCCTGCAGCGATGCCGCATTGATCATCGGTACATCGAAGTTCTGAGGAGTTTATACAGAAACGCCACCATGTCCGTACGAGTACTGGACCAGTGCACGAATCCTATCCTCTTGCAGAAAGGCGTGAGACAGGGTGATGTCATTTCACCGAAACTGTTCACTGCTGCTCTGGAGGATGTTTTCAAGCTACTGGACTGGGAAAACTACGGCATCAACATTAATGGCGAGTATATGACTCACCTTCGATTTGCCGACGACATAGTGGTCATAGCGGAGTCGCTTGTGGATCTGGGCACAATGCTCGGAGACCTCGACAGAGCTTCCCGAAGGGTAGGTCTTAAAATGAACATGGATAAGACCAAAATCATGTCAAATATCCATGTTGTGCCTACCCCAGAAATAGTGGGAAGCTCGGTCCTCGAAGTTGTCGACGAGTACGTATACCTGGGACAAAAAGTCCAATTAGGTAAGTCCAACTTCGAGAAAGAGGTCAATCGTCGAATCCAGCTCGGTTGGGCTGCGTTCGGGAAACTACGCAAAATCTTCTCGTCCAAAGTACCTCAGTGTCTCAAGACGAAAGTCTTCGACCAGTGTGTGTTGCCAGCGATGACGTATGGGACTGAGACGTGGTGCCTGACTATGGGCCTCATAAGGAAGCTCAAAGTCGCTCAGCGTGCAATGGAGAGAGCTATGCTCGGAGTGTCCCTACGTGATAGAATCAGAAATGAGGAAATCCGTAGGAGAACCAGAGTGACCGACATAGCGAAGCGCGTTTGCAGGCTGAAGTGGCAATGGGCGGGGCACATAGCTCGAAGAACCGACGACCGATGGGGCGTTAAGGTTCTTGAATGGCGACCACGAATCAGCAAACGTAGTAGAGGGCGGCCCCCAACGCGATGGACCGACGATCTGGTCAGGGCGGCGGGGAGCCGGTGGATGCAGGCGGCAAAGAATCGATCTACGTGGAAAGCAATTGGGGAGGCCTATGTTCAGCAGTGGACTTCGAATGGCTGAAATGATGATGATGATGATTGTTTAAATTCAGTTATATTTACTTTATTGTTGTTTTGTATTGGACCTGCGTGAACTACTTAGTGCTTCTCAATATTTTTTCATTTTAAAAGTCGATGTTAAATATTTACCGCCGGGGACAGTTTACAACTTTAAGTATACAAATAACAAGGACTTTTATTAGTTGTGCAGTCGACCCTTTTTTATCAAGTCTTCTAATAAAGCTTTAGGGTGTACAGGGCTCCTATTAAGATTTGAGGAGCCAAAGCCAACCTTACTTCTAATTAGTGCACCTGGAGATCAAGGGACGAGGCTCTGGCGAACATAACAGTGCCCGTTAAGCGGCAATAGGTTCGCCATGTGGGATCAACAAAATTACTAGCGAAATCTGGGCACATTTAATTTTGCTATTAATTATACTTATTTAGATAATTAGATACTTATTTAAAGCTTACTAACGGCTGCCCAGGACTACGTCTGCATGATCTACATAAACCTTCCTCTTGAATCACTCTGTCTATAAAAGAAGCGCATCAACATTCGTTGCGTAGTTTTAAAGATATAAGCATACATAGGGACAAAGGAAAGCGTCTTTGTTTTAAACTATATAGTGCTGATAAACAGCCACAACAGTTGTGCGGTCGATTGTACAACTTCGTGTGGAAAGTGGAGATATAAGCCTGATGGAATCTTTAGTTGTGTCTCGCTCTGATTGCTGTACAATTGTGTCACTTGTACTTTGTCGGAGGCTTACTACGAGCGGACGGATCTACACGTATGTAGCTCTGTGTTCTATTTTTATATCTTAAATCTTAGAAACATGCTATAGTTTGTTACGAAATTTGTTTAAGAGTCAGTATGTTTCCTAAAAATTAACTGTTATTTATAGTTCTGACTTTATCTCAATCTTAGAAAAATGCTTATTTTGTTATGAAATTACTTTAAAAGTAAATTCCTGAATGTATGCTAAAAGTGAACTTGGCGGCTACTATATATTACAAATCAAGGGGTCTTGGGCGAAGTGTAGGCCACCTCGCATTAAAGTGCGAATTCACCGCTGAGAAGATGATCGGCATGCCGACAACTCTAATAAACTTGTGACGTCACACTTTCACGGTTTACTGAAATCGATAGGCTGATGACATTTTATCCAATGCCTAAAAAAAAGATATTTCTATTGTGAGCTTAGGCTAGATTTGTTCCTGCTCTCATTTTTAATGATTTTTTTCTTGTCACTCGTGAATGTGAAAAAATTGTGCATTATTTTAAAGAAAAGACTGCCGTAACCAATCAATGTGCGATTTACATGCTTTTATGTATTCACGGTTTACTGAGATCGATAGGCTGATGACATTTTATCCAATGCCTAAAAAAAATATTTATTATTGGCTATGAGCACAACCTTTTTTGAGCTTAGGCTAGATTTGTTCCTGCTCTCATTTAGAATGAAATTTTCCTTGTCACTCGTGAATGTTAAAAATTTGTGCATTATTTTAAAGAAAAGACTGCCGGAACCAATCAATGTGCGATTGACATGCTTTTATATATTCACGGTTTACTGAGATCGATAGGCTGATGACATTTTATCCAAAGCCTAAAAAAAATTTTTTTTATTGGCTATGAGCACAACCTTTTTTGAGCTTAGGCTAGGTTTGTTCCTGCTCATATTTAGAATGAAATGTTCCTTGTCACTCGTAAATGTAAAAAATTGTGCATATATTTTAAAGAAAAAACTGCCGTAACCAATCAATGTGCGATTTACATGCTTTTATGTATTCACGGTTTACTGAGATCGATAGGCTGATGACATTTTATCCAATGCCTAAAAAAAATATTTTTTATTGGCTATGAGCACAACCTTTTTTGAGCTTAGGCTAGGTTTGTTCCTGCTTCCCCCCCGACTGGTCTCCACCTTGTCGTGGTGGGGGGGCTGAGTACCTCCCGGTAGGGCGCAGGAGGCGCTAGGGAAAAGGCAACACCCAGAGACCGACGACTCTGGGTGCCCTTAGTACTGACTACCGGGGGGGAAACTAAGAGGGACCTGTGGAGGGCGCAGTGGGCGGGCCAGGAGGGCTCGCTCAGCAGCGCCAGGAGGGTCTAGGCAGTGGGGGCAGGGGGCCCCTGCTGTCTAACCATGGACCCTCCGGGAAGTCGGCCACACACGCTATGGTCGCAAGGGGAGGTAGGAGGGGCGCGTCCACTGCGCCTCTCTGAGGAGGTCCTCCCGGTTTTGGTCCGGGGGACGTTGGCCGCAGGCGGGGTGTCAGAAGCTGCAACCCAGGTACTGGCCCTCGCCTCTTTCTCAACAAGCGGCGGGCGTCGTCGGAAGATTTTTAGTGGGTATTACTTGGCGGTCGTGTCTGCCGGTGGTGAGTCCCACACC
The DNA here is from genome assembly GCA_949126915.1 of Musotima nitidalis. Taxonomy (NCBI): domain Eukaryota; kingdom Metazoa; phylum Arthropoda; class Insecta; order Lepidoptera; family Crambidae; genus Musotima; species Musotima nitidalis. The sequence goes on along the minus strand of OX421423.1, from coordinate 18,479,709 downwards.
CCCTTTCAGTCCCCCTTTGGCCGGAAGGCAGTGCGTAAATGCATTTTGTTACCGACGTAAAAAAAAAAAAAAAAAAGGTTTGTTCCTGCTCATATTTAGAATGAAATGTTCCTTGTCACTCGTAAATGTAAAAAATTGTGCATTTATTTTAAAGAAAAAACTGCCGTCACCAATTAATGGGCGATTTACATGCTTTTATGTATTCACGGTTTACTGAGATCGATAGGCTGATGACATTTTATCCAATGCCTAAAAAAAATATTTTTTATTGGCTATGAGCACAACCTTTTTTGAGCTTAGGCTAGATTTGTTCCTGCTCTCATTTAGAATGAAATTTTCCTTGTCACTCGTAAATGTGAAAAATTGTGCATTTATATTAATTAAAGAAAAGACAGCCATAACCAGGCAATGTGCTATTTACATTATGTTTTTTGCTATTATTTTAGTGCCCTTCCAGGGATCATGTGTTGGATAATTTTGTAGAAACATCTTTATAACCACATGAAACAATGAATAGGTATATAGGAATCCTACCATCATGTTAGGAGCTCAAGCCAACCTCACCTGCAAGATGGTGCACCTACTGAATGACGGACGAGGCTCTGGCAATCGCCACCTACTATGTGGGATCCAAAATATAATTGGCGAATTGTGGGCATATAGTATGCCTATGCCTATCACTTCGGGGAAACAGGAGTGATTGTATATATGTATGAAGTATAATGTCTGTCAGCTATAAATAACATATGTACTAGTATATCTCTAAACCGTAGGCATAAATCCAAAAAACAACAGTGCATGAAATCGTGCTATTTTATAAAAAATCTTTCTAATTTTACACTCAAAGTGTCTGGGTGTTTTGTACGTATTAAAAAACAATTTTGTAAAGTGCAAGCTAAGCTACATTTGGAAGCCAGAAGCTTAGTTGCGGAGAGTGGTAAAGAATTAACAACTATATGTGTAAATACATAAAATACATAGTTTTGTAACCTATTCTTACATCAGTCTCTAGAAATATCGAAACACAAATAGACTCAGCTTGTTTTACGGTTATGTTGTTCTTGGAACCAATTCATAAATTATTAATGCTTTCTTCAACTTAAAGGGTCTGCTGTGGGACTAATAACGTAAAAATCGTCACACTCAAATCAACCGTAAAAAGTAATCAAAGTTTGATTGAGAGTCGACGATTATAACGATGTTCTGTCGTAAGGGCTCTGAAATAGTTATATTGTGCAAATTCATTGCGATTTTTTTCCTTTTAAATAATGGCTTCGTGCGGTTTGCACATTTAGTCAGTGTCAAGTAAGAGATATATTAGTAACATATAAATTATAGTAATGAGAATGAGTGGTGATAAAGATGATAAATAGTAAATGAGATGCCCTCTCCCTAAACCCCTTGAGTTCTCAGTAAAAATGTGGGAATATACTGAGATCTTACATGAACTTCTTGGGAGAGTTTTGAAAGTGATGTTGCACTGTTTTGTTTCATTAACCAACACTTACGTCCGTTCACAAACACTTAACGGTTCATAATCCACCGTTATTACACAGTCAAGATAATATTTTTTTTTTTTTTAAATATAACAAAACTGCAGCCATGGCTCTTCAGTTTCCAGCCAAGAAGTCTAATGTTATACTAATAATTTTACTTTAGTAATATTTATATTAAAATTACTATTAAATAATAACCTATACTATATTATTATATATCATCATCATCATCTCAGCCCATAGACGTCCCACTACTGAGCACGAGCCTCCTCTCACATACCAAGGTGCGAGGGTATTGGGTCATACTCCACCACGCGGACCCAGTGCGGATTGGCGGAGGCAGGTGTATGGCGTCCTGCTGCTAGAATCTATCAAGCTGCCCATTAGGCCTCTAACATGGCTTAACGACTACCACATTTAGTGATAACGTGCGTTCCGAAGCACGGAAGCGCTCGATATCAAATGCCACACAAACGGTCACCCATCCAAGGACTGACCTCTGTAAACTCTGCTGTACTTCGGTGATCGTTTCCGACCACCGAGCACCGCAGAGCTACGAGCGCTTCTAATTATATATACTAAACAATAAATCAAGTGTTAACCTCTTGTTACTCTGTTTAGTGTAATTTTATTTTAGACACTACAATTTGTCTAGGGAGTTATAGATTTTGTTGTTGTTGCAGTTTCAGTGGAAGTTATCAATCTGATGTAAAGTTTGTAATATTCAACTGATTAGAGGTCTTCGGATCGACATCGATACCAGGTAATATGTTCATTATACCATGATACATGTTCATGAGCGGTTCTGTCTTGCTGTGGCAGGCCAATATTAATTTGGTTGTCATCGTGACTTGTAGTAACGGCCTAGAATAATTCCACCCCTCACGAGGAGTCGTAAGAGTCGACGAAGAGTAATACTACCGAATGATGGACAGGAACATCATTCTGCGTTCTGGCTTACACTGCAATCACGAACCCTCTTGCCCAGTGTGGTGATTATTTGGAGAAATCTCCAATAGAATGTAATCTATTGGGAAGGCTAGCACGGGAGGTAAAGAAATTCTGTCTGTTAACACAATAATGTGAAAAATAATGCATTTAGCCATAGAATACTTATTTTTGTGTAATGTAATGAAGGTTGGTATACCATGTTGACGACCCATATGGCGTGGAGGTCAGTATACCTGTACTTCACTCGAGAGGTCGTGGGTTCGAATCCCACACAGGACAAATCTTTGTGTGCATAAAAATGAATATTTGTTCTGGTCTGGGTGTATTCCTCGACCTCAGGAATGAAGTGCAGGTATTCTGACCTCCACGCCATATCGGTCGTCAGAAAGAAAATAATTTTGAATTAAACATAATGACTATAAAAAGAATCTTGCATAACCATGAATATAAATTCATATCGTTCTGCCCAAAAAATAGCGGTCAAAGTTCACGGCAACACGCTTTCTCCATATAATTTTGTTTTTTTGTTCACAATCTCATTTAAATAGTAATGCGATTACTCGTAAAGATTAAGAATAGACCGGCCCCTTTGTATGTCTGTTCATGTCACTAATAAATGTTGAATGGTGTACTTACGAACGTAAATGCAATAATTTATAGAAGATTTTATTACTAGGGCGTGATTCGCTGTAAAATTGTTGTGCTTATGTAAGATGGTCGTCAGCTAAAAAGTTTGTAGGGCATCTGACGAGCTAAAAGGTGTGTTTGGTAAAAAAATTAAAGTGTAGTTACTTTAGGCAGCCCTATTTCATCGGCTTCCCGTAATATATAATAACCAGAGGTCGGAATTAGGTAGAGTTATTTATGTACTTGCATCGAAATGTTGATATTAATGTGGACCTTCCCGGGATTTCAAATGGATTTCAAATGGGAGTGCTCCGCATTTTCGCTATTGTATTCTTTTGTTCTCACAAGCTATGTAGTGCGAACAATTAACGTGGCAACATCGCGCGTGTGCGTATTGGAATTTTGCAACTTCGGTCATCCAATATCATTGATGTAAGTTTGGCAACGTCGCGCGTGCAGTAGTCTAAATTAAAAAAGTAAAAGTAAATAACTTTTTATTAAAAAGTAACGGGATTTTTTCTATTCTTTAAATTTAATCCCGGGATTTGAGGCATATCCACTATATTCTTTCGCTGTGTGAAATCAGTATAAGTACATGAATAACTCTACCTAATTCCGACCTCTGATAATAACTTATCCGCCAACCTTTGGTGACCAAATATAGTTTTAAGTGATATAGTACTTACATAGAGTGTTCCTGGCTTGGGTTAAGACCAGAAGCCATAACAAGCTTCTCACGGACATGTTGCCGGTCCATCAAAGCACTCTAACGCACATACTGCTACTCTGCGCACGCGCCGGTCTCATAATCGCACTTGTCGTAACTGGAACAAGAGAACAGAAACAACTTTTAATAACAGGGTTTCCAAGGATTCTGTACTTCGGAAGGCACTTTAAGATGTTAGTAACAATTATCACTATATGTGGTAGTCGTGAAGACAAGTTAGAAGCCATATTGGAAGACTCGAAATATTCTAACAGCAAGACGTCATATATCTGCCACCCTGGGTCTGCGTTGTGAAGTATGTCTCCCTCGAAGACCTGAATCTCTCGTCTGCGTCGGTCTGCTAGGGGAAGCCCGTGCTTAGTAGTAGGACGTCAATAGGCTGATGATAATGATATTGATATTGTCAGCCTAATTTAAATTGCTTATGTCCTTTTGAGCAAACTTTATAGCAGAAAGATTAAAACTAATACTAAACAGTATAGTTCATAGTTCTTTATTTAAATCATGTTGTAAAGATCTTAATGTTACATATAAATAATTGTTCTAAAACATGAACCCTGCAAGGGTATTGCAAAAACATTATAAAATAGTTGAAATTATTATTATTAAATCCTACATTACAAATTAACATTACACACAAAATGAAAAACAAAAATTACAATCAAAATATAGGTACACTTGCGAGCAAAAAAATCGGCCCACCCCATGTTTTTGCGTTTTAAGAGAAAAGGTTCAAAATTTATGAATATTATTTTTATTATTTTATTTTGTGTGAAGGTAGTTATGATTAAAGTTTATTTTCACATACCCTACACTTCAATAAAAAGAATATTCTTGACATAATCGAGTCGTTGTTCAGACACCGTCATTACTCACTTTTGCCAACGTTAACCGTTTAACTTTGTTACTCTGTGAAATCTTACTGTTCATCATTTTACGATCATTTATCATCATTCTACGTCATTACACGATAATTTTTTTAATTTTTCTTTATAACAATTAAAATTTTGTGCTAATTTTACCGTTTTTCGTTTAATAGCCTATCAAGTTGGTATACAATTTTCAGTAACAATTTGCAATAAGGTTTTTAAAACCTTATTATTCCAGCTATAACATGGTGTCAAAAGAATTCTCATAATAATAAAATGTTTCGAGTTATTTTATTTCAAATCGCAGAGCAGTGTGTGGGTCGATTTTTTGCACGCAAGTGTAGTTACAATAAAAATCAAATCACATTAAATACAACAATTATACTAATTAAATGTTACTATGTCAATTAGGTAAATATTCACATAAGTCATGAAAACATTTTTCTACTAGGAAATCTTTGAGCCTTTTATAAAATGAACAGTCTTCCTCTACGTTTCTGATATCATGTGGAACCTTGTTGTATATCTTATTGACATATGATATGCTCCCGATCTAACCGTATACAAATTTAATATTAATAATTAATAATTTTTATTGGGTTCAATAAAACTTATATATAATGCTTACTGTTACAATAAAAGTTAAATGCTTATAATATGATAACCGTAGTACGGCACATACAACAACAGTATGATTCGCTGAACTCCACACTAGGATTCCCTGTGTCGTTGAGATCAATATCTTTCCATTTATGTTATAAATATATACATCATCATCATCATCATTTCAGCCATTCGAAGTCCACTGCTGAACATAGGCCTCCCCAATTGCTTTCCACGTAGATCGATTCTTTGCCGCCTGCATCCACCGGCTCCCCGCCGCCCTGACCAGATCGTCGGTCCATCGCGTTGGGGGCCGCCCTCTACTACGTTTGCTGATTCGTGGTCGCCATTCAAGAACCTTAACGCCCCATCGGTCGTCGGTTCTTCGAGCTATGTGCCCCGCCCATTGCCACTTCAGCCTGCAAACGCGCTTCGCTATGTCGGTCACTCTGGTTCTCCTACGGATTTCCTCATTTCTGATTCTATCACGTAGGGACACTCCGAGCATAGCTCTCTCCATTGCACGCTGAGCGACTTTGAGCTTCCTTATGAGGCCCATAGTCAGGCACCACGTCTCAGTCCCATACGTCATCGCTGGCAACACACACTGGTCGAAGACTTTCGTCTTGAGACACTGAGGTACTTTGGACGAGAAGATTTTGCGTAGTTTCCCGAACGCAGCCCAACCGAGCTGGATTCGACGATTGACCTCTTTCTCGAAGTTGGATTTACCTAATTGGACTTTTTGTCCCAGGTATACGTACTCGTCGACAACTTCGAGGGCCGAGCTTCCCACTATTACTGGGGTAGGCACAACATGGATATTTGACATGATTTTGGTCTTATCCATGTTCATTTTAAGACCTACCCTTCGGGAAGCTCTGTCGAGGTCTCCGAGCATTGTGCCCAGATCCACAAGCGACTCCGCTATGACCACTATGTCGTCGGCAAATCGAAGGTGAGTCATATACTCGCCATTAATGTTGATGCCGTAGTTTTCCCAGTCCAGTAGCTTGAAAACATCCTCCAGAGCAGCAGTGAACAGTTTCGGTGAAATGACATCACCCTGTCTCACGCCTTTCTGCAAGAGGATAGGATTCGTGCACTGGTCCAGTACTCGTACGGACATGGTGGCGTTTCTGTATAAACTCCTCAGAACTTCGATATACCGATGATCAATGCGGCATCGCTGCAGGGACTGAAACACTGCCCAGCTCTCGATCGAATCAAAGGCTTTCTCATAGTCCACAAACGCTAAGCAAAGTGGCTGGTTATACTCCTCGGTCTTCTGTATAACCTGCCGCAGCGTGTGAATGTGGTCTATGGTTGAAAAGCCTTTTCGGAAACCGGCTTGTTCGGGAGGCTGGAAGTCGTCAAATCTTTGACCGAGACGGTTCGTGATGACCCGTGAAAACAACTTATAGACGTGGCTCAGTAGCGTGATTGGCCTATAATTCTTCAAAAGGGATTTGTCACCTTTCTTGAAGAAAAGGACAACCACACCACTGGACCACGCCTGTGGCGTACGTCCCTCGAGAATGACGGTATTAAAGAGCTTCTGGAGTACCTTAAGTACTGGTGTACCACCCGCTCTCAGAAGCTCTGCTGTCATCCCGTCTTCCCCCGGTGCCTTGTTGTTTTTTAGTTGTTTCAGGGCCATCCTAATCTCGTACAGGCTGACGTCCGGGATGTCTTCGGTGGTATGTCGAGTTAGTTTGGCTCTAGGGTCTTTAGCCAAACAAGTAGCGGGATCTTGCGTACTGGTATACAACTGTCCATAAAACCTTTCGATCTCCCTCATAATCTCAGGTCTCGACGTGACTAGACTGCCTTCGTTGGTCTTCAGCTGTGTCAACTGACTCTGACCAATAGACAGATCCCGTGCGAACACTTTTGAACCCCTGTTCCTCTCTATTGCATCTTCAATACAATTTGTATTGAATTTGCGAATATCGAGTCGCAAGGATTTCGAGATCTGTCTATTGATGAGCCGGTAAGAAGACGCTTCCGCTGAAGACTGCAATCGCATGTCTCGTCGCGCTTCCATGAGATTAAGAGTTTGAGTCGACAGTTTATTGGTTTTAGTTTGTCGGGTCTTATAATGTTTGGACCCGACAACGTGGACAGTCTCAACCAGCCCGCCGCTTATATCGTCAACGGTTACGCAGTTCTCCAGACCTGCGAAGCGATTTTGAAGCTCGAGCTGAAAGTTCTCGGGGTTTTGAATATGGGCAGCTGAGGGTCGGAGCGTAGACCTCATCAAACGGGACCTTTCAAGCTTTATATTAATATTCAATGTGCCCCTTACCATTCGGTGATCGCTACCGGTTTTCACCCTGGCGATCACAGAGACATCATTGAATATTTGTCGCTTAGTGGTCATGATGAAGTCTATCTCATTCCTCGTGAAACCATCGGGGCTCAGCCAGGTGCATTTCCTGTGTGGTGGCTTCTTGAAGAAGGAGTTCATCATAAAGAGGCCCTCCTTCTCCATGAAGTCAGCCAACCGCTGTCCCCTATGGTTCCTTCGCCCTATTCCAAATTGCCCCACTTTCTGCTCGTCACCGCTTCGTTGGCCTAGCCTTGCGTTAAAGTCTCCCATAACAACCGTGTAGTGAGTCGGTGAAGTATGAATGGCGGCAGAAATGTCATCATACAATATCTCCACGTCCTCGTCAGGGTGTGCCGAGGTCGGTGCGTAAACCTGAATTACCTTCAACGAATACCGTTTGGTGATTCTGAGTATTAGGTACGCTACCCTGGTCGACACACTCCGAATAGACACGACGTTGTTACGGATAGACTTCCGGACGATAAAACCGACACCACCTTGGGACAGGCGATCGCCCTCCCGGTGGTAGAGCAAGTTGCCGGACTTAAGGATTACCGTATCCTCTCCCTGTCTACGGACTTCGGATAACCCGATAATGTCCCAGTGCAACCGCTCTATTTCCTCCTCCAGCTCGTCAATCTTCTCGTCGGTCCTCAGTGTGCGCGTGTTATAAGTTGCCAGGTGCAGAAGTCGTCGTTTTGGGTGGTAGCCGGATCTCTGCCGGTGATTCTTAGCACCCCCTGCCCCGCCGTTACCAAGACCGCTACCGTAATCTGGAATAGCGGGGCCGCCGGGGACTGGGGGCCGTATACGCGTGTGTGCCATTTTCCATTTGGGGGTATTTGCCCATAATCACCACGCTGGGCAGACGGGTTGGTGATCGCAGTTCCAGCCAGTACGCAGGATGACGCTGCTGCCCATCATCCGGTAGCATTTCTCTTCGTCGATTTTTACGACTCCCCATGAGATGAGAAGGGGTGACGCTATTCTAGGCCGGCGCCACACGGCCATATATATATATATATATATATATATAAATATATATATGTGTGTGTGTGTTTGTCTGTGTGTGAGTGCGCATGTGTGTGTGTTTTATGTTTGTAATCCCATTCATACAACTTTTTTTTTTTAATTTGTTTGTTTTCTAATATCTCTATCTAATATAATAACAGTTAAACCAGGATTTAGCAATTTAGAATATAGCCGATGTAAGCGTATTTCCCAGATTTTTCAAAGTTCAATAAGCAATGCACTTACTACGTTATTGTCATGTTTGTTTATTGCATAACTTCAGAACCGCATACTGTAATTACTCCTACAGCCATATGAGGCTCGTCTAACGTCTGCTATAACGGGAACATAGTTCCGTTCCGGGAGCGGTGCGCGTCTGGCGATAACTGAGCGATTTAAGCGCAACTTGAGAGTGGAAACGAACATTTCATCTTAATGTTACTAAAGAAAGATTTATAATTTTTGATGTTTGTGTCTGGCATTTGTGGACTATAAGAAGGCCTTTGACTCTGTCGAGATCTGGTCGGTTCTGGAATCCTTGCAGCAGTGCCAAGTAGACTGTCGCTATATCGAAGTGCTGAGATGTCTGGATGGAAAATGGCGCGATTTGGAGGAGGCCTATGTCCAGTAGTGGACTAGTTTAGGCTGATGATGATGATGTTTGTAATTAACAAACTCAAAAAGTACTGGACCATGTTTAAAAAATCTTGTACCTGCTACACTAGCTAATGGGCGATTTACGATTTAAAGCAAACTGTAATTACTTCTGCAGCCATATGAGACTCGTATTCTGCGCTAGTTTTTAAGTTTTGACGTTCATAAGAGCTCTTTTGAGCCAAACTTGAATAAATGAATATAATTTTATGAATGAATTTATGAATTTATTAACGTCAGCCATAATGGGATCATAGTTCCGTTCCGGGAGCGGTGCGCGTCTTGCAATAATTAAGCGATTCGAGCGGAGTTCGACAGTGGGAGCTGGATTATTATACTAATACTATATAAATCAATTAATCAAAAATCATTTATGTCATAAACTATAACATAAGAAACAACATATAGTGTTGTATATACCTGTTGAGGCATATCTTTTAACTTTTCTTTGTGTGTGTTATTAATCACCAATGTAAAATTATTTGTTGATATTGTATCTTTTATCAATAAATAAATAAATAACATAGGAGTTGAAAACGTCAAAATTTTATATAAAAAATATTACACTGAAATCACGAAGCTTAGATGCAACAAAACAATTTAAAAACAAAAAATATTGAAGTGTAAGTAAATCTAGCCAGTTCCGAGCCACCGCTCTGTAAGAAGAACTGGCAAGAAAGTCACAAGAACAAAGATTTGTATGTTTGTAATAAAAGAACTGAACAACTACTGAACCGTATTCGAAAATAGTTTCGACATAGAATGTAAATAATCCCTGAGTTTATTTAGGCTTAACTAATTTCTAGAAAACTAAAATCAAATATTACATACATAAGAAATCATTTATGTAAGTATTTTCTAGATTTTTCAAATTTCAACACACTTATTTAATTCGAGCGCAACGTAAGAGTGGAAACGAAACTTTGTATGTGTTTGGCTCAAGTCGTAGAATAAAACTATTATTAAATTAATTTATTATTATTAAAGTCGTGGAATAACGCATAAGATACTTTTCGGAACAGGTACCACGCGTGTAATAACGTACAACGTTGCTTGTTATAATATAACGCATGTTTAAAGGAACATCGACCCATTAATAGATAGGTCAGGTTTGAGTTACGTACCTATACAGTCTTTCTATTTAACTCTTTATTGCACATAAAACAAAAATAACAAAACATTACAAATAAAAAGGACATGTACAAAGGCGAACTTATCTCTATAAGAGATCTTTTCCAGCCAACCTCATGAGGAGTCAGAAAGATAAAACAAGGATAGGTAAAACAACAAATTTCGTATGAGTATACAATAGCAAATAATATATACATATACAAAACTCATAAGAAAACATATACATACTATTAAATAGCAACAACGTATTTCTTACTGAGATCGAATCAATGTTAATCAAACGTTCAAAACACAGGCAGAATTACTAAATAATAAATCAGTATCAATTTAATGAGCTTACATGTAGGACATGTATTCTTTAGAAGATCTTTTTTTGTAATGTCCCAAAAATTGTCTTTTTTTAGTTTTTTTCCTGCGTTTTGCACATTTAGCCAGTGTCAAGTAAGAGATATATTAATAATATATAAATCATAGTAAATGAGAATAAGCTAACCCCCCCTCCCCCTAAATAGTTTACATAGTTTATAGTTAAATATTTATATAAATAGTTAAGTGCAATAGACACTTTAAAAATACTTTATTATAGTAAATGTTATATACACCGTAATTGTTAAGTATATCAGATGTAAGCCCATTGAAATAAATATGTTTTTATAATGTGTTATATGCTTAATGTGGTTGTGTTATATAAAATAAATAAACCCCTTGAGTCCTCAGTAAAGATGTGGGACTATACTGAGATCTCACATAGACTTCTTGAGAGAATTTAAATAGTGATGTTGCACTGTTTTGTTTGATTTACCAACACTCATGTACGTTCACAAACACCTAGCGGTTAATAATCCACCATTATTACACATTAATGTTAGAAATATCACAAAGTTTAGAAAATAAAACAAAACTGCAGACATGACGCTTCGCGTTCCCGCCAAGAAGTCCCTTTTTTGAATTATGTCTATATTCCATTGAGCATGCGATAAGACAACACCGCCAAGACGGTGATCTAGACAGATATGAGTACCGTTTGTTACGGCCCGTTAACTAGTAAACTGTTTCGGATCACCGGCTCTTAATTACACGCGTGCTGAGAACTTATTGCTTTGGTTATTAATCGGCAGTCGATGCACACTGGGTCACTGACGATGCTGGTTGAACCTGCTTGACGACGATGCTTATGTTACAATTCAATTTAACTTGCCCTTTTTAATTATACTTCTTTAACAGACAAATTATAATTTTGACATGCTTATCAGAATTTGTGTTTTAAATCGATTTTGATTTAGTACAACTAATATTATTGAATAAATAAAAAATAAAATAAAATATACTTTATTGTCTTTAAGATCAACATGATCATTTAGGTTCGTCAAACATATACACAAAATGGAAATTCTATATATTTTTTTAACAACAATGAAAGAAATATGAACGGTACCATAATAAAGGAGGAGAAGGAGCAAATGTGTTTTTTTGTCAGAATTTGTCAGTTTATCTGTCTGTTGTGGTTTTCTCAAGAGTTGTCAGTCCTTGATCCCAGATCTTGATCCTTCACTTTAGTGTGTTTATGTTTTTCAAATTAGCAAGTTTGTTTAATTTTTTTGTTTATTATTATTAAATTGATTAGACGACTTATATGACACTTTTGTCGCTCCGTTCGCCATCGGCAGGCAGTTTAAAAATATACGTCCTGTCTGAAAGAAACTTGTGGAATGAGGGAGGTCATTCCTAAAGATTATAGGGTGGGACTCGACAAGAAGGGCGTGTATTGGATTTTAGAGGGTCGGCTACACGCTTGTGATGCCCCGGTATTGCAATCGTTTATATGCTACGGTGACCATTCTTCATTAGGTGGACCGCATGCCTAAGTTCCACTTTAGGTAGTACCAGTAGGTAGAACTCAAGCATGCAAGCAATAAAAATTTAAATGAAGGTATAAAGTCAAGTTTGACAAGCGATATGGCGTGGTGGCGAGTATACCCGCACTCGAGGTCGTGGGTTCGATTCCCATACAGGACAAATATTTGTGTGTGTAAATATGAATATTCGTTCTGGTCTGGGTGTGTTCCTATGTATATTAAGTATGTATATAAAAAAAAAGTATTTATGTATGTTTATCCGTTATTTAGTATCCATAACACAAGTTCTTATTGATACTTATCTTGGAACTAAATAATTGGTGTAAGTGTCAGAAATATTTATTTTTATATTTATTATAAACTCTGTATACGACTACAGCGTAAAGTATTAACTGGGGCCAACGAATTAGTTTAAACATCGATTAACGAATTATAATAATTTAAACTCTTTTCACTAACAAAAACCATTAAACTTTCAAAGTCAACCAGAATTATTTGACTCGAACAACTCAAAACTAAGCGACACCAATAACATTCCCCAGATCTCCGATTGAGGCCCCCGACACAGTACGTACAGTCAAGTGCAAAATACCAGTGCATTGAAATTTAGATCTAGGTACTTTGACTTAAGCAATCGAACCAAGAAATTTGGGAGGTCGTTTCTGTGCAAGACCACTAAGCTCTGGAATTCGCTGCCGGCTCATGTGTTTCCTATTTCCTATGATCCCGGGTCTTTTAAGCGGGGCGTGAAACGGCATTTTAGCAGGCCGTCATGAGTGGATGCGCTTTATAGCGTGCTTATTTCACGTTATAAAGCGCTTTCATTTTCTTATTGGACTGCATCGACTGCTTATCATCAGGCAGGATGTAGTCATTATGACGTGTCACAATAAAAAAAAAAAAGAACAAAGGCGTTAACATTGTATTGCAGCTGACTGTACACTCTCGATCAATAGCTCATAAAACAGTTTTCAATCCCAGTTCCTGGAAAGAGAAGCAGTACGTGGTTCACACATTTTAACAATAGCTACTACTGCTGCCTGGTGGAGTCGCCAGCCTCACAGGTGATAACTGCCGAACCCGTTATGAGGCAACGTTCAATAAATTGCCACTTCGTTATTGGCAAAACGCGTTGTAATAGTATACCACTTTGGTATGTGAAATACTGGGAAACAGTGCTGTGTAAATGCAAGGAATTATTAGGGAATCTTTTGTATATTACTAGGATAATGCTCGTCCGTGAGCCTCAGTTAAGAATAGAATAGAATATAAGTTTATTGACAAAGAAAGAACACGAAAACAAAAAAAAAAACATTTTATTAATGTCAGATCATCATCATCATCATCATTTCAGCCATTTGACGTCCACTGCTGAACATAGGCCTCCCCAATTGCTTTCCACGTAGATCGATTCTTTGCCGCCTGCATCCACCGGCTCCCCGCCGCCCTGACCAGATCCTCGGTCATCGCGTTGGAAGCCGCCCTCTATCACGTTTGCTGGTTCGTGGTCGCCATTCAAGAACCTTAACGCCCCATCGGTCGTCGGTTCTTCGAGCTATGTGCCCCGCCCACTGCCACTTCAGCTTGCAAACGCGTTTCGCTATGTCGGTCAGATCAGTTAATAATTTAATAATTCATACTTTACTTTGTGGAAAATAAGCAATTCACGAATTTTATGTAGTTAGACTTTTACGTAAGTATGTACTATTAAATATTTTAATATTTACCGATTATTATATCTAACTCACATATGAAAAAAATAAGTTAACTTTTACTACTAACTTTACGTTAATATCATACAAATTAAGAACTGTGGGCTTAATTCCAACTCTCGCTTGGCATGTCGTTTCAATCGCAAAAAAAAACACAATTACATTTATGTGCACCTGTTTAAAACTATTAAAAATTTCTTTAATACTTTTACTCAGACGAAAATAACTTAATGCCGAAAGCTACAAAAAGCAAAGCATGTTAATGAGTCAATACGGGCTTGTCCTGGTTTGTCAGTACAAAATGTTTATATTATAATCATTATTACTGGTATCAGACGAGGAATACTGAAGCGTTTAAACGCCGCCTCTTAAAAGAGGCTGTATATCGATAACATTAATTCTCACGGTATTAAAAGCTTCACGTTCAAGTTGAATTTGAATTCCGAAGTAGTTTTATTCTCAAGACACGATTAAAGTTATGAGAGAAATAAATATATAAATACTGATCAAAATGTTTACATTTTGACTAACGGTTGCCTGCGACTTAATGCGCGTGACATACATATAAACCTTCTTCTTGAATTACCCTTTCTATTAAAAATCCGCATTATAATTTCTTACGCCATTTTAAAGATCTAAGCATAGATAAGGACAGACTATAATAATATAGTGAAGCCCTCTTTGGATAAATCAATGAAGAATAATAAATTAAAATTTATTAATATTAATTGTACACTCAGAATGTTCTTTTCATGAACTTATATTTAAATAAATAAATGAACAAATAAATATTCTCTTACAATCACACCAATTCTTCAGTTCCAAGATAAGTATCACTAAGAACTTGTGTTATGGATACTAAAGAACGGATAAACATACTTACATACTTTATTTTTTTTTTGTAAATACATACTTAATATACATATGAAAACACCCAGCCCAGAACAAATATTCATATTCATGCACACAAAGATTTGTCCTGTGTGGGAATCGAACCCACGACCTCTGGAGTGAAGTGCAGGCATCACCGCTAAATCTACTCCACGCTAAATGGGTCGTAATTTAAATTTTTTTGGTAATAAATTTTTTTGGTAATAATGGTTTTTGGTCGTTTTAAATACATTGTGCCAAAACCTGTGTCACGTATACGCACTAAGTACGAATGATGGATGTATGATATCTGAAACCTTCGTACCTTGGTTTGTAAGAGGATCCCTTATTTATAAGGAAGGTAGGTTAATGTGATATTAATTAATGTTCCTTTAGTTAATGGTTATGTCAACCTAATATCTTATGATTGTAGTAGCGGCAGTTAACTTTAACGTAATATGTAAACAACGGCATCCATTCCTTATACCTTGGCCTAAGGGCCCAGGGTCTGCTCACTGGTCAAAATAGATTTGGCTGAATTTCAGTTATTATATGGAGCAACGGCCGTCTGATCTCCGCAACCCAAAGAGAAAAAAATTTCAATGGTTACTCCAGTTGTTAGGACACTGAAAGGCACTGACTTGCTTATAACGACATTCATTAATAACAAAAAATAATTTGGGTGTTTAGGGCTTCTACTAAGATCTGAGGAGCCCAAGCCAACCTCACCTGCAAGTGGTGCACCTGCCGATCAACATATGAGGCTCTGAAGAATATAACAGTTCCCGGTAAGCGGCAATAGGCTCGCCTATATGGGACCAAAAATATTATTGGCGAAATGTGGGCATAAAATTTGTTTGTGTTTGTTAATTCTTGCATGTTATGAAAGAGTGGCGTCGTCTGGCACAGGTGTCTTATCACTTAAAAGAAGGAGTCAACCTTGATCCTTTTAACATGGGTCAAGAAATATATTTTTATTTTTTTAGTCTATTATTTATTTTAAATATGCCTCTGCCTACCGCTTCGTGGAAACAGGCGTATTGTGTGAATCATATCCTAGCACTATCCTGGTTGCTCTGAGACTTACGCTTAGGGACTAGAGCCGTCTGACCACTGCACCCCAGAAGGAAACATTTTTCAAAAGTTAAACCTGTTAGGGTACTAAAAAGCACTGACTTGCTAATAACGCCATTCATTAAAAACTATAAAAAATAATTGTAACACACTAAACCTATTTTCTTCTCAATTGTACACTATTAACATTTTCTATCGTCTTCTTCAAGTACTTCCTACATACAAATTTAGTTTTACGTTCACATTCATTACATAAGTATTGCATAGACCTGACAATATAGATGCTGAAGTGTGAGGTTTATTTGACAAGCCCAATATGTTCTACTGTCATACAAGTCGACTTAGTAAACATCTTGACCGAGTTAAAGCACTTTTGATTTCGACAAATTGCTATGCGCAGGAACATAGACGTTAAAAGCTTTCTTATGCGTTACAGCTTAGTGTTACCTAACGTTACTTATTGTAAATTATCTATAACATATTTTGGTTCATATTTCATTTTCTTATTACCTTTCTAGCGCGTAATTTGTCTTTACTTTTTGTAGCTCTATAAACTCATAATTGATTGTCAAACCTTTTTAAGACGGTGGTATACTACATTGGGTAAACTGGGTGTATTATGGATTCTAAAAAGACCTAAGGAGCCCAAGCCAACCTCACCTGCAAGTGGTGCACCTGCCGATCAACGGACGAGGCTCTGGCGAACATAACAGTGCCCGGTAAGCGGCAATAGGCTCGCCACTTATTACGTGGGACCAACTATATAATTGGCGAAGGGGTAGACAGAGGCATGCATCCTACCCCTTAAGTAGGTATTCAAAATTTAGACAATTGTACTTGTTTTTTTTCTTAGTCAACCAAAATAAGGCACAGATCGCAGTTGTTAGTCTTCGGATTGGTCGCCATTTGTGTGTCTATAGCGAGCGTTTTTGCATTAAAAGTCACTTTATGTCGTTGGTCCCGATTATTACTAATTAAGTCGTAGAGCTGTAAACGCTTAATGGCTGTATTTGCTACTAGGCGACCTTATCAGAGCGTTGTTATTTCTATGAAACTGAAAAATTCTAACAGCAGGACGCCACCTAACTTCTTCCCCAGCTGCGTTAGGTAGTATGTAAGACCTGAATCTCTCTCCCCTTGTTTTATGAAAAGAGGCCCATTCTTAGCAGTGGGACGTTAATAAGCCGAGATGACAATCATTACATCATCATCTTATCAGCTTTATAAAGTCCACTGCTGAACTATAACCTCCCATTAGATTACATTCTATTGGGGGTATTCGACGACCGATATGGCGTTGAGGTCAGTATACCTGCACTTCACTCCAGAGGTCGTGGGTTCGATTCCCACACAGGACAAATCTTTGTGTGCATGAACATGAATATTTGTTCTGGTCTGGGTGTTTTCCTATGTATATTAAGTATGTATTTACAAAAAAAAAGTATTTAAGTATGTTTATCCGTTGTTTAGTATCCATAGCACAAGTTCTTAATGATACTTATCTTGGAACTAAATAATTGGTGTGATTGTAAGAGAATATTTATTTATTTATTATTTATTTGCTTATAATCACCACGCTGCGCAGGCGGGTTGGTGATTGCAGTTCAAGCTAGTAACGCAGGATGACGCTGCTGCCCATCATCCGGTAGGATTTCTCTTCAAAGACTCTTACGACTTACCTTGCCACACAGATAATAATTTGCTTTTAGTAAATGTAGTCGAAATAATGACGAGATTTAAAAAACTAATTGAACATACCAGCTCGCTCAACATGACTTAATTCCGCATTTTTACACACATTTTTACATCAGATCGTCTAATGAATATTCATTAACATAACTGTTATATAAGACGTGATGTTATTTCTTCTTCATTGCCAGTTACTTAAGTATTTTTATCATTTCTTTGTGACTTACGGCGGGTTAGTGATGTGCTGTGTCAGAGAATCTCGAATAAGTATTTATTTGGGGATCCTGCCGTTTTGCCAAAACTATTTTGACAAAAATTTATAATCCAAACAAATTTTAGCAAACTTTTTTTACACCAATGCAACGTTGCGAATTATTTTAGTACGCAAATTTTCATTTGGTCAAGTTTTTACTCGGCAGTATATTACTACGGATAATGACATTATGGCATTAGGTTTTTTAACAAGTAATTTATTACGGCAAACAAACTTTAGACAAATAACATTTAATCAAATGATTTGTTTGGACATAAAGTTTTACGTTTATTATTTTAAATAATCACAAACTAAGATATTAATACTAAATATATACTAAAAATAAAATAGTATAAGGAATGTTTGTTTCATATGTGTTCATAATTTTAAATTAACGTGATGATGATGAGTGAGGCTTAGATACATATTGGTTAGGTTAGGTTAGAACAGTGACCACAAAGCGCGCGAGCCGAGCGAGCGAAGCGAGCGTGCCGCGGTAGCGGCCGGCGAAGCGCCAGAAAATACTACTGTTGATTTATGTATGGCCAATATTTGTAGATTAGTATTAATAGTAAAGATGCAAATAGAAATGGTTATTTGAAAAGTTTCGAGACGAATTATTTGGCTTATTTTATTTTGCGTAAAATATGTAATACTGAGTTATTGTCGAAACGTTCACTTGGAAAGCATTACGTTTACGATACAATTATTTGTGAAGAGTTTATTTGCCAAGTAATAATTTGGCAAATGAAATTTTACAAAACAATATTTGGGAAGTGATAATTTGTCAATTTTCTTTTGGTGTAACTAGGGATACCCATTTATTTGTAAAACTATAAAGTTACAATTATGCAAGATACAACGTATTTGAACAGTCTAAAAATAAACGTTATGCGGAAATGTGTATGAGACAGGGTCGAAAATTATCTCCCCCCCGACTGGTCTCCACCTTGTCGTAGTGGGGGGGCTGAGTACCTCCCGGTAGGGCGCAGGAGGCGCCAGGGAAAAGGTAACACCCAGAGATTGGCGACTCTGGGTGCCCTTAGTACTGACTACCGGGGGGGAAACTAAGAGGGACCTGTGGAGGGCGCAGCGGGCGGGCCAGGAGGGCCCGTCAAGCAGCGCCAGGAGGGTCTTAGGCAGCGGGGGCAGGGGGGCCCTGCTGTCTAACCATGGACCCTTCGAGAAGTCGGCCACACACGCTATGGTCGCACAAGGAGGTAGGAGGGGCGCGTCCACTGCGTCTCTCTGAAGAGGTCCTCCCGGTTTTGGTCCGGGGGACGTTGGCCGCGGGCGGGGTGTCAGAGCTGCAACCCAGGTACTGGCACCCCGCCTCTTTCTCAACAAGCGGCGGGCGTCGTCGGAAGATTTTTAGTGGGTATTACTGCTGGCGGTCGTGTCTGCCGGTGGTGAGCCCCACACACCTCTCTCGGTCCGCCTTTGGCTGGGAGACAGTGCGTAAATGCATTTTGTTACCGACGTAAATAAAAAAATAAAAAAAAAGGGTCGAAAATTATCTACATATACCAAACCAATGAAACAAACTTGGACCTTTAACTTTGAATGTTTTTTTAATTACATGAATTGATTCGTTTGCTTTTAAAAAATATTTGCTGGGTATAATAATAGGTATAATAAATAGATAATAATAGGCTTTATGACAACCGCACGTATAAGCGTATAGGGCTCCTACCATTTTTTTTATTATTTTTTATTATCGTCTGTAAAAAATGCTGCTTACGCACTGTCTCCCGGCCAAAAGGCGGAGACCGGGAGGGGGTGTGGGGCTCACTGCGGCAGACGCGACCAACGCAGTCCTACCCACTAAACAACTTCCGACGACGCCCACCGCTGTAGAAAAGGGGCGAGGAACCAGTGCCTGGGTGTGTAGCTTCTGGTATCCCGCCCGCGGCTAACGTCCCCCGGATCAGAACCGGGGAGTCCTCCTCAGGGAAGAGAATCCTCTGTGCGGGGTTTGAACCCTATCCACTTGGAGATAGAACGACCTTCTGCCGTCCGAACCACAAGTTCTTTATAGGGTTCCTACCAAGACCAAAGGAGCCCAAGCCAACCTCACCTGCAATGGTGCTCCTGCCGATCAACGCACGAGGCTCGCCACCTATTACGTGGGACCAACTATATAATTGGCGAAGTGTGGGCGTATAATATGTATGTATGAATACCGCATGTCTGAAATTTTACCTAAATTGAAAAGTAAAACTTAATATATTTTATGTTATTTATTAAGGTACACCAACAGCATAGCATTGCTGAATTATTTATTGAACGTGTAGGAAGAAGTTATCGCATACTGCAACCAGCGGATTTAGCACATCACTATTTATTCAGAATCAGCGTGCGTTACGGAACTAATGAATGAAAATTGTACGGTTTGAATAGTGATGATTATGGGGTGAATATTATTTGAATTATAATAGGTCACGCGTCAATTGTGGTGATGTAAAGACATGACTTGATCTTGAACAAAAGACGCAATCGGCTTAAATTTTTAATCTTTGTAATTACAGCAAACTTGCTTATGTCCGTGCTTAAGCTTATGATGTGATATGGGGGAACTGTACATATATACATATAGTCTTTAAACTACAGAAAAGACGCATTATATCTTTGTTTGGTGCTTATTACTTAGAGTTATGTAAACCTTTATTTATAAAGTATAGACTTCTCACGGTCCCTGGATTGTACATTAAACAAATAAATAAATAAATAAATATTTTCAGACAATTACACCAATTATTTAGTTCCAAGATAAGTATCATTAAGAACTTGTGTTATGGATACTAAACAACGGATAAACATACTTAAATACTTTTTTTTTTTGTTAATACATACCTAATATACATAGGAATACACCCAGACCAGAACAAATATTCATGTTCATGCACACAAAGATCTGTCCTGTGTGGGAATCGAACCCACGACCTCTGTATATTGTATTGTATTGTATAGTATTTTATTGTACTGTGTATTTACTGTGTATTTGTAAAGGAGAATTCAAGACATTTTGAGAAAAGACAGCCTGCTTCGACTAAATGTCTCCGACCCAGACCAGGGAACAAGGTAGAAAGAAAATCAAGTCTCAAAACTGACATTAGCAAAAAAAATGCAAGTAATATGGGTACAAAATTATTTAACGCGTTACCTGATGAAATTCGTACGTTAACTGGACCTATATTTAAACGAAAACAACATAATTATTTGATAGATGGCTGTTTCTATTCAATTAAGGACTACTTTCAGGCTAACCATGTCAATCTTTAGTTTTGAGAATGTAGAAATGATAATTTTATGTAATAATAATCTAAATTTGACATTTTAATTTATTGAATAATTTTTTCTTTAAATTCAATCAAAATATCATCATCATCATCATCATCATTTCAGCCCATTAACGTCCCACTACTGAGCACGAGCCTCCTCTCACAAATCAAGGTTTGAGGGTATTGTATATTATATTATTTATTAAAATATATTTTAACATTTGCACACTTAAATATAAGTAGATTCTGACGATACAATTAACCTGTATAAGACCTTTATGTAAGCACACAAAATCAAAGCAAATAAATCTATTTCATTCATTCATTCAGCAATATAGTTTATATAAAAAAAAATCATGAACTCGTGATAATTATGCTTATGTGTTTTCTAGGTCGTACCGGGTCTTTACAGCGGAGCGTAAAACGGCATAAGGCGCCTTATTTTTTTTTGACTGTTTACCATCAGGCAGGATGTTAACCACACCTGTTTACCGCCAGGGCTCAGTTGTAAATAGACTAGATTATAAAATATGTCTTTAAAAAATTCAAAATCATTTATTCAAGTTTGGCTCAAAAGAGCTCTTATGAAGGTCAAAACTTAAAACTAGCGCGCCCATTCACTGCGGGCGGGAGCTTGATCGTAAAAGAACGGGCAAGAAAATCGTTAAGGTTAGTTTTTTCTCCCGCCAATTACAAGGAGTATTTGAAGTATGTATCGCAAAAATATCTAAGTTTTAAGTTTCATAACACTTAAGTAGTTGATCAAAGCTAATCGATGTCCATTTGCTGCACTTTCTATACTATCACGCCACTTAACTGCTAACCATACCATTTTCAATTTGAGCTTGAGTTAAACCGCCGCTCGTTCGTATTATGCCTCTTTGTTCAGTTGTCAAGTTGAAGGTTTAATCCGAGCATAATCCAAACTTAGACTTTTGATACTACTTGGGCAATTCAAAAACAAATTTTTAAAAAAACTGACACTTACACCAATTATTTAGTTCCAAGTTAAGTATCATTAAGAACTTGTGTTATAAATACTAAATAACGGATAAACATACATAAAAACTTTTTTTTGTAAATACATACTTAATATACTTAGGAAAACACCCAGACCAGAACAAATATATAATATGTATACACACAAACATTTGTCTTGTATGGGAATCGAATCCACGACCAATAAAAATACACAATATCTGACATTTTACATATTAATTATTGTTAATTCTACATTTTTGCGACGATTTTGTTTGTTGTCTTTCTATTGTTTTTTTTTTTCATATTTTGCATTAAAACAAATTAACTTTTTAAGACTTTTGGTACAGTCAATAGGTTACAAGCCAAACAACATTTTCATCCAATCATTATTCCGGTTGCACTAACTTAAGCTTAGAGCCAGGCCTTTTAAATTTTATTTTGGTGATCACTTCGAAAATACTATTTTTTTAGATCTTTTGACAGAACGAATTTGCTAGTGGTAAATGAAACTGTAATTACTTCATTTCAAAGTTTAAATTTAAATAAGATATATCAATACAGCAAGTTTCCTTTATATATTTCCATCAATACGAATAAATCAAAGAGAAATTTATTCAAGAAAACTAATTTCAGTCGAACGGTAAGAGAATATTAATAGCCTTGATATCGCGAGTTACTATAAGAAATAGATATAGAAGAAGCGCAATCACTTAATCAAAGTCAAAAATCAAAAGTCAAAATACTTTTTATTTCATAAACTATTACATAGTACTTGAAAACGTCAAAATTATAAAAAAAAATAACAAAAACAAATAAAATATAATTATACTAAAATCACGAAGCTTAGATTCACTTGCAACCAAACAATTTAAAAAAGCAAAAAATATTTAAATGTAAGTGAATCTAAGTGCCAGTTCCGAGCCACCGCTCTGTAAGAAGAACTGGCAAGAAACTCACAGGCTATGCTCTTTTAAATTATCGATTGGTTAGTTCTTCTTCTTCTTTTAAATAATGGCTTCGTGCGGTTTGCACATTTAGCCAGTGTCAAGTAAGAGATATATTAATATCATATAAATTATAGTAAATGAGACTGAGTGGTGATAAAGATGATAAATGGTAAATGAGAGATTAAGCCCCATGAGTCCTCAGTAAAGATGTGGGACTATACTGAGATCTCACATGGACTTCTTGAGAGAATTTGAAAAGTTATGTTGCACTGTTTTATTTCATTTACCAACACTCATGTACGTTCACAAACACTTAACGGTTAATAATCCACCGTTATTAAACATTAATGTTAGAAATATCACAAATTTTAGAAAATAAAACAAAACTGCAGACATGACGCTTCACTTTCCCGCCAAGAAGTCCCGATTGGTTAGTTACAATCTTCATTTCAAATGTGTTTAAAATTGGAATAAAGAAGCTTTTCCTTTTAGAGAAGTAATGTCCTGCTGCTCAGTGTTTCTATATCATGTACGTATTTATGTATGTAGGTTCATTTTATTTAAATAAAAGATAGTATTTATTTTTCTTTCTGTTTATCAAAATATAACTATATATTTTTATTCTTTTCTACACCCCCGGTTATTTAATTTTAATCACTTACCATCCTAAGGTTGCCTGGAAAAATCGCTTTTCTTTTGCAATTGTTTTCTTGTTTTATTTTGTAATTTGGTGTACAATAAAGAATTTTCTATCTATCTATCTATCTTACATACATACAGTCACGCCTGTTTTCTCAAGGGGTAGGCAGAGGTATATCCTACGCCCGCACTTCGCCAATTGTATCATGGGTCTCACGTAATAGGTGGCGAGCCTATTGCCGCTTACAGGGAAATATTATATTGCCAGAGCCTCGTCCGCTGATCGGCAGGTGCACCACTAGCAGGTGAGGTTGGCTTGGGCTCCAATGATGATGTAAGGATCCCTGTACACCTTTTACGATACATAATTCATAAAATTATCTTTATTTGATAGTAAATAGGGAATTAGCCCTAAATAACTAAAAAAAAGTAAGTGGTTTATATTAAGTATATATGTGCTTGGTTTATAATTGAGTAGATTTTTTGTCAGTAATCTAATGTTGTAATTGAATTTTATGTCATTAAAAGTTTTAAATAAAAATGCTTTTTTTTTTAATGTGACACAAATGAAAGCGCTTTATAACGTGAAATAAGCACGGTATAAAGCGCATCCACTCATGACGGCCTGCTAAAATGCCGTTTTACGCCCCGCTTAAAAGACCCGGGATTATAGGAAATAGGAAACACATGAGCCGGCAGCGAATTCCAGAGCTTAGTGGTCTTGCACAGAAACGATCGACCTCCCAAATTTCTTGGTTCGAGTGCTGATATTCTGCACAGTATGAGGATGGTTTCGAAGACCAGCACGTGTTATTCGGGAGAGGAAAGGAGAGGGCGGGATGAGATCGAAAAGCTCCTTTAAAAGCTTTAATTAATTTGAGTTTACGGTCATCTACCCACTTAGCAATTGTGTTAGCTTAGCAAGGTAACACTTAGCAGTAACATTTTGGGTCAACTTTTTGGATTTTTTTAAAAAATTTAATTCAATGTTTATTTAATGTTATGTTACTGTGGTCCTTCAAGCCGGATGTAAGCTGGCTAATTACTTTTATTACATTAAATTTAATATAATAAATAATTAATAAATAAAACAACTAGATAGCTTAGGCATTACTTTTAATACTATTACTAATTTGACTGCTAATGTGTTTTCGCAAAGATTGTTTGTATACAGTCTTGTATGGACATTCATCACAGAATATAAAGTTTTTTTTTTTATTATGTACAAGTTTCTGACTCCTTAGTGCAGCGGAAGAAGAACCTTTACACATACAACCCTCATGGCTACACTTAAATAGCTTTGTCGCATTATGTACTTGGCAATGTACTTTAAAATAAGGTAAATAATTAGTAATCAGATATATCATGGAAACTTACAAACAATATTTTTCAACTATTTATACTATATGGTATAAATCATCATCATCATTTCAGCCCATTAACGTCCCACTACTGAGCACAAGCCTCCTCTCACGTATTAATGTGTGGGGGTATTGGGTCATACTCCACCACGCTGACCCAGTGCGGATTGGCGGAGGCAAGTGTATGGCGTCCTGCTGTTAGAAGTTATCAAGCCGCCCATGAGGCCTCTAACATGGCTTAACGACTACCACATTTAGTGATAGCCGGGACCAACGGCTTAACGTGCCTTCCGAAGCACGGAAGCGCTCGATATCAAATGCCACACAAACGGTCACCCATCCAAGGACTGACCTCTGTAAACTTTGCTGTACTTCGGTGATCGTTTCCGACCCCCGAGCACCGCAGAGCTACGAGCGCTTCCTGGAATAATAAGCTTATATCTCATACCATAAGTATTTTTCAATTCGCAAAAATATAGTTAGCTTGCACCGCTTCAGTATATAAGACATCAACGTCCGCAGCCTCAGTCATTAAAATCATAAAATGGAAATGCAGATATAAACTGTATAACCTACATATAAACATTTTATTATAACTGACCGACTGCAGACATAATTAAATACCATGTCACTGAGGAAAGTGTAAAACTATTCAAGTAACACGAAAGTAATAAGATTATTTACAAAGATTTATAATGTTTTTTATGACAATATTTTATGTTATTGTATGTATGTCTGTGATTTATATCGCGTATTGTTCATATATATTATATAAATAAAATGAATACTGATATAAATAATTTTATAGCTTAACTATATATAGCCGGAACATGAAGTTATATGTATAAAAACAATGATTATAACTTAATAAAACTTAATACAAAATACTAGAAACAAAAAATTTACATTTCGGAAATGCGAAAAGGAACTTGATATTTTTTTGACATTTCATATCTGTTTTAACTGTAGTAAAGTTCAAACTCAATACATAAGAATTATGTAGTTATTTATTTTAATACAATCTTAGTGAAATTGAGTAAACCGTATAATGACACTACACGTAACATTAAATTAAAAATATAGTCAGTAATTTAAAAAAAAGAGAGTTTCAAGCTACAAACTTTTAAGCATCATTATTAGAGAGCAACATTTTGGTAAAATTACCATTCAAATTTTGCAGAGACCTTAAGTTAGTCTTAAAGTCCAATAATATTTACAAAAAAACGCATTTAGAAATTTAAGGAACATTATATAGAGACATTAAAACTCTGGCGTGTTGCGCAATGTGTGCGATTCTATAATAAAAAACCCAAGCAATATACAGCAATTAAGCCTAAATAAATTTAAATTATTTTATTATATTATTCTATTCTATCAAAGACTATATGGCTGATAAAGATGCTTGGGAATAAACTTCCGTTTCATACAGGCTATTCTAATATGAATGAATATAAAAAAAAAAAAAATATACAAAAATTCAAACATGAATATTGTTAATGTTATATAATATTGCATTGTATAGCGTCACAGACAAATGAAGATTGTAACTAACTAATCGATAATTTAAAAGAGCATAGCCTGTGAGTTTCTTGTTAGTTCTTCTTACAGAGCGATGGCTCGGAACTGGCACTTAGATTCACTTACACTTAAATATTTTTTGTTTTTTTTAATTGTTATGGTTGCAAGTTAATCTAAGCTTCGTGATTTTAGTATAATTATATTTTAATTGTTTTTCTTATTTTTTTATAATTTTGACGTTTTCAAGTACCTACTATGTAATAGTTTATGACATAAAAATATTTTGATTTTGGCATTTTTTTTCACTTGTTCACGTTAAAAGAAAAAATGCTTTGGGACTTTTAAATAACTTTCTCGGTGCGATTAAGCTGATACCTTACTTATCTTAATATGACACACAGAACTTACTTATTTACTACAGAATAATGTATTCGCGTCCACGTTAATGCCGTGTGAAACCGGCCTTAGTAGTGCCACCCCATCTCATCTCATGGGAGTCGTAAGAGTCGACAGAGAGAAATTCTATCAGATGATGGACAGCAGCGTCATCCTGCGTTCTGGCTGGAACTGCGATTAGTAACCCGCCTGCTCAGCGTGCTTATTATGGGGAGAACTTTATAAGACTGATATGACATTACACCTTAATAATTGTAGTCGTTTTTATAAATAAAATTACGTACCAGATAATTTGGTATAGGTGTCTATGACGACCGATATGGCGTGGAGGTCAGTATACCTACACTTCACTCCAGAGGTCGTGGGTTCGGTTCCCACACAGGACAAATCTTTGTGTGCATGAACATGAATATTTGTTCTGATCTGCGTGTTTTCCTATGTATATTAAGTATGTATTTACAAAAAAAAAGTATGTAAGTATGTTTATTCGTTGTTTAGTATCCATAACACAAGTTCTTAATGATACATAAATTGGAACTAAATAATTGGTGTAATTGTCAGAAAATATTTATTTAGTATTATTAATATTTATTATGTTTTGGCATGTTAAATAAACAACTTGCACTTCTGAAAAGTAAAAATTTACGTAATGATTTTAAACAATAAACTAAATATATTGTTTATCTGTCTTTGAGTTGTGGCTAATAATTATAATCAAAAGTCAGCAACATATAAACCAATAAATATAGAATGTGTTCACCATCCCTCATTTTTAAATAGAAAATGCTACTGCTTTGTAGCACAATAATAAGTATTTACTGTAATCAGTGCATTACTGTAATCATTTGCAAACAAAAGTATGCACTAGGTTGTTGCATACAGATAAATTTTACTATCTCCACTACAATTATAAATTTAAACTTAATGTTTAACTATCCCGTTTACTCTAAATAATAATTTGAGCGCAAAACGACAGTAAGAAAACAAACAAACAAAATTAATGTTATTGCACTTTCGTGCATAAAGCTATCACTTAAAAAGATTTCCTTCACTCACCATACTAAATTGACATAAGTATATCATCCAATATAAACGGTGTAAATTGTCCTTGTTCAAAATATCACACACACGTAACGTAAAACTAATTTGACATATAAAATTTCCGCAAAAAGAAATCGTCAAATATCGCGATGTACACGTGCGCGCGCGACTGCGGTTGGGCCCGACTGTCGGATGAACGCTCACGGCAAACGCGAATTGAATGGGTGACCGGCGACTGCACACTGGATACTCTCGTATTTACTAGAAATCTATAATCTATTCAAGAGCTCAGTTTGTCTAGCGTGAATATTCAAATAGTTACTTTAACTTTACCTGTATGCTAAGGTCTCTTAGTTTAGAATAATAAGTTGAGAAAGTTAAATATCAAACTTATATGGTTACACTATTCAATTAGCTATTAAAATACAGTAGTAGAGAGATACAAGAATCTTGATTAAATATATACACATATATATATATATACCTTTATATTTACCCATTAGAATTTACAACAGATGGTAAAATACGCATCCGATGTAAATTAATATGGCATATAAATATCTACATTTATAAATGCATATGAAGAAAATAAAATAACTAACAGAAACTCTTAGTTTATAATTAGGAATATTAACTCATAAATGTTATAGGAATTTCTAGGAGCCATACGTTACGTATCCGTTATATCTTAACTATAAAGGACTTAAACATTTTTAAGGTCTCCGGAATCTTGTTCATATATTTTCGAAGACATATTTTAACAATTTGTTAGTTACGTGTAAATTTTGTACTTGAAACCTCCAGAACCTACACACGGTAAGAGTATCGGATAAAAGTCGTGTCGTGAGTCTTGTCTACCGGCCTAGAATAGCCTCCTCTCATCTCATGGGGAGTCATAAGAGTTGACGAAGAGAACCCCCACCGGAAGATGGGCAGCAGCGTCATCCTGCGTACTACAATCTCCAGCCCTTCTGCCCAGCGTGCTGATTATGTGAAAATCCCCCCAAAATAATGTAATCTATTGGGAGGCCAATGTGGACTTTATAAGGCTGATACGACGATGATGATGAACGGATAAAAGCGCACTGCAGACGACCTGTCTCTTTAGCTTAGTTACATTCGACATTTCATTATATATTAGAATAGACTTCAGTTGTCTCCTATTCTTAGTTGTGTCGCTCTTGGAGGTCTTGGTCGTCTTGTAGTGTGGTATTGGCAGGGGCGGATGATCTCCCCCCCGACTGGTCTCCACCTTGGCGTGGTGGGGGGGCTGAGTACCTCCCGGAAGCCGGGAAAAGGTAACACCCAGAGACCGACGACTCTGGGTGCCCTTAGTACTGACTACCGGGGGGGAAACTATGAGGGACCCGTGGAGGGCGCAGCGGGCGGGCCAGGAGGGCCCGTCAAGCAGCGCCAGGAGGGTCTTAGGCAGCGGGGGCAGGGGGCCCCCACTGTCTAGCCATGGATCCTCCGAGAAGTCGGCCACACACGCTATGGTCGCACAAGGAGGTAGGAGGGGCGCGTCCACTGCGCCTCTCTGAGGAGGACCTCCCGGTTTTAGTCCGGGGGACGTTGGCCGCAGGCGGAGTGTCAGACACTGCAACCCAGGTACTGGCCCACCGCCTCTTTCTCAACAAGCGGCGGGCGTCGTCGGAAGATTTTTAGAGGGTACTACTGCTGGCGGTCGTGTCTGCCGGTGGTGAGTCCCACACACCTCTCTCGGTCCCCCTTTGACCGGGAGACAGTGCGTAAATGCATTTAGTTACCGACGACCGACCGAAAAAAAAAGGGGCGGATGATCTGCGCCTGAGGATCTCTCGCAATATTTCCGTTAGTGGATACCCTGCTACATGAATCATAAATATTGCATCAAGTAAACAAATAGACACCTAAGTAATACAGTGAACACTGCTACCCCGTAGGGGCACTGCAACTTGAGAGGGAACTTAAACATACTACAAAAATACATATCTGATTATTCTATAAACTAATAAACTCTAAGTAATATACAAATATAAAAAACGACAAATAACAATATTATTATTTTACATAACATTGTAGGATTTTAATGGAGTTTACCGTCAAAATATTCGTTAAGTGTACACACGCTGTAAAATGCAAAATGTTAACAGAACATTTTGCAATCATTAAGTCTTTTAATTGTTTAGTAAATGGTTTTATATTATCTTACTATGGTCCATCCCATAGTTGACCGACCTCGCGGCCTTATATATTCCACTTTGCCCTGAACCACTTGACGTTCTATGGACTGGTCGTCCCGCCTGGATACATATCCGAAGAAAGAGATAAAAGATGAGATCAGAGATGAGTTTCTTGAGTCATTCTTCTCAATCTCGTTGCTTTTTGGAAGCCTCGTTTGAGTTATCGACAGACTGACTGACTACAGACAATCTCCTCCCCCCTTTAGAATCACGACAGCCTGACTATCAGATCCCCCGGTTAAGAGTGACCGAAAGACTGACAAATCTTGAGAAAAAACCACAACAAAGTGATAAACAGACTTTGACAAATTCTGACAAAGAATCCATTGCTTATATATTTCTTGGTTATGTTACCGCTCATATATCTTTCACTGTTGTTAAAAAAAATCGAATCTCCATTTTGTTTGTAAAAAATTGACGAATCTTAATGATCCTGTTGATCTTCAAGATAATAAAGTATGTTTTATTTTATTTTATAGAAAATATGCGAGATTGTAGTATAGTAAATAGACGCTGATTTAGACTGAGACGTTTGTACGGAATTCCGTCTAAGATATCCCAAGCATTCTTCTCCATCAACAGAAGAATACAAGTATATTATATATTTTGTATATACTTATATTCTTCTGTTATTTAGTTATATTTTGTACAAACAAGAGTCTGTTCTATACAAATTTAAATTATACTTTTTTTTTTATACCACTTGGTAGCAATTAAGTATGCGGTCAGTAATTCCACGTGTGTTATTAAGACTTTGAGCATGAAATAGGGATTTGGAAATTGAATTAAATACCCACTACTAATAAGTCTAATAACGTATGCAATGAATAAATAATTAAAACAAGCAATCAACTTTAAAATCGCTTTCTCAATCCCTTTTCGATGTGAAACGAGTGTATTCGTTGTAGAAAGTAAATTATGCGCATGCTCTTTTTGAGCAATCATTATGCTTAATGCCTTAAGCCCACACTAACTGTGTATCGAATTTCAATGCGATTGTAGTTCGACTTTGTTGACTTGATACTTTTATTTTTATGCATGCGTTATTAGTAGGTTTTTATCGTGATTGTTCCGCGCCACATAGAGCACTATTATTTTTTGACTGAAACGACTGCTTACTTTAGTAGACAGGATGTAGACATTATAATGTGTCGCAAAAAATAATTGTATTTTAGTTTGAAAGCAATTACATATTTTACTAGTAAGGTATGCCCCAAAAAATAACAGATATAATAATTTCGATATAACGATATCGTACTTTTATCTACATTAAATAAAAAGCTCTTATTTCGACATTACAAACAGACACGTCTGATGTTAATTAAATAGCGATATGTATTTACTATAGAGTTTCTCTTTCTACATAGTATGATCAAATCAATTGCATATTAAATAATTAACTATGTTAAACCTAGCTAATTATATAACCTAGCTATATACATACATTACATACTACTAATAATAATGTTTGTAAAATAAAACGTGAGTTCAGATTATTATGTTAAAATAATTTTACTACTAAATCTAGCTGTGTTGCAATTATCTTGATAGTTTGAACGTCACATACACTGTCGCTTTTTCTGTTAGTCGTACACTTTTTATTGATGCTGTCATGCTGTTTAATGTTAACGGTACATTGAGTGTGCTTTCTGTAAAGTTATTAAATATTGATAGGTAACTTACACAAAATAAAACTTTTTTTAAATACTGCAGAATATATTGCGTCTTCTAATAAAATCAATACCAAATTATCTATTAACATCTATGTGAGATATCTAAAATTCTTAGAATTCTATTCTAGTATTAAAAATTACGAATGCAATGGTCTGACTATTAGCTTTGAAATTATAATATTTCACTCTAAATATCTTTGCCTTTAACTAAATACTTTTCATTATAATCAGCTCGGCGAACCTTGATCCCTATGACACTGACAGTTATTCCCACGACACAACCTTGTAGTAGCGTCACCGTTATATTATAATCGAATTGGCGGTGTCTAAAAATGATATTTATTAATTTTAGGCAGATATATGCAATTACAATAATATCCCGTTGGAATTATAAAAATTATTAACACTTACAAGAAATTAATTGGAAGATATCGTTATAGTCGATATCTTCCAAACGGAGTAACTTTTGCAGGACGTCAACGTAAAGTCTGATTGAGATAATTTCTTGTAAGTGTTAATAATTATTATAATTCCAACGGGATATTATTGTAATTGCATATATCTGCCTAAAATTTATAAATATCATTTTTAGACACCGCCAATTCGATTATAATATAACGGTGACGCTGCTACAAGGTTGTGTCGTGGGAATAACTGTCAGTGTCATAGGGATCAAGGTTCGCCGAGCTGATTATAGATCAAAGTATCAAACCAAATAAATCCAACTATACGTTTCTTGGTGTCTTTGAAGACAGGTGTCTGCAGTCAATTATAAAAGTGAATCTTCTGTCTGGTACAAACAACTCGTCTTATTGATACTGCTCGTACTATCATGGATACTTTTCATTAGATCAAAGTATCAAACCAAATAAATCCAACTACACGTTTCTTGGTTTCTTTGAAGACAGGTGTCTGCAGTCAATTATAAAAGTGAATCTTCTGTCTGGTAAAAACAAGTCGTCTTATTGATTCTGCTCGTACTATCATGGATATATCATAATTACGTAATAATAAAATATGTACTCGTATTTAAACGGCTTTAATGTTTCAGGTCATAACCTTGTTAGAATATGTTATGTAACCTATTTGTGCGGCTTTTAATATCGCTTCCGTGCTTTGTAAAACAAGATGTCGGGCCTGGTTATCATTTGGCACATCTAGTTCTTTATAGACGTAAATGTTTTTTTGTCAATTTTACAGCAGAACGGTTTAAAGAATTTATTTATTAGAACTACGATAACATACTCGATTTGGTGTTCAGCGGTCTCTATCGGACAGTTGTCGAATTCTAAAAAAGATCTTTAAGCAATGAATGCATTTACATATAAAGAAACTTGTGGCATAGTGAACTCATTTCGGATTTTCTGGCATTTACGTTTTTTAAGAACTAGATGTGAAGTCTTAAGTGGTGGTTGTAAAGCTTTATTAGAAGCCCTTGGAAAATTCTTATAGCAGGATGCACCAACTCTGCCGGTAGCTGCTCTCTCAGGTAGAGGTATCTGAATCCCTCTCACCTTGGGTTGTGTAAGAAAACCTGATCCCAGTAGTATTTCCAAAATGGTATATTAAGCTATTGCATAGCTTCTATCGCGGGCCTTAAACGTGGCGACCGAATCCAGAAATTCCATAACGAAAAAAAAACCTAACACCCCCCACTCCGACCGGCACAGAGGTGATACTTATTAGTTTTTCCATCTATCGATAAAAGCACAACTTTAATGACTTTTTGAAACATCACGCTCGTCTCTTTAGTTCAGCAACCCGCCTTTAGGTGGCAAAGGTTGTATCGGCGTTACTGCGCATGCGTAATCCCCTTCTTCGCCCCGCAGTCTGATGACACATGCCTGCTTAGAGTTTCAAGTTTTTCTTAGAAAACATACTGCATAAATAAAATAAATAAATAATTATAATTGCATAAGTTGATAAATAATGATATGCAATAGCCTTACCGCGACAGTCTCCTAGTGCCACACGTCTTTTTTTTTTAGTTATCTGATTTTGCTTCACTGGTCTAGAATAGTCCCACCACATCTCATGGAAAGTCTCAAGAGTAGACGAAGAGAAAACCTACCAAAGGGGCAGCAGCGTCAACCTGCGTACTGGCTTGAACTGCTATCACCAACCCGCCTGCTCAGCGTGGTGTTTAATGGTGGTGAGGCCAATGTTCAACAGTGGACTTTATAAGACTGATATAATGATGACACTGTAAACATTCTTAGCGAGCTTCGCTGGTCAGTCATATAAGTAAAGTAACAGTACAGTAATGTTTAATAAAACCCTCCCACGTACAGTCAAGATACTTAAGAGGCTGTACAATTACTGTTAAGTGTTGTATTGAGAGTAAAAGTTATTATTCGTACTTCTTCAGTACGAGTTATAAAACCGGCTTTCAAAGCGGCTTTGCTTGACCGTTTGTTTTTAAAAATAGATGCACTTTTTAGTACAAAAGTATAAATTTATCTTTATGCATTTTAGACGAGCGGAACCCAGCTGACGTCCTTTCACCTGGTGGAAGATCAGGTCAAGGTAGCGGAAATACGGCTGGTTTGAAATCAATCTTTTTTCTGTTATGCAGCAGACTTCTTGTGGCTCTGCGGGACTGTCCGAAAGGGTTACCGTGAAGCATTCCTCTCCATTAACAGAAGAATACAAGATATATATATATATATATATACAATACAATACATATAACAGATTCTTGTTTGTACAAAATATATCAAAATAATATTATCGGTAACCTCCCAATCCTACCAAGGCCTAAAGAGCCCAAGCCAACCTCACCTGCAAGTGGTGCACCTGCTGATCAACGAACGAGGCTCTGGTGAACATAACAGTACCCGGTAAGCGGCTAAAGGCTCACCACCTATTACATGGGACAAAAAACACGATTGGCGAAGTGTGGGCGTATAATATGTCTCTGCCTACCCCTTCAGGGAAACAGGCGTGAATGTATGTATGAATGTAATCTATTGGGGGGGGGGGGGGCAATGTTCAGCAGTGTACTCATAAGGCTGATATGATGATGATGAATTTATATTTTCAAGCTAACTATTTTTGTATACTGTCCTAACATAGCTTATATATCTCACTTATGAGCTAAAACCTTAAACGGCGAACTTTTAGCTCATAAGTGAGAGTACCAAAATAAATGTAAGTCTGAAATATTAAATAAGTCATGACTAATATTCTTATGTGAAATAGCCCTGACCAATTGACAATGTTATCAGAAATATACCATTGATATACCTTAGTATCTTCCTATTTTATCTACATCACATCACAACAACATAATGTTGAAATTGTCGGAAGTACCGCTGTCGTGTGAATGACTTCTGGGACGTCAATTTAGGGTTCCGCTTGAAATAAATCGCTATACAGATCGTTGTCAGTTTCATATTCCAAATATAGAATGTTTTTTAAACATTTGAAAATGTTTGCAAACTGCCAAGATGCGACAACTGCGCAGTGGAAGCGTGCTGGGCCCATAACCTGAAGGGTTATTGCAATGAAAGTTGATTTGCAGCTTGATTAATTTTATTTATTATAGTTTTTCTAAAACACAAACTCATCTATACGATGTTCACAGAGTAGAGCGCACAGAGTAAAAATAGCAAACGGCGCGAAGTTTACTACAGATTATAAATCTATATATGATTCAAGCATTGAATTGAAGAGCGAAATTTTAATCTTTTCAAACTGCCAAAAAGTATTTATTATTTCCTAATAGAACCTACCTCGGAGATGATTATCTTGCGAGATCACTTTATATCTTTATTTACAAGATAAATCTCATTTCAATATATTTTTTTTATTTGTATGTTCTTTCCCGTAGTTGACTCCGCCCCACATTCTTATGACTCTTCAAACTAGTGTTTTGCATATCTGAAGCAGCATATAATATATTGCCTACATGGTTTGTTATTATTTAGTTGAGAGTTATTATTTTCCTTAATTTACACAAGTATGTTACAACACATGCGCAAAACGACTGGCAACGTTCATAATTCATAATTCATTTATAACAATCAATAAATTGATATCGAGCGC
The DNA here is from genome assembly GCA_949126915.1 of Musotima nitidalis. Lineage (NCBI taxonomy): Eukaryota > Metazoa > Arthropoda > Insecta > Lepidoptera > Crambidae > Musotima > Musotima nitidalis. The sequence goes on along the minus strand of OX421423.1, from coordinate 18,443,748 downwards.
TTCCGTGCTTCGGAAGGCACGTTAAGCCGTTGGTCCCGGTTATCACCAAATGTGGTAGTCGTTAAGCCATGTTAGAGGCCTAATGGGCGGCTTGAAAAATTCTAACAGCAGGACGCCACACACCTGCCTCCGCCAATCCGCACTGGATCAGCGTGGTGGAGTATGACCCAATACCTGAGGGTATTGATATGTGAGAGGAGGCTCGTGCTCAGTAGTGGGACGTTAATGGGCTGTGATGATGATGATGATGAATAAATGAATTATGAACGTTTGCAGTCAAAGTGCCGAAGCTCAAGCTCATTGGAGAGGGCTATGTCCAGCAATGGAAAATAGGAAAGATGATGATAATGACACACTATGCCACAACTCAAGTGCACACTTACAATTAAATGCGGTTTATGCAAGCCTAAATAGAAGTGTGAGACGTTTTTTTTATTAAAAATAATTAACTTGTACGAAGTGGCTCGAGTTGAAATGCAACCTTTGGGTAAAACGGTCCACTGCTTTACAAATTAAAAAAATACAATTCACTTTTTAAGCTACTTTGAAATCAGATACAACAGAAATTGTATTGTTTCCTATGAAACCAGCACTCGTCTACCACTTTACTGGCTAATTGTACAAATCACAAATATGCGGTAATTTAAGAACGTTAGCACATAAGTCAAAAGTCTTAATCATTTATTTAAGCTTCCCCGGAGCTGATTCCGCCCCACATCCATAAGACTCCTAAAATTTGATAAGTCTAAGTCTACAAAAATATGTGTACTGCTGTCACTAGATTTAAAAAAAGATAGAAACTAACTCCTTTTAAAAATATCTGCTTGTCTCTGCCATCTAAATTCTATATGTCCTTATTTATATTGTATTGACCTAATATTATGTTTAAGCAATAAAATAGAATAGCATATTATTGTACGGAACCAACGACGAACAATAAAATCAGAACCGATCTAAAATCGAGTCTGCGGAGTCACTTCAACGTATCTAGTATTTCTGGTTTTACATCTTACTTTTACTTTCATTTGCTATTCAGATACTTTGCCAGGTCGGTTCATAGGTCATATTTTAAACTCCATTAGGTCTGAATAGCTGCAATACGTTCCTGAAGTCGTAAGTTCGATTCACACACTGGACAAATATTTGTGTGCCTGTGCTGGGTGCTTGGCTCTATTTCTCTATTTCCAAAAATATAGTTTATCCGCTGTCTGGTGTCTTCACTTAGCCTATGTACTAAGATTGTCTTCCGCTGTGGGTGGAGTATGTGTCAGACTTTTACTGACTTATTAGTCACCATCAATATTTCTTCATTAGTCTGTCATTGTCAGGAGCCGCGGTAACGCTTTCAAGTCCCTCTACCCCGGCGGGTTTGACCCCCTAACCGGGGAAGCTCTGCTTAGTCTGGGACTAAGAACGTGTTAGATACATAGATAAATTATATATAAATATATGAGGCTGAATCAAATAGACTTACCTATTTAATCAAATATGGTAAGATATATAAGAATAAGTAAATAAAAGACCAATTGAAGATTGGATATCAATATGCTTTAATTTAGACTAAGCAATAATTCATTTTATCTTTAGATCAGGAAGAATATTTATAAAATATGCTAAATAGCTTGTGTGTGGAAATAATGAAAGATAATTTAAACAGCAATATTTATAATTCGTAACAGTAATATTCAACATTGATTATATTCATTATAATTATATAATGTTAAGTTATTTGGCAACGAAATAGATCATAATATACTATCTATAGAAATAGCCTTATAACAATTTAGGCAGCAACATTGAGTCATTAAAGATTACTTATATTTGTGAAACAGTATCTGAAATAGTATATAAATACAGAAATATATCATACCTTAACTAGTACCTAGTAGTGAACCCCTCGCGAGTCAGGCGGCAACTGTCTGTGCTTGCCGTCCCCTGCTCTTTTATACCGATGCGAAAACAAGTGACGTCACTGAGTAAGCTAGTCATAACTCGTACTGATTTATTTCAACTTTTTACTAATACAACATTTCTTAAGTTATATTTTAAAGTATTAAATCATTTTAAAGTAAATTGTTATTATTTTACATTTCTATAGTATACACAGTATCTATTACGGCCATACTGACAAGCACTTCGCTCTCGAAGTGCAATAACCACATTTGTACACAATATTTCATAAAGACTATGTCATAAATATTCACGAGGAAATATATCATAATTCATATTACTTTCATTCCATTCCATTCATATTACTTGATCAATTTGCATCGACATACAAGCCCCACACCCGCTGCTAGTGAGATAGACAAGTACCAAACAAATGATCGCCCAGCGGAAAATATCTACATTATGTCTAAGTTTATTTACAATAATAAATCACTTATTAATCAGATTACCTAGACATACAAGACCCACACCCGCTGCCAGTGAGATAGACTTGTACCAAGCAAAATGATCGACCAGCGGAATACAATATCTACATTATGTCTAAGTTTATGTACAATAATAAATCACTTATTAATCAGATTACCTAGACATACAAGACCCACACCCGCTGCCAGTGAGATAGACTTGTACCAAGCAAAATGATCGACCAGCGGAATACAATATCTACATTATGTCTAAGTTTATGTACAATAATAAATCACTTATTAATCAGATTACCTAGACATACAAGACCCACACCCGCTGCCAGTGAGATAGACTTGTACCAAGCAAAATGATCGACCAGCGGAATACAATATCTACATTATGTCTAAGTTTATTTACCATAATAAATTACTTATTAATCACATTGCCTCGACATACAAGTCCCACACCCGCTGCCAGTGAGACAGACTTGTACCAAGCGAAATGATCGACCAGCGGGATACATTAATCGTAATCATTTCTTTTCAACTCAATATACCAATATCACACATCATTTAAGCATAGATTTATAATTTTTTTTTGTATTATTTGGGAAACATACATTATATTATTACCTATCTATGCTTATCGTAGAATACAATACATATATCATCAACAACCACCATTACATAACACACACAAGTAACATACACAAATCGTTAAAAAAATAAAGAAGATGTTTACTAAATAACCCCATTAACCAACCAATATTAATTACTAACTCGTGAATAAAATATTTCCACTGATAAAGAGAAAGATTTGACGTGAACTTTTTATTATATTCATTACAAGACGTATTGCCAGTATACTTAGTTCTCGTAGAGGGTAGACTAAATAAACATATCAAGTAATTCACTCGGCCAATATCGCAGTTTTTCTTTATCAATAGTGATATTTCTCAGAATACCCAAACCCCTAAGGGCATAGTGACAATTTGGAAGAATTGACAAAGTTTCATAGGCTTCTTTAAACTTAGGATATAGTTTTTTGCTACGACAATGATCCTGGCTAACGTACACAACATATTTCTACTTTGCATCAAAACGTTGTTTAAATTTTTGATCAACACAATTTAATAGCTGTTGTGCCAGTACATTGATTGGGGAATTTCCAGAATTAACGTCAAGAACATCATTCAATTTTGCCGTATACAAGGCATATTCGCTTCAACTCTTATAAGCAAACGCAAAGGAGATAATTTAGTAGATTTCAGAATGGTTATATTAATTGACTTTTGAACCTTCCATAGAACGTTCGGCCAATCTGACAAATCACTGCACATAGTACATAAAGAGACATCAGTTACTGTTGATACATAACGCTCTACTTGGCCGTTACAATTGAAATTAAATAATGCTTTATCTGCAATTCTCTAAAAAGTGACTAAATCTGGTTGCGACTAAAATGTGTTCCTTGATAACTCGGGCTGGAGTACCGAATCTAGTAAAGGTTTTACGAATAATTGGTATAAGTATCCTGAGCATTGTCTCAATACTCAATGTACTAGTAAATTCATCAACTTACAATTGAATATGCTTATATCCTTAGTTAGACTGACAAAATGGTCTAGTGCGATCTAAACGTACAGTGTGATAAGGCAAAGCAGATTTTGCAAAAGGATGGAGAAATCCTTGCTTAAGGCCAAACTAGACAGTGTGAAATATATTTTATAACATATGATACGAATGATGACATTCTACAGAAATATTCACCTTTTTGTGTTTCACCTTGTAATACGAGAATTTTAATCGTGAGATACACGTTAAACATTAATTCTAGTACCCTCCGGTAAAAACAACTTTGGTTCACCATTTAGATTTACTCTATAGTGTAATAAGCTGTTTTTGATTATATATCTATTTACATCCATTTCTCCTTCTCGAACACTATTTTTTAAACTTTGTGTTTCAGGATCACTATTTTGTGCGACTTCTAGCCACGACTGATTAATAACGATAACATTAAAATGGCCTACTAAACTTGAAATCTCAACAAAATTTCATCTTTGAGAAAATCCATATGGCTTACGTACTTGCCCTTTTCGTAAAAAAATAACTAATACAGAAAATATATCTTCACTCGGCCGAACCCCTTCATTAGAAATTTGCCTACCTATATATTCGATTTTATCTACAAAGAATTAGCATTTCTTAATATTTATTCTAAAGCCAGCAGAACTTGACGCCAAAATGGTTTGTACCAAGTATTAAATACCTTCCATTATCGACGAGAATAAAATAAGAATATCATCAATATAATTCAAATACCCAAAGGTCTATTACAATTGTCAATTTTAAAAACACATAATAACCATGCGGTATTATAAATGGTATTAAACTAAAAATGCAGTATACTTTATAGTCTTCTGAAACCGATATTTAGTAGAAACTATTTTTCACATCTATTGAGATAAAGATTATTAAAATTCTTAAATGATCAAACTGGTCTTCCATAAGAGGAATCCTTTTAAATCATTTTGTTCAATGACATACAAATGATCTGAACCATCTGACTTTCCCCCTTTTTTTTTTACTAAGAGTACTGTACTTGCAAATGGAGTATCACTCTTCCTAATAATGTTATTTTCTATAAAATTTACAGCTCCTCTTTTAAATGGGACCAATATGTATGAACGGTAAAGTATAACGCTTTTCGTATTTAGTTTTGAATCCCCGACAGTAACCGATACTAATTTAGTTAAAACTAAAATATACTTTGTAAAGATATATTTAATATTTGTCCGCAATGAGTTGTCTAAATGTTCTGTTTAAGTATAAAAATTTTATTATCTGATCGTGTACGTTCAGTGGTTTTATAGAGTTTACTTTTAAATTTGTATAATATTTCTTTACGTCTTATCCCGCATCCGTCACTTTTAGAAACTTTTTGACATCTGGATGTTTAACTACATTATGACCTATTAGCAGATTGTAATCCATTACATCATCTATTATAAGTATACCAAGCTCGAGGATAACATTTTCAAATACTACAAAGCTAAACTACCTCCGCCTTCTCCACTGAGACGCAAAAAATAAGGTACGATTCTTTAACTGTACTATAGCTAGCTCCTATATCAATAGGAGATTTTACAGAAATATTACTTATTGTAACAGAAGTCAACTTTTATCGCTATCTGTTATAGATTTATTTATATCGGCTCGTGCTTTGTGGTAGCAAGTGGATTTGGCTTTTTGCAGTAATTACTATATTTTTTGTTTAAGACAAATTGGAGGTATAATGAAATCCGTATTATTAATGGTGGAATTATTTATTATAGGGCAGTGACTTTTAACATGACGCGATTTATCACAAGAAAAACATTTTCGTTCACCTATCGCATAAAGATTCAAATATAGAACCTTTTGAATGACTAGGCCCTGATAAGGTATTAAGTATATTTTGTTCAAAATTTCTTTCAACCTAACGATTCTAACATTTACATCAATAACACTACCACATATTGATTTAATCAATTAAATCTATTAAGTAAAATATATTTGTACTGCGCTATAACCGAACCTTTTCTCTTGCTTAATAATTCTGAGTAGAAATCCGATAAATAATTTTTGAAAATTTCCCAAGTTCTGTCAGGTTTTGAATCAAATTAGTGCCTTACCAGCTTCTGCCACGGTTGCTATGCTGCTCCACTTAAACTCTTCTGCCAATTCTTCTATACTTCTGCACTAGCCGTCTGCACCACTGTCGCAGAAATCTGGACTAAATACTGGCAGTGCCACGTCGCCATCGCGAATCGCTGGAAAGTTTCTAGCAAGATGGAATCTATCTGAAACTTGTAACAAAAATATTAGTGAGGGGAGAACAGATCCCACTTCTGATGTTAGATACATAGATAAATTATATATAAATATATGAGGCTGAATCAAATAGACTTACCTATTTAATCAAATATGGTAAGATATATAAGAATAAGTAAATAAAAGACCAATTGAAGATTGGATATCAATATGCTTTAATTTAGACTAAGCAATAATTCATTTTATCTTTAGATCAGGAAGAATATTTATAAAATATGCTAAATAGCTTGTGTGTGGAAATAATGAAAGATAATTTAAACAGCAATATTTATAATTCGTAACAGTAATATTCAACATTGATTATATTCATTATAATTATATAATGTTAAGTTATTTGGCAACGAAATAGATCATAATATACTATCTATATCTACGATTGCGTTGACCATCCTACTTTGTTAGCTAAATTGACATATTATGGTGTTAATAGTAATTCTTTAAAATTAATTAAATCTTACTTGAGTGACAGAACTCAAAAAGTAGTTATTAATAGAGTCGAGTCTTCTGGCGCGCCATTGCTTATGGGAGTTCCACAAGGTTCGATTTTAGGCCCTTTATTGTTTCTAATTTATATTAACGATCTACCTTTCTATACTAGAGATCTGTGCGAAACAGTTTTGTTTGCTGACGATACATCTCTGATATTTAAAGTGAACAGAGGCAAGGATCATTCTGACGTGATAAATAATGCTCTTGCGAAGGTTTTACATTGGTTTACGGTTAACAATCTATCTCTTAACGCAAGTAAAACTAAATGTATAAAGTTCTCATTGCCTAATGTTACAAAAGTCTCAACTAACTTGAAAATGAATGGCAAGAATATCGAGTTATTAAATGACACAAAGTTCTTAGGCATCAATATTGATTTTAAATTGCAGTGGAACCCCCATATAATGGATTTGTCCGGAAGGCTTAGCTCAGCATGCTATGCCATCAAAAAGATAAGACTCATAACAGACGAAGAAACAGCTAGATTAGTTTATTTTAGCTATTTTCATAGCATTATGTCATATGGTATGTTATTGTGGGGATCTGCTGCGGACATACATAATATATTTGTACTACAAAAGCGCGCCATAAGAGCTATCTATAATCTTAAGTCCAGAGATTCTCTTAGAGAGATGTTTAAAAGAATTAACATATTAACGGTTGCATCTCAGTATATATTTGATAATATAATGTATGTTCGCAAAAACATTAATACATTTGATAAAAATTCAAAAGTACATAAGTTTAATACTAGGAATAGAAATAAGCTCTCTCTGCCAAATTGTCGACTTCACAAAACTAAAAATTCATTTTTGGGTAATCAGGAAATAATTGATCTACCATTGGCAACTTTTAAAAATGTAGTTAAAAAGCAGTTTCTTCAAAAGGGGTATTATGCTGTTAATGATTACTTATCGGATAAACAAGCTTGGGCTTAACATTTTCAACTTGTATGTGTATATTAGAATAAAAAGTCAACCAGATCATTGTCGTGACCATCCCTTATTGTACAGGCTCAGCTCAGTTTCACAATACATACTTACTTGACTGTGATGGAAGGTTCCCTTAGTGCTACTTTATTGGTTACAGCTTCGGGGGACCCTTTCAGTATCATCAAATTTACACTGTGTGTGTCATGTAACAAAAATAATTTAAAAGAGCATAGCCTGTGAGTTTCTTGTCAGTTCTTCTCACAGAGCGGAGGCTCGGAACTGGCACTTAGATTCACTTACACCTAATTTTTATTTATTTGCATGTAAGTGAATCTAAGCTTCGTGATTTCAGGGTTGATATAAATTTTTTTTTCATGTATATTTTGTTTTGACGTTTTCAAGTGCTATGTAATAGTTTATGAAATAAAGAACTTTTTACTTTTACTTTTACTTACTTTACTTTATAGAAATAGCCTTATAACAATTTAGGCAGCAACATTGAGTCATTAAAGATTACTTATATTTGTGAAACAGTATCTGAAATAGTATATAAATACAGAAATATATCATACCTTAACTAGTACCTAGTAGTGAACCCCTCGCGAGTCAGGCGGCAACTGTCTGTGCTTGCCGTCCCCTGCTCTTTTATACCGATGCGAAAACAAGTGACGTCACTGAGTAAGCTAGTCATAACTCGTACTGATTTATTTCAACTTTTTACTAATACAACATTTCTTAAGTTATATTTTAAAGTATTAAATCATTTTAAAGTAAATTGTTATTATTTTACATTTCTATAGTATACACAGTATCTATTAAACGCTATATGAGAGGTATTTATTTTTTTAATCTTTATTGCACACATAAAAATACAATGTACAAAAGGCGAACTTAATGCCATTAGGAATTCTCTATCAGTCAACCTTAGGGTTAGCAGAGACATTAAAGGCGGTGCGAGTAAGAGATAATATATTTTTTTTCTTTAAATTGATGGCTTTGTGCACTTAGCCAGTGTCAAGTAAGAGATATCTTAATAATATATAAATCATAGTAAATGAGAATGAGAGAAGATGAAGATGGTAAATGAGATGCACTCCCCCTAAACCCCCTAAAAAATAAAACAAAACTGCAGACATGACGCTTCATTTTTCCGCCAAGAAGTCCGAGAGGTATATTGAAATAAAATACATTTTGGTAGTTGGAACATTTTGCTCTTAAACATGAGGCCACTTAGATTATGTAGCACTACTAACCTCAATTTTTATTAAAGTATTTAGACTAAGATTTTATCAAAAATGAATATAATTTTTATTATTCTTACTATCTCATGGCAATAAATATTAAATCTAGACCAAAACACAACCGATAAACTGACTGACATAACAATTTATTATCTATAGTTCATAAATAAAATCAATTGAAGTAAGTAGTTTCATATATAATTGATGGAAATTATTGTACATACTTTCATAACTATGATTTATGTATAATAATTTCCTGAGATGGTGAAAGCTTAAGCGGTAATAATATATGAACGTAATATTGAAGGTAAAGTAAAAAATGTGATACGATATGATTGGACCATCACAGAAGTCCTCAGTTTGGCAACATTTATTTTATTTATTTATTTATTTATTTGTATTAGTTACACGGGTCTGGCCCAATTACCATAACTAACTCAGTGAGTAATTTTACATGCATATATAGTTAAAAATATAATTAAAGAGGACATAATATTCACAAAAAGACGACAATTTTGCCTGGATTGATTCCCAGCTATCTACGAATATGTCACAGTCAGGGTACTGACCAACATTATAAGCGTTTTATTCTTTTTTTTATCATTCATCACATCAGCCTAATTTTTAAACTCCTTATGTCCTTTATACATATGTACATACATAATAGCACGCCTGTTTCTCCATTCCACAAAGGCATAATTAATGTAACAAACAATTACAGGTAAATACAGCATATTCCAATACCTACAGTATATAAATAAAATAATTAAATAAATATTCTCTTACAATCACACCAACTTTTTTTTTGTAAATAGATACTTAATATACATAGGAAAACCCCCAGAACAGAACAAATATTCATGTTCACGCACACAAAGATTTGTCCTGTGTGGGAATCGAACCCACGACCTCTGGAGTGAAGTGTAGGTATACTGACCTCCACGCCATATCCGTCGTCAAATATAGAGAGCAATAAACTTAAAACTTAATAACTTTCAACTAGAATGTTAGGCTACAGTCAGCCGCAGTACTCTGAAAACTTCAAGGTCGAGTCAAAGCGCTGCTTCTATTTAGAGAGCAGCAATACAACTTAATATTTCAAATGATGATAGAACGACGGAGCCTTTTTTTTATCGTCGGTAAAACAATGCTGTTTACGCACTGTCTCCCGGCCAATGGGGGGACCGAGAGGGGAGTGTGGGGCTCACTGCTTCAGACACGACCACCGCAGTCCTACCCACTAAAAAACTTCCGACGACGCCCACCGCTGTTGAAAAAGGGGCAGGGGACCAGTGCCTGGGTTTGTAGCTTCTGGCACCCCGCCCGCGGCCAACGTCCCCCGGATCAGAACCGGGAGGACCTCCTCAGAGAAGCGCAGTGTGTCGCGCCCCCCCTACCTCCTTGTGCGGCCATGGCGTAACTGGCCGACTTCTGGGAGGGTCTATAGCTAGACGGAAGAGGCCCCCTGCCCCTGCCGCCTAAGACCCCCCAGGCGCGACTGGACGGGCCCTCCTTGCCCGCCCGCTGCGCCAACGGCGAGCACGACGGAGCCTACTAGGTGAGTCACAGTAAACATCAATAAATTAATTCACGGCTTCGCATATTCTGAAAACAGGAGAATTTGATCCAAATACTGTTTTACGAAAAGGCCTTACAAGAGGTTTAATTCTCTCACTGGAAAATCGCGCTGGAACGCGCTAATTAAATATGGTATACTATTTTACAGTAACAAAATGGTGGTTTGCAGCACATTTAATTCAGTCTTCCAATATTAATGTTATTTTTACTAAAATCTTTTTATTCTGCAGCTTGAGTAAATCACGCTCACTTATAATAATGTTTCTGCGGTGGTGGCGTCATGCGTCGGGTCGTTACGCTCCCTAAAATATGGTTGAGCGTAACGCGTCAGCTCATGTCTACTATGTTTATCCGTAATTGTGTTAATATTGCTAAAAAAAAATTTGTCTTCCTTTCATTTAAATCTTGTGACTGCAGAACACAATTGTTTTAATATTATGTATTTTATTTGTAACTGGCGGGACCAATCTTGACGATTTTCTTGCCTGTTCTTTTACGATCAAGCTCCCGCCCGCAGTGAATCGGCGCGTTAGTTTGTAAGTATGACATTTATAAGAGCTCTATTGAGCCAAACTTGAATAAATGAATTTTGATTTGATTTGATTAAACTTACTTTACAGTTGAGGGCAGTCAATCGTATTATTAATAATTGTTTTGGAAACAAAAAGTAAATCAATTAAAACTCGACGGTAATTTAGTAAGCAAGTGATGGATTAAAAATATCTTTGTAACAATTCCCGCGATACTATAATTTCCCGAAAAATCGAGAAACTATTCAACACGACACGTGTTTTGCCCTTACACAGGGCATCTTCAGGTACTCAGAACAACGATGTCTTCACGACCAACGCTGAAACGAGATCTTAATCCATCACATGCTTACAATGGATTTCCGCAAAGTAACGCCTGAATCAATAAATTATTGGTTATTTAGTATTTCATAACACTATTTGATGACATTATCACCAAAGATGGCCTACCTTGTGGCTCAGTCGTTTTCTCGACAAACATATTACAATTCAAACGAAAGGCACAAATTGCACAAGCAGTACCCAACAATGCAAAAAGTCCTCCATTAAGACATCTCACAAATCAAACCATCGTTACATTGAGCAAAACGCGTTTTAATAACATCGAACTGATATTGTTACAAAATCTATAGCGAATTTTAATACGATTTACTGTGAACAACTTAGGGCCAAGCAAATCAATTGGTAATTAGTTATTCCGTAAAGAAACATTTCACAATAATGAGTTTAAAAAAATCCAAAGATATATTTATGCAAGTGATGTACTTCCAAACAACGAGTTGAAGTGGGTAAGACACATTAGCCACAGAATCGATAAGATTCGACTCAAGATAAGACCATAGCTGGGGAAAACCTACGCTCTGAAAAATATTGATACGTCAGGTTTTCCACAAGACACTCTGATAAAACGACGAAAAAAGAATACAGAGATTATTTTATCTTTCTGGCCGGTTGTCTGCGGCGATATGGTCTTTATTTTTTAAAGAGATATAAGGTGTACGAGGTCTCTTGGCGATAAGAGATGCATATTCATCATCACGCCATCATCATGCGATACATCTTAATTAGATAATATAAGGTACTTGGTCCAGGTTGCACACTTATGACTTTTCCAAGTAATGTGCTTGAGTATCGATTGTGAATGTGAATCCGTTGATCCTAGCTGTTAGAAACATCTATGGCAGTCGTTATTAAGAAGTCAGTGCCTTCCAACAGATTGACAGCTGGTTAAACCATAGGATGATGATCTACTTAGCGAAGTCAATGAGTCACCAGATTGCGGGGCGAATAAGGGGATTACGAATGCGTAGTAACGCCGATACAACCAATGCTACCTAAAGGCGGGTTGCTGAACCAAAGAGACAAGCGTGATATTTCAAAAAGTCAATAAAATTCTGCTATTTGTCGATAGATGGAAAAACTAAAAAGTTACCGCTGTGCCGGTCGGAGCGGCACTCCCCCAGTGTTAGGTTTTTTTGTTACGGAATTTCTGGATTCGGTCTCCACGCTAAAGGCCTGCGATAGAAGCTATGTAATAGCTTAAAAAGTGCAACATCACTTTCAAGATCTCTTGGACGTCCATGTGACATCATCAGTGTAGTCCCACATCTTTTCTGAAGACTCGAGAGGCTAGGGGCTTACGGGGCATTTCATTTTCCATTTATCATCTTCATCATCACTCACTCTTATTAATGAATCAAATATTAATAATCATATATTTTCTTTAACACTGGCTAAATAACTATTAAATAATTATTGCACGAAGCTATTATTTCTTCTACTCATCATATCCTAGCATTATCCCGGTTGCCCTTTTTTTTTTTTTTTTTTTTTTTTTTTTTTTTTTTTTTTTTTATCGTCGGTAAAAAAATGCTGTTTACGCACTGTCTCCCGGCCAATGGGGGGACCGGGAGGGGAGTGTGGGGCTCACTGCGGCAGACGCGACCACCGCAGTCCTACCCACTAAAAAACTTCCGACGACGCCCACCGCTGTTGAAAAAGGGGCAGGGGGCCAGTGCCTGGGTTTGTAGCTTCTGGCACCCCGCCCGCGGCCAACGTCCCCCGGATCAGAACCGGGAGGACCTCCTCAGAGGAGCGCAGTGTGTCGCGCCCCTCCTACCTCCTTGTGCGGCCATGGCGTAACTGGCCGACTTCTGGGAGGGTCTATAGCTAGACGGAAGGGGCCCCCTGCCCCAGCCACCTAAGACCCTCCAGGCGCGGCTGGACGGGCCCTCCTTGCCCGCCCGCTGCGCCAACGGCGTAGCCGGAGAGAGAGCGGATCCCGCTCCCTCTCCCGCTCCGCGGCCTCCTTCTGCGACATCACCACTTCGCAGAAGGAGGGTACCGGTTGCCCTAGACTTAAGCTTAGGGCCCAGGGTCTGCTCACTGGTTTCACCAGATTTTGATTAAACTTTAGTTATTACGTGGAGCTACTGCCGTCTGACCTCCGCAACCCAGAGGGAAACATCATTCTATAGTTAAACCAGCGGTCAGTCAGTTAGTAGGCACTGACTTCCTAATAACGACTGCCATAGATGTTCATGACAGCCGGGACCAACGGCTTAACGTGCTTTCCGAGGCACGGAGCAAGCGATAATTACGCACATAACTTCTAAAAGTCATAGGATTGAACCCGAGACCCTCAGAATATAAAGGCAAGGGGTCTCACCACTGGGCTAGCGCCGCCCTATTATTTCTTCTACTATTATCCTCTCTTATGTTGAATGACATTAGCCCACTTTCCGTTATCTGTTGTGCCGGGAGCCGGTATGGTCAACAGACGGCCCATTTTTGAGATAGACTCTTACTGTAACTGGATTTTCTCATTTGACATTTGTTTAAATTTTTTCCGCTAAAGTTGGCCGAGATTTTGGCTTTACTAGTCAGCCTGTTTCTTCTTTATGCATTTGTAACGTGTTAGAAAGGATAGGGTATATACAATGAAGTTTTTTAGAGCGAATATGAGAACACAGTTTGCCATACCGGCTCCCGGTACGTCAACCGATTAGGCGAAGATATGTTTATACCGGGAGCCGGTGTTTCACATATGAGGGGTTATTATTTATTTTAAAAAACAATCTTTATAAAGTGTTTAAAGTACTTACTGTCATTATCTGTTTATTTAAATTAGGCCATATTTAGTTACAAAACACATTAGGCACGCTTTAATTCACCATCTATATCTACTAGTCGTTCACATAAAGCAATACCAAGATGGATGACTTTATCGGTTGTTCGTTGCTTCGAATTGGACACGGGCGCGTCGCAATAATAAAACGAAAAGATTTTTAAAGTATCTCTGATAATACTTTAAAAATCTTTTCGTCATGAGTTTGTCAATACAAAACCAATAATTACTTCATCAGCCAAGCATTATTAGAAGCGGCGATAGACCCATATACTTCATATTCAGACCTAAGACTTCTCGAAGTTATGTGAATAATTATTGATTGCTCTGTGCCTCAGAAAGCACATTAACCGTTGGTAGTTGGTAGGACATCTATAGCAGTCGTAATTTGGGAGTCAGTGCCTTCTAATATTCTGACAACTGGTTTAACCTTATGTCAAATGTATGTTTGCCTTTGGGTTTTGGGGGTCAGATGTCTGCTGCTTCATGTAATGACTGAAGTTCAGCCAAAATTTAGTTACACCAGTAAGCCCCTGGGCCCTAACAGTACGTCTAAGGCACGACCTAGATAATGCTATGATGATCTCTATATCCTTTCAGAGAGGCGCAGTGGATGCGTCCCTCCTACCTCCCTGTGCGACCATAGCGTGTGATATGTATTTATATATATATATATATATATATATATATATATATATATATATATATATATATATATATATATATATATATGTTTTTAATACATAGTAAACACCTATCCTCAGACAAGTATCCATGTTCATGCACACAATATTAGTTCTATATGGGAATAAGACGCGACTTTTACTGATCCGCAGAGTCATGTCAATTCTCTATATTTATTAACATAATATCTAACACTGTCCAAATTTATGACAACTTAAATGTCATGTCATTAAGCCTTACTATTTTGATTTATAAAGGATGCATTCAAAATTGGTTTATATTTTATATTCATTTTGTAGAAATAAATCTCCTGGGATTCTAGTTTATGTTCTGGTAATCAAATTTGATAAGATGCGATATACATACTAATATTATAAATTTAAAAGTTACTTTGTCTGTCTCGCTTTCACGCCAAACCTACTAAACCAATTCAGATGAAATTTGGTACACAGTAAGGCTTCATTGTGATATTCACCACCTTATAAAACCATTGTGGAGCGCAATAAAGTATTGAGTATTGAGCATATATATAGCATATAATTAGCATATTTATAGCATATACCTAAATAAATAAGAATAAATAAATAGTTTCTGACAATTACACCAATCATTTAGTTCAAAGATAAGTATCATTAAGAACTTGTGTTATGGATACTAAACAACGGATAAACATACTTACATACCTTTTTTTTTGTATACCTTAATATACATAGGAAAACACCCAGACCAGAACAAATATTCATGTTCATGGTTACAAAGATTTGTCCTGTGTGGGAATCGAATCCACGACCTCTGGGGTGAAGTGTAGGAATACTGACCTCCACGCCATATCGGACGTCTATATAGTATATATACCATATATAAAAATATGATATTGAAAGTAACTTGAACAAGATGCACGGTATAATCTAATTAATAATAGTGTTAGTAGATTTTATTGAATTGTGGTTTCACAAGTAAATAGAATTTCACGCGAACGATATCGCGGGCGAGCCACTAGTAAGATTATTAAGTTTAATCTCTGTAAATATATTAATTTACATCACAATAGTTTGATTGTGTCAGGAAATCCTCTTGGACAAGATTCATCATAAAACATCATTACCATATCATTAGCAAAGTTAACCTTTACCAGATAGTTAAGCCAATGCCATATGTATTATCAGTATAAAAAATATAACCAATAAATGTCGTAAAGCTCATAAGTCACCAAGATTAAATTCATATTTTTTTTGTAATCATATTTTAAAAAAACATTATATATGGTTTATGAGTCCTCTGCAGAACGTTAGCCGCCCCAGTAGACTACGTTCTATTGGGAGTATTTGCCCATAATCACCACGCTGGGCAGGCGGGTTGGAGATTGCAGTTCAAACCAGTACGCAGAATGACGCTGCTGCCCTTCATACGATATATTTTTTTATATATTTCTCTTTGTCGACTCTTACGACGCCCCGTAAGATGATAGGGGGTGGTATAAAAATTATACTATTCCCAAATTTTAGAAATGGAAAAATAATAATAATAATACTTTTTAATCTTAACTGACATACGCCAAATGTGCTGCTATATTTAAGACTCCTGTTATGTTATTAGTCCATATTGTGTTTAACGCTTTGAATAGAATAGAATAGAATAGATCTTTTTTGCTAAGACTGTGTACATTTTGCTGGTGTTCATGCATTACATTAGTAACAATAGTGTACCCGTTGCGGGCGTGCAATTTATACAACTTACAACTAGTTACTTAATATTATTCGTAAAAAAGTATTCATTCAAATTGTAAAATGGTTTATTTATTAGCCAGGCTTTTCATTTGTTTTAAAACTTTGGTAGATTTAATTCTTTAATTTCCAAAGGCAATTTATTGAATACTTTTATACTGGTGTAAAAAGCACTCTTATAGTATAAGTAATTTTTTACATGAGGAATGCATATATTGTGTTTATACTGATTGCGCACACTATAGCGCGATGTTTTTACATCAAAAAACTTAGGGTTCTGCTTAATAAATAATGACGTTTCCAAAATATAAATATTCGTCAAAGTAAGGTACCCCTTCTCTTTAAAAATATTTCTTACAGTTTCATCAGAGTACATATTATATATAATGCGCAAACATCGTTTTCGCAAGATACTTAAATGTTGAATATACGTTAACAGAGTTTCCCCAAAACTTGAACTGACGACATCGTGCTGGAAGACGGAGTGTTGGTAGACCACCTGCCAGACAATAATAATAATTGTTATTTGGTTAAACAAAACTTATACACAATCAGCTTACTGTTACATTAAAAAGTAAATGCTTATATGATAACTGAAGTACGGCACATACAACAACAGTAAAATTCGCTGAACTCCACACTAGGAATCTCTGTGTCGTGGAGATGCTCCGAGGATATAAGGAACAGTGTAGGCTTGTCCTGGACCAGACTCATTAAAGGTGGACGAAAGAAGCTGAGGAATAAGGGTTATCGTTAACCTAATTTTCAAACGGCTAAGGTCCTTTTGAGCAAGCTTTATAGGAGGAAGTAAAAACTGTTTATTTCATACCTACTTAAAGCACTAATTGAGGTTTTATTCCAATTCGTTCAATTCTAAAGTGATTTATGATAGACAAGTAAATAAAGGGGGAAAACCACGTAAGACCTTCCATTACCAAATACACAAGACTTTGGAGAAAGGGCAAATCAAAAGTACACTAAGCCGACGGGCGTGTATGAGAAGGAGTGTGAATAAAGCTAAGAGTGTGTGCCAAGATCGTAGCAAGGGAGGATGTGATGTTTGCCTACCCCTACCGGAAACAGGCGTGACATTATGTGTGTATGTCCAATTCGTTCATAAGTAATAAAATATTAATTTATGGGACTTTAGAGATATTCCTATCGATAGATATTGATATTTTACTCTAGGTGGCATTAAAAGATAAATTTTGTATTTTCGGAATTACGCAGTTTAAAGTAAACTGAGGATATAGCATATTATTGACAACGACTACTTTAGAATGATCGATAAACAATCGGACAGTGCAAAAATAACCCAGAGCGAGATTTGAACCCCCGGCCTTACGATTTCAAAACGCTTAAACAAAAACTTTAAAGTTAAAAAAAAGTGTTTAGTAGTTCCTGGACCAAAATATGGTGCGTAATACTTACCCACATTTTACGTTCCGTGGTTTAGAACTCGCGGTTAACTTCCTATTTTTTTATTTTATTTCTTAAACTAATACTTTGTCAGTATTATCTTTAGTATTGTCTTTTTTTTGGTTGTGGTAAAAGTGTTAGTAGGTTATATTGAATTGTGGTTTCACAAATCATTAAGTTTAAAATAAATATAAATTTTATTGTCTGAGACACGATAAAAAGGGGGGCGCTTTTTAAACGGTTTTATTTAGCTCACCCCGTTTGTTTAATTCTTGGGTCAAATTTAGTAATTAAAATTTCACTCTCTTCCTGTCAACCGATTAATCTGAAATTTTGTATACACTTTGGATTTTGGTGACAATACAATTATGGTTATTCATTATCATTATAAATTCAAGATGGCCGCCGCTACAAAATGGCGGATAACGTAGGTTTTATCAATCCCATCAATATGGGTATCAAATGAAAGGGCTCAACAAGCAGAATACAATATACCATAAAAAAATTAAATCCAAGATGGCGGCCGCTAAAAAATGGCGGATAACGTAGGTTTTATCAATCCCATCAATATGGGTATCAAATGAAAGGGCTCAACAAGCAGAATACAATTACCATAAAAAATTTAAATCCAAAATGGCGGCCGCTAAAAAATGGCGGATAACGTAGGTTTTATCAATCCCATCAATATGGGTATCAAATGAAAGGGCTCAAACTAAAAACTAGAAAATAAAAATAGGTAAAAAAAACTTTTTAAGTTAAACGGTTTTATGTTAAACATATATTGCAATGTTTAAGATAAATGTACTAAAAACCAAAAAATAATAAAATAGATACAGTCGTAGGAATTATAAACATATGCATAGACTAGACTAAAATAAAACAGTGGGGCACGTCAATTGCACAAATTATAACAAGTTGTCACAAATTATCGACTTAATGTGCGATATAAGAATCGTTTAATTCGTCGTTAGGCAGTTGGCCCGCAGGATTGAAGACAGAAAAAAACTATTCTGAATAAAAAAAATATTAATTAAACACCTTCTTAATGAAAACATTATGAAATAAAAAAATATGATGACGGGGTGTTATGAGTTCCGATTATAGGAATATTAATGTATGAACATAAAGTTTAAGAAGAAAAAAATTATGAAGAGTGATTATTATGAACTCCAATTCGTAGTAAAATCGTAAATATGAATACAAATTTTATGAGAGCCGATATGGACCCGATGAAAAGTTTTAAAAATAAAATATACTTTATCAACAATGATCAACAGGATCATTTAGATTCGTCAAATTTTTATACACAAAATCACAATTCCATTTTTTTTTTCTTAACAACGATGAAAAAGATATGAGCGGTACCATAATCAAGGTTTGTCAGTTTATCGGTCTGTTGTGGTTTTTTCTCAAGGTTTGTTAGTTTGTCGGTTACTCTTATAGGAGGGATCGGTCAGTCGGCCTGTTCGCCAGCTTTAACGGCCTTATTACATCCTGGAGATATCACAATAAAAATTCCGAGACTAAAAAAAGTTCGTAATACTAAAATTATAAGCCTATGTGTGAGTACATTTGACGGTAAAATTATTTAACCTACATAGCTCATTGCCTGTCTTAAACTAGATTTATATTATTTATTCTTATACGAATTATATTTTATATTCTAATACAAGACAAAATGAACAAGGGAATAAATGAATTGAAAGAGTATTTATTATAGAGTATTGTCTGTAAGTCCATTTCATATATTAAACCCTTGAAGGCCTGCATAAACTGTTGTTTCACTGCCCGTACAAAAAAACCGAAACAAATAAGATCTAAGCTAGAAAAACTTCTTGGCAGGAAAGTGAAGCGCAATAAAGTCTGCAGTTTGGTTTCATTTCCTAAAATTTGTGATATTTCGAACATTAATGTGTAATTACGGTGGATTATTAACTGTTAAATGTTTGTGAACGTTCATGAGTGTTGTCAAATAAAACAAAACAGTGCAATATCACTTTTTAAATTATCTCAAGAAGTCCATGTGAGATCTCAGTATAGTCCCACATCTTTACTAAGGACTCAAGGAGTTTATGGTCTCTCTGTATGGCATCTCATTTACCATTTATCATCTTTATTACCACTCATTCTCATTTACTATGAATTATATATGATTAATATACCTTTTACTTGATCCTGACTTAATGTTATAACAGCACGTAAACATTATTGAAAAAAGGCTGAAAAAAATATTAATTTACTTACCACAAGAAACGCACGCAAAGTTTCTAGAATTTATAAAAGTATTTAAAGAAGCATTAACTCACACAAAAATTACTTAACCGTTTCTTATCAATAACCTAACTTACATAATCAATGCATGAAACGTGAAACATGCATATGCATGATGGGCGCGGTCTTTCACTGTATGAAGTTTGATTTCTTCCTCCTTGTATTGATTTGATAACGACTTTCCGCAGACTTTCTGCTTAAACATTTATTTATTCTTAATGCGGAATTATGGTAACTGTCAGTCTTGTTTATTTTTGAATATACTAGTGCAGTGAAAGTTAAAGATTTAATCGAAGAAAACTCTTATGTTCTTTTATAATAATGTAGACGTTTAGGGTCTTATTACAAAACAAGATTATTACAAAACAAGACACTTTTGTTTGATAAAATGAAGACGGTGACAGCATTGATTTTGAACTTGGCTTAACTTTAGATTTTGATTTGTAATAAGCCTCTTTGAATTTAAAAATGAATAACTGAAGTAAAGACATCACCCTTGTTATTATATACTGCATATTTTTTTTTAACTTTCTTTATTACAATACAATAACACTTACAATACAATAATTAACAATATGTGTTATTATGTACTACAAATAAATACTGAATAGTTCCTTATATTTACCCCATTTTTTAGTTCCAAAATATGTATCATTTAGAACTTGTGTGAAAAAAACGGATAAATATGCAAATAATATTTTTAAAACTTTTACTTTAAAAAGTTTTACTTAACTAACATTGACATATAAGTAAGTCTAAGAACAGCAGAAAGTAAAATAAAATATATTCTATTGTCTTTAAGATCATCAGGATAATTTAGATTCGTTAAATTTTTGTGCACATAATGGAAATTCCATATTTTTTTTCCTAACAACTTTGAAAGAGATATGAGCGGTTGACCATAGTCAAGAAATAAAAGGAAACGGATTCATTGTCAGAATTTGTTAAGATTTGTCAGTTTATCTGTCTATTGTGGTTTTTTTCTCAAGATTTGTCAGCCTGTCGGTTACTCTTATAGGGGGAATCTGTCAGTCAGCCTGTCGTGATTCTAAAGGGGGGAGGGGATTGTCTGTCAGTCAGTCTGTCGGTGACACTAACGAGGCTTCCAAAAAAGCAACGAGATTGAGAATAATGCCTCAAGAAAATCATCTCGGCTTTTTTTAAATTATGTCTTAAAATCTAAAACAATTAAAGAAATAAAATATTGAGTTTACCTATGGTGTTCTTGTAACTACCAATATCATATCTCATCTAATATCTTAAGAAAGAAAGGAGCTATTTATGTCACTTTCAGGCAGTCTTGTCGTTCATAAAATCTTTCACATTACAATAAGCCTTCTGGATCAATTTACACCTTATGTAGTTTTAAAATTTATTTATAAAGCAATTTGCCACATTATCTGGCAGCGTATTGTACATGCAAAACCCCGCAAACCTCGCAAAAGAATTTGCAACTTTACGGAGCCTATACTTAGCACAGCTAGTTTATTCTTATTTCTTAAGTTAAAATTTTGTCTATCACTATTTATCTATTTTTGCGGACTATGACAATTCAGGACTATGCCTTCGCCAATTCGTGCTAAATCTACGAGATGGGGAATGACCCAATACCATCCTACCTTGCTTTGTGTGAAGGCCCGTGCTCAGGTAATAAGTCGTCTGAAGGCTTATATTTTTATTTTATTTTATTACATAACTATACTACTATGCTTTGAAACACAACCGTATGCATGTTTGGCGACTACCTCTGTCTCGAGATTGATAATAAACTTCGTCCAGAAGCTTTCACGCTAATCACGTAGTTGATAAAGCCTTGTAAACGGCCTCGTAAACATTTACTTACGATAAGATATAGATAAATGTGTCTTTTTTGACACAAAAATAAATGAGCAATACGTGAGGACTTTCCATATGTATTTCCCACTTTTCTCGCCTCATTTTGCCGCGGTGGCCTTCGAAACCGTACATATTATGCAACCTAGCTTCGATAGCAGAGAAGATAGGCTTTTAGGTAAATTGGTCGAACACTATGACCTCGATATATTTGTTTATTAATTTATATGTATTATTTTGTGGTTCAAAATTGTGCCAACCCTTTTATCTTGCGGGGAGTCGTAAGAGTCGACAAAGAGAGACCTTACCGGATAATGGGCAGCAGTACACAACCAGCCTGCCCAGCGTGGTTTAATATCCATTATAGGCAAATAGCCTCGATATTATCTAGGGGAGGTCTTTTGTTGAAGGGGTTTTTTTAAATTTATTTATTTCTGTATTAGTTACAACGGATCTGGCACAATTACAATAAATAACTCAAGAAACAATGTTACAGACATATAAATTAGTTTAAAAACAATTGACACGATTGTGACTGCGCGGAAGACACCGCGCAGCACACTTTGGTGGCGTGCCTTGCGTGGGCGGGGCCGCGGTCGACGTTAGCCGCGGCCCTGGGTGGAATGGCTCTCTCGCTGCCGACCATCATGCAGAAGATGGTCGACAGCGAGACGGCGTGGGAGGCGATGGCCTCCTTCTGCGAAGTGGTGATGTCGCAGAAGGAGGCCGCGTAGTGGGAGAGGGAGCGGGATTCGCTCTCTCTCCGGTTACGCCGTTGGCGCAGCAGGCGGGCCAGGAGGGCCCGTCCGGCTGCGCCCGGGGGGTCTTAGGCGGCGAGGGCAGGGGGCCCCTTTCATCTCGCCATAGACCCCCCAGAAGTCGGCCAGTTACTCCATGGCCGCACATAGAGGTAGGGGGGGCGCATGTCATCGCGTCATCGAGGTCCCCCCGGTTCTGATCCGGGGGACGTTGGCCGCGGGCGTGGTACCAGATGCTACAAACTCAGCCTCTTTTCAACAGCGGTGGGCGTCGTCGGAACTTTTTTAGTGGGTAGGACTGCGGTAAGAATCGTAAGAATCGACGAACAGTAATCTTAACAATGGTGGGCAACAGCGTCATCCTGCGTACTAGCTATAACTGCGATCACCAACCCGCCTGCCCAGCGTGCTGATTATGGGCACATACCCCCAAGATAACGTAATCTATTGGGACGACTGATGAATGAATGAATGAATGAACACTTTATTGTATACTAAATATAAAAAAGTAATAAAATCATATTAACAAATATATAGTACAATGGCTGCCTTATTGCTACCAGCAATTTCTTCCTTGATGTTCAGCAGAAGAAGATGTAGAAGGCTAATATTATGATAAGAGAACAGTTATATTCACACAGAAGTTTCGCTTACATTAAAAGTCTTAAACTAAACATGCAACCTACATACTAACGCGCTAGTTTTTTTTTTTGACATTCATAAGAGCTCTATTGAGCCAAACTTGAATAAATGATTTAAACTTTGACGAACAATAAGAAATAAATAAAAAAGTTATCAAAAAGATCTCAAGGAGAGAGTATAGTCGTTGCAGCAACCATACTTTCAAAGTATGTACAAACTGTCACTGTCGCTAAATGTAACAGACATAATAAATACACTATGGTGAAAGCTAATAAAGAAACGAAATGATTAAGCGCGCACGAAACACGAAATGAACAACTACAAATACTAATGTATACTAATAAACTACTAATATACTAATAAATACTAATATATTTAATTACTAGTAGCGGCCCGCGGTGTCACCCGTGTAATCTCCGTTCCTGTGGGAATATCGGGATAAAAAGAATAATACATACATACATTCACGCCTGTTTCCCCTAAAGGATAGGCAGAGGCATATTATACGCCCACACTTCGATCACTATATAGTTGGTCCCACGTAATAGGTGGCAAGCCTATTGCCGCTTGCCGGGCACTGTTATGTTCGCCAGAGCCTCGTACGTTGATCGGCAGGTATACTTTACAGATAAAAAGTATCGCATGTGTTCTTCCAGGACTGAAGCTATACACATACCAAGTTTCATCACAATCGGTCCAGTACTTTTTGCGTAAATATTTATTGGGTATTATTATACTATACGGATCCTACCAAGACCTTAAGAACTTAATTCGTACAAGTGGTGCACTTGCCGTTAAATAGACAAACATAACAGTCCCCGGTAAGCGGCAATAAGCCTGCCACCTATTACGTGGGACCAAAAATATAATTGGAGAAATGTGAGCGTATGTTGTGCATCTGCCTATCCCTTTAGAGAAACAGGCGTGAATTGACAATTCACCAATTATTTAGTTCCAAGATCTCATTAAGATTATCATTAACTTGTGTTATGTACCCATAATAATTTATTTATTAAAAAAAATATTTTAAAAAAATTATTCAGCAATTAGGTAATGTTATTTGTAAATGCATATTTATAATACAGAGCTAACATACATATAGCCTAAGACAAATATACAAATTTATGCACAACCTCTTTGAAATTCAAATTCAATCCACTAGCTTTGAAGTAAATAAAAGGTATATATACTACTACTCATCAATTTACTTTTACTAATAAGCTAAGCTAAGTTATCTCCTAAGCTATGTCGTAAGGTCTGAGTGAAACCCTGCCAAGCCGGTTGCGCATCAAATCTCACCCAACAGATAGCTCGAGCAATTTCAAAAATACTGAAATGATATAAAAATGAGTCCTAAGTGCGTCTGCGGTAATGCACCACACCTGCACTGCGAGAGTAATGCACGTCACGCACGTATTGCGGCTGGACGGGTTTTCATACACTGCTATTTGTATAGAGCTGCCACAACCATAAAAGTGGAAGCGTCAATTTTAAAATTTTAAAAAAAGTGCAAAAGCGATTTTATGACTAAATAAATATGTATTATGTATCAGTATCATTAAGAACTTGGGTTATGGATACTAAAGAACGGATGAATATACTTACATACTTTTTTTTGTAAAAATGTACTTATTGTACATAAGAGACACCCAGAACAAACATTCATGTTGATGCACACAAAGACTGTGGGAATCGAACCCAAGACATCAGTAGCGGAGGGCAGCTACAGACCTCCACACCATAGCGGTCTTTAAATATATATTTAGACATAACTTCTTCGGCAACTTTAATTGTATTTTTTTGTGTTGATTTCAACACTCCATAGAGGTACCTCTGGAGCGGCGATAGCCCAGTGGCGAGACCCCTTTCAGAGGGTCTCGGGTTCAAACCCTGGTGCGCATATAGGTGCGCACCTAAGACTTTTCGAAGTTATGTTTGTAATTATCGCTTGCTCCGTGCCTCAGAAAGCACCTTAAGCCGTTGGTACCGGCTGTCATAAACATCTATGGCAGTCGTTTTTAGGAAGTCAGTGCCTTCCAACAGACTAACAGCTGGTTTAACCATGGAATAATGTTTCCTTTGGGTTGCGTAGGTCAGACGGCAGTCGACTCTGGTTGAACCAGTGAGCAGACCCTGGGCCCTAAGCTTAAGTCGAGGGCAACTGGGATAATGCTAGAATATGATGAAAGAGGTACCTCTGGTAAAGTCTTCACTGCTTTACTGGGTAATGACTTCGACTTGGCTCGGCTGTGACTTAATTTACTTGACTCGAATTCAACTGTGAGTACAAGACGACACCTCTGCTTATTGTTGTAAATAACTTAAATTATCAAATTAATTGACACTGGCAAAAACTTTAACCAGTATGTGAATAATAAAATTTAAAAAAAAACGTTTACTTTGGATAAACTACACCACACGACGTAACAGGTCTTAAAACTGAGGTTTTTAAAATTTTCCTAAACTTTAATTTTAAGACCGTCCTAATTCCTCCGATTTAAGCTAATACCTGGGCCGTTATGGCCACCCTTAAAGTTTCATATTGTTCAAGAAATGAAGCAAAGAGCCTAACATCTCGTAAAATCAGAAACATTATTGATATTGCAGTTATTTATTGAGAACACGAAAGACGTGCTATGTTTTTAATTTAAAGGAGTTCACATATCCCTTTATTGATCAATCTATAAATGTTCTTAAGCGATACTGTGTTACATAAAATATTTTAATTCGTGTCATTATTATGCATAATTATAATAATCGCAAACGGCACATAAATAAAATTATTTGTCACACCTAAACCTCTCTATGTGATATCCCCATACGTAAACTAGCGTGCAGAATGTAATACTAGCATTAGTAGTGTGGTGTAACAAGCCATTAGTGGACAAAGGGACGCCACCGGCCATGAAATTGGGTGCGCAAGCCTTCCTTATTGACTGGCTCCGATTGTGTACCAACTCACTGATTGGACTACTAGTTGTGAAAAGTTGAGTTGGTACTGGTTTGGTTCTAATTTTTTAACATCTCACCTTATTAATGTCCCACTACTGAGCACGTTCCTCCTCTCATGAACCAATATGAGAGGGATTCGGGTAACATTGGCCTGCACAAGCTTTTGCGGATAAACGGAAAACGTCTTCTATGGGAAACTTGTTGTTATTGCGTTTTTAATGCTTCATAATATCAGCCCATTCAAATTCACACTCTTATACGCAAAAGGAGGAGGAGTACGTAGTTCCACGGCGTAGTAATAAAAGTAAAGTAAAGTTTTAGGTTTCATTTTCATTACAATTTTCGGGCTACATGCCGTGTGAGGGTCGACAGAAAATAACATATGAAGTCGACACTTTCGTTTTTTCAATTTCGGTACGGAATGTCCGAGATAAATCTTAAATATGATCTAGTTTGAAGTTATTTTTGCGTGGTACATTAACGCCATTACTAAAAGATAGACAAGACCGAGGAGAAAAAAGCAAAATAATCGTAAGAGTGATAATCAAAATAATTTTTTTTATTTATTTAATATAGTTATACAAGTCGGCTTACAGAGCAAGGCTTCCAACACACCGGTATGCTAGGTGTTACAATAAAGTACCAACTTTGAAAATGAATAAATATTACTATGTCAAATTATACAATACAACACTAAAAAATAAATCAGTTCTATGAAATGTTAATTACAATTAATGAAAAAAACATAGGGTTCTTAATTAACTAAAGATAAAAAACCCAATAATCACAATAAACTAACGCATTTTAACTAGGAAGACACGCTTGGCTAATTCAGGGCGCAATCTAGAAAGTATCACTAATCAGAGTTATTGGTCGTCGGATTATGTGCATAGTTAGCCTGATTAATATTGATCTCATTTTCATTATGTAAGTCTTAAATGTCAACAAATAGACACAGAATTTGAGTGGCAGACATACCAAGACGGTTTTGCAGACTGAAGTGGCAGTGGGCGGGGTAAATAGCACGAAGAACCTAAACCATTCTTCATTGATACTAAATGAGAAGCTGGTTTCCCACGCGATGAATCGATGATTTGGTAAAGGCGACAGGAAGCCGATGGATGCAGGCGGATCGAGATGGTAAACGATTGAGGTCTGTTTATAGCAGTAGAATTTTAACGGCTGATATGATGAATATCAAAAGAAAAGACAAACCTTAGCAGACAGACTTATCACAGGTAGAGGCCAGGGTGCCAAAAAAAAAAAAGACATTTTAATTGAAGTTATGAAATGTTTATGCTATTTTACTGTTTTATTGTAGGACTCTGTAGTGTCGGTTTTACACTAAAGAGTCCTACAGTAACCCAAGTCTTATGACGAAAGTCTTTATGTGTGTTGCCAGCGATGACATACGGGAATGAAACGTTGTGCTTGACTATGCCTCATAAGAAAGTCTTGGTATGTGTTACCAGCGATGACGCACGGGAATGAAACGTAGTGCCTGACTATGCCTCATAAGAAAGTCTTGGTGTGTGTTACCAGCGATGATGTACGGGATTGAAACGTAGTGCCTGACTATGCCTCATAAAAAAGTCTTGGTGTGTGTTACCAGCGATGACGTACGGGAATGAAACATAGTGCCTGACTATGCCTCATAAGAAAGTCTTGGTGTGTGTTACCAGCGATGACGTACGGGAATAAGACGTAGTGCCTGACTGTGGGCCTCATAAGAAAGTCTTCGTGTGTGTTGCCAGCGATGACGTACAGACTGAGACGTAGTGCCTGACTATGGGCCTCATAAGAAAGTCTTCGTGTGTGTTACCAGCGATGACGTACAGGCTGAGACGTAGTGCCTGACTATGTCTCATAAGAAAGTCTAGGTGCGTGTTACCAGCGATGAGGTACGGGAATGAAAGGTAGTGCCTGACTATGCCTCATAAGAAAAATCAGAGTCGCTCAGCGTGTAATGGAGAGAGTTATGCTCGGAGTGTCCCTACGTTGTAAAATCAGAAACGCTTCCAATGCACAGATGCGTTAGATATCAAAAGCCACTGACATTGTCACAAATTCAAGCACTCAGTAAATTCCACCTAACTTCAATAATAGTTTAGTTTTGATTTTGTACCTTAAAATAATTCCATATAATTCATTTTATGAGAGCATTATCTTGTCTACCGGGCCCAATGAAAGGATTGAGATGTAATTACTAAAGGTCTCAGCACACATATGGGATCGGAAAGGGATCGTCACCGTATCGCCTCGAGCCGTTCAGAATGGTTTGTATTAAACTCCCTACTGCAACGCACACTAATCGGAATAATAACGTAATCGCCTCGCCTCGGAACAGGCTCCGAACTTGAATTCCCGCGCTTACGGCTCATCGTCCCCGCGCTTACGTTTCTCCGTCCCCGCGCTTACGTCTCTCCGTACCCGAGCTCACATGACGATCCCTTTCCGATCCCATATGTGTGCTGAGACCTTAAGCCGTACAAAATTAGCTTGACCGAGTTAAGATGTCTACACAACATAAAACAAAACATTATACCTATATAACATTATACTACATGAACGATGTATATCAAATGCTCATGTTTATTTGATTTAGAATAAAGATAAGCAAGTGGTAATTATTATGCTTTTAGACTTGACAGCATAACACGGGATGTGCTCACATCTTGTTACTTAGTTTATAAATACTGTTTCATAAAAGAGTTATGAGGAAGATACACCTTGCATAATGGTCGTCTTAAAAAATCAAGTTAGACAAAGGCTATGATTTAAAAATCGTTTGTATTTTTTTTATAAAACAGGTTTTTGTCAAATAAGGGTTGTTTGCTGTTTTTGGTAAAACAATTTGAAAATATTAATAATAAGGATGTAAAGGGATTCTACCAAGATCTAAAGAGCCTAATCCAACCTCACTTACAAGGGGCGATCAACGGACGAGGCTCTTGCGAACATATAAGTTCCCGGTAAGCGGCAATAGGCTCGCCACCTATTACCAGGGACTAATTATACAATTGGCGAAGTGTGGGCGTATAATACGCCTCTGCCTACTTTTTCAGAGAAATATAATTATATAAATGACGAAAAATGCATCGATCCCTATCTTGTTTTTTTTCAATTTACTTTCATAAATGTAATGAAAATTGGTAGCTATAAATAGAGGAATTTAACTGTGAATATATTTTACCTTCTTTCACCATAAATCCTAACAAGCAATAATAAGTATGAATAATGAATGTTGACACATTATTAACACTACAATATATCATCGCGAAGATCGTTAAGTCATCCGGTATGCTTCTGACAAGTACTTGAGAAATCATTGCGCTTTCACATATTCTAAAAAGTTCTATGAAAAATATATCGTAATAGCTATTTGTGTTATCATCTAAGCTAATTAACGCCCTACTTAATTAATTAACGATCTACAGCTGCGTATAGACATTGCATCTCTAAGTGTTTTCTACCGGAACTACTATGGCGAGTGTTTTGAGGAGCTTTTCGATCTCATCCCGCCCGCATGAATGAATATTTGTTCTGGTCTGGGTGTTTTCCTATGTATATTTAGTATGTATTTATAAAAAAAATGTATTTATGTATTTAGTATCCATAACACAAGTTCCTAATGATACTTATCTTGGAACTAAATAATTGGTGTAATTGTCAGAATTTTTTTTTTTATTTAAATTCTCGGCTGTTTTTTCTACAGACAAGTTGAGAGGCATTGAGACGACCGATATGGCGTGGAGGTTAGTATACCTGCACTTCACTCCAGAGGTCGTGGGTTCGATTCCCACACAGGACAAATCTTTGTGTGCATGAACATGAATATTTGTTCTGGTCTGGGTGTTTTCCTATGTATATTAAGTATGTATTTACAAAAAAAAAAAGTATTTAAGTATGTTTATCCGTTCTTTAGTATCCATAACACAAGTTCTTAGTGATACTTATCTTGGAACTGAAGAATTGGTGTGATTGTAAGAGAATATTATTATTATTATTATTATTATTATTGAGGTATCCGAAGACCTTGATAGACCGTGCGTATCTGATGTGGATTTATGAAGGCAGAAGTGTGGCGTTCCGCTGTAAGAACTTTCTGTCCCAAAAAGACCTCTAACATAGCTTTATAGATACATTGAAAATCCTTTAAATGCTTAGACCTTATCAAATCTTTTTCGGATCAATTTATAATATAATCCAAAATGTAACTGTTCTATAAAAAAAAAAGGAAAAGTAAAAAAAAATATTTATTTCATAAACTATTATACATAGTACTTGAAAACGTCATGATTACAAATGAAAAAAAACAATCGAATTAATATTACACTAAATCACGAAGCTTTGATGCACTTACATGCAACAAAACAATTTAAAAACAAAAAATAATTAAGTGTAAGTGAATCTAAGTGCCAGTTCCGAGCCACCGCTCTGTAAGAAGAACTGGCAAGAAACTCACAGGCTATGCTCTTTTAAATATGTCCATTAGTTTGGTACTAGAATTACAATCTTCATTTGTCTGTGAAGCTATAAGATTTCCATACTGTCTTAAAACCAGTTACTTGATAAGTTAAAAATGGTAATTTGCTTATTTAAACAAACGACTTATCAAGACTCAAGACGCATCAACACTTTCTGGAGGCTAAAGCAGATAGACAATTGAAATCACATCAATTTCAGAAGATGTCAAAAACGATCAGATAATATTAGGATTTTCCAACACAACCGATATATTTTGTTTTAAAAATATCTGACCAATCATAAAATGGGAATTATGGAAATTCCGAACTGAAGACGCTTCATTAGATAACTGTGTTAAGATAAAAGTGAAGCACGTGTCTGAACGTATAATATATATACAGCCTTCGATGTTTTGATGTATCATCAGTGAATTGATATTTCAGTTGGTAACTTGTGAGATTATTCGGTGCACTACAAACTTGAACTGTAAGTGAAAGTATTTTCTAAGTATCAATTTTTTTTTGATTTAGCTTTATTTTTGAATTGTTTGTTTTTTATTATTTTATTTATTTGTATTTAGGTACACGGACAGATTATCATTATACACATACATAGATATGATCACGCCTGTTCCCCCGAAGGGACAGGCAGAGGCATATTATACGCCCACATTATGCCATTTTGACGACCGATATGGCGTCTTGGCGAGTATACCCGCATTCCACTCCTGAGGTTGTGAGTTCGATTCCCACACAGGACAATTATTTGTGTGTATAAATATGAATATTTGTTCTGGTCTAGGTGTTTTTCTATGTATATTAAGCATGTATTTATAAAAAAAAGACATTTATGTATGTTTATCCGTTATTTAGTATTCATAACACAAGTTCCTAATGATATTTATCCTGGAACTATATAATTGGTGTAAGTGTCAGAAATATTTATTTATTATTTATTTATTTATAGTTGGTCGAATAGGTGACGAGCCTATTTCCGCTTACCGGGAACTTTTATGTTTGCCAGAGCCTCGTCCGTTGAACGGATCCATAAATGTCGGTAGGATCTGTATGCACCTATATGCTATATAATTGTTTCTCGTCGTATTAAAACAAAATGGCCGAACAATTTTCTTGTTATGTGGAATTGTGTATATTAAGCATGTATTTATAAAAAAAACATTTATGTATGTTTGTCCGTTGTTTAGTATCCATAACACAAGTTCTTAATGATACTTATCTTGGAACTAAATAATTGGTGTAAGTGTCAAAAAATATTTATTATTATTATTTATTTCTTTGTATGTAGGTACACGGGCAGATTATCATTGTTCAACATTAAATTAAAACAAGATGGCAAACAAAATTAGACTTCGCATTAGTCCACAATTAATGTACACAGCATCACTTCAAATGTAACTCAGCTCTATATCTTAACACTGTTGTTTTTATTATTTATACAATAGTTGAAGTAATTGACGGTCTTCAAATAAGTCAAATATTAACTTAAGTATTTAAAAACCGTCAATATATTTTAGTATAGAATCGGCTGAGGTAGACGATTCGGGTTAGATCCTGCCTCCACCATTCCGTACCTACTCAGTCCGCATGCTTGAATGATACCTGAATCCTTCTCATCAAATCAATCAATCAAATATCTTTATTGTGAAACATGGGTTACACTGGTGTTATTGTTTTATCATCTTAGTTCGTTAGCTACTACCCCCTCTCATCTCACGGGGAGTCGTAAAAGTCGACGAAGAGTAATCCTACCGGATTATGGGCAGCAGCGTCATCACCATTCCGCATTTTTCTTTTTTTTTGAAACGTCAGAAAAATGCATTTACGCATACCCAACCGGTCGGGGGTCCGGACAGCGGTTATGTGGGGCTCCTGCTGGAATTTTTTAGCCTACCCACTAAAAAACTGACGATGCCCGTCACTAGTTGGCAAAAAGGCAGGACCATGGTCTCTCATCAGCCCATGGCCTCGCCAGTGGCAACGACCGCTCCTGTGTTGGGAAGGTAGCGGACCTCCTCAGAGGGGTGCAGTAATTACACCCACTCCTACCTCTCAGGCGTAACACTACCGAAGTGCATTTAATTTCTTTAATCCCAAATTAGGTGGCAGGTGCTCCCACACCCACCCCCTGAGACTCTCTCGACGGAACATGCTGGACGGCAGGTCCACGAGCCCTCCTGCCCCGAAAACGACGGATCCGGAGAGACTGCGGATCTCTCTCTCTTTCTCGCTCTGCGGCCTCCTTTAGTGACATGATTTCTTCGCAAAAGGAGGCCATTGCCTCCCAAGCCCCTTCGCTGTCAATCATCTTTTTCATAACGGTTGGCAGCGAAAGATCCTCACTGCTCAGAGCCGTTACCAGGGCTGTTCGTTGTCCCACCCACATCACCATTCCGCCTGCCCAGCGTGGTGATTATGGGCAAATACCTCCAATAGAATGCAATTTATTAGAGAGGATAATATTTAGCAGTGGACTTTATAAAGCCGATATAATTTGAAGTAGAATGTACGTATATACATAATTACAGTTTTTATATTAATTACTATAATACCCATGTCACTAAATTTAAATAACTAGGTATAATATGTGCAAGTACTTATTCTCTTAGTCTTAAGTGATGTTTATAACAAGTCTTGTATTTGATGTAACACGTCTTTTATCCTGTTTTGCTTTTTACACACAAATTTGAATTGCAATCTAGATTCTGTACCTTAGTTCTTAAGATTTTTATTTGTAAAATTGTAATTTGTCGTGTGTATTAATAAATAAATAAATAAATAACCCCAACAAAGCATACACATTAAACTTTAACACACAAATATGTAAAACATTTGCGAATTGTGATGTCTTCATTACAAGCTGCTACGACTTGCTTGCTTGATATTCCTAATGATTGATAAATTAATAAAATATTTCTTTCTTTACAGAAAATGTCAGGCCCAGGAGACAAGAAGGAACAAAAACCATTTAACCCACCTCCTTACGAAAGACCGCACGGCCCTCCGGACTCCACAAAAGAACGCCCCTACGCTTAAGACTGATCAGCTCAAAAGAGGACCACACTTTAAATATTTTATAACTACAAAGGAATTCTTTAAAGATCTATATATAATAACTACATAGCTAGTTAAGCAGTTATGAGAATTTCAGCAAAGATGTTTGTTAGCGCATCATCTAGAGAGGCCATCACTCTTAATATATTTAACCTATAAAGGAGTTCTTTAAAGATCGAGAAGATTTAATAACAGCAATAGAGACTATTTATCTAATCAGACTCTGTTCTAATGCTACGAAAATATCAGCGAAGATGTTTTTTAACACTAAAGACAGCCCATCATTTCAAACATACAATGTACCCTGAAGACCACATTTACATTTGGAGTAGATCATAGAATAGTTCAATAGTAAAATAATAAATGAGCTAAGATGTAGCTTAAATATTTTCTGAACTTCTTTCAGGAAGTAAAATTATTATCCAATTCGCGATCTTAATTCCTTAATTTGTATTTTACAATAATGAGGGAAGCGTTTAGGGAGTTTAGTCTGCATCATCCAGTGGAACTGCTGCCAATGTATATTGTAAATATAAAGTATATATAAAACTTTGATTTGAGTGACTTTACATCGCTTTACTCAGTCGATCCTAAAAACTGTGGCATGTGCCATAATAATATGGAGTAGTCTGCGGTGAGTCGAGACAGACGCGAAACAGTGTTCTGCGTCTGCGTAAAGCCGAGACAAGACAGAATTATTGTCTACGGTGCGTCGAGACCAGTAGAAAAAACTAAATTGTATTATTTATATGGCAATAAATTGCAAGAAATGTTTTTATGCCAGTTTTGCGTTGTGTTAAAATTAGAAAGGACAGCTATATGGGTCGGCTAGTTGAAAAAGCAATGTGATGATTCTACCAGATATTCTTTCAATCTTGTTAAGGCCTGCTTTAATGAATGTACAAATATACAGACAGGAACTCTTATTTATATAGACTTTAAGAAAAAGAAGATAACATTAACTTTTTAAATAACTTTATTTATAACTCTGTCCATCGTGCCCTTAACAGAGACTAATCCGAGCCAGAACGAGAGACAAGACTATAACTGTGATCCCGTTTCTCGTTCTTTTATGTTGGCAGAATAAAAAATTAATTATAGAATAGGCAATTTTAGCTCAGTCACGTTAGGATAAAAAGTAATTTTAATATTTATTTTTATTGCACTAAATAAAATTTTATGTAAGTTTAAATGTAAGCATTAAAGTCCTATTAGTTTTATAAGAAATCTGTAAATAGCTGATAAATAAAGAATTATTAAAATATAACTTATTTAATTTTTAACTTTCATCACTGACAATCTTAATAAAAGCAAATGAATATTCTGGTCTAACCAAATAAACTTCAGTTATTCCAAGCCATCTGAACTCCACAACCCAGAGAAAAACATAATTCGATAGTTAAACCAGTTGTCAGAATATCAGAAGGCACTGCCTTCCTAATAACGACTGCCATAGATGTTCATGACAGTCGGGACCAACGGCTGAACGTGCTTTCCGAGGCACATAGTAAGCGACAATTACGCATATAACTTCGAAAAGACGTGCCACTAAGATGTGAACCCTAAACCCTCTGAATTAGAAGTCTATGGGTCTCGCCAATGGACTTTCGTCGCTCTTGAATTAATTTTGACAACCGTAATAATTCTAATACTTCATAGAAGCTTCTAGTAAAGTCTCTTCTACTTTACTGGAGTAGGACTTTGAATTGACTGAGACGAACTTTACTTGACTTACTAAGGGTCTCGTCACTGGACTTTCGTCGCTCTTAAATTAATTGTGACAACCGTTATAATTCTAATACTATATAGAAGCTTCCAGTATAGTCTCTACTACTTTACTGGAGTAGAACTTTGACTTGACTGAGACGAACTTTACTTGACTTAGACTGAGAGAAGAGTTGCCGTGAGACCATTACGCGGCAGACGAGACTCAATACGGCCAGGGAGTCTAGTTTTATTTCGATTTAATAGTATATTATTAGCACTAAACCAGTGCACTATCTTGAAGAGCGCATTGTTTACGTCGTCAAGTTTACGTTTCCACGTTTAACATTAAATATTAAAGACGTAACACGAATTACGTAACAATAAATTATTAGGTGTTACATGTCACTGTAAAATTGTATCTTTACATAGTTACATTATAATCTTTCTTTTGAGATAGTAAACGCTCAAAGAATGGAGATCAGTGACATACTGCTTAAAATGAACGAGTAAATAAACTCGCGATAGATTATTTGCAAGGTTGTATTATATTAGTAGGTATTATAGTTATGTTTATGGTTTTTCTTCCTACTTTCCTATCTATCCATGGTTGAGAACTTAATGGGTTTGACTGCGATAAATGTACATAAAACCGGCCAAGTGCGAGTCGGATTCGCGCACGAAGGGTTCCGTACCATTATGTTTTAACAAATAAAATTCGTACTAATTCAAAATTGTATCGATCAAGGGGTATGGTACCTAAAGAGGGCGTATTACTAAATATTTCAAGCGTCTACCTGCTGCCGTTATCAATATCGAGCCAAAACGAGCAAGTTATATGGCAGCCCCCTTAAATATTTATTTTATTCTGTTTTTTAGTATGTGTTGTCATATCGGCAACAGAAATACATTATCTGTTAAAATTTAAACTACCTAACTATTGCGGTTCATGACATACAGCCTGTTTAGGGTCCCGGTTTTTACCTTTTGGGTACGGAACCCTAAATATGGATCGCTAAAATTGAGTACATTACTTTCGAACGACTGCATCTTTTTAGATAATTTTTCTTTTACATCTTTTTTTTTTTAATGTGACACGCTATAATCACTACTTCCAGCCTAATGGTAGCAGGTCATGCAGTCCAAAAAATTTAAAGCACAGCCACTAATGACGGCCTGCTAAAATGCCGTTTCACGCCCCGCTTAAAAGACCAGGGATCATAGGAAATAGGAAACACATGAGCCGGCAGCGAGGAATGGAGGCTATGTTCAGCAGTGGACTACAAACGGCTGAAAAGATGATGTATTATATATATAATGGTATATATACGCGTGCATAGAAGAAGGGTTTACTCAAAGATACATTATGTAATTAAACTCTATTTTATTGCATATTTATCATAATCATCATTATATTCGCATAACGTTATATTATTTGATAGAACACACAAGACATTACAATTGAAATATAGGTACAATTCATACAGAGGCAAGTATTATGTAGGTACAAAATTCAATAGTTCTTTATATCATAAACTACTACAACCGAACTATGACTTCAATGAAAACACGAAGTTTCGGTACAATCCAATAAAAAATATGAAGTGCCTGAGTATTTGAAGTAAAATTTTGAGCCGACGAGGAAAAAGACACACCGTGGCAGTATTTTGAGCCGACGAGGAAAAAGACACAGCGTGGCAGTATTTAAAGCCGACGAGGAAAAAGACACACCGTGGCAGTATTTAAAGCCGACGAGGAAAAAGACACACCGTGGCAGTATTTTGAGCCGACGAGGAAAAAGACACAGCGTGGCAGTATTTAAAGCCGACGAGGAAAAAGACACAGCGTGGCAGTATTTAAAGCCGACGAGGAAAAAGACACACCGTGGCAGTATTTAAAGCCGACGAGGAAAAAGACACAGCGTGGCAGTATTTAAAGCCGACGAGGAAAAAGACACAGCGTGGCAGTATTTTTTTCCTAAACTAGTGTTGTTTCGAGTTTATTTTGTGTAAATAAATAAATATTTCTGACACTTACACCAGTTATTTAGTTCCAAGATAAGTATCATTAAGAACTAGTGTTATAGATACTAAATAACGGACAAACATATATAAATATATTTTTTTGTAAATACATACTTAATATACATAGGAAACACCCAGACCAGAACAAATATTCATATTTATACACACAAATATTTGTCCTGTGTGGGAATCGAACCCACGACCTCAAGAGTGAAGTGCGGAAATACTTGCCACCACGCCATATCGGTCGTCAATGAATTATGTGATTTTTGTACACAAATGTAGGAAAGTGACATATTGCAGTGAATTGTGATTTCCGTGTTGATTCAAAAACTCCCTAAAAGCCTCTAGTAATGTCTCCACTATTTGACTGGGGCATGATTAAACTCGACTAAGACGGACTTTACTTGACTTTGACTGTACTGAATAATAAAATGATGCGTTTATGCATAACTTAATTAATTATTACTTGACACTCTGTTAAATACTCTAAACAAGTAAGTTCATATTTAAGAGAAAGAAAAAAGTATATTTGGTGAAGTCTCCATCCCACTCCTGTGCCAAATAGGTGTTCAGTTTAGCGTTTAGTAACTACTGCGATAATACTGACGCTCATTGACAATTAAATTGCTTCTTGGCGGGAAAGTGAAGCGTCATGTCTGCAGTTTTTTTATATTTCCTAAAATTTGTGATATTTCTAACATTAATGTTTAATAACGGTGGATTATTTTTAGTATGTGAAGTGTTTGTAAACGTACATGAGTGTTGGTAAATGAAATAAAACAGTGCAACATAACTTTTCAAATTCTCTCAAGAAGTCCATGTGAGATCTCATATAGTCCCACATCTTTACTGAGGACTCAAGGGGCTTTGGGGGAGGGCATCTCATTTACCATTTATCATCTTTATCACCACTCATTCTCATTTACTATAAATTATATGATATTAAATCTCTTACTTGACACTGGCTAAATGTGCAAACCGCACGAAGCCATTATTTAAAAGAAGAAGAAGAAGACAATTAAATTTAAACTGCAGACCTTATTCCTATCTAAACACTATCTTCTACATTTTTACGAGTATCATTAATTCTTCTTTGCATTTTTTGAAACTTCATTTCCAGTAACAAATAGCTGAATTAGAATAATGCTATATGTGACGATGTTTACTATTGTACTCAGTATCAGCGAGTAGTTCAGTTTAAAAAGGTTGTATACGGTAAATTGTAATCTTTCAGTATTAATTAACTGCTTGAAGCTCTCCAAAACCTTTCTTCGCGGAGGATCTGAAACAAATGGAGTGTGATTACAGATATACAATCATCATCATCAGCTCAGCCTATTAACGTCCCACTACTGAGCACGAGCCTCCTCTCACATATCATGGTGTTAGGGTATTGGGTCATACTCCACCACGCTGACCCAGTGCGGACTGGCGGAGGCAGGTGTATGGCGTCCTGCTGTAAGAATTTGTCAAGCCGCCCATTAGGCCTCTAACATGGCTTAACGCCTACCACATTTTAGTGATAACCGGGACCAACGGCTTAACGTGCCTTCCGAAGCACGGAAGCGCTCGATATCAAATGCCACACAAACGGTCACCCATCCAAGGACTGACCTCTGTAAACTCTGCTGTACTTCGGTGATCGTTTCCGACCACCTAGCACCGCAGAGCTACGAGCGCTTCAATATAATAGATATAATACAATAGATAACACGGTATATATTAAAATCAAGCGTGCCGACTTCGTGCGCAGGCCCGCGTCCAAGCACGATACGCCGCCTGCTGGCGTTCAGCAGCTTTGGCGTTGTCTACCAACGCTGGCAAGGTCTGTATACGGAATATAATATTCCATACCCAACAAGATCTCGCCAGTGATGGCAGAGGCGCACTCCGACGGGTCCTTTCCAAGAAAGCAGCACTGGCCCCAAGAGACGGATGCAAAGTAATCACGCATTCCGTCCCAATCAACTGACGAGTAGTGCCACAGGCGACGCATGGTTTCCACCGTTCTCGGTGGTCCAATGCAACTCGGTGCTATGGCAACAACCAAGCAGTGGTTAGACGAGCCGAGAGGTTGACACGACACCAACTTGACGTCACTGCCGATATTTAGTGTCGGGAAGTCCAAACTGATTCATCGACACTGATGCCGCTAATTATAAATATTTCATACGAAAAATCGGTTATGTTTCAGTGTTTAAAAAACAACAACAGACGCACGCGGATCGCGGCGACAAACCGATTGATCGGGGTTCGGGCACATGTAGTATATGTATGTCTGTGCTGTACTAGTGTCCCGGGCGAAAACCAGACTGAAAAGGGGACAAGATTGAATTTCCATAAGCAAATTGAGAGAACTGTTTAAGAACAGTAGATTCTAAAATTAAAATGAATTTCAGACCTTCACTTTTTTTCTGTCTGCTTCACGTTGCAAAAAGGGTAAAAAAAATTCTTAAAATAATCACTAATAAAAGTGTTTGATTTTATCATGTAAGAATTACTCGGTACTCTTTTAGTCTCACTAGCAAATCTTCAGCAACAAATAATTGCCACGGCTCAACAATAAGGCGTTTCGACACACGCCCATCTTTCTGTGTTTTCGTTCTTATCGTGCACCAAAGATATACATAAACCATATGAATTCAGAATAATCAAAGCAAAAACCAAGATTCTATTATCCGCTCTGAGTCCGCGTGGTGGCTACCCTTATTATGTAACTTAAAGTCTTCATATCCTAGCATTTTTCCGGTTGCCATATACTTAAGCTTAGGGCCCTTGGTCTGCTCACTGGTTTAACCAGATTTGCCTAAATTTCAGTTATTATATGTTTCATGAAGCGCTCGTAGCTCCGCAGTGCTCAGTGGTCGAAAACGATCATCACAAAGCAGAGTTTACAGAGGTCAGTCCTTGGATGGGTGACCCTTTGTGTGGCATTTGATATCAAGCGCTTCCGTGCTTCAGAAGGCATGCTAAGCCGTTGGTCCCGGTTGTCATTAAATATGGTAGTCGTTAGGCCTTGTTAGAAGCCTAAATAGGCGGCTTGAAAAATTCTAACAGCAGGACGCCATACACCTGTCTCCGCCAATCTGCACTGGGTCAGCGTGGTGGAATATGACCCAATACCCTCACACCTTGGTATGTGAGAGGAGGCTCGTGCTCAGCAGTGGGACGTTAATGGGCTGACATGATGATGGTTAAACCAGCTGTCAGGATGTTAGAGGGCACTGACTTTTTGATAACGACTGCCATAGATGTTCATGATAGCCATTATATAACTCAAAATGAATGTGCGTATTGCTTTTACTTTTATGTGATCGATTGATTATTTAGTCGTGTTAATGCTATTGTTACAACTGATAACATAATGGTGCTCATGATTGATCTTGAGCAACATAAAATATATTATAAATAAATACAAATTTCTATTACATTGTTTTGTGTTACGAGGTCCGTGCCCAATAGTAGAAAATAAATTTAAGTAAGTTTAATATTCTCTTACCATCACACCAATTATTTAGTTCTTAGATAAGTATCATAAAGAACTTGTGTTTATTTATTTATTGAACAATTTATGTACACACAAAACATATAAAGGAAAAAAAAATATATAACAATGTACAATGGAGCTGCTTATTCCAAAAGGAATCTCTACCAGCTATGGAAGACGATTCCACTTATGGATACTAAAGAACGGATAAACATACTTTAATTATTTTTTGTAAATATATACTTAATATACATAGGAAACACCCAGACCAGAACAAATAGTCATATTCATGCACTTA
This sequence comes from Musotima nitidalis, assembly GCA_949126915.1. Classification (NCBI taxonomy): domain Eukaryota; kingdom Metazoa; phylum Arthropoda; class Insecta; order Lepidoptera; family Crambidae; genus Musotima; species Musotima nitidalis. Next base: position 18,402,284 of record OX421423.1, on the reverse strand, counting down.
ATAATTTGTTCTATGTGGGAATCAAACCCACTACCTCAGAAGCGGAGTGCAGGTATACTGGCATCCACGCCATATCGGTCGTCCTAATATTTATAATAAAAAGGATGAGATAATAAACAGATTTTCAACTGACCACATCTAAAGTCTATCAAATGTTTCATGACCATAATTTCTGTGACTTCCACCTCCTTCCGAAGCTGATCATCGATAAAGCAAGCCATGAGGCACCAGGTGAATGGCAGGATGCAGTCCAGCATAACGAGCCAAGGGTGAGTTGCCTACAACAACATTAACAAAAGGCTTTAAGAAAATTATGTAAAATTTCTAGATATATGTAAAAAAAATACATTTCAGACTCTTCCTGCTAACAATACAGATTAACCGTACTTAGGTAGTTTATAAAAATGTACAACAGAAATTACTAACACCATTATGTAATACTAGCTTTTGCCCGCAACTTCGATCGCGTGGAATAGTGACTTCCGGCAGATTTTGGTTTTACCCACATAATTTCTACTCCCGCGGGATTTTCGGAATAAAAACTATCCTATGTCCTTTCTCGAGTTCCAAACTATGTCTGTACCAAATTTCACATAAATCGGTTAAGCAGTTTAGGCGTGAAGAAAAGACAGAAATACATACGGAGTTACTTTTGCATTTATTTTATTAGTAGGATTTGCCTGAGGAGGATTGAATGGGGAGCCCCATTGGTGGACACTGAACTCACCTGATGCCAAGCTAGTAATGTGATCCCAGTCCAAAAAAACACGATAATATTTTAGTACATGAATACTGTTTATTCAAAAACTGTTTGTATAGGGATCCTGCCGATCAACGGACGAGGCTCTGGCGAACATAACAGTGCGCGGTAAGCGGCAATAGGCTCGCCACCTATTACGTGGGCCCAACTATATATTTGGCGAAGTGTGGCGTATAATATGCCTCTGACTACCCCTTCGGGGAAACAGGCTCGAATATATATTATGTATGTATGTATGTATATTCAAAAACCTTAATTTTAATTATTTTTTGAATGAATGATCATCCATATAATTTCCCCCCTATGCCATCCATATATGACATAAAAGATATATTTGAGTTAATATATCTATACATGTATGTGTGTGTATTTTTATGTAGGTAGTTTATCTTAATTAAGGATTTGATTTTATATAACCGTTAGTCTCTGCTCACCCCAAGGTTGACTGGTGGTGAGCAGAGACATTCGCCAGACATTAGGCATTCGCCTAATGGCATTAAGTTTTCCTTTTGACATTTGTTTTTATTTATGTGTGTGCAATAATTATTTCAAAAATTTAACCTAGTTCAGGCATACATCCTCATAACGTCACGCACTTGAGTATTTGTGATATAACTTACTAACTTTGAGCCGAATAGAGGATATACAAACTTCAATGTCACAAAAAATTTAAATCGCACACATCGATATTTGAGGATATATAATTTTATTCCGAACGTATTCATAAATACATTATATGATTGGCCATAGTTGTGGCTTAGCACTAGTCTTAGTCTAAACTTAGATCTCCACGTGACCCCAGATCTGTTGTGGTCCTCCACTGCAGCCCAAGCTGAGTGGAGTCCTTTTTAGGCATAATATATTTTATTTGCAAAAAGTGTGTATTGTTATATACATTTTATGTATTTATGTCTAAACAAAATTTTATTTAATTTTAACACGATAATCTAGGTCGCACCAGTGATTCCATTCGAAAGATAAGGTTTAGTCTAGTCTTCTAATTCTAGTTACAAAATACTCAAATGATCGGCTACTTCTAAGGCTGACTGTACTAAGGAATCTCGTATTGTGTCAATATGGCCGAAATTCTAGCCACCTCTCACCACTTAAACCTTTTTAAACCCTTTTTTTTAAACCTTTCCCTTTTAGGGAATTAATATTTAAATTAAATAATGTAAATTTACATAAAAGTTATTGTAAATATCTCAAATCTTACCCCTTAATAAACAACTATATATATTACCTGCAAACTGTGATAACTCTCCAAAAGTTTAATGCAAACATTTAAGTCGTCATAAATTCTACAAAGACTTTTTAATTCAATCGGTTGATTCAGATAATCGACATCTATAAAACTCCTTTTGAAGCTTAGCATAAATTTGAATACGCTACCATTTTGTGAGTCTTCAGTAATATGCCACTTGTTGAAGTTAAGACTGTTCGCCAAGTAGTAATTGATAACTTTCAATATTGACAAAGTTAAATACAAATGAATAAATATATGGTGCAAAGTTATAAAAGTTGGGATTTTCGTGAGTATCATATACGGTGGTATACTTTTTACAACCTCTAAAGTTACAGACACAACAAATATAGCAACAGGAAATGATAGCCAGACATACATCTTCAGAGCAATCATTTTCAAATTCCTATCGTTTACTTTGAGGTCTCTGAAAATGTAGTCTATCGTTTCGTAGATATTAACACAGATCTCTTGTTTGTTTGCAATTTCAATCAGAATTATAAAAACGTTAATAACAACGCAATTCAAATAAGATATATCGTCAAGGTTATCCACATGAAAACTAAACTGTATCATACCCAGGACATACTGACACGTTATAACCGACGCAATTATAAATGACCACAGTTTGTGGAAAAAAGTAACACTTTTAAACCTCCCAGATTTGGTTACTAAAGGTTTTGCCAATCCAAAGATACTAGACGCCAAGTTAAACATACGAAAGTAGTAATAAAACATTGTTCTCGTAAAATTGCCTACTATGAATGCCTAGTTCAGTGTTATGCATTCACTTTGGATTTCGAACATGTATTCACCGCTAGTGAAGTGAAGTGTGAATAACACTAGAAGTGAAGAATGAAAATTGTTAACATTAATAACAGCAAGATTGATCACAAATTTATGGAACTGACAGAGCTTGTAGCACCAACTAGCGAACACGAATGTCCTTATTACACAAGCATTCAAAGTGACAAAAGCACTCAACGCTTTCAATGAAATTAATTGGATGTATTGAATATTCATAATAATTAACAATGATGGAAACCCATGATTAACAATCTCGTTAACCCCTCGTTAATTTTTAATCAATAAAATGGATTATTAAAGCTTGTTTTTGTGTCTCTAATTATACTTACGTTTTACCTACTGATTTATATCAAAGATAATGACTGTATTTTGAAATATGTATAGACATTAATTACCTAAGTGCACTGAGGATTTGAAAGAGCCTATAACTATGTGAAGGTATTTAATGTCTTATAGAACTTATTTTGCTTTAAATTGAAGCTTAAGTATATTGTGCTTTAAGTAAATCACACAGATAAAATTGGGTGTATAGGGATCCTACCAAGACCTAAGGAGCCCAAGCCAACCTCACCTGCAAGTGGTGCACCTGCCGATCAGCGGACTGGCTCTGGCGCACATAACAGTGCCCGGTAAGCGGCAATAGGCTCGCCGCCAATTACGTGGGACCAACTATATAACTGGCGAAGTGTGGGCATATAATATGCCTCTGACTACCCCTTCGGGGAAACAGGCGTGAATGTATGTTTGTATGTAGAAAATTCAGACAATAGAGAAAACAAAGAAATATCGTATCTGTAAACCTAACCCTAAAAATTCATTACCTCAGCCTATTCATATTCTTAGACTGGGCTGAGGTGTCCTTTCAGAAGCCAAGGTGATATTTATTTCTGTGATATTCTATTTTTAAATAAGAAAAAGACACAGGCCTGTGATCCTAGTGCAGAAGCCACAGTTTATATATCCTTGTCACATTTATTTTCTCTCAAATCTCAAGCCCTAACCCAATCAACCTATTAATATCCCAAGACTGGGCTCAGGTCTTCCCTCACCAAGGTGAGAGTGATTCATGAAATATTCTACATTACTAACCCATTTTGGATAGGCATGCAAATGTGCCACACATTTTCCAAACATGCAGACTGGAAGTATTGTACGAGGCGCTCAAGGGACCTTTTTCTTGATTTAACCACTACAATAATAACCGGAACCAAACTCTTAACGTGCTTTCCGAAGCAGTGAAGAGTTAAGTATTGAGTCAGGAGTCTTCTAGACCTGAAAGAAGTTTTTTTTTAATCAGTAATGTGACTTTTGGCCAAATATCATTTGTCAAATTTGGCTTCCCAAAAACTACATCGCCAAAATTTTAATACCAAAATGTAAAGAATTGTTTGTCATCACGTTTGTTCTGAAAATTGTAAAATGAAAAGAATATTTTTGTAATGTTCATGATAATGGCGTCTTTTAACGAAGCAAGCAAAGGCATACCAATAAACACTCTCTTTGTATCTCGTCAAGACATACAATAGAAAACAAAATAAAGTACGTATACAAGATAATTATTTTTATAATCCAACGCACATGCAACATTGGTACACAACGATTCAATAAGCTATCTTATCTTCGGTCAATCGATATGATAATATACGAACACTAACTTCAGGTTAATAGATAAAATAAAATTGTTCATGAAGTGGAAATAGAACAAGTTTCTTGTGTGTATCAATCATTTTAACGGAAAAAGCTATTTAATATGTCGCAACGTGAGTAATATCCTTATTTCCTATTTATTTTAAGCAAATTTATCTTTATAGTAAGTCAAATTTTAGCTACTACAAATTCTATATTTTTTTAATACATACATAATTACATATACTCACGCCTGTTTCCCCTAACGAGTAGGCAAATGCAGATTAAATTCCCACATTTCGCCAATGATGTTGTTGGTCCCACATAATAGGTGGCGAGCCTATTGCCGCTTATCCGGGAACTTCTATGCCAGAGCCTCGTCCGTTTATCAGCACTTGCAAGTGAGGTTGGCATGGGCTCCTTAGATCTTGGTAGGATCCCTATACAGTTATATTTTTTATGATTATGTTTTTTTCACAGGCCCAGATTGTAATAACTGATGACCTAAAATTCATTTAAGATAGAGCTAACTATAATAATATAATATGTTATCATATTATTATTAAACCCTTTTAACTTTTGAGGAACTTTTTAATTGATCTGAGATATTTTATTTTTTGTGTAGAACAATCAATAGGTGTAGTGACCTCATTGATATTAATATTAGGAAGTTCTGTATGAGTTTACATAAACATTTAAGCATTTAATTGATTAAGTTTATTTAATTTATTAAGATAGCTGTGTATTTTGTTTTGTATATATCTATGTTATTGCGTGCTTGTTGGTTCACATAATGATTACTGTACTTTCTAATTTTAAGCATGCTTTGTTCACCTGTTAGTAATTGTGCATTAAGCTAAAACTTTTGTAAAATGTAGTAGATAAGAATTATAACAATTGTTGGTGATCTCAATAAATAAATTAAAATTAAATTAATTTAGTAACGATACTATTGAATTAGTGAATTTAAGTCTTTGACAATGGTATAGAGTTATATTAACTCAGTTAACCCGCCTACAGTGAAATGGCGCGTTAGTTTCAAAGAAGACTTTCATAAAAGCTTTACTGAACCAAACTTGACTAAATGATTTTAACTTTTCTGCTACAAGGATACACTGTAAAGTACGAAACGTGAGAATAAGAATAGAATGATAAACGGCGATTGAAGAAGAAGAAAGAAAGAAAAAGTGTTTATTTAAATCATGACAACAAATACTTGATATCTGCCAAACTGTAAAACAGTTTGTTGGCAGTTGTAGCTCTAAAAAAACAGTCACATTATACTTTTACAATGTAAATACACTTCTTCACTATAAAACAAATTTCGAAAATAATATGTATACATCATCCATCATCAACTATATATATCACTATGTAAACTATCAAGAAATAGCTTTGTTATTTTAAACCTAAACTATTTTATGAATTTAAAACGTGTTAATAAAAAAACGCAATTAGTAGCAAAAATAATAAACATTTTAGTATACTATGTCATCTCGATAACTACAATTGAGAATGATGAATACTGCATTAATTTCGTTCAGTATCTTTCGCATGATGCGTGTTTAAAGAAACACAGAGAGGGACTGACGGACCGGCAAACAGTTTAATAATTGTTATATTAGCTTTTGTTATTGGCAGAGATAAATGCTATTTATTTATACACTTTTCTATATATTTAAGTAGCTACAGATATCGGCCTATACCAATTTTATTACATTTATGGATTCAAGCAATGGCCCATATTTGATGTTAAGACTTTTTAGTCCAAAAAATATTAGGTCATGTTTTTCTTCTTAATTATGTTTCATCATTCAAAAACATTCATTCTTATATTTCACAACAATAATGTTTTGCGTTGCGCTGGTATGCTTATCAAAGTGCGTCATGTTCGCATAGGAATTAATCTTTGTTTTTTTAATACTAACAAATAAAATAAAAGTGTAATCTAGATTTAATTTGTACTTAATTAAAGTCTAAATTAAATCGTTTATTGCACTCATGGGTAAACAGCGGTTATAAATATTTTTCAGTAGATACATAAGTAAACATATATACATACATACAATCACATCTGTTTCCCCAAAGGCGGTAGGCAGAGCCATTTTATACGCCCTCATTTCGCCAATTATATAGGCACGGAAACTTTTATGTTCACCAAGTCTGTTAGTCGGTAGGTGCACCACTTGCAGTTGACTTTGGCTACACACCCTGACTTTGCTTGCTTCGAAAGCGTCAAGCCGTTGGTCCCGGCTGTCATGAACATCTATGTCAGTCTGTCTTAGGAAGTCTGTGCCTTATAACAGACTGACAGCTGGTTTAACCATAGAATGATGTTTCCCTCTTGGTTGCGGAGGTCAGACGGCAGCCGCTCCACGTAATAACTGAAATAAAAAAAAAAAAATTGAAAAAAAACTGGTTGAACCAGTGAGCAGACCCTGGGCCTTAAGCACTAGGGCAACTGGGATAATGCTAGGATATGATATAATTGAGTAACAATAAATACATTTTAAATTTTTTCTTTTCAATTTCATATATATACATGGGAAAACACCCAGACCAAAACAAATATTTAAGTTTATGCACACAAAGGTTAGTCCTGTGTGGGAATCGATCCCACGACCTCAGAAGTGGAGTGCTATATAATACTCGCTTCCACGCCATATCGGTCGTTAATAATACAACAACATACCTATATGCTATAAAAAAACAATTAGGTACAGAAGAATATCAATACAATTGGCGGCCGTATAGATTACAGCTGTTTCTTCAAAAGCTAACACTGAATCTCTTTCCAGATCCTCATGGCCACCCACCGCCGTACTATACTCACAGGCATTACCCTCCGGCACCCCCCGGGTCTAACATCGCTTACGTGCCAGCCCCCGTCATGATGCCTGTGTACCCACCAGCTCCGGAGTACGGAGGCCCGGGGCACCCGACTTACGTCACCAACCACTACTACCAAACTCCGGCTCCAATACCAAATGCAGCGCCTCTCCCGCTACCAGTTCAAGGTCTGATAAAGAATAAAAATATTTATTTCATAAACATATAAATAGTACGTACTTAAAAACGTCATAATAAAAATAAAAAAATAAAAATGGAATACAAGGTCCCCTAGGATTGGTGATTGTTTGTGTGGCATTTCATATTGAAAAATTCCGTGCTGCGTAAGGAGGTCCTTTAATATTCCTATGTGCCAATGTGATAGTCGTTGAGCCAAAAATCCTACTATATAAATGAATAAATTATAACAATATTTTCTAACAATTACACCAATTATTTAGTTCCAAGATAAGTATCATTACGAACTTGTGTTATGGATACTAAATAACGAGTAAACATACATAAATACTTTTTTTTGTAAATAAATACTTAATATACACAGGGAAACAACCAGACCAGAACAAATATTCATGTTCATGCACACAAATATTTGCTCTATGTGGGAATCGAACCCACGACCTTGGAGCGGAGAGCGGGTATACTCGCCATCACGCCATATCGGTCGTCAATCAAACATACCTACGTCATAATAACATATCAAGATTTTAGTTAATGTGATTTTGTATACATACATTGAATTGGGGAACAGGGGAACAACTGACTACCAATTTGAAAAAAAACCATTCTCAAAAACAACGACACTTGATAAACAAAACTGTGGCTGCTCACATTCACGCATGTTTCCCTAAAGGGTTAGGCATAGGCATATTATACGCCCACACTTCGCTCATTATATATTTGGTCCCACGTAATAGGTGGCGAGCCTATTGCCGCTTACCGGGCACTGTTATGTTCGCCAGAGCCTCGACCGTTGATCGGCAGGTGCATCACTTGCAGGTGAGGTTGGCTTGGGCTCCTTAGGTCTTGGTATCCCTATACACCTTTTTTATTATTTTTGTTAATTAGAGCCAATCGACTGGGTATCGGCTACACCACACGACGCCGCTAAATACACCGGCCGAGCTCTGGTAGCCGGCAAGGAGGGCTGGGACGGCAGCCCGCTGTGGATCATTCGGGCCCACCACAGCGGCGAGTTTATCCCCGGCAAACTGGCCATCAAGCACAAGTCTGCCTACGTCGCGCATGGAGGGAAGGAAGTTCCTGTGCATAACTTTGATGTGAGGACACTGTTAATACAAGCTTCTTTTTTCCCTAAAATAAGTCGTTGACATCTTTTTACTTTATCCTACACAGTAGCATGCGTGATGGACAAAGAAATTCCTGTGCATAACTTTGATGTGAGGACACTGTTAATACAAGCTTCTTTTTTCCCTGAAAAAAAGTCGTAAAAAATTCTTTTTACTTTATACCACACAGTGACACTCCTGGAGAGACGTCACTGGAAATCTCTTGAGCAGGGTGTAAGGACGGGACTGATGCATCAAACTTATCACTTTGTCCGAACAATCACGCAACACAATATTTAATGCCATTATGTCACTAAGCGATCTACTGAGCCCGGAATTTGACACCGAACCTTAATTTATCCGTAATTATGTTAATATTGCTAAAAAGAGTTTTATCTTCCTTTCTTTTAAATCTTGTGACTGCAGAACACAATTGTTTTAATATTATGTATTTTAATTGTAACTGGCGGGAGAAAAACCAGCCTTGACGATTTTTTTGCCCGTTCTTTTACGATCAAGCTCCCGCCCGCAGTGAATGGGCGCGTTAGTTTATAAGTATGACATTCATAAGAGCTGAGCCAAACTTGAATAAATGAATTTTGATTGATTGATTGAAACGGCAGGGTCGCCATGTAATGACAGGACTTATATTTCATTTAATAATGCCTTCTTATTCTAGACGTTACAATATATATACGTTTACGGATATATAGGGATAGTATAGACCTAGATCTCGCTAAAGTCCTCTTTATTAAAATTTATTAAAATTTGTGTGGGATTTAGCTTTGAAAACGTATCAGACAATAGTATTTTTTGTGCCTTTAGCACATTTAACCAGTGTCAAGTTATAAATATATTAATACATAGTAAATGATTATTAATATACCTTTTCCTTGACACTGAAAAACGCACGAAGCCATTATTAAAATGAAAACAGCGAAAATGACGCTGCTTATATCATTCAGATACATAAATTTAAATATATCAATCTAGTCTCATCTAAACATAGATTACTATGGATTATAAGCTGAAATAATGATAAAAAGACTTAAACACCGTTTTTGTTAACAAATACTAAAAAACATAGCAGACAACTAGACCAAAACAAATATTCATATTTATGCACAAAAATCTTTGTCCTCAAAGGAAATTAAACACGTAGTTAACGTTTATACCGACATAAATACCGACTTACGTGCCATTCTGATCTCTACACTCTGACATACATGGCTCGTCGGCGCTTATCCATCATCAGCCCCAAAGACCCCCACTCCTGAACATAGGTCCCCCTGATACTTCTAATGTGACCGTTTGCAGCCCCCCTTTTATTTAACGTCACAAAAATGCATGCCGACCAACAACGGGACAACGGTTATGTGGGAACTACAGGTATTTTTTAGCCTACCCACTAAAAAAACTGACGACGCCTGTCACTAGTCGTCAAAAAGGCGGGACCATGGTTTCTCATCAGCCCATGACGTCATCGTTAGTTTAATGAAACTCATTTATTCTTCAGAAATGAACACATGCATTTTGTCTGAACTAGATAAACCTGTTTTTCAAACGCGTGGGGTTTAGAATGCAATAAATAATTAGTCATACTAACATAAGCAGAGCGAATCGTAGCGTAAACAGCTAGCTTGTTTAGACGTTTGGCGCGAACAGATATAAAGAATTAGTATGGATTTATATTTTATACTAGCTAGCTTTTTTTTGCGCAGTTCCTTCGTCGCTAAATCAAAAATCATAGTATAACTTGTATGCTGCGGATCCACTCCTTTAAACATCGATCCGAATGGCAGCTGCTACCGGCGCTTAAGCATTCAAAGGCCTTCATCGGAGAGACAGAGAGCAGCTGGTGTAAGGCCCTCTGCGAAGGTAGCAGGAATCAAGCCAGACTGATAATTGGGGCTCTAACAGGGCATTTTGCCACAAACAAAATGCTCCACAGGATGCGACTAGTGCAATCACCGCTATGTCGTAGATGTGGGGACGAAGAGGAGTCTATGGAACACCTGCTGTGTACCTATGACTCGTTGGCTGCTTGCCGAATGAGTCTTCTGGGGGTGGCCTACCCACAACCAAGGGACTATGGGCTCCAATCTGCAAAGAATGTCATAAAGATGATGGTAACAATATTTGGAGTTTTGGAGTGAAAGGCAAAGGGATGCACAAGAGATCCGACATAAGGGTCAAATGCGCCACGGTTAGTTTGTAGCCCCCGCTATAAGATAAGATAAGATGCTGCGGATAAAATAAATAGTAAAACGGTATTATGGTTAAGCCCTATAGAAAATAAGCCAATTAACAGCTACGACATGTTGCATTTTTGCTGTATTTTTTAAATTTATATGTCATATACCTTCCTTCACCTTAAAAAGGAAGTACCCCATATCAACTACAATCTAGTCTCAGTAAATACTAATTAGTAATTTACTTCTAACATAAACTTCAACATACTTTTAAAGTAAGTTTTTTTCCAATAACACTATTCTTATTGACTCTATTAAGGCGAAGTCACTTCCATAATGTGGTCCTAGTTTGATATTTTAATGTCTACAATAAAAATTATTTTAACTGTACCCAAACCTAAAGTTTTAGTACAAAATACGCCCATAAAATTGACAAATCAGAACTAAGGCTTTTCGAAGTTATGTACGTAATTATCGCTTGCTCCGTGCCTCGGAAAGCACGTTAAGCCGTTGGTCCCAGCTGTCATGAACATCTATGGCAGTCGTTATAAGGAAGTCAATGCCTTCTAACATCCTGCTGGTTTAACCATAGAATGATGTTTCCCTCAGGGTCGGGGAGGTCAGACGGCAATCGCTCCATGTAATAACTGAAATTCAGCCAAATCTGGTTAAACAAGTAAGCAGACCCTGGGCTCTAAGCTTAAGTCTAGGGCAACCGGGATAATGCTAGGATAGGACCCTCATTTTGTTGAACAGCATCGACTGCTCTGACGGGACGGGATGTAGTAATGATCGTCATCATGTCACATAAAACAAAATACAATAAATAAATCAAATACTGATTGGTTTCCAGATCCTTCTTGCTCAGCCGCACCATGTCAGCTGGTTGCCACACAGCCGAGGTCAGGTCCCCGTAGGAGCCATCGCCGCTGGGAACACACACACTGGGGAACCTTTGTACATCGGCAGGGTACCACACCGAAAGTCTATCACTCCTGGAAAGGTATCAACTATTAAGTCTCAGACCGACACATGACCGACAAACTATAGAACTGTATCTGTATTTCCAATGCCGTTCATCGTGTTGTTATTAAATAAATTTCTTTATACATCTTACACGGCACCATCTAGTCCCAATCTAAGCAGGGCTTTGATCACAAAACAAAAATGTCCGAAAAATGGTAGACACTTTTAGGTACATATCTGACACAATCTGATTTTTCTTTCTCTTATATTTTCGTCTGAGAAAATTTGTCTTATAAATAAATAAGTGTTTTCTGACAAATACACCAATTATTTAGTTCCAAGATAAATATCATTAAGAACTTGTGTTATGGATACTAAAGAACGGATAAACATATAGAATTACTATTATTTTGTTCATACGTTTATAATATACACAGGGAAAAACCCATGCCTATTCTAGAATACCCTAACATAGACCTGGCTGAGAGTAGTAGGACTAAATAACATAAAAAAACGAAAGAAAATAATGTATGGTATAGATCAAAAGATATATTTTGGCAAATAGATGTATACACCTATAGGGTTCCAATCAAGATCTTAGGAGCCCAAGCCAACCTTACTTGCAAGTGATGCACCTTTTTTTTTTGATTTACGTCGGTTACAAAATGCATTTACGAACTGTCTCCCGGCCAAAGGGGGACCGAGAGCAGTAATATCCACTAAAAATCTTCCGATGACGCCCGCCGCTTGTTGAGAAAGAGGCGGAGGGCCAGTACCTGGGTTGCAGCTCGCTCTGACACCCCGCCCGCAGCCAGCGTCCCCCGGACCAAAACCGGAAGGACGTCCTCAGAGAAACGCGGTGGACGCGGCACTCCTACCTCCTTGTACGACCATAGCGTCTGTGGCCGAATTCTCGAAGGGTCCATGGTGAGACAGCAGGGGCCCCCTGCCCCCGCTGCCTAAGACCCTCCTGGTGCTGCTTGACGGGCCCTCCTAGCCCGCCCGCTGCGCCCTCCACAATCCCTCTTAGTTTCCCCCCCGGTAGACAGTACTAAGGGCACCCAGAGTGGCCAACCTCTGGGTGTTACCTTTTCCCTAGCGCCTTATGCGCCCTACCGGGAGGTACTCAGCCCCCCAACCACGACAAGGTGGGGACCAGTCGGGGGGGTGCAAGTGATGCACCTGCCGATCAACAAACGAGGCTCTGGCTAAATAAAAGTTCCCTACAAGCGGCAATAGGCTCGCCACCTATTACATGGGGCAAATATTAATATTGGCGAAATGTGGGCGTATGACATATCATACCTCTGACATATCTCTGCTTACACCTTTGGGGAAACAGGTATGTTTGTATGTATGTATGATTATTTCCATTACGAATTTTAATATAGTTGTTATCAAACATAAATCCTTCGTTGTTAATAAATATTTTAATCTATCTATATTTTGTAATTCCAGATCCATCCAAGTCACCAATGCTGCTACATATCGTTCGGAGGAGAAGAGATTCCGTTCAAACATTACGAAGTCCTCTGCAAGGTCATCGGCTAAATATCAATTCCTATCCCCGCATTTCCAGCACTATTCTGACTGCGCAAATAAGTGTGAAACCACTGTAAATGTTATGTACTTGTATGTGCAGTTAGTAAATATCATCATCATTATCATCTCAGCCCATTAACGTCCCACTACTGAGCACGAGCCTCCTCTCACATATCAAGGTGTGAGGGTAATAGTAAATATATCTTTTCTTATTTCTGTTCCTGACTCAGGGCCAGATTAATCATGATAAGGTTTATAGACAAAGCACGTATTGGGCCTCTATACTCTTTTCTGACAAACTGCTAGGGGGGGTTTAAGGGTTTTTTACATATTTTTTTATTCAAAAAAGCGCAGTTTCCGTTTCGGCTAGGGGTCCGGATACGGGGCCTCTAGGCAGTAACCTATTAGATAAACCAGCCCTGCAAATACAATAAGGTTTGAAGTCTTGAACTGCCGTAATGTATTAAAGACTAAAATGGTCTACAACGCCACTCTTTGTAAGTGCAACAAACACGCTGTAACGCTTTTTCAACTATCAAAACGCATTTAATATTTGAAACAAAGAAAGAAAAATGATTAATATAATGACACAAATATACTTAGAAAAAACTATTTCAAGAAAATATAAAAAAAAATTATGTAAAGAAAAGGCAGTAGCGTAAGCATTATTTCGAAATGTTGTAAAAATATCACGGCACTGGTCTTCTGTAAATTTAATTTAACATTTTAAGTTTATTCCTTTGTCTTTGAAAGCATTGTAGAGATTATTAAATAAGCATATTATTAAATAAGCATTTCGTTTTAAAAAGCACTCGTTCACATAGATAAGTCACATTTGACAATTGTGTTTGTTTCTTAACCCTTTATAAGGCAGTGACAAACATATTCCCACCATAAATTAAACCTTATGGAGTTGAGTTAAAGTAGAAAACCAAATAAACATTACGACATGTTCTGCCCGTTAAAAAGTAAAAGTACAGTCAGCATCATATATTTAGTAACAACCAAAGCGCCATAAGGATTGCCACGTCTCTACTGTCAAGAGCGTAAGGGCGTGTTTCGATATCGAGGGTTCCGTGCTCAAACCCGATAAGTGTTTTTGGGCTTAAAACAGTACTTAAAAGAATTTAGCGGTTAATTAAAAAAAATGAAACTTAAAAGGTTTACTTATTGGATTATGAAGTCCTCAGTTTTCAGTCTTCATTTCTGAAATCGACTTATCTGATAATATCACAAGAAAAAGCGGCAGACATTATGTATCTGATGTTGTCACTTATCGGGTTTGAGCACGGAACCTTCGATATACATATTGGGGCTTTGGGTGCTAATAATTATATAACGTTGACTATACCTGAGTTGTAAAATATCATAAATAAATAATTCTGACAATTACACCAATTATTTAGTTCCAAGATAAGTATCATTACGAACTTGTGTTATGGATACTAAATAACGGATAAACATACTTTTAATCTAATAGGGTAAGAAGGTTTAAATGGAAAAATAAACACTGTTCGCCTAGAAATTTTACAGCTGTCATCTAGTGCGGAGAACATTTTATTTGTAAAATATTTATAAAAATAAATACATACATACATACATTCACACCTTTTTCCCCAAGGCGGAATTTCTACCAAGGGGTAGGCAGAGCATATTATACGCCCACACTTCGCCAATTATATAGTTGGTCCCACGTAATAGGTGGCGAGCCTATTGCCGCTTACCGGGCACTGTTATATTCGCCGGCGCCTCGTCCGTTGATCGGCCGGTGCACCACTTGCAGGTGAGGTTGGCATGGGCTCCGTAAGTCTTGGTAGGATGCGTATAGACCCCTATTATTATTTTTTTACATAAATAACTTTTTTGAATGTTTAGTTTTTGTTTTTGTAAAATTTAGTAGCCGTAGAATTACGAGTAAGAATATTACGAGTAGTAGTAGAAGGGATGGTAGACATTTTGGGCAGGCAGTTCAGGCTAGCTGCATACTGTTTTACGTAAGGAAAATCAAGTGACCGTGAATACAAGGGCACAGTACAGAACCAAGTGCTCCGTGACAATATTATACCAATCTGTCGCCAGAACCGCTACCCATTGACGATGAAAAATTGTCAATTGGACAACGTTGATTGAATAACAAGTGAAAATTAAGGCTTGATACTGGTTTTGTACCCTTGACTACCCTTTAACTGCCAGGTCACACAACACTAACTATAATAACGAAGGAATCGCAGTAAGGAACCTTAGACTTGGCACGATTTTGTCTAGATTTCATTACTTTTTAGAGATGAGCAAGCAGCTCCATCGAGGCTTCGCTAGTTTTTTTACAGAATGTGTTTGGTAGGATTTTTACTGACTAAAGACAATCCAAGTTCCTTCTTGAGCCCGTAATGTTCCGAGGCCGCTAATCTAGTTAGGTACTAGTAAGTTACTCAGTTAGTACCCAACAGTCCGTAATAGATGTCGCTACTCATTTCATTTATTTAAAAACTCCATATGGACGCAATGCCATGCAATTTTACATATCAATATTTATTTATTTATTTATTATTTGGGAAACATACAATATATTATTACTTAACAATGCTTAGCTTAGAATACAATACATATATCAATAAAGTTTTCACCATTACATAACACACACAAGTAACCGACACAAATCATTAAATAAAAAAAGAAGATGTTTACTTTTAGGGGTTATTTACCCTTAACTATTTATCAATATTAATTACTAACTCGTGAATACAATTTTTCCACTGAGAAAGAGAAAGATTAAATTGAAATTCATTTATTCAAGTTTGGCTCAAAAGAGCTCTTATGAACGTCAAAACTTAAAAACTAGCGCGCCCATTCACTGCGGGCGGGAGCTTGATCGTAAAAAATCGGGCAAGAAAATCGTCAAGGTTAGTTTTTTCTCCCGCCAGTTACAAGAAAATGTACTTAGTAGTAAAACAATTTGACAAATCTACAAAAACCTGTGTTCTGCAGTCACATGATTTAAAATAAAAAAAGAAAATAACTTTATATTTTAAGTAATACGAGTATGAGTACAAATAAACATAGTAGACATAAGCAGACCAGTCCCCACTGGCGGCACCCGTTCACGAGTATGACGCATGAACCAGCCATCGTTTCGCTCAACCATATTTTAGGGAACGCAACGACCCGACGCATGACGCCACCACTGCAAAGACATTTGAGTGAGCATGACATACTCAAGCTACAGGATAAACTAATTTTAACAAAAATTACATTATATTAATTAAATGTAAATATTGTTGGTCTTAAGAAAGATATCATTTACAGCAATTCAGTCTTAATATCTCAATATCAAAACATATCAATTGACGTGAACTTTATATTATATTCATCATATATACTATATGGACTGCATAGGGTTATACTTCATCATCATATGTCCGACTTTTTGTTTGATGGAGCTATAAGCGCTTTACACTGCATACCTTACTGAAAATCTTTGCAAACGCACACACTAACAGACACTGCGGACGAGTTTGTTCCTATGTGTCATTATGGCTGCATTGGGCCTAAGTACTAATCAACGGCGGATGCCAAAGACCGTGCGAAGTAGAGGCATAAATGTCGAAAAGCGGTCTTCAGTCCCGTAAGATCACATCCAGGTTAACACTTAGATGACGATAAGGGCATCGGGCCCTTTTTTGACCTCCGAGCCATACCATGTCGACTTTAAGTTCACTAGTTACACTTATCAGACGTGCCGTGTGGAACCGGCCCAGAACAGTGCCACCCCCTCTCATCTCATGGGAGTCGCAAGAGTCGACGAAGAGAAAGGGATTGCTAACGGATGACTGGCAGCAGCATAATCCAGCGTACTGAGTGGAACTCACCAACCCTTTTTTTATTTATTTACGTCGGTAACAAAATGCATTTACGGACTGTCTCCCGGCCAATGGGGGACCGCGAGAGGTGTGTGGGACTCACCACCGGCAAACACGACTGCCAGCAATAATACCCTCTAAAAATCTTCCGACGACGCCCGCCGCTTGTTGAGAAAGAGGCGGGGGCCAGTACCTGGGTTGCAACTTTGACACCCCGCCCTCGGCCAACGTCCCCCGGACCAAAACCGGGAGGACCTCCTCAGAGAGACGCAGTGGACGTGCCCCTCTTACCTACATGTGCGACCATAGCGTGAGTGGCCGTCTTCTCGGAGGGTCCATGGTTAGACCGCAGAGGCCCCCTGCCTCACTGCCTATGACCCTCCTGGCTCCGCTGGACGGGCCCTCCTGGCCCGCCTGCTGCGCCCTCCACAGGTCCTGACCTCCGAAAACCCAGAGGTAGATATAATTCTATGGTTAAACCATTCTTCACACTAACACACACACTCACATACAATTGCTCACACGCATACACACCGACATACCTCACAGTGACACACAACATTATAAGATACCTATGTACCTTTTTGAGAGAAAATCGATCTTATTATTATTATATTCTAGTCTTATAGGATCATTTTTTTGTTTTTTACTAGCCAGCTATAAATTAAAGATTTCATATACACTAGTATTGGAAAACACAAACGTACCCAATCTTATCAAACATCCGGTCTTATTGATAATAAATCATTGATTGATCGGCATAATAGTAATAATGAACTAATATTTGAAAAGTTTGGATTTTTCATGAAAATTTATATATTCTTTATTGCACATTAACGTTCATAAAAAATACAGTAACAAAAAATATGTACAAAGGTGAGCATATCTATAAGAAATCTCTTCCAGCCAACCATAGCAGAAATGTCGGAGATTAGTGTGTGGGATCACAATAAGAAATAATAAATTAATATATATAAATAATAATAATTAATAAATATTCTCTTATATTCAAACCAATTATTTAGTTCCAAGATAAGTATCACTAAGAACTTGTGTTATGGATTCTAAATAACGGATAAACATACTTACATACTTTTTTTTTGTAAATACTTACTTAATATACATAGGAAAATACCCAGACCAGAATAAATATTCAAGTTCATGCACACGAAGACTTGTTCTGTGTGGGATTTGAACACACGACCTCTGGAGTGAAGTGCAGGTATACTGACCTCCACGCCATATCGGTCGTCAAATAAATATTGATAATAAATAAATTAATTAATTAATTAATGACAACACATACATTAATATATCAACAAATAAATACATTCTAAATTAGTGTTACCTCTGTTCTAAAAGTAACAGATAGTAATTTTTTAATTTCTATGTGAAAGACGCTTCTGATGGGCTATTGGAAATGTCGGACGGTAACTTATTCCCCATGCGTACTGCACGAGCTGAAAAAGAGTTGCGAAAAATTGTGATGTTTTAAAAACCTTGAAAAATAAATTTTAAATGCACAGATACGGTGAAGCAATCTCCAGTATGCGACACATATCTGAAATGTAGTTCCAGTTTGAAGAGTATTGAACAAAATCAAAGATAGCTAGCTTAGATAGGCTACTGTTAGATTAAAAATGTATATTATATTAAATGATCAATGATGTTGCAATCTTCAACCTTAGGGCGCTTTACCCACTACACACCGCGCTACCGACGGTCCAGTGGGCAAACCGCCTAATACTTTCGGAGACAAACTTTGAATGATTTGAGTTTGCTTATAGATTGAGATTGATCCATCAATGTAACTAAGATGCCTTCGTTAAAAAAAGTACTTTTACTTGTAGGTGCCACCCACAGATAAATATATAGAATACATAAGATAGATAAAAGATAAAACGTTTATTGCACTAAATAAACACACATACAAAATATTAACATAAAACAATACAAGAGAAAAAAAAAAATATATCAAACTTACAAAAATTAATTAATTATTTGTACGTGTGCTCTATTCATGCGAAAAGGTCATAGCTCAACGTAGTATTGCTCAGCGAGCAAAACGTTGATTTTCAGCTACAACCTAGAGAGCCGCGATCACGGTCACCAATTAACTGACTTAAACTAAAAATACAATTTAATTTACAACATAAAATACAACTTCATTTACAACATAAAATACAACTTCATTTACAACATAAAATACAACTTCATTAACAACTTAAATTACAGCTTCATTTACAACTTAAAATACAGACATTAAAATTAAATATTACACAGATATACAGGGTACATTCTTTATTTGAACGCCACTCGCAACATAAAAGGCATGATTTCGCCACCTACGTAAAGCGCTTCGGTATTCCTATCTGTTGTTTGCATAAGATTACTGCTTTTACCTTTGTTTTCAATGCTGATTTTGATTTTAGAGCTCTAACAGGCGGAGGGATATTGTTCCAGCACTTCGTTGCGTGGTAACGAAAACTGCCAGTAAATGCTGCTGTTCGGTGATGTTGCGTACTTAAAGGAGGACGTACAGATCTAGCCTCGCGATTAAATACCTTATTATAATTAATAAATTTTAATTTTGAAAATAGATAATTAGGATTTTTAAAATTGATGACATCAAACATTAAGGAAGCAAGGTGCAACTGCCTACGCGATTCCATGTTGAGAATAGATGCATTGTTCAAAAAAGGTGTTATGTGGCTTCTAGGAGGAATATCAAAAATAAATCTACAACATGCGTTCTGGACTCGTTGAATCAGACGGTTCGATTTGTATAACAAACGTGGGCCATAAACAAGATCTGCATAGTTAAGGCGAGATAACACAAGCGATTCTACAACATTTATTCTAGCTTGTCTGGACAATAAATTGCGTATTCTGTACAGAACTTTCAACCTATAGAAACAGCTTTTGACAAGACTCTCTACATGACTCTCGAAACATAACGCAAATGCATGTGATTTGCGTGTTCGATCCCCGACCAATTGCCGGCCAACATCTAGTCAGTGTCAAGTAAGTGATATATTAATAATATATAATTCATAGTAAATGATAATGAGTGATGATAAATGGTAAATGAGATACCCTCCCCAAAGCCCCTTGAGTCCTCAGTAAAGATGTGGGACTATACTGAGATCTCACATGGACTTCTTGAGCATTTAATTGTAATTGTATTAGATTTTAAGATACAATAATAAAAAAAAGCTAAGATGAGTTTTCTTGAGGCATTCTTCTCAATCTCATTGCCTTTTTGAAAGCCTCGTTAGAGTCACAGACAGACTGACTGACTGACGGACAATCCCCCCCCCTTTTAGCATTAGCTTGTCGTGATTCTGACAGATCCTAGACAGATTATAGGAATATAAAAGTAACCGACAGACTGACAAATCTTGAGAAAATATCCACAACAGACAGATAAACTGACAAACCTTGACAAATTCTGACAAAGAATCCATTTGCTTTTATTTCTTGATTCTGAAACCGCACATATCTCTTTTATTGTTGTTTTGAAAAAAATATGGAAGTTCCATTTGAGGAATCTAAATGATCATGTTGATCTTGAAGACAATAAAGTATATTTTATTTATCTCGGCACCATAATATTATTAATCGATAAAATTTTCACAGAAAAAGGGAGAAATAATTATTCGATTTGTTACCAAAGTTTAATAGCACATTGCTCAGAAGCATAATACATATAACACACTCTTATTAAACTAATGTCTATCAATTAACTGGTTTAGATCATTACTCGCACTCATTATCCGTTCACAAAAGTAGGTTGGTGTTGCACAAAGCCGCCGCCGCCGAAGTCTTGGCCGGGAGGCGGCATCGGTTGGTCCGTCATGTTAACCCCTGTGGGTTGATCATCGCAACAGCTGAAGCAGCAGCCCATGATCTGCAAACAATACATATGTTAAAATGACACATAAGTCAAAGGCCAAGAATATTGTGGTTTTGGATATTATTGTTCCTCTCTGGGTTGCGGAGGTCAGACGGCAGTCGCTCCACGTAATAACTGAAATTCAGTCAAAATCTGGTTAAACCAGTAAGCAGACCCTGGGCCCTAAACTTAAGTCTAGGGCGACCGGGATAATGCTAGGATATGATAAGTAACGGCCAAGAATAATGCCAAACCTCTAATCTCAATCTCAATCGTAAGAGAGAAAGCAGCTTTTTTTGCATACTGGCTTTAACTGCGATCACCAACCCGCCTGCCCTGAGCTGTGATTATGGGCAAAACCCCCCAATTATAATAAGGAATAGGGGAGACCTATTTTCAGCAGTGGACATCAGGTGGATGACAATTTCGCTTATCCCGCGCCTGCTGGCTGTGCCTGTGGCCAGGACCAACCTACTGACGAAAACGCCACTTATCCGCGCGTTCCATATTATAAACACGGTTCATGACACGGTAGATATATTTTCATGCAGTTTTAGTGAATTCGCCAGAACTGCGTTAAATATAATAAGTTATCAGTTACGTTAGATTTGGAACTTATTTTGTAAATATAGGATGTAAGAATAAAGTTATATATCAGGTAGGCTAGTTTATGTTATATTTAAATAATATTGTAGATTGATAATTAAAAAGATAGAATATTGTATTAATTATAAGAATTGCTATGCTATCGCATTAGGTTAAGACACCTGTAATGGTAGCATAAGATTATAAATAAATAAATCATATTTTGATACGACTTATTAAGCTGCGAATTGCCGCTTACCGGAAACTTTTATTTTCGCAAAAGCCTTGTCCGTTGATAGGCTGGTGCACCATTTGCAGTTGACATTGGTTTGTATTGGGCACGAGCCCTTTCCCACATACTCCACCATGCGAACCCAGTGTGGATTGGCAGAGAAAGCTGGGTCCTGTTTCAAACACTTTCGTGTTCCGAAAGGCATTGCTGCCTGCGCTCGATATCGATTGCTACACTTGCGGTCACCCATCCAATGACTGACCTATGCGAACCTAGATTTTTTTATTTCACAAGTTTGCACTGGAGCATGCTGACCTGGTGGAAAGTGTCCGCCGCAGCCTATGAACGCTTGCAATACCAGGGGCTTTAAAAGCGCGTTACCGACGCATTAAAAACAGGCTTTCTTGAAGAGCCACATACTGTAATCTTTGGGAAATACCTCGGCAAGGTACCTACTGCCGAATTCTATGAATTTAATCTAGATCTAAATTTTCTGAGGTTCATCAATACCGTACCGTACCGGGGAACCTGCCGAAAGCCATAGACTATTCATGACCTCGAGAGACTACTGAAGCGACTAATTAATTAAATTTGTGATATAATTTTAAACACAGATAGCGACTGTCAAATATTCGTGTGTAAATCGAGAACGCCATCTTGTATCGAGTTCCATGTGTTCGGCGTCACGGCAGAATCAATTCGAAATCGATTTTGTCTAATAATCGATTACCAGCAAGTTCGGCGGTAGGTCCCAGGGAGCTCAATCCACAACGCAACGGCACGTGGCCGCCATTTTCTTTTACCGTACCGTACTTTAAAATCGCACCAGTCATAAATATGACACACGAAGTAAAGACTTTGTATCCGGGCACTTAGAGCCGCGGAGCTACTAGCGTTTTACATAATGACACCTTATCGAGACATAAATAAATATTAACATAACAATATTTATAACTGTTGCACACGAAAGTTATTAGGTCTCCACGGGAGACCAGCGCTGTTGTGGTCCTCCACTGCAGCACATGCGGAGTGGAGTCCTTTTTAGGCATATTATATGTAAACTTATGTGTAAAAATTGTTTAATGCTTTGATTTCAGTTCTTTGTTTATATGTATTTGTCTAAATAAAATTTTATTTCATTTTACATAATTGAAGTGCGGCATAGAGTAGCCGCATCAAGCGTAACTATGGCAACGCGTTAACGTAACTCGTACGAACTTATCCAACACTGGCTATCTGCGATAAACAATTTAATCCTTTTTTCTAGAAAAGCGAGTTGTGTATTAAAATATAATCAATTCCTTGAATTTAAACTTAAGGAATGATTGAAACCAAGATAGCCGTCTATGATTGGATTTAATCTCAGATAGGTTTAATAATTTCCGACGTTAGTCACACTCTGTCCATTTCACATATTTTTGTTAGTATTATTTACGTGGCTCGTCATAATGATGATAGAAAGCAGTCGACTTAGTCCAGCACAATAAGGGCACTCTGTATCGTGGAGTATACATGGTAACAAGCGCACCCAGTGATGACAACCTTTTTTTGTACAAAAAATGCTGTTAGGTACTGTCTCCTGGGCAATAGGGGGACCGAGAGGGGAGTGCTCACAGCGGCAGAAGCGACCACCGCAGTCCTACCCACTAAAAAAATTTCGACAACGCCCACCGCTGTTAAAAAAGGGGCGGGGGGCCATTGCCTGGGTTTGCGGCTTCTGGTACCCCGCCCGCGGCCAACGTCCCCCGGATGAGAACCGGGAGGACCTCTTCAGAGAGGCGCAGTTTGTCGCGCTCCCCCTACCTCCTTGTGCGGTCATGGCGTAACTGGCCGACTTCTGGAAGGGTTTATAGCTAGATGGAAGGGGCCGCCTGCCCCCGCCGTTTAAAACTTCCAGGCTCGGCCGGACGGGCCCTCCTGGCCCGCCCGCTTTGACAATGGCGTAGACATGACCTGCATAAAAGATCATGTCTTCGATTGCAATCGCGAAGTTAACCGCAATTTTTAGTTAACTAACGGGCTAGTCGACAATAGATGTCAGTTCTTTTTATGATGTAGACAGTCAACCTTAGGATTGTTATGTATTTGAAGATTGTAATCCTTTTTAGTTTTCTTCTATAGCTGAGGCTATAGGCTGTCGGAAACGATCAACGAAGTAAAACAGTTTTCACCTTGCATAGAGACCATGGACATTATATACAGGATGTAAACAGACCTTGATCAGAGCCAAAGACTAAGCATTTTACAAATCATAACAGAGACAATACCTAATAATTAAAATTGGGAAACGATTTTCATTATTATTCGAGGAGAGATGAGACGACCGATAAGGCGTGGAGGTCAGTACCTGCACTTCACTCCAGAGGTCGTGAGTTCGATTCCCACACAAGACAAATCTTTGTGTGTATGAATATGAAAATATGTTCTGGTCTGGGTGTTTTCCTATGTATATAAAGTATGTGTTTACAAAAAAAAAGAAAAGGTATGTAAGCTTTTTTATCCGTTGTTTAGTATCCATGATGTTTAGTATCCATGACACAAGTTCTTAGTGATACTTAACTTGAAACTAAATAATTGGTGTGATTGTAAGAGAATATTTATTTTATTTATTTATTTATTGTTGTGTTAAAAAAAACTGCAAATGCAATAAAATGCGCGCAACAGACCGCGTTTCTGCGTATTCCAATCGTGCTGACGTTATTACATTATATAATAATCTTATATATAATCTAAGCTTCGTGATTTCAGGGTTAATATTTAATTTTATTTATGTATATTTTGTTTTGACGTTTACAAGTGCTATGTAATAGTTTATGAAATAAAGAACTTTTTAATTTACTATATGAAGAAAACTTACAAATAACGCTTATAATTTATGCTAATTAAAAATAATGAAGAAAAAATAATGACTGAAACCTTCAATAACTATTAGGCTGAACATCTTGGCGGGAAAGTGAAGCTTCATGTCTGCAGTTTTGTTCTATTATATAAAATTTTAGATTTTTCAAATTTTAATATGTAATATCGGTGGATTATTAATTAAGTGTTTGTGAACGTATATGAAAAAATATATGCTATAAAAATAAAAAATATAGTTAAAAAAAACATAATTGAAATACTCACTCGAACAACAGAATACGACGATGTTAAAACAACTGACTGAATCCACTTTAAGTATGTATTAGTCAGTAATATCCAGAGCTCGATTGATAAGATATGATACGATATGATATGATATGGTATTCCCATAACCGTTATCATTAGTGCGACTATCTCTTTTCTGGCAAGTCTAAACGGACTTAAGTGCAGTCAATATCTAAAAATAGTAGAAACAAGAAAGTATGATGTCTTCATAACATACCATACGCCGACTGATATGATGTTAGGGTCAGAATATCTGCACTTCCCTCCTGAGGTCGTGGGATCGATTCCCACACAGGAAAAATCTTTGTGTGCATAATCATGAATGTTTGTTCTGGTCTAGGTGTTTTCTATGTATATTAAGTATATATATGTTTACCCGATTTTAGGACAAACTAGTATGGCCTAGTCCTAAACAATTTAAGTGGGCTGCAACTATTATAATAAAATGTTTTTTAATGTAAGAAAAAAAATAACCTCAACCTAACCCAAAAAGAGAAGTATAAGTATCTGTTTTTGGGTTAGGTTAAGGTTATTTTTTTTCTTACCTTAAAAAAACATTCTATGCAGCCCACCTAAATTAGTTTGGACTAGGCTATACTAGTTTGTCCTAAAATCGGGTTTGGCTGGTAACATATATACAAAAAGAAGGTATATCAGTGTGTCGTTTTGTCATTTAGTATCCATAACACAATTTCTTAATGATAATAATCTTGGAACGAATTAATTGGTGTGATTATAAGAGAATGAATATTATACACGCACCGAAATCGGTTTATATATGAGCGTGCACTGACTGACAGACAAAATTTATCGCTGCGAAAGGTGCGCCGGTCGTGGCAGCCGCAGTAAGTAATATCGCCCACTCCCGCGTACGCGCAGCTGCTACGAAAATGCAAATTTGACGTTTATACAAACTATAAACGACAGCCCTACGTGTTTAGGCTCGCTGGGCCCTCGAATTTGGCTACTCATATTTTTCTACTATGTCTTAACTCCGTGTGCAGGATGTGCAATGGAAAGATACTTGATAATGAAGCGTAGATATGTAGGTAGGGTCTGTTAAAAAAGGGAGAACAGTGATTGCACGATAAAGTTACCACGCCCACTTTGTTTTACGGCGTTATCAAAATGCTTCTACGCACTGCCTTCAGGCCAAAGAGGGATCGAAAGGAGTTTTGAGTTCTTGTTGCAGACGGGACCGGCAGAAGTTAAGCCACTAAAAATCTTCTGACGACGCCCGCCGCTTGTTGAGAAAGAGGCGGGGCGCCAGTACCAGGGTTGTAGCTCTGACACCCCGCCGGTGACAAACCGGGTGACAAACCGGGTGACAAACCGGGTGACAAACCGGGTGACAAACCGGGTGACAAACCGGGTGACAAACCAGGAGGACCTCCTCATAGAGATGCATGATGCTCTCCTACTTCAACGCATATTTACTGTTTTAAAAATGCAGCACAGTTATGACTTTTAGTACCTAGACTCTTCATTATAAGCGATATCTAATAAGGTACAAGTGAATCTGGAGCTCCATTCTACAAAGTGAAACATATTCATAGCAAACGCAGTACTCAAGCGTATTAAATTTTTCTTTATGTTTAGAGTAGTTAGAATAATTTAAGAATGTTTGCGGAGCAGCTTGTCAATATGAACATGTGTCGTGCCAAAATTTAAAAAACAAGCTGAAGAAAAATACCTACATAAATGAATTATGTACAGTGTACACATATTTGGTTAAAACAAGGTTTTTTTCCCAAGGTTTCACAGACCAGCAAGGACCAGAAAGGTTGGACTGACCAGTAAGGATGTCCGGTGATCATGTAAACACCGCGCTAACATTTTTAGTAAAGGAACAAATACTAGCCAGTATTGTAATTGTACTGTCACAATTTATATTTGAACAAACTTTTTGGAACTGTTAAGATCAATAACGATAATGTCTGTTTCTTTTATAACATACAACGTAATTTGTAATTTATTTATTGTTTATAAATATGATACAAATTGATTAGTACTTTCTCTAATCCTATACAAGGTTTATCTATATACTAGGTTCTCAATAATTATAATTAAATCTATAATTATATAAAATTTTATTTTTATACGAATTGTTTCTTTAAATATTTTTTAGGTTCTATTCGGTCATTTTATTTTTTAAATCTAATGGCAAATTATTAATTTTCCCGTAACCATTCTTAAATCTTAGTGTAGTAAACTTTTTATTTGTAATGCTTCTAGTGGATATTTGATGGCTTATTGGTACTTGAACATATGTATTATGATAATGTTCGACTAATAATTTATAATAAGTTTCACGCTCGTAGATGTATCTAATTATGGATAGATATATATAAATCTTAATAATTTAACTAAAATGAAATTTCTAAGGTAGAAACGATACTTACTTCTGCAACCAAGAGTTATTTATTTATTTAACAGTTTTAGTATACACATATAATGTTAAAAAGAATACTAGGATGTGCAATAAAGCTGCTAATTTCTGGTATCAGCATCATCATTATAACAGCCTTAACATAGTCCACTGCTGAACATAAGCCTCCCTAATAGATTACAATCTATATCATATCACACATCTAGTTCCTACATACATACAATCACGCCTGTTTCCCCGAAGGGGTAGGCAGAGGCATATTATACGCCCACACTTCGCCAATTGTGTTGTTGCTCCCACGTAATAGGTGGCGAGCCTGTTGCCGCTTACCGGGCACTTCTATATCGTCAGATATACTTTTATATCTTCTAGTTCTTAAAAGAGGTAATGGCCATTTTGTAACAGTAAAACGGTTTTTTAGTTTTTTTTTTGTCAAAAATACGATAACATACTCGATTTGGGCCTTGGCTCTGTCCAAAGAACAGTTGCCGAATTACAAAAAAAAATTAAGCACTCAATGCATCTACATAAAAGGAAACTTGTGGCACAGTTCACTCAATTTTGCAGATTTTTACATTTACGTCCTTTAAGAACTACATGTGCGATATATTATATCTACCAAAGATATATCTATAGTTAAAGAAAAATAATAATAATATTTTTTATTGCAATACAATATAAAATTTTTTTTAGATTAAGTATAATGACACAAGTGATTTCACAAATTTAGGAGTTTACGTTGTCGACTGTACTAGTATAAACTGTGTCACAGTCGACAACGACTTCTTCCCTGTTTGGTACAATTTAGTGTTCATTTTTTAAGCCACAGAGTACTATTTGAAAATAAAATGTTTATAACGATAATTGATTAACAATGATATACAATGATTAAAATTTAATGAATATCAAACAATTACATAATTACAGTTATGCATTCTAGTGAAAAAAATATTAAATAGCTCTCTCCATACTAGTCTAACATTTGATTCCGCTAAACAACTCAATAAACGAAGTACCCGCCGAGCTAGTTTCCTTGTGTTGCCCAAAGTAAGAACGAATTATGGTAAAAAAATGATCACCTTTGAAGGCGCGCAGCTTTATAACAAAATACCCTCGAACATTAAAAATGTAAGCTCGTTTAATGTATTCAAACGAAAACTCTCACAACATATTATTGATACTTACTCTTAACTATTAAATTGAATACATTGGATGGGCGAGCGTAATCTTTAAGTGACGACGATGTAAGTAATAATTAGTTGTATTTTAATTTAAGTTCTCATTCAAGTGAAAGCTATTTTATTTGTTTGCCATGAAACTGGGTGTATAGGGTTCCTACAAAGACCAAAGGAGCCCAAGCCAACCTCAGTTGCAAGTGGTGCATCTGCCAATGAACGGATGAGCCTCTGGCGAACATAACAGTGCACGGTAAGCAGTAATAGGCTCCGCCATCTATTACGTGGGACTGACTATGTAACTGGCGAAGTGTGGGCGTAGAATATTCCTCTGCTGCCTTCGGGAAAACAGGCGTGAATTTATGTATGTATGTAACATGGTCACAAACAAAGGAATACAGATGAGACATGAAAGAAAAAGACTTGGGCTAGCGCTTATTTAATAGCGTGCTAATTCAAAAGCGTGCTTATTTTAGAATAAGATAAACTGAAGGTCAAGCAAAGCCGCGGGAGTAAGCCAGTCTACAATTAAATGCATTCATTTTTTTATTGTAAACTAGTTTGTTTCAATCCTCACCTTAAGCCAGCCTTTAACCTTGAAATTCTTTACGCTACAATGAACTTCAACAAGTCGCGAGGTACAAGACAATGAATAAGGAACTGTAAAATATACGTATTTAGTGCGTGGACTATTGACACTGCTGAAAGTCAAAATCTTGTATTCGGGTGCGCCAAAGTTCACCTAAATTTTCAACTCCGAAAATTGGAACTCCGAAAATGTTCTTCCTAACATTTTTCATCCTAACAATCACAATTACTAACTACTCTGTCTCTAATGTTTTAATTCCGAACCATTCAACTTCATAATGTCGGTAGAAATAAACATCTATTATACTATTATTTCTTTTCCTACATTTTGTCAACATAACCATCTTTTACACTATTATTGAAAGTCATACCTTTTTTGTCTCAAGTTCAAGTTTGTTGGCATATTAGCACGTATATTTGAGGAAGTGCTTGCTTCGTACTCACTAATTATATGGATTGGTTTTTTGTTTTTATTAATTAAAGCGTCTTCTTTAATTTTATTTAGAGCGGTGTGTACCTGCAAAGATAAGAGTAAATCTTAAGTTAAAACTGCGACCATAATGCACGAGCCGAGCGAGCGAAATCTCGCTGCGGTCATTCAGCCAAGTTCCAGAAAAAAATCGGTCATATTTATAGTTCTTGGTTTAGGTTAGGTTACAACTGTGACCACACAACGTACGAGCCGAGCGAGCGAAGCGAGCGTGCCGCGGTAGCGGCCGGCGAAGTACCAGAAACGAATCGAAAACGAAAAAAGTCATAAACGTAACCGTAAATCAGTCGTATTTTATTTATTTTTATTACATTTGGTAGATAAATGTTTCTTTCTAAGTATGAGTGAAAATATTATGGTAATTATGTTTAGGGATAAAAACGTTAGGATAAAAAACAGTAGGAGCTTTAATATTGTATGTTAACGATTTTATAGATAACAATTTTCGGAAACATGAGTGTTATGAACATCGACGGTAGCACTACAAATAGTATGAATAAAAACTTTAGGATTAAAAATTTCAGGAGGAGTGATCATTCGGATTACAAATCGTTAGGAAGAACAATTTCGGATAAAGAACTTTAGGTGAGTCAATATGGACCCCTTGTATTCAAGTATGGCTCAACAGTGCTCTTATGAATGTCATACTTATAAGCTAACGCGCCTATTTAGGTACTGCGGGCGGGAGCTTGATCGTAAAAGAACGGGCAAAAAAATCGTCAAGGTTTCTAGTTTTTCTCGCCAGTGACAATAAAAATTCTTAATATGAAAACAACAAAAACTTGTATTCTGCAGTCACAAGATTTAAAAGAAAAGACAAAACTGTTTTTAGCAATAGTAACATAACTACGGATAAGCTAGTGTGCACTTTACCCCCTTTTACTCCAAACTTTTGAATATCGTGGACATAATCTTTATAGTAGATATCTTGAAGATACCTCGAAGATAACTTAAAACCTAATGAGGCCAACACAACGCTGAAGGACATGTGATAATCTTTCGCATTGGCAGAACTGTAAAAAAAATATTAACATCGTAAAAACTTTCTTCGTCATAATAAATAGAATAAGACATCGATTAAAAAAGCCGCAATTTACTTACTACGAGCCCCAGACGTCTGAATCACAAAAAAATTAAAAACGAAGGTTGTCCTAACCGGTAGTTACAGGTATTCCGTGCTAAAAACAGTATAAAAACGAGTTTTTTTGGTACGCGTAGTATTTTATTAGGTAGAAGTTTTTGTGAAAGCCTAGGTATGATGTGGATGCTAGCTATCCAGGGCTCAGACAAAATAACAAAGACATACTTCGATATGTTATAGATGTGCTTGATAAAAGATTATTCAATGAAATAGTAGTTTAGCAATAACTGAGAAAAAGTAGGTAATATTCGACAAACGAATCCGAAATCTCACAACTGCTGAATAAAAATGTTGTTAGATAAGCCGTACTTATGCGTGTTGAATGCCTTTTAAATACACTCAATAAAAAACGTATCTGAACTCGCTTTAGAAGTTGAAATAATGATGTTATAAACACAGTGACCATTCAAAATGCAGTTAATATTTCAAAACATCTAAGCAAAAGTGTGCGTAAAAAACGGTTGACTAACTATTATTATTATTATTATCATTCGTACATAAAAGACACAGGGAGGTGACGAAGAGAAATCCGACCAAAAGAAGGAAGAGAGGGAAGAACAAGAAGAAGGCGAAACCAAACGAGCCCCCCGCTGCCGCACCACCCCGGCAAACGCACAGAGTGCCACCACCGCAAGGGCTGCCCAGATTCTGATCCTCTCTGACGTACTGGCAGCCCTACAAACAGAAAAAACCCCCCGCCAATGTCCTCCTAGCTGCCTACCCTACTCCAGATTAATGGCTTATCTGAAGATTGATTGAGATACCAACAAAATTTAAAATAAATTACATACAACTTTAGATAAAAAACAAATTATCTTGATAGCCACAACCTTAAGCACATTTTTAAAAAAACCCATCTTATCCAATTTAAACTCTATCAAAAGATAAAAATTATTCTATAGAAAATGTAAATTTGGTCACTCCAATATGGACACAAATCTAAGTTGAAAATAAATGTATAAAATATAAAAAATATATTTGTGAAATTAAAAAAGTAACAGATTATATAATAGGTTGGGGAAAAAGTCTTTTCGTATTTTTGTATGAAAAGTCAAGACATTTTTTTCAAAGTTTATTTACATTTATTTACAATATATATGTACCGTTTTGTTGAATAACTTTCTGCCATTTTGTGGGCAGAGACATTATCCCGTTACTGTAGAAACTTTGGGACTTCTGATCAAAAAAACGGGACAAATAGTTTTGGCAGTCCTCTCTTGAGGTCAACCTTACAGAACCTAAAGAATTCTGCAGAGACCGAAACAGGTGAAAATCTGAAGGCGCAAGGTCAGGGCTATATGGTGGATGCACTAGGACCTCCCAGTCGAACTCTCTTAATTTTTGCTGAGTGGCTAAAGATGTGTGTGGTCTAGCGTTATCGTGATGAAAGACCACACCCTTCCTGTTGATCAATTCCGGCCGTTTTCTCTCGACTGCTTCCTTTAATCTCATCAGTTGCTGGCAGTAAAGATCAGTATCGATGGTTTTGCCGGGCGGTAAAAGCTCATAACAAACAATGCCCTTCAAATCCCACCATACACACAGCATCACCTTATTTCGTGTTAGGCCAGGTTTGGCCACAGTCTGTGAAGCCTGGCCAACTTTCGACCACGACCTTTTTCGCACGTTCTTGTCGTACGTGATCCACTTTTCATCGCCAGTTATCAATCTCTTCAAAAACGGCTCGGTTTTATTACGTCTCAATAATGAATCGCAAATGAGTACACGGTTCATTAAGTTTCTTTGAGTGAGCTCGTGTGGCACCCAAATATCGAGCTTTTTTGTATAACCAGCTTTCTTCAAATGGGTCAAAACTGTTTTGTGGTCAATTCCCAGTTCTTCAGCTACATCGTAACTACTAATATGCCGATCTTGCTCCACTCTTTCAAAAATGGCGTCCATTTTATTCGTAACAGGGCGACCAGAGCGAGGTGCATCTTTAACATCAAAATTTCCGGACTGAAAACGTTTGAACCAAATTTGTGCTACTCTTACTGACACTGCATCAGGTCCATAAACATCACAAATTTTTTTCACTGCTTGAGTTGCATTTTTGCCTTTTTTATAATAAAATTTTAAAATGTATCGAATTTCTTCATTAGATTCACTCATTTCTACGGAGAGAAAAACAAATGAAAAATAGCGGGAAACAACTTTTTTTTATTTTTTTCTTTTCTTTATAATGGAACCTTTTTAATGTTACCAAAACCAGCCAGACACAAATAGTACAGTCAAAAAAAATTTATAATAAGTTTATACCTACGTTATGCGAAAAGACTTTTTCCCCGACCTAATATATAACAACCTAGGCTGCATACTATGCATAAATACACTATATGGGGTAACTGACTACAGTAGATCACTAAATGTCCTGCGGGACTGTCCGAAAGGGTTACCGCGGCCTCTGGACGTAGCAGGCACAAGAAGGAACATGGATGGTTTTTAGTCAGTAAAAGTCTGACACACCCTTCCGCTCCACCCACAGCGGGAGAAGGTCATTAGATGATTTTCCATCCGAAAAAAAAAAAAAAAAAGATCACTAAATGTCAATGATGTATTTAGAAATGCTAAAGAACCTGAACTAACACAGATCAAATGGAGTCGTGCAGACCTTATTTCAAAAAACACTGTGAACGAGTAATAACCTTAACATATATTTACATCTATGAATCATGTAAAGGACTATGCAAAAAATCGTCCCATATCATCAACAGATGCCAAACATATCTCATTAAATACATCTCGACATTATGATTATTTTTTACTATGGCGACATCACTGTAGGATATGGGGTTATCGTGCAATAAAAAAAAATATGTTATACTTATACAGTTTTATTAAGAATCGAATTAAAAATGTACTATTTAACTAAAAAAAACTTATTGAATTATTTCGAGAAAACCAGCTAACTGATTTGCCAAGGTATAATATTCGAGAAGAT
Organism: Musotima nitidalis; assembly: GCA_949126915.1. Classification (NCBI taxonomy): domain Eukaryota; kingdom Metazoa; phylum Arthropoda; class Insecta; order Lepidoptera; family Crambidae; genus Musotima; species Musotima nitidalis. The sequence continues at coordinate 18,368,575 of OX421423.1, read as the reverse complement.
AATGTCTGGTTAATTAGAGGACGAATACAATCTCGACACGTTAGATCGCGCGTTTATTATTGTTACATATTAATAAACCGAAGTGCAACTGGCAGACGTGCTATTGAACAGTGGTATTGCACATGCCTAACAGGGGCGCGTACGGTTGGAAGTTGTGCCCATATAATATCAATTATATGGTATATGGGCAAAGGTCGACATATCGACTTTAATCTACCAGCGGCAATGTTATCGACTATTATAATAGATGAATAATATAACGTTATTTTTGTTTGGATAATAGTTCTGTTGTTATTAAGTGTCTACTTGCACAATTGTTTTTGTGTTATTATTAATACTTAAAATGTCTAGTTGAACAATTGCTTTTTGTAATTATCGTCTAAAATGTAATTTTTTATTTTAAAAAAAAATACTTTATTTTTGTCAAAAGTCTTTTTAAAAAAAAAACCCCGTCGAATTCCGAACTAAAAATTGGTACTGACTTTTCATGGGACGTAATAATGATATTGAAACTTGTCCCATGTCTGTTGATGGGATGGGACACTGCCCATACATTTTTTTGCATGGTCCTTTGTGAAAAAGCATTCTTACTTGTAGTCTAACTTTAAATGAAACTTACTATTAAAAATAAACATTAGAAAAATTAGATTCCTTTTAATACTGAGAACTTTATCACTAATTATAGCCAACGCATTATATAATTTAGGGAATTGTGATAATTATAGTGTTATAGTGATAATTAATATATCAATCTTGATTTCCTTATAATTGGTAATTCCATTAGCAACATTTTTATATAACCTGAACACAATCTTACCATAAATTCTGTCCCAACTTCTAATATATTATACACATTAATTAAATTAATATATATATTGTTACATATGAGGATATGTAAGTAATGTGAATGTAGTGTTATTATTTGATGTATGACATGACATTATTTAATTTTTATATAATTTATTTCGATATAACAAATAGCTGGGTAAACATGGAGTGGGGTAACACAGAGAAACGAACCGCAGTGATAGTGTTACACAAATGTAACAAAACATCAGTCAAGATTGTCAAGTTGTTAAAACTATTGAAAATAACGCAGAAAATTGTTTACCGGACTACCAAGCGTTACAATGAGTTGCCTTCTGTCAATGATAGGCCAAAGGCCGGTCGACCTCAAACAACAAGGACATCAGCAGCTATCAAAGTTATCAGAAAGAGAATCCGAATAAATCCGATCAGTGAGCAGAAAATCATGGCCAGGGAAATTAAAACTTCCCCTAGATCTATGACGTAACGTGACGATATAAAGAAGACCTTAAGCTTAGGGCTTATCGAAGAACGACATGCCAGCTGATGACTGCGGCCCTTCGTTTCAAACGCACGAGAGCGATGAAATTGTTGCAGAGACGCAACTCAGTTGACTAAAAATAAGGATAATATCATTTATGTACCAGAAAAAAATATAAATCAAACCGAAATAGATGCGAAGAATAAAAACGACGTCTTATTCCAAAAAATAATTTATAAAAAATGTATAAAAAAATCTTGTATATTCCTGCACGTGTAGTGCGGAAAAAGATTGATTCGAATGTAAATTCTCCACAGATAAAAAATTCAGGTTCTTGTCATTTCACCGAAACTAACTTTACAAATTTCCACTTTAAAACTAATGGTTTGCGATAATATTTTATGTGATTATGTAATTATCTAAAAACCCGCTTGTGGTAACCGCAAAGCAATTCTATTACGACTGAGTTAACGGCCGTAATTTATTGGCGAGGCTTAAAACAACTGACTGAACGCTACGACGGCCCTGAAAATGCACTTATTAATTGTTTAAGTTAAGTATTTAGTTTTTAATATTATATTTTATTTAGTAACATTATATGTGACTTCTTGTCAATAGAGGGCGTTGATCGGAGTTGAATCGCGTCATCGTTTGTTGTTTTCGGATTTTATAAGTTCAAATGAGATTTATTATTTTTAGAGCCAATATAGCCATTAAAGCATAGATCAAATACTTTCAGTAGTTTCATTCATTGTTCTACTTGTGGTATTCTACAGTACAAATAATTCAACCAGTAGGTCAACATTTCAACATGTTCCTTCAGAGCCGGATGGCTAAGTGCAATTTTTGAGAAGAGTGGTCAGTGAGGAGACCACAGTACACCCTTCACTCGCAGTGGATCGCTGCGGATAAAGTGTGGGTTCCAGTAGCAAGAGCAAGCGGAGACGGAGGCAGCGGTTAGCGGCTCTCAGGCAACCAAGGACAGCTGCACCGGCTGGAGAAGTGACGACATACATGCAGCGGATGACGTCACTACAGAAAGTGAAGTGGTCAAGTGTGAGTAGAACATTTTTATTAAAAATTTATCAAGGAAATTGAACTCTATTGCATCAAATTAAAAAACTTCGAAAGAATATCAAAATTTGGGACTTGTAATAATTTTGTGTTAATTAATAGACTTAGAATAATTTTATGTTAGTTAAGGACTTAGAATAATTTTCGAAAAAACGACGGAACGGGGAATCCATGCCCAATTTTGCTTAAAAGTCCAAACACTTAGAAAATTTTAAGAAATTGTAACACTTAGTATTTTTTTTATAAGTTTAATTTTCTGATGATTAAACCTGTTAGAGTTATTTAGATTACAAGATGGATAGTTTACTGAATGTTCAAATTGACTTACAAAAGTCAATCAGAAAGGGTTTAGCAAATTTTAGGAAAAGACAGAATTACAAAAGAATATGTCGAGGCTAGACTTGAAAATTTGGAGAGAGATTGGTTGTTATTTAGAGCAAATAATAGCAAATTGCATGAAATATCGGATTCGGATCAGCTAGCTTCGTCAGTTTATGTGACAAGTGATGCTTATATGAATACCGAAAAAGAGTATTTAGTTTATAAATCAGTCATGAAAGTACATCTTGCTAAATTGACAGATTTGCCGATTCCAAAGGATGTCAAAACTAGTGACACGGCAAATCAGATGGTTAGGCTTCCGAAAATCACCATACCTTCTTTTTCTGGGGCTTATTCTGAATGGACTACTTTTCGGGATTTGTTTCTATCGTTAGTACACAATAACCAGGCCTTAGACAATGTACAAAAGTTGCATTATTTAAAAACTCACTTGTCCGGAGAAGCAGAACAACTAATTAGGTATACGCCTATATCAGCAGCAAACTATATAGAGTGTTGGAATCTTTTAGATAAACGTTATAATAATAAGAAATTTATGGCGAATTGTATTTTTAAACGGTTATTTGGACAAAAACGAATGTATAATGAAACGGCATTAGGGTTAAAAGAGTTGTTAGACACTACCATGGACTGTGTAAATGCCTTGAAAAATATTGATATTGACGTGAGCACTTGGGACGTTATCATTATCCATATCGTTGCGTACAAACTAGATCCGGAAACGCGTAAGCATTGGGAATTGCATAATTCTGACATTGAGACGAATAATTTGCCAACTTTAGGTCAATTTAAAACTTTTATGGAAAATAGATTCCGCGCGTTAGAATTTGTAGATCAGAAAAAATCCACACAGCATTATAGCAGTGTTCCCCATCCCAAACCCAAGGTATTTTTTACTACAAAACCAAAGAGTATGAGTTGTGAGTACTGCTCAGATGAACACAAGCTGTGTTTCTGCAAAAAGTTTGCAAAGCTTGACTCTGAACAGAGACGTGATTTTGTGCGTAAGAAACAAATATGTTTCAATTGTTTAGGTAGTAACCATAGCAGTCATGAATGTAAAAAACCAACTACTTGCAGAGTTTGTCACAAGCGGCATCATTCTCTCCTCCATCTGGAATGGGTTAAAACAGACGATAAGGAGCCTAGTGATAGTACAAATGCTACGGCTAGCGCCACTCTAATAGTGTCATGCATGTCAACTCGTAGAGTTCCTACTAATGGACAGGTTTTATTGCCAACAGCCTTAGTTAACGCAAAAACTCAATTAGGTGGACAGCAAGTGTTAAGAGCTTTAATTGAACTTTAATAGGTTCACAGGCATGTTTTATAACAGAAGCTGCTGTTCAATTATTAAGACTCAAAAAAGAACCAATAAGAGGTTCTGTAACGGGATTAGGAGACAATGGTGCAACTGCATTCAAACATGTGGTTACAATTAATCTCCAATCAAGGACAGATCAAAAATTTATGATAACACTTAAGGCCTACGTCCTTGAAAATTTAATAATGTCACACATACCAGAACAACACATTAAATCGATCAACTGGGTCGACTTAGAATATCTATGGTTAGCAGACCCACAGTTCAACACTCCTAGTAAAGTTGATTTATTGCTAGGCGCTAATTCTTTCAGCCATATTTTGAAAGAGGGAGTGCAGAAAAGTCCCGATAGTTTACTCATTGCCCAAGATACCACATTAGGGTGGATAATTTCTGGGACAGTCGATAACGGGCAAAATTCAGTTCAAGAGAATCCTAAAATATCGGTGATGCATGCACAAATTAACGAAGATGATTCGCTGAAAAGATTTTGGAAAATGGAAGAACAAACTAATAGTACAAAAGTATTGTGGACAGAAGAAGAACAAAAATGCGAAGATTATTTCGTAAGAACAACCACCAGGACACCGGAAGGTCGCTATATCGTTAAATTACCTTTTCGCGAAGAACAGCCACGTTTTAAGGGTGGCAACTCACGAGAAATAGCAATAAAGAGATTCGAATTATTAGAAAAAAAGGCTATCGAAAGATCCAGATCTAAAAAACAGCTATGTCGAAGTGATAAACGAATATTTGCAGTTAGGACACATGAGACCGGTACCAAAAGAGAACACAAAAAAGAATGAAGCGGTTTACTTACCGCATTATCCCGTCATAAGAAACGATAAGACCACTACAATTTCTTTCCTAGTCGTTGGTTAGTGGGTAGAATAGAAGAGAAGCATCCAGGTACTGATAACGTTTCCCGTGTGGTCACAGTCCGTGTAAAGGCATCCACCATAAAAAGACCTACGTCTAAAATATGTATATTATCAGTTATCGTGTCTTAATTTAAAATTATTATTCATTGTTATATTTAAAGTAAGGCTTGTGTTTTTTAACTGTTAGCATTTTGGTGTTAAGTTTATTAAATTTGTTTATATGAATGTAGGCTATGGTGGGCGGATAGCCCGTTAATTTGTAAAAGGACATTTTCTTACTAAATGTCCTTGGTGGGCGGAATGTTTAAGTTAAGTATTTAGTTTTTAATATTATATTTTATTTAGTAACATTATATGTGACTTCTTGTCAATAGAGGGCGTTGATCGGAGTTGAATCGCGTCATCGTTTGTTGTTTTCGGATTTTATAAGTTCAAATGAGATTTATTATTTTTAGAGCCAATATAGCCATTAAAGCATAGATCAAATACTTTCAGTAGTTTCATTCATTGTTCTACTTGTGGTATTCTACAGTACAAATAGTTCAACCAGTAGGTCAACATTTCAACATTAATTTTATTCTTCTCTATTATCATATTAAATATAGTTTTTGAATTTTCTTTAATACCACTAGGTGGCACTCAGGCATGCGGCCCACCTGATGGTAAATGATCACCGCCGTCCTATTGACGCCTGCAACACCAGAGCATCACTACAGCGTTGACGACCCATGCCCTTTCATGCCCTTCTTAAAGAGCCCCATGCTGTAATCTCTCAATAGATTTTTAGTTTTAATTCAATTTGCATTTATATCGCCGTCAAACTATAAACCGATTTTTAATCTACCCTATTGGAACTCCAACAACGTTACACGACTACCCACATAAAGACACAAACTTTTTGAATAGCCTCATGCTGTGGTCTTTAGACATTGCCAAACAACATTTTTTAAAGAAAGTCACCTAATAAACATTAGTATAATGAAAATAGTAGTTTAAAAAAAATTGCGGAATGAACATTACTTATTTATAAAACGTTAGTTGTGAAGTAAAAAAAATGTCAACTGTGTTTCGGTTAAACATTAGAATACCGTAAAAATATTTACTACTTAACAATACATATCTGTATAGGTGAAAAACTTTTGATTCACTATAATTCACGATTAGATGAGATTACAGTTAACTCAAAGTATGTATTCACTTTAATCGGATTAGATACTGAATTATTTTTCCAAATTCAAATTCCGTGAATCTATTATTTTATCAGGATTTATTGTTTTTTTTTTATTTTGTTATCATAGGTAATAGAAAGTCCTAGATCAATTTACACTCACATACACCAGATAGAATTCTCATTTTCCCGTCAGAGTTAAGGCTAGCGGTTTACTGCGCGGCGGATCGGGCTCTCAGCGAATGAAACGCGGACACGCCGCGGATGCGCAGCGATGACGTCACGAAAACGCTGCGGACGCGCTGCGAGGACGTCGCGGACGCGTAGCTGATACGCAATAGTTCTTGCGACTAAGCTCGCGTCCGCAGTGAATGGGCGCGTTAGTTTATAAGTATGACAAAGAGCTCTATTGAGCCAAACTTGAAGAAATGATTTATGATTTTTTGATTTTGTTCCCTCGCATTATATAACACTCAGTAACAAAATGGATTCCGAGAAGGTAGCACTGTTAGCTTTGTTACTTCGAAGATGCCGGAGACGAATACGAAAGCATCAACTATTTTGGGAGGATCCATTAATCATTATTAGAATTAAAGATAGCGACTACTTTGTATTGTGTTACGTAACGACTATGGATTTCACTTATAAATTACTCTGTTTTAATATCTGAATCCCCCAAGATGCCATAATAGTATGATATATACGAGTACGTTCTTTCTCATTCATTTCTTGTTACGGACTGAAGTGAGGCGGGGCCGGGTTAAGGGGAGTTTGTACCAGACTGTACAAAAGGCGTCTACGCAGCGATTTCCGCAACAAATGCGCTGCGCATGCGCGCCGTGTTCGTTGCGCGCTCGCTCCGCTTTGAGGACGCTTGCAATCCGCTAGTATGATAACGCCCTAAGGTGTCTTGCGCAAGTTGCGCAACTTCTAACCAATTGAGAACGACCGCACAAAGTTTTAAATAGCTTTAGCACTGAGCAGGATTAGTGACAGCCTTATTACCATGATTAGATTTTTTTAGGTCCCTATACACCCATAATTTATTGTAGAATATAAGAAATTGTATAACAAAAGGGTATATACATACAAACCTCAACGGAGGCTGCACAACGGTTTATTTGTTAAGATTGAGTGGCCACTCAACCTAAGATAAATATGTTGCCAGTAAATGTACTAGCTTTGTATGTAGTGAAAATAAAATTTAGGTATACAGAAAAGGTGTATAGAGTAGGTATATACTGCTGGTTTATAGTAAAATAAAATAAAAAATTAAAAAAATATTTTCTAACAATTACACCAATTATTTAGTTCCAAGATAAGTATCATTAAGAACTTGTGTTATGGATACTAAGCAACGGATAAACATACATAAATACTTTTTTTTTGTAAATAAATACTTAATATACATAGGGAAACGCCCAGACCAGAACAAATATTCATGTTCATGCACACAAATATTTGTCCTGTGTGGGAATCGAACCCACGACCTAGGAGCGGAGAGCAGGTGTACTCGCCACCACGCCATATCGGTCGTCTAGGTCAAATAGTGCAAGTATTAATTATTTGAGCTCAGACAATATTCTTTAAGAAAATGCTTATTTGATTGCAATAAAAATTTATACTTAAGTATGTTAAGTATGTCAGGTCAGCCCATTAACTTCCCACTACTGAGCACGAGCCTCCTCACACATATCAAGGTGCGAGGGTATTGGGTCATACTCCACCAAGCGGACCCAGTGCGGATTGGCGGAGGCAGGTGTATGGCGTTCTGCCGTTTGAATTTTTCCAGCCGCCCAATTAGGCCTCTAACATGGCTTAACGACTACCACATTTAGTGATAACCGGTACCAACGGCTTAGCGTACCTTCCGAAGCACGGAAGCAGTCGAGTTAATACTTAAGTATAGATTTATATTAATATTTAGTTCTTATTCCATTAACCTAATTATATCCTCGGACTGTTTGTTGTATTTTAAATGATAAAATAAGTCTATAATTTATAAAGTTAAGTTTCTTTAGAGAAAGGGCAGGTTAAAAGTAACCTAAACCGACGGGAGTGTATGAGGAGATTAATGAGTGTGAATGAAGCTAAAAGTGTGTGCCAAGATCGTAGCAAGTGGAAGGATGTGATCTCTGCCTACCACTACGGGAAAGAGGCGTGACATTGTGTATGTATTATATGTATGTTAAGTTTCTTAATTTGTTTGAACATAATGTCTTGGTTTGCTTCGCTGGTAACGTTATGAACCCCATTAATTTAAGCCTTTTTTATATTACATATTAATAAATATACTCTTACAATCACAACAATTATTTAATTTCAAAATAGGTATCGTTAAGAACTTTTGTAATGGATACTAAATAACGCATAAACATACTTCAATACATTTTGTTTTTTAAATACATACTTCGTATACATAGGAAACACTCAGACCACAACAAATATTCATATTCATGCACACAAAGATGTGTCCTGTGTGGGAAACGAACCCACGACCTCTGCAGTGAAGTGCAGGTATACTGACCTCCTAGCCATATAGGTCGTCAAATTCTAATATGAATATTGTGTAACTGTTTTCTGTGGTTGTCCTAAAAATATATAAGTATATCTAAAATATATATATAACAGGTATATCTCACCTTATCTTTGCGGTAATATTCTTTTTAACTAATTCCATTCCCTGTTCCACTAGTATCCTTTTCTCTATATGGCGGTGGCTTATCTTTATGGTCTGAGGGGCTGTATTCCGGAGGCAGGTCAGTAGGAGAGCCTCTCTCTCTCCTGAAGGTAGGTTGCTGCCGGACAGTTTGCGGTGTGTCTGGTTTTTTGGTTTCGCAGTTACACTCACAACACATACAAGGTATGCAACAGCAGCAGAAAGGCTTTACTATAATGTTGAGGCCCATACTGAAATATTAATTAAATAACTATAATTTTACAACAATTTATGAATGAGTAGGATGTAATTTTAGTGACAAATTACTCTTTGACAGATAAAGAGATAATATCTTTTTGCTAAACAATTTTAAAAAGAAGTTACAATCAAACTTATGACAAGTCTTATTGCTGAGCCGTGGGAGCCAGAAAATATAAAAAAATAAGAAGCTTTATGCGAACTCAGCATAAACCAACACTCCTAAATAATACCCAAAGTATTAGGTAAAAAATATCGTTCTTAGTTCGCAAAGCGAAGATCACGAGGATATTAAACTCAATTCCCATTTAGTAAGTTTTCTAGGCTTATAGGGTAATTACCAGTTTTTTTGTGTAAAATATCAATAATAGTTTTTCATTTCTATTTTGAAAATATTTTTGTTTGTTTTTTTCTTATCTAAAAAATAAAATACTTAGAAAGTAGATTTAACAATTAAAATACTAGCACCAAACTCACTTCACTTAACTTCGTTTCATAACTTAAAAACGAACTCGAGAACTTCGTAAGTTACAAAGACCCAGTTCTAAGTAGACACAGCTTATCTTATCACGTCATTACAAAACACTGCGCTAACTTAACTCTCAGTCAAGAAGTCCTGAACTATGGAAACAAACCGTCTCGGAACGGTCGCGCTCACCGACTGTTGTTCACGAATCGAGTTAAGGCCAGGTTAAAATGTTTTTATGCGGTGAGCGATGGCCAAAGAACATATTATTATTGCTATTAAATTAAATTTTTAATTTTATTGTGTTATATGTAATTTAATTAAGTAGGAATCTGAAATAAAATTTTGCTTTATTTGTATTTTCATAATTATTGACCGTTTATTTTTTTTATTTGTTGCATTTATATTTCTTGATTCAACTGTTATTGACATTTTTTATTTTGACATTATCAATTCCTAATAATATTGTGATTTAATTTAATTTTAATAATTCTAATAATTACGTATGTTTTCTTTTCTGTGACGTGTAATGTTATATTACCAATAAATGAGTATTTGAGTATAGTTGGTCCCTCATATATTTCTTTAGTAAGAAAGCTACAAAAACATTAATATGTGCAAAAAAATATTAACAAGACTTTTGTCAATTTCATACAAATATTTGCATTGTATGGGTTTCAAACATGATAACGGGTATTACAAGTTTCTCGTCATATCTCTCACCGATATAATGCAACAACTTTTGTAAACTGACACTTTAGTTTTTAAAGCTCAGCTAGTTTTTAAACTTCCGCCCGCAGTGAATGGGTTATAAGAATAAGAATTTTTTACACAAAAAATTTCATATATAATTATATAGTATAGGGATCCTACCAAGACCGGAGGAGCCCAAGCCAAGCTAACTTGCAAGTAGTGCACCTGCCGATCAACGGACGGGACTCTGGCGACTCTGGCTTTATAACAGTGCCCACCTGTAACGCGGGACCAACTATATAATTAGCGTGTTATGGGCGTATTACATGCCTCTGCCTACCCCTTCGGGAAAACAGGCGTGAATGTATGTACAAACAATTATATCAAACAGTATCACATACACAAAACCAAACAAAAATATGAAGAAACAAAAACATTTAACAACATAGGTAATGTTGTTAAGTTATTTGTTAGATAACATTTGACAATAAGATTAAATTGACAGTTAACAGATGGTTTTAAGGTACATATTCCTCGACAGTGTGTTAGTAGTTGGCGCCTTTCAATTTGATCGTAACCACTGATAGTTAGGTAAAAATGCTCAAACTCCTACACAAGGAGTCTCTTAACCAGTCGATCTCGCAAACTAAAAAATTGCTATTAACTTAATGCAAAACGCTGGTAGATAGTTTGCTGGTAGAACTGCTTGATCTCACACTTTGGGTTGTTACTCGGCTACTGCAAATAACGATAACCGATAGCAGATAATAAGAATTGTTGAAGAACTGAAGACAGACGGGGCCTTTCATTTAACATATAAACGCTGGTAGATAAATTTCAAATTATATTTTTTTATTTCATAAACTACATACATACATAACATAGTACTTTGAAAAGTCAAAATTTAATATAAAAAACAATCGAAATATAATTACACTGAAATCACGAAGCTTAGATTTACTTACATGCAACAAAACAATTAAAAAATCAAAAAATATCGAAATGTAAGTGAATCTAAGCTGGCAAGAAACTCACAGGCTATGCTCTTTTAAATTATCAATTGGTTAGGTTTGTGAAGCTATACAATGCAAAATAATATAAAATTAACAATATTCATGTTCTAAGTCATATACGTCCTTGTCTCAGCCCATTAATCATCCCGTTCCCGGTAAGCGGCAATAGACTCGACACCTATTACGTGGGACCAACATTATAATTGGCGAAATGTGGGCATTTAATATGCCTCTACCTACTCCTTCGGGGAAATAGGCGCGATTTTATGTATGTTTGTTTAACACTTTTTCCATAAGGCGTCTTCAATTTAACGATAACCACTAGTATAAAAACGTTTATTACCAAAAAATATCAAATTGCAAAATCACGGCCAATCTAGGTAATGTTCCCCTGGGTAGTTAGGGTTTGCGGGACTGTTCGCAGGGTTTAAGCGGGCCCGGAACTTGGATGGTTTTCAGTCAGTAAAATTCCAACACGGTGACACTTAGAAACGCATATAATTTATTGCCATAAATTTCAAAAGGCATACATCATATGGCATAAAAATACAAAAGCATAATATCCTTTGGCATAATGCATAATTGTTGAAAGGCATAACTATAAAAGTAATAATCATATAAATCTAAATTTTCATTTGCCATATTTTTATAAAGCATACTTTGAAACGCAGCTTACTTCTCTTTTTGGGTTAAGTTGAGGTTATTTTGTTTTTTTTCTTACCATAAATAGGTATTTTCATATAATAGTCATATACAATTTGCCCACCTGTCTATTATTATTGTTAATTATTTTAAATAATAATAAGTTTAATTCAGTATAATTATGTCCAACAAAAATATTCCTTGCCTTACCTATGCTTATGTAAATTATGCCTTTTAATGATGATGGGCGATATGATATTAAGCGTTATAACGTTATGCTTTATAGCGGGATGTCAAGTGACGATTATGGTAGTCAATATTATGTATTTTTAGTTTATGGCCAAAAGCGTTATTCGTTTCAATAGGTAACCAATATTCCCCTATTATAGATAGATATATTGACAGACTGCAACGGCGAGCGGTTCGCATTATAGGGGATGCTGAGGTAACAGCCTCACTCGAGGATCTACAGCTGCGTAGAGACATTGCATCTCTCAGTATCTTTTATCGGAACTACTACGGTGAGTGTTCTGAGGAGCTTTTCGATCTCATCCCGCCCTCTCCTTTCCTCTCCCGAACAATACGTGCTGGTCTTCGAAACCATCCTCACACTGTGCAGAATATCAGCACTCGAACCAAGAAATTTGGGAGGTCGTTTCTGAGCAAGACCACTAAGCTCTGGAATTCGCTGCCGGCTCATGTGTTTCCTATTTCCTATGATCCCGGGTCTTTTAAACGGGGCGTGAAACGGCATTTTGGCAGGCCGTCATGAGTGGATGCGCTTTATACCGTGCTTATTTCACGTTATAAAGCGCTATCATTTTCTTATTGGACTGCATCGACTGCTTATCATCAGGTAGGATGTAGTCATTATGACGTGTCATATTAAAAAAAAAAATTGAAACTTACCCTTAACGTTACGTGGTGGCAAACATGCGACTACGCACGCACGGTTATATTAGTGAGTTGCCTTTCCGTTTCGATCCAATCTCGTGTAAAATTAACGCACAGGAAATGGGTTCTTAGTATGTGTAATGTTGTATGCTCGAACGATCATTATGGATAATCTGTATTACTTGATTGAATATGTTAATATGGTTAGTTAATTTTATCTAGCACTGTAAGTGTGGAGCGGCGATAGCCCAGTGGAGAGACCCATAGCCTTCAAATTCAGAGGGTTTCGGGTTCAAACCCTGGCAGCACCTGTGACTAATCGAAGTAGTGTGCGTAATTATCGCTTGCTCCGTGCCTCAGTTATGAACATCAATGGCAGTCGTTATAAGGAAGTCAGTGTCTTCTAACATCCTGCCAGCTGGTTTAACTATATAATGTTTCCCTCTGAGTTGCAGAGGTCAGAGGCAGTCGCTCCATGTAATAACAGAAATCCAGACCGGAGTGAGCAGACCCTGGGCCTTAAGCTTAAGAGTAGGACAACCGGGATAATGCTAAGATATGATGAATGGAAGTGTAAATCTAAGAACTATCAACCTATTAACGTTTCATTACCAAGCTTACCTTGGTTTGCAGAGGGCTTCCTTCACTCCACAGACCCGAGTGCGTGCAAAGGCCCTGTTAGATTGTCTCCCATGGGTGCTTTGTGCCATGTGATACCGGCCTAGAATAGTGCTTCCTTTTCTCATCTCTCTACCCGTGAGAGTCAACGAAGAGAAATACTACCGGATGATGGGCAGCAGCACATCATCCTCATCCTGCGAACTGGCTTAAAATGCGACCAACCCAGCCCAGTGTAGTCATTATTGGAAAATAAGTCCAAAAGAATGAAATCTATTGGTTTTGGCCAATGTTCAGCAGTGGACTTTATAAGGCTGATATGATGAACGGTGCTTTTTACTTGGTGGTAACACCTTTTTTCTTTTTTTTTCGAATGGAAAATCATCAAATGACCGTTTTCCGCTGTGGGTGAAGCGGAAGGGTGTGTCAGACTTTTACTGACTAAAAACCATCCATGTTCGTTCTTGAGCCTGTAACACCAAGGCCGCGGTAACTCTTTCGAACAGTCCCGCAACTGGTGGTAACACCTGCAGTGATAATAGGGATAAGCTGTTGACCGAGGTTGTTAAGCAAATCGTGCCTCCCACTATGGCGGCGATAGATGTCACCCGTGACTCGGGCACTGAGGATGTGCCCGAGCTCACCGAGGAGGAGGTAGGAAGGGCCGTGCTACGCCTGAGGGGCAAGAGCACGGCCCCAGGTCCCGACGGCATTCCGACGAGGGCGTGGGACCTGGTTTTGAGCGGGGAGGAAGCGCCTTTTCTTTCCCGCGTGACCTCCCTCTTTGCTAGGTGTCTGCGGGATGGGGTTTTTCCGCGGCGCTGGAAGGAGGGCCGCTTGGTACTCCTTCCCAAAGAGGGACGTCCGGCCGATGACCCTTCTGGTTATCGGCCCATCGTGCTGCTCGACGAGGCGGGCAAGTTCCTGGAGCGTGTCATCGCCAACCGCCTCGTCGAGCACCTGGAGGAGGTCGGACCAGACTTGTCCGACCACCAGTTCGGGTTCCGCCGCGGCCGATCGACGATTGACGCGATCGGCCGCTTGCAGGACCTGTCGGAGAGGGCGGTTTCCCGGGGTGGGGTGTTGATTGCGGGGTCGCTCGATATCGCGAACGCCTTCAACACCCTGCCCTGGTCAACGATTATGGAGGCGCTCCGATATCACGGGGTGCCTCCATATCTGCGGCGGTTGTTGGGGAGCTACCTGTCGGAGAGGGCGGTAGTCTTCCCAACGATGGGCGGAGGAGGCTGTCGTCGGCGTATGGTGTGCGGTGTTCCACAGGGGTCTTTCCTGGGACCACTCCTGTGGAACATCGGATATGATTACGTTCTGCGCTGTGTGAACTTGCACGGCGTGGACGTGATCTGTTACGCCGACGATACCCTCGTAACATCCCGGGGTTCTGACCCCCGGGATGCGAGAGTGTTGGCCACTGTCGGCGTCGCGGCGGTGGTCGAGAGGATACGGCGGCTGGGGCTCGAGGTGGCACTGCATAAATCCGGGGCCATTATTTTCCATGGTCCCCGGAGGCGGCCGCCTCCAGGCCCTAGTATCGTGGTAGGAGGAACTCCCATCCCTGTCGAGAACACGCTGAAGTATCTCGGCGTCCTTCTCGACAGCAGATGGGACTTCGAAGCGCACCTTCGGCACCTAGGCCCGAGGTTGGTGAGCACGGCGGGAGCTCTATCTCGCCTGCTCCCCAATCTTGGAGGGAGTGGCGGCAGTTGCCGCCGCCTTTACACGGGAGTGGTGCGGTCCATAGCCCTGTATGGAGCCCCAATTTGGGCGAGCTCCATATCGGGTCGCCATCGACAGATCCTGCAGCAGTCGCAGAGGGTCATGGCGACCCGTGTCGTTAGGGGGTATCGCACCATCTCCCATGAGGTGGCATGCGCGCTCGCCGGGTCCCTGCCATGGGACCTCGACGCCGAGGTTCTCTCGGCGGTCTATTGGCGTGGCGCGCAATCCCGGAGCCAGGGTCTCCGCCCCACACCGGACACTGTGGTGCGGTGGCGTAGAGACGCTCAGACACAGGCTCTGGGCGCATGGCGGCGGCAGCTACACAGGAGCGCCGAACTACGTGCCGAAGGATCGAGGCGCCGTATCCTCGAGGCGGTCGGGCCCATCTTAGAGCGATGGGTCGGCCGTCGGTGGGGGTCGATGACTTTCCGGCTCACACAGGTACTTTCCGGGCACGGGTGCTTTGGGAAGTATCTGTGTGACGTCGCCGGGGGGGAGTCGATCCGGTGTTGCCACCACTGTGACTGCGCGAGGGATGATGCGCAGCACACTTTGGTGTCGTGCCCTGCGTGGGCGGGGCCGCGGTCGACGTTAGCCGCGGCCCTGGGTGGAGTGGCTCTCTCGCTGCCGACCATCATGCAAAAGATGGTCGACAGCGAGACGGCGTGGGAGGCGATGGCCTCCTTCTGCGAAGTGGTGATGTCGCAGAAGGAGGCCGCGGAGCGGGAGAGGGAGCGGGATCCGCTCTCTCTCCGGCTACGCCGTTGGCGCAGCGGGCGGGCCAGGAGGGCTCGTCAGGCAGCGCCCGGGGGGTCTTAGGCGGCGGGGGCAGGGGGCCCCTTCCGTCTCACCATAGACCCCCCCCGAAGTCGGCCAGTTACGCCATGGCCGCACATAGAGGTAGGGGGGGCGCTGCAAATTGCGCCTTCCTGAGGAGGTCTCCCCGATTCTGATCCGGGGGACGTTGGCCGCGGGCGGGTACCAGAAGCTACAAACCCGGGCACTGGTGCCTCGCCCCTTTCCAACAGCGGTGGGCGTCGTCTGAAGTTTTTTAGTGGGTAGGACTGCGGTGGTCGCGTCGGCCGCAGTGAGCCCCACACCCCCTCCCGGTCTCCCCCTTTTGGCCGGGAGACAGTGCGTAAGCAGCATTTTTTTACAGACGATAATAAAAAAAAAAAAAAAAATAAGGTTGTTAAGCAAAGTTAGCCTAATCCCACTCAAACATTCTACATCATCATATCAGCCATTTGAAGTCCACTGCTGAACATAGGCCTCCCCATTTGCTTTCCACGTTGATCGATCCTGTGCCGCCTGCATCTACCGGCTCCCCGCCGCCCTGACCAGATAAACGGTCCATTGCGTGGGGGGCCTTCTATATATAAATACATAATATCACGCCTGTTTCCTCTACCCCTTCGGGAAAACAGGCTCGAATGTATGTTACACCTTAACACCTTGTACATTTAACTTTGTTATAATTACTTTTACTTAGACATAAAAAATAATGCCAACAAGTGATTGTAAGTGTTGGGAGGGGACGACCACTACCAAATTCAGAAAATTTTAGAGGAAGGGCAAGTCAGAAGTACCCTAAACCGACGGGCGTGTATGAGGAGGTTAATGAGTGTGAATGAAGCTAAAAGTGTGTGCCAAGATCGCAAGTGAAAGGATGTGATCTCTGCCTACCCCTACGGTAAAGAGGTGTTACATTATGTATGTAAAATAATATCACAGCTACTGGTTGTCTATAATAAATGAATAGATAACTTGGTGGTTACGATAACGCATGCAGTTACCGAGTGATAAGAGGGATAAGCTATTGAACGAGGTTATCACTAAAGTAGCTTATAACTATTTTTAGATATCTTATTTATTTATTTAACAATTTATGCACATAAGGTACATACACAAAGAAAGAAGTTAAGAAAGACATGTACAACGGCACTGCTTATCCCTTGGAAGGAATTTCTTCCAGCGGACCGAAAAAAGGAAAAAACATATACAAAGTAAATGATTTATTGTTTCAGGCGTTACTTTGCGGAAATCCATTGTAAGCAAGTGATGGATGGATGTAAGCACGACCAACGCTGAAACGAGAGTGCTCGTTTCAGCGTTGGTCGTGAAGACATCGTTGTTCTGAGGCTCCTATCTTACCTGAAGATGCCCTATGTAAGGGCGAAACACGTGTCGTGTTGAATAGTTTCTCGATTTTTCGGGAAATTATAGTAGCGCGGGAATTGTTACAAAGATATTTTATCCATCACTTGCTTTCATATACAAAGTAGACACGTGCACAAAATACGTCACAAAACAAACTAAAATAAAACAACAATAAAAACTAAAATCAAACAATAACATACTAAAATTAAGCAATTAGACAAAAAGGTACAGCTAGCAGGCAGCAAGGAAGTGTTCCTTTATTGCCTTCTTAAAAATGAAAATAATTTTGAAAGTGCGAATAATGACTGGCACCGCAAGCACAGAAAACGAATAGGAAAAGAAATCGGAACTATGAGAGGGAAATTTCAGGAATAAAAGGAGATTTGACATACATTAGGAACCTGGCGCATGAATAAAAGAAAACCGCTCACGAAGATACGAGGGATAGGAAGGATTAAAAAGAGAATTAATATCTTAGTTAACAGGAAGGTAAAAATTGTAGTGAAATGGAATCCTTCGCATTACCCGACTGTCTATATATGTGTTTACTGGTTTTCTCAGCAAAATGTATTAAAAAGCTATCAATGAACATGTTAAGAAGAGATAATAATTTATGTGAACATATTTATGTGTACATTTAATCTGGTATGGGTGTATTATAAATACGTAAATATAAAATATCACGCCAGTTTTCCCGTCGGGGTGGGCAGAAGCATATTATACGACCATACAATTATATGGTTGGTACTACGTAATAGGTGGCGAGCCTATTGCCGCTTACCGGGAACTTTTATTTTTGCCCGAGCCTCGTCTTATGGTCGGCAGGTGCACCATTTGCAGGTGACACACCTATGACTCTTCGAAGTTATGTGCTCTGTAACTCGAATAGCACATTAAGCCGTTGGTCCCGGCTGTCATAAATATCTCTGGCATTCGTTATAGAAACTCGGTGCCTTCTAACATACTGACGGCTGGGTTAATCATAAAATAATGTTTGCCTCTGGGTTGCGGAGGTCAGATGGCAGTTGCTATATGTAATTTTTGTAAAGGGCTCCATGATCTTAGAAGCCCAAGCCAGCTTCCCCCCTCCCCCCTACAAGTGGTGCACCTGCCGATCAACGTACGAGGCTCTGGCAAATAGAAAAGTTCCCGGTAAGCGGCAATGGGCTCGCCACCTATTACGTGGGACCAACAATATGACTGGCGAAATGTGAATAAAATGAAATGAAATAATTTATTCACATAAAATAGAGTAACATGTGGTTGTTTTCATATATAATGGAACATCTATTTTGTCAAACGCAGGGCGTGTGAAAGTCAATATAAAATAAGTGGAATTAAAAAGTCAGTGAGCGTATAATATACCTCTGCCTACCCCTTCGTGGTAACAGTCATGTATGTATGTAGGGCAAATCATCTGTAATCTGAACAGCAATCACCTAATGGCTTATTTCTGGCTTATCTCTGGATCGGTTTATCAATCGTTGTATGTGTCACATACAGATAGCAGGATATATATTATAAATTTTGTAAGTTGCAATCTGTTCTGGGAAACTTTATGACGGAACACACGTATGTGTTTCTGAAATGCCAAGTTCTAATGCTAAATACCATGGCCTGCAAAACTAACACACTTTTAAATTGTAATCACATTTTAACCGTCGGAAACGATCACGTTGGTCCCGGTTATCACTAAATGTGGTAGTCGTTAAGCCATGTTAGAGGCCTAAATGGGCGGCTTGAAAAATTCTATCAGCAGGACGCCATACACCTGCCTCCGCCAATCCGCACTGGGTCAGAGTGGTGGAGTATGACCCAATACCCTCGCACCTTGATATGTGAGAGGAGGCTCGTGCTCAGTAGTGGCACGTTAATGAAGTGTGATTAATGATTATGGTTTCACGACTTTTTGTCTCTTATTATATATTACTGTGGACAAAAAGAGGTTATTAAATTATTCATTAATTACAATAATCCTCTCAAATTGACGTTTTTTAACAATTAAAGAACATTATCAGATCCATAATTGGTTATAATAACACTCAATTATACTTATAAAAAATATACTTGATGAATTTGTAAAAAACTTATTAGCTAAAGGTACTGTTGTTACATGCATGCCTATGATAGGTGTACACAACATTTAAATTGTAATAATTATATGCATGTTGAAAACTAATAACATGCATATGGTTAAAAGTAAAAAGGTATCCCTCAACACTTAACAGTTTCCGGTAAGCTTCAATAGGCTCGCCACCATTACGTGAGACCAACTAAGTATGCCATTGGTGAAATGTAGGCGTATACTATGCCTTTGCCCAGAAACAGGCGTGATATGTATGTAATCTGTTTTGCGAAACACGCTGCACTAAGAATGAAAAGTTAAAAAACAATAATTAATAGTAAGATACCTACAACAATTCTTTAATTATAGTTATGAAAGTAACTAACTTAACGTCTCTGAAAAGTAAGAAATTTTAACTTAAAAAATAATCCCACACATTTTAGTTTTAAAAAATTGTTATAAATTTGTGATAACATTTTGATTTCAAACATTTTTTTAATGTGCTATATACTAAATGGTCTATGTTTTATACTCGTATGTTTGTAAAACTTAAGCAGTGGTAATGTTATTGAATTTGTTAAACATAACCTGCGGGAATTGAAGCGTTATTTTTTTATAAGCATACCCACCTGAAAAAGTAATAACCACAGCCTTTAATTGAAAATAAAATTGAAAATATGTCTCTGAATACCACTTCAAACAGCTCTGGAAACAGCAACATTATAGGAATGTATTGTGACAGTTAAAACTTGGTACTTCTTTTAATGATCGGATCAGAAATGAGGTGGTCCGACATAGCTCATAGGATTGGCAAAGTGAAGTGGCAGTGGGCCGGTCATAGCTGTCGTAGGACCGGTAACCCAACGGTTCTCGGGTTCTATTCTCGTACAGATTCTATAAAAGTAAATTATCATGGAAATTTATCTGGGAGTGGTAGCAAAAAAACTGTAAAGGACACAGTTTTTTTACTGACACAGTTTAGAACAGAACCCGGAACCGAATAAACCGACCATATCAGTTTTTAAACCCTCATATAAGCTTACTGATATAATATTATCGAAAAGTTAATGTTCATATTACTATTAAAAATGATCTCTAGTTATAAAAATTATTTGGGGGGTGTATAGGGATCCTACCAAGACCTAAGGAGCCCAAGCCAACGTCACCTGCAAGTGGTGCACCTGCCAATCAACGGACGAGGCTCTGGCGAACATAGCAGTGCCCGGTCAGCGGCAATAGGCTCGCCACCTATTACGTGGGACTAACTATATAATTGACGAAGTGTGGGCGTATAATTTGCTTCTCCCTACCCCTTCGGGGAAACAGGCGTGAATGTATGTATGTACTTTTTTGAGTGCGTGAAGCGGACAAGCGGAAGCGGTTGTGTACTCTGCTGCAGAATTACAATCATATGCAGCAGCTGAGATCTGTCCTACGGTAGAGACCACGGCTCAGGAAGCGCAGTGTGGGTCGCACAGATACAGATATACAGTAAATTACGAAAGTATCACGATTTGTATTAAAATTAAGCGTGCCGAATTTTTAACACCTACTGTGACAATATTTTTAACACCTACTGTGACAATATTTTTAACACCTACTGTGACAATATTTTTAACACCAACTGTGACAATATTTTTAACACCTACTGTGACAATATTTTTAACAACTACTGTGACAATATTTTGTGCCGAGAAATCCAAACTGATTCATCGAAACTATATGACATATGTACACGAAGCAGCGATAGCCCCTGCCTTTAAATTCAGAGGGTCTCGGGCTTAAACCCTGGTGTCGCACCTATGACTTTTCGAAGTGATGTGCGTAATTATCGCTCAGTGCCTCAAAAAACACGTTAAGCCGCTGATCCCGTCTGTCATGAACATCTATGGCAGTCGTTAATAGGAAGCCTGTGCCTTCTAACAGGCTGACAACTGGTTTAACCATAGAATGATGTTTCCGACTGGGTTCCGGAGGTCAAACGGCAGTCGCTCCACGTAATAACTGAAATTCTCCGACTGGTCTCCACCTTGTCGTGGTGGGGGGGCTGAGTACGTCCCGGTAGGGCGCAGAGGGCGCAAGGGAAAAGGTAACACCCAGAGATTGGCGACTCTGGGTGCCCTTAGTACTGAGTACCGGGGGAAACTAAGAGGTACCTGTGAAGGGCGCAGTGGGCGGGCCAGGAGGGACCGTCCAGCAGCGCCAGTAGGGTCTTAGGCAGCGGGGGCAGGGGGCCCCTGCTGTCTAACCATGGACCCTTCGAAAATTCAGCCACACACGCTATGGTCGCACAAGGAGGTAGGAGGGGCGCATCCACTGCGTCTCTCTGAGAAGGTCCTCCCGGTTTTGAGGACGTTGGTCGTAGGCGGGGTGTGAGAGCTGCAATCCAGGTACTGGCGCCCCGACTCTTTCTAAACTAGCGGCGGGCGTCATCGGAAGATTTTTAGTGGGTATTACTGCTGGCGATCGTGTCTGCCGGTGGTGAGTCCCACACACCTCACTCGGTCCCCCTTTGGCCGGGAGACAGCGCGTAAATGCATTTGGTTACCGACGTCAAAAAAAAAAACGAGCAGACCCTGGGCCCTAAGCTTAAGTCTAGTCTAGGGCAACCGGGATAATGCTAGGATATGATGATATATTACATATGTATACTATTGTATATTTCTGTCTGTGGTGAGACGGCTCCAGCTAGGTGGAGTGACGATATACGCAAAACGGCTCGCAGCTGCTGGATACGAAAAACGGATGATCGAGCTCAGAAGCGTACCATTGGAGAGGCTTATGTCCAGCAGTGGACGAATGTAGGCTGATGATGATGATGATGATGAAGTAACAACTCTAATAATAATTATGTTCCCAACACCTGTGCTCAACAAAACATTCTTATAATAATCCTTTATTGCGCATAAAACATAAATAGATTACAAATGGTTTGTAAAAACTTAAAGTACAAAGGTGGTCTTATCTCTAAAAGAGATCTTTACCACCCAACCTATAAGTTGTGTATAAATCTGTAGGTACGGGATTAAATTTGGCATTTGGTATTCCTTAAGCTATTTTGGCACAAATCTTTTACCTGTTTTAATAATATAGATACATCACGCTGAGATTTAACATGGCTGCCGGTTTATTAATAAAGCTCAATCAATTTATTATAAACATGCTGATTTAGCAGGGGTTCCCAACTTTTGAGCATAAAGATGTTTGAGGCGCATAGGGTATAAGAGTGCGCACCCTGCTTTATATACTTTGAAATTTTATTGCAATTAAATATTTTTATATAATATAAAAAATACATTACAGGATTTTAATGTAAACAATAATTGAAATATTATTTAGTAGAATTTGCCCGCGGCTTACAGTTTATCCTATAATTGGACATTATGATTATTTTTATTACTTTTACCTTAAAAAAATAATCATTTCTCGTCCATCTTTTCAACTCCTTCGAAGGCAATTTTTGATATTAAACTATCGTATATCCTTTCCTGGTTTTCCTAAGTGTTACATTTATATCCAATTTACAATTTTAAGTAAATCGGTTCTTTAAAACAGATTTTGCTTCCATCAAAATAAAATTAAAATGTAATTTTATTTGTAAAAAAAATCTCAAATCTTTGCAACTGTTTATAATAACTAAATAAATATCCATAACACAAATGTAAAATGAATGTAAAAGCATACTGAATTTTTATAAATATCATTTTATTGAAGTGTAGGTACCTACCCAACGATTGCATAGTTGGGTATCTCTGACCTGTGGGCGTAATATAAGCGTATTTCTTTATACTTTTGTGCACTATTATATGTGCAACTAGTTTTTTTATGTAACTCGTCATAGTAACTACATCCCGGCTGATGGTAAGCAGATGATGCATTCAAAAGAAATAGAATAGTCCATATCGCTGAATACGCGCGATAACAAACATTCGTACTCACGACGCAATGATGATAATTGACGCGGATATAGTATGTATATAGCAAGCTGTTCAAGAGGTTTAAAGTCTTCTAGAACAGATAACACTCCTCATTCGAGCATTATCCCAGTTGCCCTAGACTAGTTGATCCGTGTTATAACTGAAATTCAGCCAAATCTTGTTTATACCAGTGAGCAGACCAGCTTAAGGGTGTGTAAGAACCAATAGAATCGCTACATTAACCTAGCTTCTTTTCTTTTATTGTACTTTTATTGATTTGAAGACATAATTTGAAAAAAACCGAGATGAGTTTCTTGGGGCATTCTTCTCAGTCTCGTTGCCTTTTTGGAAGCCTCATTAAAGTCACCAACAGACTGACTGACGGACAATCTCCTCCTACCTTTAGAATCAGGACAGGCTGACTGACAGATCCCCCCGATAGGAGTCACCGGCAGACTGACATATCTTAGGAAAGTCACAATAGACCGATAAACTGACAAACTTTGACAAATTCTGACTATGAACCCATTTGCTTATATTTCTTTATTATGGTACCGCTCATATCTCTTTCATTGTTGTTTAAAAATATTTCGAATTTCCATTTTGAATAAATAAAAAATAAAAATAAAATAAAATAAAAATAAAATAAAATTTTGTATGTGAATGTTTGACGAATCTATATGATCATATTGATCTTAAAGACAATAAGGTATGTTTTATTTTTTATTATGTCTCGCAGCGCAGCATCCTTGCTCATCTTTGATGGAAACGCACCCTTAAGCTAGTCTGCTAACTGGTATAAACAAGATTTGGCTGAAATTCAGTTATAACACGGATCAACTAGTCCTAGGCAACCGGGATAATGCTAGAATGATGAGTGTTATCTGTCATAGAATATATTTTGACAACCGATATGGCGTGGAGATCAGAATACCTGCCCTTCACTCCAAAGGTCGTGGGTTCGATTCCCACACAGGACAAATCTTTGTGTGCATGAATATGAATATTTTTTCTGGTCTGCGTGTTTTCCTATGTAAATTAAGTATATATTTACAAAAAAAAGGTATTTAAGTATGTTTTTCCGTATTTTAGTATCCATAAAACAAGTTCTTAATGATACTTATCTTGGAACTAAATAATTTGTGTGATGGTAAGAGAATATTTATTTAAATATTTATTTATTTTTAGAAGCATATAGAATTTCAGTTATTTCACGGATCAACTGCCGTCAACTGCAACCCACAGGGAAACACAATTCTATGGTTAAACCAGTAGGAAATTAGAAGGCACTGACTTCCTAATAGCGACTACTAGCGACAGTTAGCACTGCCACCTAGTTAACTAAGGAGTGTGGAAACAAGGTACTTGTACTTTAAGTATATACTACAAAATGATGTAAAATTTTCTGTATTTCATTCGCATAATCTTTACATAATCTTATAAAAATAATAATTAAGGACTTTCTAAATAATAATAATAATTAAGTACATAGTTGCTCTTATGTTGTCTTCTATCTCGGCGATTATTATACAAAGCAATAAACCACATTCAGTAATGTAAACTTTAAACAAAATAAGTACTGTTAAAATTGTACAATTGATACTGACTGATTCCGGTAAAAAATTAATCTCGGGAACCAACAAATTGGCACACATGACAGGAATTGTACATGTACGATTGCGTTCGCAAAGGGCTCATTATTCATTATAGAAAAAGGTAACGCGATATAATAGTAGAGCAAATGGTTAAGCTAGTTAACCCACTCCACGCCCGTTAGCCCGGGACAGCAAATTTTAACGTTTAGAAAACCCACTTTGGCTTCTATACAAACTGAGATTCTTGCATAGAACGTTAAAATCTGTCTCAACGCTACTGAGAGCGATTAAATGGGCAAATGCTTTAAAGGGCCTGTTTCACAATGTCCAAGTAATTTCCTATTTCTATTTAATTCCGTATATGTATATTTAATATTATAACTGCAGAGTCCTACCAAGTATCTCATAATTAGACATTGTGAAACAGGCGTTAAAGGACGAATTTTATCTATAAGCCGGCGGAGCTTCAGGCTGGATCACGATTGTGGTTTGAGCAGGAGGGTTGTTGGTCACGTGGTGGTGGTGGACCACTTGCTGGGAAGGTGACTTGCCACAGCAGTCGCAGCAGATACAAGGAAGGCAGCAACAGCAGCAAGGTCGAAGCGACACGTTACACCCCATTCTGGAAAATTTACGTTAATTATTTTGTTTGTATATTTTATATGATTGATGGTGGGAGAGTTATACCGTCTATTTTTCATTATATCCTAGCATTAAATAATAAATAATTAATTAATAAATATTTCTGACAATTACACCAATTATTTAGTTCCAAGATAAGTATCATTAAGAACTTGCGTTATGGATACTAAATAACGGATAAACATATTTAAATAATTTTTTTTTGTAAATACATACTTAATATACATAGGAAAACACCCAGACCAGAACATATATTCATATTTATAAACACAAATATTTGTCCTGTGTGGGAATCGAACCCACGACCTCAGGTGTGGAGTGCGAATATACTCGCCACCACGCCATATCGGTCAAATAATTGCTGGTTGAAAAGTTATACCGTCTTTCTGTCATCATATCCTAATATTATCCCTGTCTTCATAGTTTTAATCTTAGAGCCTCAGGATCTGTTTACTTATTTAACCAAATTTTGGCTGCATTTAAGTTATTATACGGAGCGACTGCCGTCTGACCACCGCCAGAGTCAAACACCGTTCTTTGTATGAAGTATATCGCCTTTTTGTATAATATATTTATCCTAATCGCAGAGATGCGCAAGCGCAGCGCCACTATAGAGAGCTCCAGTGAAGGGCGCGCAACTCTAGCTCTAAATCCTGTATGCTGTCGCGGACCGCTGGGACTCGCCCTTGCTCCATTTAGCCGCATACTTGCGCGTTCTCTAGTTTAATTTTGTGTATGTAAATTTAACAAATACAAATACAAAATATTTATTGCTAAACCATAATGTGTACGTAGTGTTATACAATTTGAAAACCAATTTTATTGATACGCAACTTTAAGAATGAAGTGAGGGGAGATACAATAAATTATTATCGCAAAACAAATTTAAAAATTAACAAAAATAATACTTGTTGAAACAAAAACTTACTTCATTTAACTTTTCAATTCTTGCAATTAATTTTTAAGTAATTTTACGTCTGTAAAAAAATAATGTATTTAATTTTGTATAGGTAAACATAGTTTTTTTTTATTGTGCATATCTCTTACCTATTCTTGTTTTATCTATCTGTTTTCTCATAAGGTTGACTGGAAAAGATCTCTTATAGAGATAAGTTTGTCTTTGTGCATACAAATAAATACAAATACAAATTATTTATTGCTAAACCATAATGTGTACATAGGTGTTATACAATTTTGGAACCAATTTTATGGACCCTGTCGGGTACGCAACTTTAAGACTGAAGAGAGGGGAGTTGCAATCAATAATCATCAAAATACTTAAAACAAATAAAAAATTAACATTAATAAAACTTGTTAAAACAAAAACTTACATCATTTAACTTTTTTAATTCCACTAACTATCTCCAAAAATTACAAAAATATATTAATCTTGGCGGTTAAAACATGTACTTTACATGCACATGTACTTTTTTATGTAATATTTTGATATTTTTAAATTATGTGCAATAAAAAGTTTAAATAAATAGATATTAAGTAGGTACCTTTGTTACTAATCATTATTAGTCATTGATACTCGAATAAACGAATTTATTATTGATATAATGGATAAAATTAACAGTTATCAATATCTTCTTATCAAAAAATAACGACTAAGTTATATAGGGAAATATATTCATAACAAAATTCTTTTATCATTTAAAAGATAATGTGTTTGATGTGTTTTATGATTTATATCATTTCTAGTTACTCTTATCAAAGCTTATTTTATTAGCATTATAGCTCCATTTCGGTTTTTGTGATTTTCTATAACAATTATTTTATGCCGTTATAATGGTATGCGCGGGGAAAATTTATATTATATTATATTATTATATATTACTTCTGTATTAAGTTGACATTAAATATTTTTGTGAATAGAAATTAGAGTTGACAGTCTTCACATTTCAGAATGCACGTTAAGAGGTTGATCCATATTAACACGATTTGGTAGTTGTCAAGCCCAGTTCAAACTCTAACAGCGATACCTCCAGAGCATTCAACGAAAACGAAAGTAAACGAAAAATAGAACCCATTTGAGCATTCCTCCCTTTTTGCCTTAACAGTAGTGTCCATAACTAAGACTATAAATAATTTATATGACATCTGACACTGAGGAAAAAAAAACTGATCACAACATAATTTTAATAATGTGTGTAAAGTAAGCGTATGTTAGGTATGTTCCTTAATATTTCCAAGACAACACGGCGGCATTCAATATACTGTCACGAAATGCTGGAATAACATCCTCCGCCTCTAAGGAATTGCCACTCAGTCAGAATATTTAAATCAAAATACCTACAAATTGCATCTACCGAATTGTCAAATGTCTTTTTAAAAACTCAGTGTTCTGTGTTTTTGTCTTTCACATTTATTGACATACAAAATTAATGAATGTAGACTTATTATTAAGCTATTGCATAGCTTCTATCGTGGACCGAATCCAAAAATTCCGTAACGAAAAAAAACCTAACCCTCCCCACTCCGACCGGCACAACGGTGATACATTTTAGTTTTTAGTTCCATCTATCGATAAATAGCAGAAATTTTAATGACTTTTGAAATATCACGATTGTCTCTTTAGTTCAGCAACCCGCCTTTAGGTGGCATTGGTTTTATCTGGTGGCTAAAATTTGTTTTCTTATCAGTCACCACGCTCAAAGTGTAACTTGAATTAATATCAAAGAAATAAAAATTGCATAAATAAATAATTATAATTGCATAAGTTAATATAATAAATGCTATGCAATAGCTTTTTTATGTTTATATTATATATGATTTATTCGTAACCGTAAGTTTGAACAAAACCAATAGGTTCGCGCCATTTGTTACCTACTGAAACGGTTACCTCGGAAGATCAGCATCGTGCCACCGTTTTAATACTCATAATCATCTCAGCTCATTAACGTCCCACTATTGAGCACGAGCCTCCTCTCACGGATTGGCGGAGTCAGGTGTGTGGCGTCCTACTTTTAGAATTTTTCAAGCTGCCCAATTAGGCATCTAACATGGCTTAACGACTACCACATTTAGTCTTAACGTGCCTTCCGAAGCACGGAAACGCTTGATATCAAATGCTACACTTACAGTCACCCATCCATGGACTGACCACTGTAAACTCTGCTTTACTTCGGTGATCGTCTCCGACCACCGAGCATGGTGGAGCTACGAGCGCTTCCACTAGTTATCAAAATATGTTGTAAATTATACCTACTTCGTGCTTATTTTATTTTATTTAGTGTATTAAATGTTATTTATTACTTAATACTTGTATTGAATAAACATTTTTCTTATTCTTATTCTTACGAAAGTGTGTTTTTTTGGTGACACTTTTTAAAGGTTGCACTACATTTTTTTTTGGTGATATTTTATATTAGTTTACAAACACAGTTAAGATCTTAATTTATTTCTTATCTTATACACTTTAGGAATTTACCTAGGACTTTAAACGTATCTAGACCAAGTGCCAACGCATTATCTGATATATTGAACTGACACTTAATATATTTTCTATTGTATTGTATGCGTTGACGTTCAAAGTGTTATATAGTTTCCTGTCTAGGCTATCATTTACCTTTCACAGTTTGATAAACAATGCAAACATTTATTGAAGGGAATCAGAAAAGTCAGTGTATGTTTCAAATAAGTTCCCGCTCAACCTAAAATTGTCAAATAGCGCTGACTGTTCATCATCACAGCCCATTAACGTCCCACTACTGAGCACGAGCCTCCTCACACATATCAAGGTGTGAGGGTATTAGGTCATACTCCACCACGCTGACCCAGTGCGGTTTGGCGGGGGCAGGTGTATGGCGTCCTGCTGTTAGAATTTATCAAGCCGCCCATGAGGCCTCTAACATGGCTTAACGACTACCACATGTAGTGATAACTGGGACCAACGGCTTAACGTACCTTCCGAAGTACGGAAGCGTTCGATATCAAATGCCACACAAACGGTCACCCATCCAAGGACTAACCTCTGTAAACTCTGCTGTACTTTTGTGATCGTTTCCGACCACCGAACACCGCAAAGCTACAAGCGCTTCACACCGCAGAGCTACGATCGCCAATTGTTGGCTATTCGTAATATGAAATGCAATTGTACAAAATACTTAACCTAAGTACAATATATATAGTAATGTAAAAAAGATACTATTTCCATAATAGGTACATATTTCTGTAGAAACAGGTAAAGACTCTCCGTCCACTTGATACGAAACAAGCACACACTCTTAGCTTCATTCACGCTCATTTACCCTCTCAAACACTTCCGTCAGTCGTCAGTTATATTTATAACTATTTACTAATTACTTAATACAAATGACAAAAGAGACATAACGTAATAGGTTGGGGAAAAAGTCTTTTCGTATTTTTGTATGAAAAGTCAAGACATTTTTTTCAAAGTTTATTTACATTTATTTACAATATATATGTACCGTTTTGTTGAATAACTTTCTGCCATTTTGTGGGCAGAGACATTATCCCGTTACTGTAGAAACTTTGGGACTTCTGATCAAAAAACGGGACAAATAGTTTTGGCAGTCCTCTCTTGAGGTCAACCTTACAGAACCTAAAGAATTCTGCAGAGACCGAAACAGGTGAAAATCTGAAGGCGCAAGGTCAGGGCTATATGGTGGATGCACTAGGACCTCCCAGTCGAACTCTCTTAATTTTTGCTGAGTGGCTAAAGATGTGTGTGGTCTAGCGTTATCGTGATGAAAGACCACACCCTTCCTGTTGATCAATTCCGGCCGTTTTCTCTCGACTGCTTCCTTTAATCTCATCAGTTGCTGGCAGTAAAGATCAGAATCGATGGTTTTGCCGGGCGGTAAAAGCTCATAATAAACAATGCCCTTCCAATCCCACCATACACACAGCATCACCTTATTTCGTGTTAGGCCAGGTTTGGCCACAGTCTGTGAAGCCTGGCCAACTTTCGACCACGACCTTTTTCGCACGTTCTTGTCGTACGTGATCCACTTTTCATCGCCAGTTATCAATCTCTTCAAAAACGGCTCGGTTTCATTACTTCTCAATAATGAATCGCAAATGAGTACACGGTTCATTAAGTTTCTTTGAGTGAGCTCGTGTGGCACCCAAATAACGAGCTTTTTTGTATAACCAGCTTTCTTCAAATGGGTCAAAACTGTTTTGTGGTCAATTCCCAGTTCTTCAGCTACATCGTAACTACTAATATGCCGATCTTGCTCCACTCTTTCAAAAATGGCGTCCATTTTATTCGTAACAGGGCGACCAGAGCGAGGTGCATCTTTAACATCAAAATTTCCGGACTGAAAACGTTTGAACCAAATTTGTGCTACTCTTACTGACACTGCATCAGGTCCATAAACATCACAAATTTTTTTCACTGCTTGAGTTGCATTTTTGCCTTTTTTATAATAAAATTTTAAAATGTATCGAATTTCTTCATTAGATTTACTCATTTTTACGGAGAGAAAAACAAATGAAAAATAGCGGGAAACAACTTTTTTTAATTTTTTTCTTTTCTTTATAATGGAACCTTTTTAATGTTACCAAAACCAGTCAGACACAAATAGTACAGTCAAAAAAATTTTATAATAAGTTTATACCTACGTTATGCGAAAAGACTTTTTCCCCGACCTAATATGTTACTGACCTTTATATAATATATGCTTACGAACTTAACGGTTGCTTATTCTATCAAAAATATTTTTATTCTTACTAAAAAGTGGGTTTTATAAAAATGCGCTGCAATGGTCGTTCAAACAACTTACAACTTACCTTTAAGTTTATCTTGGCTGAGGGTAACCTGGATACTGTGGGTATGGTTGCGGAGGGTACGGCTGCGGAGGGTATGGCTGCGGAGGGTAGGGATATTCTTGCGGCCCGGGCGGAGGCGGGTAGTAGCCAGGATCATTCACGACCGTCGGTTGATGCTGCACTATAATTGTCTGCTGCGGAGTCGGATCTTGCTGTCCACAGGCGTTCGGGCACAAGCAAGGCACCAGGCAACAAGCACTTAGTGCCAAGCAGCAAGGATTGACAGAACAGTCCCCGCAATCGCCACAGTCGAAGGACAAACAGATACCCATGCTTCTATTACACTGCTGCCTCTCAACTAAAACTTTAAATTTAATAGGAATATGTGACTAACCCGAGCAAGCTATCTATTGTAATCTGTAAGCTCCAACCTTATTTTGAACAAAATAAACGTGAATATCGTAATTAAGCCAATACGAAATGGCGGATTTTATCACGGGACTTTATCGTTGAGAGGTGAGTTTGTACTTATCTGTTGATAAAAGTGATAATAACATGAGCAATCTCAATTTCCCGAACTGTGTGTTATATATAATGATAATTATACTTCAAATTCCATTTTTGTTAAGCGACTTATTAATCTCAAATTGAAATATTATATTGATGAACAATGAATATATTAAAATAATAATTTTGATTTATTCTCTTGTTTCTTGAGCTGAAAACGGAAATGATGACATTTCTTACAAAAAATTCAATTGATTTGATACATTCAATGATATCAAGGGCTCGTAACTCCGCGGTGCTAGGTAATGAAAATCACCAAAGAAAAGCAGAGTTCACGAAAGCCGGTCCGCTGAAGGCACGTTAAGCCGCTGGTCTCTGTTACCACTTTACGTGGAAGTCGATAAGCCATGATAGAGGCGTAATTGAACGCTACACTCCTACCTTCAATCCACACTGAGTCTGAGTCCGAGTTGTGGAGAATCCTAAGCCCTCTAACCTTGATTCGTAGTGCGTGCTCAGTAATAGGCCGTGAATGGGCTGAGATAATCATGATAATGTTTAGTAGGTACCCAACCTTTGCTGAGTTCGGGGCTAGACGAAAATTACCATTACAAAGAATAATTATCAAATATTTAAGTACTGTAATAACTACATTGATCAGGCACGGGGGAAGGGGCGAAGAGTAGCAGCGTCACCGCCGGTCAACAACAGCAGAGGGGAGTTTAAGTCGTTTATTTGTCAAAAACGATATATTAAGTAACATAGGAATCTAGCCTAGGTATGCTGGGTAACAGATGGGTACTGTTTCATAGGCGTATAAGCGGTACGTAGTGTCACCGCTATATCAAGGAATACCCTGAAAGCTTATCTTCGGATGTTAGGAAACACTTTAAAGGCGCCATTTAAAATAGGTCAGCGCCATCTATTAGCAACAAGTTGATATAAATATTATAATGATGTGGTTATGTTATGTTAGTAAGTTAGTAATTGTGAATGTTTTATATACGTAGAACATTAATATTAGGTTTTTCTTGTTTGAAGTGGTTTTTGAATTTTTTTTCATTATGTACTTGCACAATATCATTGAAGATATTGACTACAATTCAGCCATACTCTTACTATAATTGACCGATTTGGCGTGGAGGTCAGTATACCTGCACTTCACTCCAGAGGTCGTGGGTTCGATTCCCACACAGGACAAATCTTTGTGTGCATCAACATGAGTATTTGTTCTGGTCTGGGTGTTTTCCTATGTATATTAAGTATATATTTACAAAAAAAAAAAAATTAAGTATGTTTATCCGTTCTTTAGTATCCATAACACAAGTTCTTAGTGATACTTATCTTGGAACTAAAGAATTGGTGTGATTGTAAGAGAATATTTATTTATTTATTATTTATTTATAACTAAACATATGAATATTACAGATTAGATACTCCTGAGATCGCATAATTATCAGGTAGTTTTCTGTTGACTGTCTAATTTAACTCCCGAATAAATGATTAAATGTATATAATTTAATTCAGCTCATCACAGTGCATCTTTTTTTATAGCAACAAAGTACTTACATTCTATCGTTAGTAGTACATTTGCTATGTAATGATTATTCCCAAACAAACAACATATTAATTAAATTTCACAACAGCTTTTAACTTTTAGGCGAGGTAGAACCCAAACGACTCACTTGAAAACGTCAAAATAAAATATAAATTAGAAAAAAAAACTAAATATTACTAGACTGAAATCACGAAGCTTAGATTTATTTACATGCAAATAAATAAAAATTGGGTGTAAGTGAATCTAAGAGCCAGTTCCGAGCCCCCGCTCTGTAAGAAGAATTGACAAGAAACTCACAGGCTATGCTCTCTTAAAATTGTCACAGTACATTCCTTATCAGTGTTCTTCGTTTTCTTATCAGTGTTCAAATCAAATATTATTTCAGATACAGTCATTCCTTGTTATCCTACTGTTAGAGCAGTTGGTTTTGGAGCCTCGGGCCCCGGGCATAACCGAATATAACGAACAGAACAGCATTAATTTTATGGTTGAAAACTAAAATTAGCAATCTTTCTTTTACGTCGGTAACAAATGCATTTACGCACTGCCTCCCGGCCAATGGGGGGGACCAAAAGGGGAGTGTTGGTAAGAGTACGGGGGCCAGTACTTGGATTGCAACGTCTGACACCCCGCCCGCGGCCAACGTACCCCGGGCTAAAACCGGGAGGACCTAATCAGAGAGACGCAGTGGACGCTCCCCTCCTACCTCCTTGTGCGACCATAGCGTGTGTGGCTGACTTCTCGTAGGGTCTATAGTTAGACAGCAGGGGTCTTCTGCCCCTGCTGCCTGAGACCCTCCTGGCGCTTCTTGACAGGCCCTTCTGGCCCGCTCGCTCCGCCCTCCACAGGTCCCTCTTAGTTGCTCGCCCGGGAGTCAGTACTAAGGGCACCCAGAGTCGCCAACCTCTAGATGCTATAATTTCCCTCCGGCCTACTGGAGGTACTCAGCCCCCTTTCCACGCCAAGGTGGAGACCTGTGTGGGGGGGGGGGAAGACCTAAGGAACCCAAGCCAACCTCACCTCGCAAACGGTGCACCTGCCGATCAACACACTAGGCTCTGACAAACCTAACAGTTCCCGGTAAGCGGCAATAGATACCTATGACGTGGAACCAACTTTATAATTGGCGAAATGTTGGTATATAATATATCTCTGCCTACCCCTTTGGGGAAAGAGGCATACATAACATGATTTTGACGATCGATTTGGCGTGGAGGTCAGTACACCTGCAATTCACTCCAGAGGTCGTGGGTTCGATTTCCACACAGGACAAATCTTTGTGTGCATGAACATGAATATTTGTTCTGGTCTGGGTGTTTTCCTATGTATATTAAGTATGTATTTACAACAAAAAAAAAAGTATTTAAGTATGTTTATCCGTTCTTTAGTATCCATAACACAAGTTCATAGTGATACTTATCTTGGAACTAAAGAATTGGTGTGATTGTAAGAGAATATTTATTTATATTATTTATTTATTTATATGTATGTATGTATGTATGCCTTGTACGCAATGCAATAATAAATGTTTTCATGCCTGATATAGATATATTTTAGTCTTAATACGAAATAATTATATTGCCGATATCAGTAAGCCACGCCCATGGAGTCATAATTTCATACAGGCGCATTTTGACAGCAATTGTCGATGTGTCCTCTGAAGGTCCTCCGAGGTAACCTAACTAACCCACGAAGTGCTTTGGTAGCAATTTTTTCAGTGAAAACTAAAAATTGTTTACCATCATTCACAATTTGCCAAGCTGTTTTGTAAAACGACGCATTCTAGAATCTGCCTACGACATATGTACCAAAGTTAAGACCTATATTAGACATTTTATAATAATTATCATTTATTTACCATAATGTTTACAGACATACATCTTATTTTAAAGAGAATTCTGAGCTAAACTTGTATCACAGTTTTATCACTAGTCTAGTTATGAAACTAATGTTTTTGTAAGAATATATTGTTATTATGTTGTAACTATAAATAAATATTAACAGCGAGGTTTGATCTCTCGGTACAACCCACTAGATAATAAATTCACTTCTATTTCCCATTTTTAGTAACAAACATAAAAATTTACTTCTAACATTATTTTTATGAAACAAATTCTACAAATAGCATGAAATGCAGAGCGTGACAAAACAAGTACCTAGTTAGACCACATTTTAACTAATTAGAACACAGAATTATTTACCAACAACTCACACTAAATACCACAATATGTACAACACATACAAGTTAATCGAAGCGTGAACGACCATTGCTGTTAAAGGCAAAAACAAAAATATTATAAATAATTATCTGTTACCTGTAAATTTTTATGCAACACTAAACACGTAGACCACTTAGAAATTCAGTGTGAACTATATAAAGTCGTAGGTACTGTATGTAGGTATTTACAGTGTATTGTGAAAAGTATGACTTCGTGTATGAGTCAATGCAGCTCTGTGACACGTCACTGTAGAGCAGAATGAAACTGACTATGACAAAATGGATTCCACTCCGAGTTTTTCCCTGCGGCGCTATCAGAACAGTCCAAGGGCCAGTATATTTTTGCATTTACCTCTTAATTAGCTGCATAAAACTGAATGAAATGAATCCTTTTGACTGCACAAATAAGATACGAGAAAGAAATTCCTTTACTTATAAGCTGTACCGTTGTAAATGTTTTTTATAAATAAAATTTCTTATAACTTTTAAGTGTGCAATAAACTAGTGATCAGTGTTTTGCTCTCACAGAGCAAAAAAGCGCTGTAGCGCTGCGGCACACATGCACACCATGCGAATGTTTTACTTTTAGTTTTTATTCTTACTTTCATTTTCTTTATTATAGCAATTTTGTTTTTTTTTTTGTTTTATATGCGTGTGTGTCTTTCGTTGCAATAAATATTTTATCTTCTATAAATTATAGAATTTATTTCTAAATATTTCTTTGCCTTTTGTAATCTATATCCTCTATAAGTATAAATGTATAAGGGAATGAGTCCTCATAAGTAACCACATGTGTCCACGGTTAGTTCTGACTATAACTTGAAGGTCTTGTGTTACACTATGGAATGGAATAAAATGATTGAGTATTCTAATTAGCTTTGACATCCGACATACCTACTTAGTTTTATGAAAAAAAAATTACAAATAATTGTGTGTTAAAATATGTGTTACATCACATAGTACAAGTTCTGCTTAGTTTGGGACTAAAGCGTAGTGATATATCTGAAAATATTTTTTTATTTGTTATTTTTATATAAGTTCATAGTTGTACACTAGTAGACGTCGGCTCTTGGACTACAATTCACGGTGGGCTACGCATAATTCGCTAGGAGATAGCGTTTATTGCGTCAAAGTCACTTTATTGCACACATTGTTTTTAACGAGTATAAAATTTTCCGATTTGAACAGAAAAAAATTTACTTGCTTTTTTAAAGATTAAAAATATTTTATTAATCAAAATATATACCGTTAATGTCATGGTCTATACTTGTGATTGAATACTAATTGTGGCTGGTTTGTTCTTTGAGCTGGTGGACGTAGTAAATTGGTTACTGGAGCAGGAGTGTTTAGCATCGACATCTGACATACTACTTTGTTAAGAAAGTACCGTGAAAAAATCAATAATAAACAAAAAAAAAATATTCATCCAAATTTATTATATCACTTTCTATTATATCAATTCTAACTCGATCATTTCAGGTGTAAATGAATACGAGCTTAAAATGATAACCTAAATCTCTTTTCACTTACCAAAAAAAATGTTTTAAAATTAACAAGCAAGTACCAATTAGCAACAAGTACGAAGAAGTCGGTTCTTGTACTACAATGTATGAGTTCGCTACGGTTTATTCTCTAGATGAGATTATAAATTGCGTCAGAGTCATACTACTCTACGTCACGTTGAAAACGAGAGCGAATCGAGCAACCGTAGCGAGTGCTTCTTTTAAACAAAATTAAGGCCATTGCCATGAATTGCTTGGCTATAATGTTAATTAGTTACTTAACATGCAATCTCCGACGCTCCGAAGGCTAAAGCCGGTGCAAATTTTTAAGTATTGAGTATCTAAAGTATCTATCTGGTGCCGAGTGGTACCAGCCTAGAAAAGTGCCCGGCTTAGATACCCCTTCTCATCTTACGGGGAGTCGTAAGAGTCGACGAAGATAAATCCTGCCGTATGATGGACAGCAGCGTCATCCTGAGTACTGGCTTAAACTGCGATCACCGACCCGTCTGCGCATTGTGGTGATTATGGGCAAATATGACCAATAGAATGTAATTTATGCGGATTCTAACAATCCAATGCCAATCCGCACCGTCCGCATCCGTTTGCGTTGTGGATATTTTTTTTTTGTTATACGTCGGTAAAAAAATGCATTTACGCACAGCCTTCCGGCCAAAGGGGGACAGAAAGGAGGTGTGGGGCTTACCACCGGCATACGCGACTGCCAGCAGTAATACCCACTAAAAATCTTCCGACGACGCCCGCCGCTTGTTGAGAAAAAGGCGGGGGCCAGTACCTGGGTTGCAGCGTCTGACACCCCGCCTGCGGCCAACGTCTCCTAGACCAAAACCGCGAAGACCTCCTCAGAGAGGCGCAGTGGACCCGCCCCTCCTACCTTCTTGTGCAACCGACTTCCGATATGTGGCCGACTTCCCGGAGGGTCCATGTTTAGAAAGCAGGGGCCTCCTGCCCCCACTGCCTAAGACCCGCCTGGTGCTGCTTGACGGGCCCTCCTGGCCCTCCCACTGCGCCCTCCATAGGTCCCTCTTATTTTCCCCCCCGGTAGTCAGTACTAAGGCCACCCAAAGTCGCAAATCTCGGTGGAGACTTGTCCGGGGGGGCTGGTGGATATGAACCAATACCCTCTTACCTTGGTTTGTAAGTGTCTAAACACACTATGTCGAAGATACGCGACTGAAGTTCCGCGGCTGATTTTACATTCGGAGGTATTCGGCTGATATGACACACCATAAGTCCCTAACTTACGCGGCAGAAACTTAGTTGCGCAACTTTGTGTGTGTATTCAGTAAAAGTGATTCTATAGGGATTCCGTTTTTCCTTTATTGGTACTGAACCCTAAAAAGGGACAAGTCCGAATTATACTCTCTCAAAGAGGGTTCCGTACCTTTAACACATTAATTCCTTATCTTGTCCCTTCTAGTTACTCCATATATAAATTTCAATATTCGTATAAAATAGGGTTACCTGCAGAAGCTCCAATAACGACAATCTCTGGCTTTGGGTGGACCGGAAGGTTGTGTAGCGATACCGTTCAAGCGATGAACCGAACGTAAAAATGAATGAAATCCTGAATCGCGCAAACAACAAATGAATTTGACTAATAACAACCGAAGATGGCGACGACGGGAGGCTGAGCGGGGAACATGAAGTTCAACCAATCAGAGCGCGAGGTGCGTTCTGTCGCATGCCATTTTACAATCTGACGGTTTGTCTTCTATAGATTATAATCTATCGAAAAATAATGCGTTAAATTGTGAGCGGTTTGTTACGGATCACAATTTTTCGACAGATTACAATATCGCGGGATAGATTATAATTTAACGTTATTTACAATTTTACGGTGACATATACAACACCCAACCATCTTCGGTTGGGCCGCGGACCCCGGGCATATTCATCCGCCCAGTGGAAAATCTTCCCTTAAGTGGGGAATACAACTCGCTCCCCACAGATGTGTCACACTTTTACTGCCCTTTGTTTCTTATTCTACTTAAGACATACTTATTACTATGTTTCAATGATATGGTTCAGTCTTGATGACTTACTATAATTATGTATTCAAATATAAAATTATCTATTACGTCGGATTTTATTAAGACAGAACTCCAAACTGTACGGGTAATGGATATTTTTATCAACAAAACATCGATAATGAAATGAGGTATTTATTAATTATGATAATTGTTTTAATAATGAAATGTATAAGAATGGTTGTTGTTTATGGTTGGTTGATTAACGTTCAAATAACATTTCTGTTTTTGTACATAAATAATAAGTTAAAGAGTTATTCTAATAGTGTAACTAAGCACGATTTACATCAGAAAATATGTTTTTAGGGATCTGTAGGTACCAACCAAGAAAACCCTAAACTTTTATAGTATCATTTTGTTGTCCCTATTGTCCAAAAACGCATGGTGGTATTAAGTTCAAATGAACATCTAGTACTAATTATCGTGCACGAAGAGCTCATAGAACGGTTCTAGCTAGTCGAAAACGATCACCGAAGTAAAGCAGAGTTGCCAGAGGTCAGTCTTTGGATGGGTTAACGTTTGTGTGGCATTTATTATTGAGCCCTTGGGTGTTTTGGAAGGCACTTTGATGATGTTGATTATAAGTATAAATCTATTTGTCACTGAACGTGTTAGTGGCTACCTAAAGACGTTAGTGACAGGTATCATATCATACCATATCATTAGTAGGTGAATAGGGATCCTACCAAGACCTTAGGAGTCGAAGCCAACCTTACCTGCAAGTGGTGCACCTGCCGATCAACGGACGAGTCTCTGTGGATCATAACAGTGCCCGGTAAGCGGCAATAGGCTCGCCACCTATTACGTGGTACCATCTATATAATTGGCGAAATGTGGGCGTTTGACATGCCCTACCTCTACGGGGAAACAGGCGTGAATGTATGTTTGTATGTGGATATGTAGAAGGTAGTAGACGGCCAGGCCAATACGGAGGCCCTGTTGGGCGGCTTGAAAGTTATTAACTGTCGGATGCCACACACCTGCCTTCGAAAATCCGCAATCAGTAGTGGGCATATAAATTTAAATAATAAGTCACTAGAAATGGTATGTGCCGCGTAAAACTATCGGAACACATGTCGCCAATTTGAAAATTTAAGTTTGAGATTGACGTTGCTGTGTGAGTTTTAATTGAAAACTGTACATTATATAAATTAAAATTATAATTTATTTATTTACAAAATTAGTTGTAATGTATAAAAGAGTGTAAAAGAGACTGTGACCCACAGACAAATCAGTCAAACGGTTTTGTGGGATATGTTTTTATATAACTTGTATTATTTAAAGGAAATAAACGTTTTATCTATCTATCTATTGATTGTATGTAGTGAGGTACAATTCAGATATATATAACGAACGCTATTGGCAATATAATTAATAGTTCTGAATGCATTGATGCCATACGATACACCCGTACGCCAGCGATTTTTCGCGCGCACTTAACTTGTATTATTATTATTAAAACTGGGTAATTATTGGGCTGAGTTACTGTCGAATAAACACTAAATGAACAAATAAAACATGCACAAACTATAATTTAGTCAGTAAGTATAAGCCTTTTTTTTCAATACAACTTGAAGGTTTTGCGTTGAACTGCAAAAAGTGATGGCCTTGGAGGCCTTGTGGTTAGACACCATGAAGACAAAATTAAATGTCTTCCGGAAAACTGTTAGTGCTTACAAATATTTATTGTTAAAATATTATTGACCTCCAGCTGCGTAGGAACAGTCCTCGCTGTTCAAGTCTCAGAGGCCCTTCAAGAAAACGAAACTTCGTTATGCCCATCCCTTTCACTCGATAATGAAATACCTAGAGAGTGAAAGAGATAGGTATAATGAAGTTTCGTTATGCAGTGTTCATAATTATTTTCACATTTGGAATGGGTACGATAAATACATACGTTTTATCACGCCTATTTCCTCGAAGGGGTAGGTATTAGTTGGAACGACTGCCGTCTGACCTCCGCAACCTTGAGGTAAACATCATTCTATGGTCAAACCAACTGTCAGAATATTAGACGACACTCATTTCCTAATAAAGACTGACTTAAATGATCATGACAGCCGGAACCACGGCACGGACCGTGGCACGGAGCAAGCGAGCACATAACTTCGAAAAGTTATAGGTCACTAGGGTTTGAATCCGATTTGAATGTTCATTCTTGGATTCATCCAAGGGTCTCGCCACAGGGCTATCGCCGCTTTCACAAAAAGCATGTGCCCGCCTAAGACATTCGTGGGTTTAATAAGAAACCTTGTTACTTGCATTGTATGTAAGTCGAATAGGTTGCATTGTATTCTCATCATCATCCTATCCTCTTCCACTTCTTCCATTTTTTCTCGACACAATGCACCATGTCAATTATAAAAAAGGCAGCCCATTTATCATGCCTATGTTAAATGCACTGACTACAGTAAAGAATAGTTGAGTTTATTTTTTTAAGCTTATCGGTATATCTACTTTTTTTCTCCTGCCCACCTGGCCCGCCCGCTGCGCCAACGGCGTAGCCGGAGAGAGAGCAGATCCCGCTCCCTCTCCCGCTCCGCGACCTCCTTCTGCAACATCACCACTTCGCAGAAGAAGGCCATTGTCTCCCACGCCGTCTCGCTGTCGACCATCTTTTGCATGATGGTCGGCAGCGAGAGAGCCACTCCACCCAGGGCCGCGGCTAACGTCGACCGCGGCCCCGCCCACGAAGACACGCCACCAACGTGTGCCAGAGGTATATCTACCAAGTCTATTGTTTGTTATCTCCAAACAAGTATTTGGCGTTCAATTAATTTCAAGAGTAAACATTTTTTAACGTTACACTTTTGTTGCACATTCTTGGAGGCAGATATCATTTCTAATTTATTTTTCAGACCGAGATTACCTAAATCAGAATAGATCTAATCACAGTGAGCAATATCTTATCTCAGAGTTAAGCCAGCACTCAATCAATGCCACAGCCAAAAGCCAGTCGGTTGTGATCAGCACTCGTCTACACAATGAAAGCGCGACAGTGAGAATCCGAGTAATGAACAGTGAAAAAATTCCACTGACATCGTCATCAGAACTTACGAAGACTTATGTGAAATCGCCGAAGGTAAACGAGGTCAGCAGAACAAGATACAGACGGAAGAAAAATGACCTGAACGAGGTGCAAGAAAGACCAAACACGAATTCTACACTACTGCAAAGGTTATCGAGAATACATACAGTCTTGAGACCTAATTTGGCAAGTATTCGTCTAAGATTCAAGAAACTCAGCTGCTTGAAAGGCGAGGACGAAGATTTGCAAAACATGGAAGTGCCGCGACATAAAAGCATTGATATCGGAGTGGGGATGGCTAGACGAGTGTCCTTGTTCATGTTTACAAGAAGGACTGTCTGTGTGCATCCTTACCATCCTTTTACTCCGACGCAGACTACAAGGAAATTCCACGTGTTTAACGAGCATAAAGACACGGGACATCATTAATGGAAGTGACATTTACACGTACGTCATCAAAAGAATCTGTGTTATAGTCAACGACTGTTGTTGTTTAGGTGTTACTTTCTTAAATGAAATGATCTAATGTAAATTGAACTTTATATATAGTGTATGTTTAATGTCGCTAATGCTTTATGAATTTTTTATGAAACATGTGAATGCCTTATTGTAACCAATTTTATTGATAAACACCGTGAGGATATTTGCATGCCAAACTGAATAAAGTAAAGTTTTAAAAGACAGCGCTATAGACATATACAATTTCTGTTAGCATGTTTTATCTCTTTTTCATTTTAATTGAAACTTAAATTGGAACTTTAAAGGGCTAAGAAGGAGTACAGAAAGAGTTATTTAGTGTCAGATAACTCAAGACATGTTTTTAACGTTTAATTGGACACCATCGACCCATAGGTATATTAACTCCATTTTCAATATTTGGTGGGATTACAAATTGCCTAATGAAGGGTGAACGTAGCAGTAGATACTTGATCAACGTTCATGTGGATCAAGGATTTTATAGATAACAATTTCGTGGTATTTTTATATAATAAACTGCGCACTAACAACAATTAATAAAGATTATTTTATTTTACGTTTACCGCCTTCCCGCGTACACATTAAATACAAGCTGTACTCAAATTTCAAAATTATTTAATTGCCTGAATTTTGTATATACCTACTTCGACCCAAAACTGTGCAGAACTGATAGAAGTTATGACTTCGTGACATTGTATATGGCTTTATAATTTTACATTTACAATGCTATGTAATATAATGTTTAGTAGCATTAAAAACGCGTCACGTCCCATTCATATTACCGCAGACAGGTTGATTTTTTCTTGTAATAATTTCGTCGTATATTGTATACCTATATACGTATTTTATTTATTTATTTATTATTTGGGAAACATACAATGTATTATTACTTATCTATGCTTATCTTAGAATACAATACATATATCAATAAAGTTTCCAACATTACATAACACACACAAGTAACAGACACAAATCGTTTAAAAAAAAAGAAGATATTTACTAAATAACCGCCTTAACTATTTACCAATATTAATTACTAACTCGTGAATACAATTTTTCCACTGATAAAGAGAAAGATTGAACATATCAATTGACGTGAACTTTATATTATATATATTGTATATAAACGAACCACCACCACGGAGATGGGTGGATGACATCCGTCAACAGGCGGGTGTAAACTGGATGCAGAAGGCGATAGATAGACACGCGTGGAGAGCTGGAGAGGAGGCCCATGTCCGAAGACGGGCGATATTGTATATGGCTGTTTCATTTTATTCATCGATATACATACATACATAAATTCACGCCTGTTTCCCCTAAGAGGTAGGCAGAGGCATATTATACGCCCACACATCGCCAATATAATTAGATCATCATCGTCCGTTGATCGGCAGGTGCATCACTTGCAGGTGAGGTTGGCTTGGTATCCTCATACACCCAGGAATTTACCTCTTCATATTCAACTTTTATACTGTTTTAAAATTGTAAAACAAACAGCATTAAAGGCTTATTTTATTTTAGGATATCGTCGTTCAAACTAAACGTATTGTTCACCGCCGACAGTAAGTATGCTGAATTTTTCCATTAGCATTCTGCAAGCGCATTGACGGATAGGTGAGAATGAGGAGTTAAATATTATTCTATAGTTATATGGAAAAACAATAAACGGCGTAACGCTTCACAAACAGCCAGCGGCCGACAATACTTTTGGTTTTAACAATGCTTTAAACCATTTTTCTCCGTCATCTTGTTCGAATAAAGTCAAAAATTGGATAATCAGTTTCGTTAAGAAAAATATATTATTCAAAAGTTGCTTCAGTTCTTTGATTACTGACGCTTACCATAAAGTTTAGATATAATAATAATATTAATAATAAAACATTTATTGCCAAAAA
This sequence comes from Musotima nitidalis, assembly GCA_949126915.1. Taxonomy (NCBI): domain Eukaryota; kingdom Metazoa; phylum Arthropoda; class Insecta; order Lepidoptera; family Crambidae; genus Musotima; species Musotima nitidalis. Next base: position 18,324,158 of record OX421423.1, on the reverse strand, counting down.
GTGGTACAACATTGATTCACTGGTAGTCCCCAAACTAGGTAATCCTGTCTCTTGGGGACTAGAATTTGAGATTTGCATTAATTTAAAATTATCAGCGTTGCAAATATTTAACAATTATTATATTATATTCTAGACATTTATGGCCATATATTTGTGTACTTAAATAACTTTTTACGTAAGCCTGTTTTGTGCGTGTGTGTGAAATGAGTGTATTACTGAGTGGGTATATGGTAACGTGTGTGAGTGTGAGATAGCATGTAAGTGTGTGAGTTTATAGGTGTGAGTGCATGGGTGTGAGTGTCTAAGAAAGTCCATTGACCATATGACGACTCATGTGGTGAAGTTGAGTCTACTTGCACGGCACTCCGTTCCTAAATTAGTAGGTTCGATTCACATACTAGACAAATATTTATGTGTATGAATACCATTTTTTGTCTTGTCTCCCATGTAAGTAGATATTGTAAATATTAATTTACAAAATAAAATTATTTGTGTATGTTATATATTGTCTAGTAGATACTTATAGTACAATTAACACAATGCAACAAAAATCTTTTTTTAATTATGGTTTCGTGCGGTTAGCACTTTTAGCCGGTGTCAAGTTATAGATATATTAATAATATTTATTATAATAGTAAATGAGAAAGGTGATAAATGAGATACCCTCCCTTACCCCTTGAGTCCTCAGTCAAGATGTGGAGCTATAAATCTCACATTGACTTCTTGATAGAATTTAAAAAGTGATGTTGCACTATTTTGTTTCATTTACCAACACTCACAACCAAAAACGGTTAATAATCCACCGTTTTTACACATTCATGTTCGAAATATCACAAATTTTAGAAAAAAAAACAAAACTGCACACATAGAGCTTTACTTTGGGTTCTTGGCGGGAAAGTGAAGCGTCATGTCTGCAGTTTTGTTTTATTTTCTAAAATTTGTTATATTTCTAACTTAATGTGTAATAACGGTGGATTATTAACCGTTAAGTGTTTGTGAACATACATGAGTGTTGGTAAATCAAACAAAACAGTGCAACATCACTTTTCAAATTTTCTCTCAAGGAGTCCATGTGAGATCTCAGTACCTACAGTCCCACATCTTTACTGAGGACTCAAGGGGCTTTGGGCAGGGTATCTCATTTATCATCATTATCACCACTCATTCTCATTTACTATAATTTATATGATATTAATATATCTCTAACTTGATACTGGCTAAATGTGCAAACCGCACGAAGCCATTATTTAAAAGAAGAAGAAGCTTTACTTTCCCGCCAAGAAGTCATTTGTTTGCGTCTACACCTTTGTGTTAGACAAAGTGAAGTTCGGTATGAATTTCAATAGAGTCTGTTATATTCGTTTATTTTCTAGTACCCATAATACGTACCCAGCTCTGCTTATTTTGGGGCTAACATTACGATTTCATTACAGACCTCCGGCGACACACGGGAGTTTATTCATAAAAATATTATATTGCACTTTAACACGTAATGTTGTAAGCATGGACTTGTCAAAAGGAAACTTTTATACAAAAAGCTTGCAATTTTTAACTGAGCTTTGCCATAAACAAGTTCTCGACAAGCAATTAGTCATCTCACTTACACTTCGATCATATAAACGTCTGGCAGTCCTTGACACAGTACGAATGCCTCAATAATTCGGTTTCCGAGTCAAAAGAGTTTTATGAGAATCTACAATGAGACGTGCCACTTTTCACGGTGTAATAGTATTTTTTTATGTACATGAAATGACGCGGTTTGGTTCAAGTTTGACGTTTACAAAGTGTGAAATTGCTAGAGAATTAAGTCAACGTGGATTTCCAAGACATCAATTGGAAGACTGTAAGTTTTTTTAACAAATTTGTTAACTTTTTATGTATTTATTCACATATATCTGTTCTGACAGACTCTGTTCTATCAAATCTAGCTCCAAACTAGGCAAAGCTTACATTTTTTTTACATACATTCATAGATATAAGAACTTCCTGTCACAATTATTCATCAATGCAAATATGTATTTGTATTTTGTGGAAATCGAACCCACGAACATTAGTATATCAAATAATCAGCGGGTGAAAAATTGTGAAATAAAAACTTACACAAGTCATATAAACTAATACTTTATTGTTTTTTATCGCGATCATAACCATCTCAATGGGTGTATAGGGATCCTACTAAGATTTGAAGAGCCCAAGCCGACTTCACCTGCAAGAGGTGCACCTGCCGAACAACGGACTAGGTTCTGGCGAACACCGAAATTCCCGGCAACAGGCTCGCTACCTCTATTACGTGTACGCATTACGTGGGTAAGTGGCGTACAATATAGGTAATTGGCGAAATGTGGGCATACAATATGCCTCTGCCTACCCCTTAGGGTAAGGCGGCCAACTTTTTAAGACCTGAACGGGGGGAGGGGGGGGGGGGGGGGTAAGCGATTAACCTAACTAATCAATATCGTGTCACGGCGTGCACTAATTTCAAATTTTTTAAATCAAAACAATCCCATTACATATACCCCGCTCCCGCTCTTACGCCTTATGAGTTCAATAGAAGGAACGAAAACGAGATAGCGCGATGCGCTTGTCGATATTATAACCTGTGTTCCTACACTGTTGACCGTGCGCGCGTGTGGGTGTTGTGTACAAGTGTGGTAGAAAAAAAGGAATGCGGGACATGCAGGACGCATATAACGTTTTACGGGACTATTATACTAATAATTTCAAAGCGGGATTTCGACTAGCATTACGGGACGGTCTCGCAGAATGTAGACCGGCTGGTCGCCTTACCTTAGAGGAAACAGGTGTGATATTATGTATGTACAAGCATCTCAAACAAAATTATTAGCCAAAATTTTACCTATCATGTTTTGCAACTATGAAATTTTTTTTAATCATCAGGGGTATGCCTAATAGAAGGCGAAAGTTCTGGACGTACAAATGTGGTTGGTGGACCGAACTTAGACGGCTCGCACGACCATGGACTCTTCCAGATTAACGATCGCTACTGGTGCAGCAACCACGGCCATCCAGGAAAGGAGTGCAACGCGAGATGTAGTGGTAAGAAAGAAAAGCTCTCGCACTTTTGGTTTAATTGAAAGAAAGAAAGAAGAAAGAAAAATAATTTATTCTGTGACAACATCAAAAGAAAACAGATACTATTACAGATACAGATTATATTTAAGTAACTACTTAAAGAGTGTCACAGAAAAGGTATCCACTCAGCATAAAGCCGAAGTGTCACGAAAACGCCTCGACGCTGGTCTTCTCTAGATACTGTTTGTATTACACATTCATTTCTTATATTATAAAACACAATACATACATACAGTTACAGTAGCATACAAATAATAATAATAAATAAATAAATATTTCTGACACTTACACCAATTATTTAGTTTCAAGATAAGTATTATTAAGAACTTGTGTTATGGATACTAAACAACGGATAAACATACTTAAATACTTTTTTTTTGTAAATACATACATAGGAAAACACCCAGACCGGAACAAATATTCATATTTATACACACAAATATTTGTCCTGTGTGGGAATCGAACCCACGACATCAAGAGTGGAGTGCGGGTATTCTCGCCACCACGCCATATCGGTCGTCAAATAAGACATAAGCTTGCAGCCTGCAGGAAACCTGAGTAGCGCAAGTGAGAGGACAGCACAACCGATGACGAGCACATACACATTCATAGACATTTCTGTTCGTTCAATAAATATTTCCTATAATTGCAACGGAAAGATCCAACAGTGACACAGTTTTTTATTAGGAGGCGGAATGTTGTTCCAGTATTTAGTGGCAGAACAGCGGCCAATAAATGGTCGTGTCGACGCGACAGCATGCGTTGAATGCGTTCCTCAGCGATTCAGTTCATGGCTTTAAAACGTGTCTACACGACCAACGGTAAAACGATTGTGCGAGATAAAAATAAATAAAATAAAATAAAATATACTTTATTGTCTTTAAGATCAACATGATCTTTTAGATTCGTCAAACATTCAGACACAAAATTGAAATTCGATATATTTTTTAACAACAATGAAAGAGATATGAGCTGTACAATAATAAAGAAATAAAAGCAAATGGGTTCTTTGTCAGAATTTGTCAAGGTTTGGAGAGTCCACTAGAAACCAAGGGCACGTGAAATTCGACGGCACAATATCATGGAGTGACTAATTATGCTACCACGTCGCAGTCAGTTCGTTTAAGTGCCGATCGGGCGCTTCCAGTCCAAAACAGTAGGTATCTTCTAAGGAGCAGCCGCGAGCAGCCTTGAGCAGGCCCCAGCAGCCTGCCGCGTGCATGAATTGCATGCAAATAAGGAACTCTATTAATTGCCTGTGCTATTGCGGGAAAAGACAATACACAATAACAAATATTATGGAGGCGAGGAGGATTTCTGTCTTTTTTGAGGGTAGTTCGGGAGTGCCTCAGGGCTCTGTACCCTCAAAAACTCAACCCATTAACGTCCCACTACTGATCTCAGGTCTTCTCTTACGAACCAATGTAAGAGAGATTCAAATCATACTCCAATATTCGTCACCTAAGTAGATTTTACGGTTAGCATACTTACCTAACTGATAATACCGAACGAGTGATGACCCAGTGGCAGGACCCATATAAATCTAATTCCTCTGAGTTTGAACCCGACACCCTCTGGTCTGGGCGCTCCTATGACTTTTCAAAGTTATGTGCGTAATTATCGCTCGCTCTGTGCCTCGGAAAGCACGTTCAGTCGTTAGTTCCGGCTGGCGTGAACATCTATGGCAGTCGTTATTAGGAAGACAGTGCCTTCTAATATTAATGCTTAAATTATGCTTTCTAATATTCCGACAATAGGTTTAACCAGCTGTCAGGATGATAATGTGTTCCTCTGGGTTGCGAAGGTCAGCCGGCAGTTGCTCATAGGACATAAAGTCTCCATTTAAGTTCTAGAAATAGTGCCTGCTCTGAGCCAAAAAAAAATCTATCACAGTTAATGCGGTACACACAGTAATTTATATTTTTGGAGTAGAATCTCAGAGAAGTGTGAATTATAGTTTAAGTAAAGAGTGTAATTGCCCCAGATGAAATTAACTTCTTTTTCACGGGGTAAAGGTCAAAAGGGGGAGAGAGGGGAGGAGGGGCGGTTAATGTACTTACACATTCACAGTTACGCGTGGCAACATTCCAACCAATAAGAAATAATGCATTTAATTTATAAACTAAAGCTAATTAAGATATAAATATTAATATATAAATTATTAAGATCAAATATTTTTTTGATAATTAGTGTTATCGATAAAAATATTAATTAACGATAAGCTACGTGATGCCTATTATGATATGAGTATAATGAAATCAAAAATGCATAACTATGACATATGATAAAGATATGCTGCTAAAAGTATAGTAAAAGTCAGTCCGTAAAGATGCGGCATAACTTATCCCCAGGCAAGCTTAAAAAGTCTAGTTAAACCTGGGTTATTTCTAAGGTAAACGCTCACTTATCCGAGCCAAACGAGTCAAACGAAATTAATTTTAGTTCAGCAGTGGGCGTCATATGGTTCAGATGATAATGATAAGAAAACCTATGACACCTCACTTTCAGATTCGGACGATTCGACGCGGTCGATTTGAGAGGTTTCAAAAGATTTCGTATAAAGAATCGAAAATTTGTTTCGTTTAGATAAGTGTGCGTTACCTTTAGAAGAATTTTCCAGAATCCCTGAAAATTTGTATTCTTATTTTCAGATCTAAGATCGGACAACATAGATGAGGCCGCTAGGTGTGCTATGGAGATCTTCAGGCGGCATGGGTTCGAAGCGTGGGTGGCTTGGCACAACGAATGCAAGGGGAGACCGTTGCCAAACCTACGACACTGCGGCATTTAGTCATGTTTCTCTAGTCACGTATTAATAAAAAATAAAAAAAGTATTAATTCAACAATTATTTTAGTTCCCAACTTCCCGCGTTTATTTACACATCCGACATGTCTAGTCAGCCATGACACTTAACGGCAGCTAAGAGGGTGTCATTAAGTTAAGTTACGTTTAAGCTGTAACTTTATTTATACCCTATTCACGTAGGCTTGAGACAAAGGGTAAACAAAGAAAGCTGACATTTGACAGAGTGAAAATGGCGGATATAACCCGACATATAATAAAATGATACATTTCGCTGTAAAACGTTTGTACTAGCCGTACTTTTCATTTAATGGTATTATAATAAGTTCCAACTTTGGGAATCGCTACTTTTAAGGTTCTTTTATATATCATTTTTTAAATTAATTAATTTTATTTTTATAAAAATAAATATGAAATATTGCATATGTAAATTCAATATATTAATAAATAAATCCTGACTTTCAATTCCAAACACCTATATTGTTTTATCAAAATTTGACTACTTCGTTTATTATTTTAGCTAATTTTATAATTTACAGTTAAAAGTGACGCATTAAAAAACCTTTTTTTTTGTTATTTGTTTACATTTTGTCTCAAGGCGAAGTGAATCAAGTATAGATACGTAGGTAGATACTTAAGATACACAGAAAACACAAAGACAGAACAAAAGAAAAAATATTAATTTGAAGCACACAAAAACATTCAGTTATAAATGTAAGTATTATTCACGTAATGTTTTGTTCTATTTACAATGTTTTTTATTCTAGAGCCATTTCAACTTTTATTTCACTCCTGTAAACCTTAGTTTTAAGACATGTCCTTTTATACGTAGGGACCGTCGATTTGTCCTGTATGGGAATACTTCTCATGACCTCAGGAGCGGAATACAGCTATACAGAACTGTTTTTATAAAAGAGTATAGGTACATTAAATCCATATCAACTACAAAATACATAGATATCTCCCTAATTTTATAAGTGCAAGATGTATTAAAATTTCATAAATCGAAAAAGCTATTCTAATGTAAATTTAGTAAATCTAATTCTACAATGGGTGTAAGTGCATTGCTCAGTAAATGACTCAACTAATCACAGATTAACTACTGGTTTATATGAAATGAAATAAAAACGCGATTGCGAGTTTGTTAAGAATAACGCCATCTAGTGAATCTAGTGAAGACAAAAAAAAACAGCAGCAAAAATTTTTTTCCTTGTTGATTTTTAGTAGATAATTATTACGTACATAAGTGGAATTGTTAGATTTTATTATATATAACATAGATGCAATAACAAACGTACAAAAACGTACCAAAGTAAAAAATATAAGCCATAGAGTAGCAACGTTGAAATGGGCATGCTGGACATCTCTCTCGACGGGATGACAATAGATGGAGTTACTGTGTGTTGAATTGGCAACCTCGTGCTGGAAGACGGGTTGTTGATAGACCACCTACCAGTTGGTCTGATGATATGAGATACTGTGTGGGTCCCTCCAGGCTAAATAGCAACAGGGCAGTGTAGACGTATTGGAAAGGCTTTGTCTAACGGTGGTCAGAAAGGAGCTGAAGATGCAATAACATGCATGAAACGTAAATTTTACTTTGTTGGAAAACAAAGAACATGTTACAAATTAAATTAAAAACTAACTTTACGCCAATAGCCGTGTACTGCTTAACATAGGCCTCCCCCGAAGATCGCTATCAAACTAAGATTATTAATGTATATTAAAAAATTAAAAAAATTCATTTAATTTACACACACATACATACACTTACGCCTGTTTCCCCGAAAGGGTAGGCAGAGACATAATATATGCCCACACCTCGCCGATTATATAGTTGGTCCCACGTAATAGGTGGCGAGCCTATTGCCGCTTACCGAGCACTGATATGTTCGCCAGAGCCTCGTCCGTTGATCGGCAGCCACTTGCAGGTGAAGTTGGCTTGGGCTCCTTAGGACTTGGTAGGATCCCTATACACCCATAATATTTTGTGTAATATAAGATATTATATAACAAAAGGGTACATACATACAAACCTCAACGGAAGCTGATTTATTTGTTAAGGTTTAGTCCCTATACACCCAATTATTTATAAATAATTGACTATTTAAATAAATAAGCAATCAAGGTAACAAATTAATCAAAAAACCAAATATTTCTTTCAAGTTTATTAATAAGACATTAAATGCCAATAAAATAAATATTTTAGCAATAAATATCACAAATTTAATTATCATCCACATGTCACAAAAGATATTTGGGAGTGTCATGATGTACATATTATTATCGCACATCTAGTTAATAAAAGACGTAAATGTCAAAAATCCATTTTTTTTTTAACTATGGCACAAGTTTCCTTTTATGTAGATGCATTGAGTGCACGAAGATCGCTTTTGTAGTTCTACAACTGTCCGATATTATTATTATTTTTATTGTATGTGACATTTATTATTTATTAGATTTTTTTTTTTTGGGCCACTTTAATAATTTGACATTTGTATTTGGAATATAATAAACTGAACCTCTAAAAAATACTTTTTTGATCATCAAAAATACTGATCTAGCATCTAATAGGGGATTAGGTGCTCCATCAGAATTTTTTGATGTACAAAAAGGTTAGGTTAGGTTGGTAATTTATTAATTTTGATGACACATTAAATATGATCCTTTTTATTTGCATATAATTTGTATAATAAAATTGTTCCACACAATGTATATTGTTCAGAATAAATGATTGAAATTGATAGAGAGCGCTTCAATACCAAATCGAGTATATTATCGTAGTTACGACAAAACAATATTTAAATCGATCTACTGTAATATTAAAATTAACAAAGTAACTAGATGTGCGATATGTGTATTTAAAAGGATAACATAATTATTAATTATCTATAATTATTTTTTGCATACAGATCAATTCTTTCAACTCTCAATTTATATTGTTTTGTATTTACAATGCTATATGTTGTTATAGAGACGATTTTTTACTAGATGAATTCAGCTCGTCCATCGGAGTCCCCGGAAGGAAGATCAGAGGAGGTTCGAGCAGTGGACCGGTTATACAGAGGTCGTAGGTTCAATTCCTATCCGAGTCACCGCGGACGAGTTGATTTTTGCAAATAAACATACGTCTCATATTTATCTTAATAACACCATAATAATAATAAAAAAAAGTATTGTTTACTTCTAAAATAAATAAATATATGCACTTAAATACCCGTAGTTTTGATATAAATTAGAGATTAATTTCACTTAAGCGATACATAATATGAGACAGCATTACATCAGATCTAACGATTGTCGACTTGGTATTCATTTTTAATGTTATTATTTAATTAAGTACATACACAGACAGTTCAATTTACGTCCATGTTTACAATTTACAATACATTTACGTAAAAAAGTCTTCTGTCATATCCTAGCATTATCCCAGTTGCCCTAGACTTAAGCTTAGGGCCCAGGGTCTTCGCAGTGAGCTTACCAGATTTGGATGAGTTTCAGTTATTAAACGAAGCGACTGTCGTCTGAAACATTATTCTGTGGTTAAAACAGTATTTTTTTGCCTGTACTTTTGTTTTAAATTATCCATCTTTTAGTAAAACAATAACTTAAAACACATAAAATAGAACGATAAACAAAAAACAAATCTTAATTAAATATAAGCAATATATAAATAATACTTTAAGTATAACATACTGTTTGGGTTCTAATTTTATGGCATCCCCCCCATATGCGTTTCCACCAGAGATGTGGAGGATACGTTTTTTGGAGGAATGTGTTTTAAGAGAACCAATAGAATCGCTAGATTATCCCTTTATAGGACAGCGGTAAACATATTCCCACCATAAATTGAACCTTTTGGAGTTAATTTAAGGTGCGAAACCAATGAAAAATTTCAACATGTTCTGCCTGTTAAAGGATTATACTAGCTTCAGAATCGCTACATTATACTAGCTTCGCATAGCGCAGCGATTCTATTGGTTCAACACAAACACATTCCTTGCAACGTATCCTCGCACACACACATCTCTAGTGGAAAAGCACCCTTATTATTGGGCGAAAATATCGGATGCGTTAAGATTTAAAGGGATCCAACCAAGGCCTTAGGACCAAGCCAACCTCACCTGCAAGTGGTGCACCTGCCGATAAACAGACGAGTGTCTGGCAAACGAAAGTTCCCGGTAAGCGGCAAAAATATATTTGGCCCGGGGGTTTCCCCGAAGGATTGATACGTGTGATAAATTCCTATGTGTTGAGGTATCCCTTTTCAGTATATTTTACATGATGATGGCCACGACTAGACCCTGCCGCGATAATAGCTCGGTATTGATGTTCTGATATGACTTCCCACTGACAATAAGCGGCTTTCTAGTTTTAGCATGGCAGAACACAGGGAAATATCATTATATGGTTAAACCAGCCATCAGATATTAACGACTGCCATACATGTTCACGGCGAGGGCCAACAGCTTCAGGCGCATTTGACGACCGATATGGCGTGGTGGCGAGTATACCCGCATTCCACTCCTTAGGTCGTGGTTCGATTCCCACACGGGACAATTGTTTATGTGTATAAATATGCATATTTGTTCTGGTCTGGGTGTTTTTCTATGTATATTAAGTATGTATTAACAAAAAAAAAAGTATTTATGTATGTTTATCCGTTATTTAGTATCCATAACACAAGTTCTTAATGATACTTACGAGGGTTCCGTGCTCAAACCCGATAAGTGACAACATCAGATACATAATTTCTGCCGCTATTTCTTGTGATATTATCAGATAAGTCGACTTCAGAAAACCTTTTAAGTTTAATTTTTTTAAATTAACCGATAAATTCTTTTAAGTACTGCTTTAAGCCCAAAAACACTTATCTGGTTTGAGCACGGAACCCTCGTTATATTAGAACTAAATAATTGGTGTATGTGTCAGTAATATTTATTAATTATTTATTTTATTCCGAAGCATAGAATAAGCTAGAACTACGCTACCATCGAAAACAGCAGGGTTGTAACCCGAGACGTTCTGAATTGCCGTCTATTGGTTTCAACACTGATTGGTTCTATCGCTGTCATAAATAACGCATCCGAAATTCTCACTGGATAATATTGCACTTGTGGTAGAGACTGCTTTACCTATGCTAAGTATCTAAGTTTAGGCGAAAGCATTTGATATTCAAGTCCTATTGTCATTTAACTAAGCTAAGACAACGATATCTTACAACTTAATAATTAAACTTTATTTCGAAGCCGCTTCCATACTGCTCGTCTTGTTCACTGATGCTTCTATTGCTTCTATAAATGTGGACCTGAAAGAGAATACAAGATCCATTTTTATTACTACTGCACAGTTCAACTAGTGTATAGGGCTCCTACTAAGATCTCAGAAACCCAAGCCAACCTCATCTGCAATTGGTGCACCTGCCGATCAACGGACGAGGCTCTGACGAAAATAAAAGCGGCAATAGGCTCGCCACGGGTACGTATCATAATGCATAAGTTTAAAATCTATAAGTTTACAATGTGTAAGTTCAAAATATATAAAATAAAAAAATATAATAGTCAGAAGAAATAATCATCAATATGCATAACTTACGTTATATATAAATATCATAATGCATAAGTTTAAAATCTATAACTTTACAATGTATAAGTTCAAAATATATGAAATCAAAAATTATAATAGTCAGAAGAAATAATCATCAATATGCATATATACTCTAAAATCTAATTTACATGTATTTAAAGTAAATTTACTGTACTCAAACATAGTATATATGTTACCGGCCAAACCCGATTTAGGACAAACTAGTATGGCCTAGTCCAAACTAAATAAGGTGGGCTGCAACTAATATAACAACATGTTTTTTAATGGTAAGAAAAAAAAATAACCTCAACCTAACCCAAAAAGAGATGTATAAGTATCTGCTTTCCGAGTTTAACGTGCTTTCCGAGGCACGGAGCAAGCGATAATTTAAAAGTAAAAAAGCACAGAGCAGATACTGTAATATCTATTTATTAATTTAACTGCTAACTACATCTGCTTAGTTAAATAAACAATTGTTACAGTAAACCACGATTTAAACATGTTGCAACCGCCGGGTCTTCTTGGCCGCGCGGTTCGTTACAAATCTGCATTATTTTTAAAAACATTTCGCAAGTCTATAGAAGCTGGACTTAACAGACAATCTTAATTGAAAACCATTATGAATTGTGTTTGTTATATATTTCGACCATTATGGCATTCAAACTTAGAAATTTTGAACTTATGTCAAATAATTTTATATATTTTGATGCATTATGCATTTTGATTTTCGGTATTTTAACTTTATACATTCCACCCATATGTATTATGAAACTAGCGGCCCGGTACGTGCTTCGCTACGTATAAGACATATTAATAAAAAAAAAAGATTATTTAGTTCATTTATTTAAACAAAAAAAATATTTTAAATTGTTTATATATTATATTTCTCAGCAAAGAGTAAAAAATAAAAAAGAATTGGGTACTCTTACTATGGTGTGTTTATATGGGTTAGTCTCAAACATTTGGATAAACAATTTTTTATTCGCCATTGTGCACTCATCCCATAAAATAATTGACGTTAATCGCAGAACTTTTGCCATAGCAGAATTTCTCGAAATATTGCATGTTCGAGTTTCAATCACCTGTACATTCAAAGGCAATTTTTATGCAGTGTGCGGTCCGACCACCTTCTAACAATGTAGCAGCAATTCCCGAAGATACAATGCAATTTTCAGTTCCGATCGAATAGTCGCTAAAATCAATGATACAACGAAAGTTTTGCATCAGAATTGAACTCCTGCTCATATTGCAATCATGTATCTCACGATTTGGTGCGGTCATACCCAATTATTATTGTGCTAATGCTTTATTTAAAATCTTAAGACACATAATATCTTCAATTATTATTAAAGCTTCGTTGTACATTTCCAAGGTAATCAACAAATCGGGATTTCTTTCATGATGACGCATACGAATTAAAATGTCTTCTGCCATATAATGTTTATATTTGTTCAATAATTTTGGCAAACGATCGAGAGCAATTTTGAACAATTGAACTAATGCGTTATGCTGATGGAAAAACCTTGGATGGTCTTGTATTTGAAACAATTGCACAACGTTCATCCAATTCACGAAAGTTAGCCGCATCACAATGTGGACATATTGCGTCCATCATTCCAATGTATCCGTATATACTATAATCAATCTGACTGTTGTAATTAAAAGCAGCACGCAGCATTTCATCCAAAACAGCACGACGTATTCTTGATCGCCGTGCAATCGCCGGCCTATGTTTTGTCGTCTTGCTCATGGCATTTTACCTTCACTCAACAACTCAATAATATTTTGTAAAATATAAACACAAATCAATAAAAACAATATTTTTGAAAATATAAACACAACAAAGCAATAATTATCGCTGATAAAATGAAATGACATATGATGACATAAATTTTTTTTGATATAACTAACGTCACTTTTGACATTAAATTTGTTTGATAAGGTTCAAATTGGCTTTTAAGTATTAGTACAAATTGTTTGTATATGGGAGTATAGAAATATGTTGATTTTACACTTTTTCAAGATTTTTCTTTTAATTTCTCTACGTACAAACCTTCTCTGGGCTTCCACGAATAATTTAAGATCAAAGTTAGCCAAATCGGCCCAGCCGTTCTCGAGTTTTAGCGAGACTAACGAACAGCAATTGATTTTTATATATATAGATTATATATTATGATACGTACCCCTCGCCACCTATTACGTGGGACCAACAAAATAAATGGCGAAGCGTGGGCGTTTAGTATGCCTCTACCTACCCCTTCGGGAATACAGGCGTGATATTATGTATGTAATGGTAGGTATGTATGTAATGGTAGGTATGTATGTAGTACTACTATTTGGCTGAGGTGATCCGACAGAGAACAAAAGTCACCGACAAAGCCCAAGGAATTAGTAGACTGAAATGGCAGTGGGCCCGTCATATATATAAATATTTTCCGACAACTTCACCAATTATTTAGTTCCAAGATTAGGGGGCTTTCTATAAATTACGCCACACATTAATGGGGTGGGAGGGGGTTGACGAAGTGTGACATGGTGTGACAAGGGGATGGGAGGGATCTTAAGTTTCGTGACGCCACATTTCAAAATCCAGGTTCTATAAACATTATGGAACTGCTGTTTTAATGTAATCATTTCTTGCTGTACAATTGCAAAATATGTGACATCACACTATGGAGGAGGGAATCTCACAAGTGTGACCAGCTGTGACAAGGATGGAGGGAGATTCAAAAGTTTACGAAATTCGTGTGACGTAATTTATGGATGATCCCTAAGTATCATTAGGAACTTGTGTTATGGAAAATATGTATTTGGACTGCATTGACTGCTTGCCTTTAGGAAGGATGTGGTCATTATGACATGTCACATTAAAAAACTTCATCCCTTGTGTTACCATACATTTTTAAAAACGAAATCTGGCTTGATTTTGGTATAATTTAATTTCAACAAACAATTATAATAATATCCGTAATAGATGCAATACACTCCAGGTAAATATACGGACGAAACGTACGAGAATGTGATCAAAATTGTGCGAAAATTTTACCCTTGTGATAAGCCACCACAAGCACAGCTAGTGTAAAAATATAATTAAAAAGATATAAACAGAATATTAGTCTCATTACAATAATAATAAGAAACATTAAAATAATACACATTTGTGAAATTCCTATTAAAATCGTTTAAAAATGTATACCCCATTAATACTTAAAAGTTGGATGGATAGGTCCATTTGAAAAAAGAATTAGAATTCAAATCTCACACTATTTATAGCAACTTTCGATAAGTGATCATTTCAATAAACGCAACATTGATCTATCTTTAGATAAAAATTGCCACGCAACCAAAACAACAAAATTCAATTCATAGTAATCATCCTGATACCCTCGATATCTACTGCAGCAACATCTCTATAATTTATAAAATTCTGTCTGCAGACTACTTCACTTAGTATAGGTCAGTAAATTTGTATGTTAACTGTGTAAATTGATTATTAATCTAAATTAAAATGTACATTTCTGGTTAATGTTAGCCAATTGTTATGTGTGGACGCTTGTTATTGGCTTTTAGAAGATATGTTTTATAATTATATAGCTGTGTTAGCTGTAAGCCCCCCAAATAAAATAAAATGTGACGAACAATGTGAAAGTAATGCTCTTCGATGACATGAAAAAAAACCAGTCAACTGACTGGATTGTCTCACCTTACTTTACCACTTTCAAGCACACTGACTCCACAAATGGTGCTGCCCCCCGGTGAGCATACTTCGTCCTTCAGCTGTCCCGGATGTTTCTTGGAGTCCAACACAAGGTGAGCGCTGCCCTTCATCATTTGGGCAGCGAAACGTAATGCCAGGTCCCTCGGGACGCCTTGTTTCACGGCCCCGTCAGCCAAAGCTTCAATCACCACAAACATCTGTAAGTCAGGTAATTATTTTTGTTACAAATCAGGTACTCAAATATATGTGGGGACTACTAGCACGCAAACGAAATTTAAAAAGGGCATATATTATAATTTTTTATCTTTACATATAATAGAAACTGGGTGAAAATAAAACTCCAGAGTGAAACAAAAAAGACAAATATCTTGTAAAAAATAAAATATACTTTATTGTCTTTAAGATCTACATGATCATTTAGATTCGTCAAACATTCAACACAAAATTGAAATTCGATATATTTTTTAACAACAATGAATAATAAAGAAATAAAAGCAAAAGGGTTCTTTGTCAGAATTTGTCAAGGTTTGTCAGTTTATTCGTCTGTTGTGATTTTTCTCAAGATTTGTCAGTCTGTCTGTGACTCTTATCGGGGGGATCTGTCAGTCAGCCTTGTAAAATGTGAATATATAATAATAACAATCAGTTTGTTAAATACATACATAACTATCACTGAAAATTAAAAGCTTGTTAATCAAGGCGAGGTAATTTAAACATATTTTACTTTTTATTAACTTACATAAGCAGGTCCGCAAGCAGTGAGCACTCCAAGGTTTTTTATAAGCGGTTCAGCAACCTCCTCACAGTCCCCACAGCTACTCAGGATTTTCTTCACAGCCTGTTTCTGTTCTTCGCTTACTCCATCCCCACAGCAGTACAGACAAGCGCCGGACCCCACAGCCATCGAGACATTGGGCATAATTCTAACAACTTTTACATTTCTTTTCAAGTCAAAACATTTAATTTTCTGAAATAAAAAAAACTATTTAAATAAAACGAGTTAAGTAATATAATCAAATAAAAATAATATGTCCATGAAGCAATACCATAAATACTAGGAATCAGAATTGTAAAAATTTAAAACTTGCTTGGATGCTGGTCATGGCGACGCGCTTGGACCTATGTCTTGACGAAGTTATATGCGTAATTATCGCTTGGTTAGTACCTCAGGAAGCATGTTAAGCTGCTGATCCTTGTCATGATCTATAGCAGTATATTTAGGAAGTCCTTCTAAATATTCTGACATCTGGTTTGATCATAGAATAATATGTTCCTCTGGGTTACAGAGGTAAGACAGAGGTCACTTAGTATAACTGAAATTCAGCCAAATGGTTAGACCAGTGAGCGGACCCTGGACCGTAAGCTTAAAGTCTAGGGCACCACCAGGATAATGCTAGAATGATGAACCAATTGCAAGAAAAATTTATTAATGAAAACTACTTACAAATTGTATTAATTACCTCTACATTTATATATTTTAGTCGAAATATTTAGCATCACCAAGTGATAACGTGACACAGTTAATATTTATTTATAATTACACTAAACCACAGCAATCAGTCCATGTAATTTAAGGTCAACCACATTGTCCTCAACTACCTAGCTATAATGACCACATCTTGTGTCATTACGAACAGCCCTGAGAACTCCACTGCTGAACAAAACCCTCCCCCATTCGCTTCCAATGTGACCAATTGCAAGCAGCCTGTATTTAACATGATCCTCAAATCAAAATTAAATCAAAATAGTTTATTGCGAACACAGGTTAAAGGATAGGTGTTACAGTACAGGTTTAGATCTAGCTGTGGTCTGCCTCATGGGCGTGCAATAGTTGCGATTTCATATAATACGAAATCAGATTTTATGGATTTTAAAAGTAATACTAACAAGTCGGACTTAGTCAAAAGTTTATAGTGATAAGTCGTTTAAATATTCTTTGACATATAATAGCATTTTTCTATCAACAGTTCACGTAATTTCAACTTAAAGAGATTTTGGGAACGCAGCAGACGTATTCGCTTAGGAATTTTGTTATAGATATTAGTAGCACTTCCAATTATCGATTTTTTTAATAAGGCAGTATTGTGTGGAATGGCACTTAATTTATCTTTATGACGATCAAGGATTTTGAATTTAAATAAGTCTACATTAGATTTAATAAAACCTGCACATTCAAAAAGGTATAAGCATGGTAATTTCGTTTATGCAAATTTTTTGAAAAGAGGTTTACAAGAATCAGTTTTGTCAAGTTTAAACATAGCACGTATGCACCTTTTCTGGGCTCTAAATGCGAATTCTTTATCAGTAGAGTTACCCCAAAATATTTTCTGGCCTCCGGGAATTACTCAGCCCCCCCACCAAGCCAAGGTGGAGACCTATGGGGGGTAGCCTAATGTCCTGGGGCCGCGGTAACCCTTTTATGCTTCAAATATTTTTATTGTATAAACTATTACATAATACTTGAAAACATATATACATACAGTGTAAACTCTTTATAACATAGAAAAGATGATAATTTGGTTGGTTTACCTTAAAACCTATACATTGATACACTCTTTATAGCGCAGCATCCATTCTCTATTACAAAGAATTGTGTTTATATTTAGGCACAAAAAACCATCATTATCAGTGTTATTGATTATGTTATCTTAACCAGTTACAAGAGACGCCGACTAAACCTTTGAGGCCCCAAAACTGCTGAGGTCGTTAACAGCCGATTATTAATTGCCTTAAACAGTGCTTGGTTTGCTTGAAAATGATGGTCTCGAACTAAACATATCGTACCTATTATCAGTTGTAAACCAACTTTGAAACTGTTAACATGGCCAGTAAAAGAAAAGCGTTATGTATTGACTAAAAAGTTTGTTTAGTTTTATTTTATGTAGTTTAATTTGATCAAAAACATATTAAAGATTATATTTAATTTGGCTGTTTGTCTTTCTTCACTCCGTATAACAATAACTCTCTATAACGATAAAAAAAGATTGGTCCCTTAAGTTACGTTATAAAGAGTTTACACTGTATGTACAATATATACGCAAAAACCATAAAAATAAAATAACATAGCTTAGATTCAATTAACAAACTAAGGGGCCATCCATAAAGTATGTGACATGAATTTCATGATTTTTTGAGCCCCCTGTTACGTACGATACATTTTCAAGGTATATTATTTACAATAAAACTAGTTACAATATTTGCTATGAAAATAAACAATAAAATCTGTTAGCTTACAATTTAGTAATTGGTTCAGAATTAATATGGAGTGGAGGTCAATTTACCAGCACTCGGCTTCTGCGGTCTTGGATTCGATTCCCACACAGAACAAAACTTTCTGTGCTTGCATATAAATATTTTATATCAAGAAGTTTTAATGTATTTATATCTGTCATTTAGTATTCATAACATAAGTTCAATGATACTTGTCTTGGAACTAAATAAATGGTGTAATTGTAAAGCATATTATTATTATAATAAATCCTTCAGATTAATTCAATGAACAGCATAGCATAAGGGGCTATCCATAAATGATGTCACACATTAAGGGGGTGGAAGGGGGTTGACGAAGTGTGACATGGTGTGACAAGGGGAAGGGAGGGATCCTAAATTTCGTGACGTCACATTTCAAAAACCAGGTCCTATGAAAATTTTGTTTTGATGTAATTATTTCTTGCTGTACAACTGCAAAAAATTTGTGACATCACACTAAGTAGGAGGGAGTCCCACAAGTGTGACCAGCTGTGACAAGGACGGGGGGGGGGGTCAAAAAATTACGGAATTTGTGTGACATAATTTATGAATGACCCCTAAGAAATTACAAGAATTACCGTCTGCAGTGTCTCAAGTGATACTCCAGCTAACATAGACATGAGTACAACATCATTGCTGCCACTTTCTTCTTGCAGAGTGGATTTAGTGTCAATTAAAGACTTTTCCAACATAGATGGCTTCACACCCAAGAACACATAACTGCATTGTGCAACGACTTCGCCATTTCTATTCGTAATATGAGCACCCATATCTTCCCAATGTTTTAGATTTTTTAAGTGAGGCCCAGATACCCATACATTTGATGGTGAAACTCCATCTGAAAATGTATTTTTATTAGGAATATAATAAACTAAACCTCTAAAAAAACTTTTTTGATAATCAAAAATACTGAGTGAGCATCTAATGAGGTGATTAGGTGCTCAATCAGTATTTTTGATGCACAAAAAGGTTAGGTTAGGTTGGCAATTTATTAATTTTGAAGACACGTTAAATATGATCCTTTTTATTAATTTAACATATAAATATATACATACTGCCTGTTACTGGTGGCCAGAGGCATATCATTTACTCCCACATTTTCATGGTCTCACATAATAGGTGGCGAGCCAGTTGATGCTTACTGGGAACTGTCATGTTCACTAGAACCTCGTCTGTTGATCAGCAGGTGCACCACTAGCAGGTGAGGTTGTTTTGGGCCCCTTAGGTCTTGGTAGGTTCCCCATGCATTATTACCTTCTATAGTCTTTACTATAATTTAAAAAGAGCTAGTTGTAGATTATAGAAACATTTTTGTAGCACTCTACCAAAACTATCTTTATTGGGTTAGACTGTTGCTAGCTTTTACTGCCTGTAAATCAACATTTGATCCCTAAAGCAGGTTTTTCATTACGGGGTATGTTGACTCCGCTTGCCGATACAAACGGTTACAAAGTACAAACGGTTACAAAGTACAAACGGTTACAAAGTACAAAGGATTACAATAAAAATTATGATGAACGAGAGCAATAAAAATGAATTAATTACAAAATAAGAAAATTGTAATCAAAATTTAATAAAATGGCATTTCTATATAATAGCTAAATGCAAATGAAAAAAGTTAGTTAAGCGCCATTTGAATATTCCACGTAACCTAAAAATATCTTTATAGCTTAAAAAAAGTTATGTACCAAAACAATTACTAAGAATTAATTGTCTATAAAAGTACTAACCATTCTTCAAGATCCCTTTAAATATGGCAGTCGACATATTTCCACCTCCAATAAAGCCAATGTTAGTCATTTTAATTGCTATTTAATTCAGAAAATACAAGAAAATTCCAATGGAAAGTAGTGCAGCTGAGCTAAAACTGTAGTTAACTGTACTGTTTATACTGCCTGTTAAATTTAACTACAACACAGATGTCAGATAAGACTGAACTGAAAGAACTTGAAAATACAAAAAAAACCAACTGTCACACTCTTCTTTAAATAATGGCTTCGTGCGTCTAGCACATTTAGCCAGTGTCAAATAAGTGATATAATAATATTAATAATATATAAATTATAGTAAATGAGAATGAGTGATGATAAAATGATAAATGGTAAATTAGATACCCTCCCCTAAGCCCCTTGAGTCCTCAGTAAAGATGTGGGACTATACTGAGATCTCACATGGACTCCTTGAAAGAAAATTTTAAAAGTGATGTTGCACTGTTTTGTTTGATTTACCAACACTCATGTATGTTCACAAACACTTAACGGTTAATAATCCACCGTTATTACACATTAATGTTAGAAATATCAGAAATTTTAGAAAATAAAACATAACTGCAGACATGACGCTTCAATTTCCTGCCAAGAAGTCCAACTGTCACACTCAGTGTTGTAATATTTAGCTAATGTGTTGTCAAGGAATAAAATGTTTCGATATTAGTAGAACTTATACTGAAAACGGCTATCTTGCAATAAAAATTGTTGAGAACATCGAAGTTATATAAATTAAGGTACTATCATTGCTAAAAAAGAATAAGTTGTAGTAAGTAAATAAAAAAAAATCTGAATAACCGCCACCTATTATTCAGATATTAATGAAATTCAGACATTATTATGTTTGGGGAAATTTATAAGAACTATAATATACGTTTTAAAAAAATTCCTTACGTGCCTATCGCATTCCCAGTAACTCAGTAGTTAGAGCAGTGGATCGGTTATTCAAAGGTTAGAGGTGCAATTCCTCTTATTATATAAAAAATGTAGGTCTTGCTAAGGTATGTAAGTGGTAAGTTCATATTTAACATCCATAAGTGAGTGTGTCAACTTCACATACGTACTAACGCATAGATTAACTTCACAAAAGATGTAACGTTATTAACATAATTTTTTTTTACGCTGGCAAGCCTGAGTAGTACATGTTGATTTTTGTTACTGGTAACACAAGTAGTTTGTGGCTTCATTTTGTGCGGTGAGGTGCGAATTGTGGTTTTTCGATTATTTTAAGATAAAACTTGAACAATAATGCTAATTTAGTATTAAAACTTCGGAAGTGCTCAAATATGTGTCGTGACAGTGATTCGTCTATTTATAATTGGTTTAAAGTGTAGTGTCCAACATGTTTCGATGTATACCTTTGTTCAAATGTAATCGCCAAGTGGAATGTGTAGACAAGCGGCATTGCTCCCTGCCAAACGTACCTGAAGACATATTGCGATACTCCAGGAGTTTGGAGGAACTCTTTTTGGATGCTAATCACATAAGAGATTTGCCGAAGGTAATTAACCCTACTATGATAGTATTGTTGTCCCGCTACGTTGTCGTGGGCGTTCACCTTATCACGTCGAGGTGTAAAATGTAAATAACATCAGCTAGGTAACGTGTTATGGGCCTGCCGTCGACACTGTGTACGTGTTTTTAATCAATCTAACTCATAAACGAGAAATCAATTTCGCAATCTGTGTGTAGCTCAAATAATACATATTTTGTTAGATCGTTATCATTTACGTGGCCAAATTTGTCTTCTTAAAACAACATATTGTTGTGTGATATCTTTGATTTTTATTTGGAATGATGATGGTGATGGATGACTATACTTATAACATCATAATTTCCACATTAATTAATAAAAATTAGAAAATAACACAAATGTGTTTATATGAAGGCAAACTTGAAAAAATACTGGCTTGTGCATGCTACCTTGCTCGCGTGAAATTTGAGATAAAATGTAGCCTTATTGTTTATAGTTTTTTTCCCTTTAATTGTGTAAGTCAAAAAGGCTTACATTTATAATATTTGTACACAAATTATACCCGTATTAATTTATATTTTGAAGTTTTACATAAGTAAACCGCTGCATAGTTGGGTAAATTAGATCACAATGAAGCAAGACTTTTAAAATGAATGTAAATGTCTCTGGGAGCTACAATTTGACTGAAAATTCATAATAGCAGTTACCTAATAATAATTGAATGTATTAGCTACTTATCTGGTTATTTCTAAGATCATTTTACATAGTTCTGGCATGGTCAACTCATTAACATACACACCATAAATGCTAATTAATAATAATAATAATATTTATTAATTAGCGCCTCCTACTCTAGGCCTAGCTAAATAAGAACTTAAACTCAACTACCTGGTCTCACAGATTTACTAGCTCTACATACTGCTTGACCTACCCCAAACATCTGTCTGTCCCACTAAAATGTAACCATGTAATGTGAGGTGTACCTTACCCCATATAGAATCACCTATGAAATCTCTATTTAAGTACCTAGTTTAGTAATATCAGTGCAACTGAACGCTGAAAATATGCCAAAGTAATTTAATTTAACAATTTTGACAGTATATGGCAAAGGTGAATCATAATCTCTCTTTATTTTAATTTAACCATTTTGACAGTATATGGCAAAGGTGAATCATAATCTCTATTTATTTATATTTAACCATTTTGACAGTATATGGCAAAGGTGAATCATAATCTCTCTTTATCTTCAGCTCCTTTCTGTTCACCTATGGAGAAATACCTCTCCCATATGGCTCAATTCTACCCTATTTCTAGTTAGCTTGGTCCAGGACCCACAGTTTCTTATGTCATCTTATCATCTGATCAAAATTAACACCTCAAGAGAACAATATACCAAGTAAATTAAAGGTTGTTTATTAATGTAGTCATGTATTTTAATAAAGTACACTTTTTTGGTGGAACAGTTTAATAAAATAATTTATACTATAATTAGAAAACAAATAACTTCACTTGATATATTGATACCTTCAATCTCAAAGGACGTAAAGGACATAACATAATATGTCCTTTACATCCTTTGAGATCGAAGGTATCAATATGGAACACTTAAATAAAATATTTTATACTATAATTAGATAACAAATAACTTCACTTGATATAGGAGTTATGAATGTCAAAAAAAAAGTCATATGTTTATTCAGTAACAATATTACATTTAAACAGTGTTGTAACAATTTACAACAGTGTTGGGGACCCCTTTTAAGTAAACATATACCTGTGTTAGAGGCACCTGCTCTTCCTTCCTTTTTAACTTTGAATGTGTTTAAACATTAGTCCCGTTCAATTTGAATAGAGGCTCTTACCTATAAAAACTTAAATTTTGTAGAATGGTCTGACTGTTGTCTCCGACATAGATCCCCTTGAAAAATTTCCAATTCAATATTATCCTGGTCCACCCATTCACACAGTGATGGCAAATTACTAGGTGATGTTATTGCATATTCCTAATGTCTCACAATTTCATCACAGCCCATTAACGTCCCACTACTGAGCAGGAGCCTCCTCTCACATATTAAGGTGTGAGGGTATTGGGTCATACTGCACCAAGCTGATCCAGTGCGGATTGGCGGAGGCAGGTGTATGGTGTCCTGCTGTTAGAATTTTTCAAGCCGCCCATTAGGCCTGTAACATGGCTTAACGACTACCACGTTTAGTGAAACCCGGGATCAATGGCTTAACGTGCCTTCCGAATCACGGAAGCGCTCGATATCAAATGCCACACAAACGGTCACCCATCCAAGACTGTAAACCTCTGTAAACTCTGCTGTACTTGTGATCGTTTCCAACCACCGAGACCGCAGAGCTACGAGCGCTTCACGTCTCACAATTTATTTAAGGAAAATGATTTGTTTAACAAATCAAGATTATATTATGATGAAGTTATACATTATTGGTCAAATTTGTGACATTGCAAATTGATTTTTTATACAGTCATATATTAGGCATCATAATTGTGTACTTAGTAACATCAAAAGTGCCATAAAAACTGACACACCATTTCATTGTCAAAAGCATTTGGATGTTTTCCGATATCTAACATGTTTTGATGTATTGTCAGTCAGTGGATGAAGCCCAGAAAAATTAGAACACTCCGTACCATGTAACAAGTGCCATCCCCATCTCTCCTCCATAAAAATATCTCTTACAATAAATAAGCTTAAATATTTTAAAATAGTTATTGTATTAATATGTATTTAATTCTTATTTAAAAGATATATTTTTTGTTTCAGAATTTCTTCAGGCTACATCGATTAAGAAGATTAGGACTAAGTGACAATGAAATTCACAAATTGCCATCAGATATTCAGAACTTTGAAAACTTAGTTGAATTAGATGTATCTCGAAATGGTGAGTAAAGTAGTTATTATTTCACTATATACGTAAATCTATTATTATAATAGTAGAGAAAACATTTATTTATACAACACATATATTTAGTTGTCTTTAAATATATTAATTTATACATGAATTGTTTACTAAACACTTGTATAAGTCGCTTGTGTTATGGAGCGCCAGTTCACGAGTGCGAAAGCTTTAAAGGTACCGTTAAAAATAGCACTTAAGCTAAAAATTCACTGTCCTAAAACTGAAGAGTTTTATATCAGTTCTTTACTGATCATTCCAAACTTCAAACAGATGAAGCCAGTAAGTGGGGAAATCATTTTGGATTAATCCCTTTCGACTGATTAATTAAGTGACATAAAATCCTCAGTTGAATGGCTAGCATAAGGAAACCCTATATGACAGTCAAGTAAGAAACAACTTAAATAAATTATAACAATACAGTGATGTATATTGTTTGTGTCTTTAGGGCTATGGCTCTCCCTTGACCAAATAAAACCTTTCTGAATTTACTAGCAGTGTTCTCCGGTGTCACTCGCCCTCCTTCCCGTAGGAATACCGGAACAAAAAGTATCTTATGTTAGTCAAGGTTATTTGCCAAATTTCACCACTATCTGTTCTATAGCTTTTACTTGAAAGAGATAAAAACATCCACAGCCATACTCACAAAGTTTCGCATATATAATATTGGTAGGATAGGATTATTTTTATTCTATTCATAGCGGCAAATAATAAAGTGATAATAACTAAATGTTATGACCTTAAACTAATTAATATTGACATTACTTATGAATTCCAATCAAGCTTTGTTTAGTTTCGCAAATTATTAATTTTTAAAACACATTAAATACAATCCAAATATACCTACATAAACAAGTGTGAGGTATACATTAGTAATTCTCTTGTTGCCCGTTATATTATATATTATTAATTTTCTTGTAACCTGTCGTCTTTCAATCCATTCATGTGTTGTAGAAAATGTGTTTACAAATTTGAAATATCTTTTGTCAAACCATGAAATGTTCATGTTAAATCTTGACGTAACTTTCAAGTGGGTTAGTTGTAAATAAGGTTTGAAGTTGATCTCTGCGCCAACAGGCATTTAGTCCGTCACTTAAACTGACAGGCGTACTGTAAATCTGCCCTTTCAAGGTCTTACATCTTAGTCGGACTGATGTATATTCATACATTTACCATTACTAGTGGGTGTGAAGTTTTATGTTAAAATTTCACACTCGCTGTAAACATATGTCGGTCCAACTGATTTAAAACTCCTCAGTTTTAGGACTGTGAATAAATCGACTATACTACTTTCTTAGGAACTCTTAAGCATCACTAGTCGCTGCAATAGTTTTGTTATAAGATAACTTGGCGATAAAAAAAAAGTTAAAAGGTTAATTTAGTTTAATAGCAGAGGCAAAAAAGAATAATGAGACCGAGAGATGTTACAGACAGTGTAGCAATTCGACGGATCTAACATCAAAATTTATTGACAAGATTCCACCGCTAAAAATAGAACATACATTCAATGTTTATAGCCTTTAAATTGCCTGTTACGGCAGGCATCTTTCTATATTTTTGTTCATATATTGCCACATCATTACAGTCCATTAATGCTCCACTACTGAGCACGAGCACTTCTCACAAACCTAAAATAATTACTTAGTACCATTAGCTAGGTAAAATTTGGTTAACCATTGAATTTTATTTCCCTCTGGTCAGACGGCAGTCGTTTCGTGTAATAAAATGAAATCCGTCAAATCTGGTTAGACCACTGATAAGACTTTACCCCCCCCCCCCCTTTTTAATGGAAAATCATCCCCCGCAGTGGGTGGAGCGAAAGGGTGTGTCAGACTTCTACTGACTAAAAACCATTCATGTTCCTTCTTTTTAGCCTGCTACGTACCAAGGCCGCGGTAACCCTTTCGGACAGTCCCGCAGCAGAGCTTGGGCCCCTAAGCTTCAGTCTAGAGCAACTGGGACAATGATAATGAGTATAGCTAAACCAAGTAACAATGCCAATAATCTATTGGTCTTTGACGGGTTCTAACTTCCGTCCACACGCGCACTTATTATTTAGTGTCAAAATGTTATTATAGCCTCCTTTTCTCCTTGGTCGCAACATATTCTTAATGTAAGCAAGTGATGGATTAAAAATATCTTTGTAACAATTCCCGGCTACTATAATTTCGCCCTTTTTCGCCCTTGATGAGAGAACCCTCGTTTCAGCGTTGGTCGTGAAGACATCGTTGTTTTGAGGCTCCTATCGTACCTGAAGATGCCCTGTGTAAGGGCAAAACACGTGTCGTGTTGAATAGTTTCTCGATTTTTCGGAAAATTATAGTAGCGCGGGAATTGTTACAAAGATATTTTTAATCCATCACTTGCTTACAATGGATTTCCGCAAAGTAACGCCTGAATCAATAAATTATATTCTTAATGTAAACATCTTAAGGCAACACCTCTTTCTTTTTGCTTCATAGCCCTTTGTCTGACACATAGAATGGGTTCCCGTTTAGTACAGCACCCTTAAAAATGTACTATAACATTACAGTATGCAGTTGCCTGCCAAAAACCACATTCAGGTGTCAATATGAAATGTTGATATTCCTGGCATGTCTTATATTCCATTGTCGCTACATCCGCCGCATATCTTCGCGTACTTATAGAGCCAGGTGCTTTATGGATGAATCAAATCATAATTGACTCATTCCTAATTAAGTAATCGAGGTGATCGGTGGGGCATTGTCTTTGAAATGGATGCGGAATTTATTATTTTACCTGAATACTTTTTTTGTGATTTTGATACACGGGACGTCAAGATAAAATCGTTCTACAGAGCCCTAAACTTTAACACGATTTTCTTATAATATTCTGGCATTATCCCGGTTGCCCTAGACTTAAGCTTAGGGCCCAGGGTCTGCTTACTGGTTCAACCAGATTAAACTAAATTTCAGTTATTACGTGGAGCGACTGTCGCCTGACCTCCGCAACCCAGAGAGAAACATCATTCTATGGTTAAACCAGCTGTCAGTCGATTAAAAGGAACTGACTTCCTAATAACGACTGCCATAGATGTTTATGACAGCCCGGACCTAAAATATTTAGGCTTAACGTGCTTTCCGTAGGACGGAGCAAGAGATAATTACGCACATAACTTCGAAGGGCTTACACAAAGTTGATCTGCGGAAAATATCCTCCAAAAAAAAATATCATACGACCTGGAAAAGAATTCCAAAGTCGAATCGTTTGACAGACTTTCCAAACCTTATGTTCTGGTGCCGAAATTCAGCACCAGCTACACCACGCATTCCCCCTACCGCCATTCCTCTATAACCAAATTTAGGAAAGGAATACAATGTGAAAGCTGATGGTAAACACATAGGTCCCTAGGTGCTATTTGACGATACAAAAACTGTCGCCATTATCATCCTCTTATTATTTTTAGTTGTAAAACTGAATTATACATTCATTCACGCCTGTTTCCGCGAAGGGGTAGGCAGAGCCTTATACGCCCACATTTCGCCAATTTCATGATTGGTCCCACTTAATAGGTGGCGAGCCTATTACCGCTTACCGGGATTTGTTACTTTACTAAAGACTCGTCTATAGCAGGTGCACCACTTGCAGGTGAGGTTAGCTTGAGCTCCGTAGATGTAGTTTAATATCCCATACACCCCTATAAACTATGTTATAAATATTTGATTACATGTTAAACTGTAATTTAATTGAATTAAATGTTAAGCTGTTGTAATTGAAACTTCCAGGTAATAACATAATTATCCACGATGATGATTAGTTAATTAATTAAAGTCATTAACATAACAGTAATCAACGTTCAGAAAGCGCGTCGATTTAGAACTTTTTTGTTGCGATTCATTAATTTCATGGCAAATGAGTTAATTAATTTTAAAACGTAATTGAACTTACTGTAACGAGTCATTTTCAAATTGATATGCTACTGATATTTACTTTCTATTTCACTATCACTGCATAGTATAAAAACAAAGTCGCTTTTAGCTGTCTGTCCCTGTCCTCGGATTTTGATTCAGTTTTTAATTTATTATAAAACTAGCTTTTGCCCGCGACTTCGTTCGCGTGGAATAGTGACTTCTGGAAGATTTTTGGTTTTACCCACATAGTTTGACGACCGATGTGGTGTGGTGGCGAGTATACCCGCACTTCACTCCGGAGGTCGTGGGTCCGACGAAAGGGGGTGTGGGACTCACTACCGGCAGACGCGACTGTCAGCAGTAATACCCATTAAAAATCTTCTGACGACAGAAAAAGACGAAAAAAAACCTGGGTTGCAGCGTCTGACACCCCGGCTGCGGCCAACGTCCCCCGGACCAAAACTGGGAGGAACTCCTCAGGGAGACACAGTGGACGCGCCTCTCTTACCTCCGTGTGCGACCATAGCGTGTGTGGCCGGCTTCTCGGAGGGTCCATGGTTAGAAAGCAGGGGCCCCCTGTCCCCGCTGCCTAAGACCCTCCTGGCGCTGCTAGACGGGCCCTCCTAGCCCGCCCGCTGCGCCCTCCGCAGGTCCCGTTTCCCCCCCGGTAGTCGTCGCCAATCTCTGGGTGTTACCTTTTCCCTGGCGCCCTACCGGGAAGTACTCAGCCCCCCCACCACGCCAAGGTGGAGACCTGTCTGGGGGGGCAGCAAGGGCTCCCTGCCGGTAACCCTTTCGAACAATCCCGCAGCAACGTGTCTCGCTTGAAATGAAGCCTGTTTATGTTTAATGTGACACCTCTACACTTTTTGCCGTCGAATTCATAACCTTGAGACGTACCGTTGCGCCCTCTTCCCAAAGTTCAACGGCCTTGTTTGATGACGCTGTATGCAACTCAGATTTAGAAACAAATAAAAGGTTTTACTATCTTTGTAACAGGATTGTAGTAAAGTTTTTATTCTTTAGCCATATTTTATGATGCCACAATTGTGTTTAGCATCTTAAGACCTCACTGCTCGTTTTTTAATTTATTAATATATTTATTGCTCTCCATAAGTTATGAGGTTGGTAAAAACATAAAAAAATACTGTTTTTAATTATTACAGTGTAAAAAATTGGTTGCCTGTAAAGTCGGTATACTGGCGAAAGTTTTACGTGACAACGACTTTGAGTGGTAAAATAATTTTAATGTGAATATTCATTCGTATAGTACGAAGAAGGATGAAATAATAGTAACAATTTAAAACATTTATTTATACAAAGAATTATATTTATGTCTGTTTCGTTCGCTCTTAGGCGGGCTAACCATGCCCGAGTGGAAGGGACGCGTGCCTCTCACTCGCTCTCATTGTGACCGCATAACGTGAGCGGAGCGTAACGCAGTTTCTTGAAGTGTCACCCGGCAAACCAATTTATAAGACGTTGTCACGTCAAAAGTAGGTACATACATGGACCCTGTAGGGCACGCAAGTAGGAGAGACAAGAAGTCACTCTACGCTTGTATTCACAAAAAAATTAGTTTTTTAAATATTATTTAAGGCTTTTATCGTTTAAGTCTTTAAGGAGTATAATGTTTATTATTTAGTAGGTTATTGTTTTGATTGTTTTAAAATTGTTATATTGTTAAAGCTTTTATTGGGTCGGGCAATTTGATTTTTTACAAGTTACGAACAATATATTGCTTAGCGCTTCAAAATTAAGAACCTATCTCGATTCAAAATTGGCTGCCTGCGATAGACAAATCAACCCATTTTTAATAACAAATCAATCTAAGGATTGAAACCAATTAAGACGTATATCTAAGATTGATTTCAATCTCGGATTGCGGATAGGTTATTAATTTCGGGCGTAGGTCGATACAACCGCTCTATAGGTAGCGGTTTTTGTTCCTATTTTTGTGTGTATTACCTTAATATTTGTCTAGTTCTGTGTAAAACCGTGTCTCACGTTTGCATCGCACCTAAAGCTCATGGTAGGATATTTATATAGGTACCACGTAAATGGAAAGTAGCTTATAAATTATTAACTAACTTTTCATAAGTCGTAAAACACATGAGAAAATTGCTTCCTTCCTGAACGATTCCACCTTAAGTTGCCTGGAAGAAATCGCTATAATCAATAAGGCTTTTCCTTGTTTTCTTGTTTTATTTTTAATTTGGTGTACAATAAAGAATTTTCTGCCTACCTATCCACACTTTTTTTCAACCAGAGTACAGGTTCTAATTAAGAGAAAAAGTACAAGTCGTTTTCTTCTTCTCTGCGTTTCATCTTTGTATATCACGTAAATATAGAGTAAAAACCAACCAGAATGTTGATCACAGGTTATGTCTTGTCACGTTGCGTTTAGGTTGATTGAGCAGTAACTTGTCACGCGTAAATTGCAAGCATAGAGATCATTCTGCATGACAATCTTGTTATGTGTGCTTATTACCTCGCCTTTTGTCTGTGTTAATACATACATAACATCACACCTGTTTGCCCGAAGGGGTAGGCAGAGGCAATTTTCACCAGTTATATTGTTGGTCCCGCGTAATAGGTGGCGAGCCTATTGCCACTTACCGGGAACTTTAATGTTCGCCAGAGCCTCGTCCGTTGATCGGCAGGTGTGTTTTACTTGGGCTTCTCAGATCTTGGTAGGAACCCTATACACCCTGTCTATGTTAACTACTCTAGTAAGTTAATAACTGAGCTCACGAATGCTGCAGATAATGCAGTATGTGTGGCTGACCTCTTGGCTTCAATATTATAACTGCCATTGTCATTGAAACGCAAAGAAGAAGAATTAATAACTACAAAGCAAGCCATACGTGGTTATCAATACTCAATACTGTATTGCGTTCCACAATGGTTTTATAAGGTGGTGAATATTATAATTTGGTACATTTGTGGACCCTGTCGGGCACAGCATAGTGTAGGAGAGAGGAGGAAGGGCGCCGTATAATTCAATGAAAAAGAAAACTTATCTTCAAGGAGTATTCTCTTGATTAAGTGTCAAGCGTGTACCTACATGTATATATATGTGTGTTATAGTATCTATTGTTATATGACACGCCTGGGAGTGATTATCATTATTCCTCTCCATCCTTTCAGACTCCATCATCACCTGAGCATATTTACATTCCTCTACTGGGGATTTATGCCCCCCACTCAAGGAGGGAGGGATTTAGAAAATACTCCATTCCACGTGTTCCCAGTGGGCTTTGCCGGACACAGATATTTAACGTTTTGCTGCTAAAATATAAATACAATCCATAATCCTTGAGACATTAACTACATATCGATAACTGGGACCTAAACATTCTTTGACATAAAGAAAGTCGATATCTTATTAATTTCGGGAAAGCTTAGATTTTATTTCCTGAGTTCTACCAGACTTAAACTTTTGGAATGTTCAGTTGTCAATTAAAAAAATAGTAACAGTTGATAAAAGTATGGGTCGACCGTATACAAAATGACGTTTGTAAATGCTCTGCGGTAAATTATGTTGCTATTTAATGTACAAACCTTAATGCTTCATGTAATATTTATTTTAATAGTTTAAAATTTATTGCACAAATTAAAAAAAATGTACAAAAGGCGAACTTAATGCTGCAACGCATCCGCAACTACATACTACCAGTTAACCTTTGGGTTAGCAGAATAGTATGAGACAATACGAACATGAAAACATATAAACTTACATAGAATTGAATATGTGTTATGAATAAACTACATATATACACACTAATAAAAGTGTAGACTCAATCAAATGATGACTCCTCAAGAAAGTATTTTTTAATGCCGATCTAATAGATGATTGAAGAGACTAAAGAAACGACAGAAAAGTATGTGAAATGAAACGACATAGAAAAAAATAATTTGTCGTAGGAAATAACACAACATTGCAGTAAAACGACAGTAAACAGCACAATATGTAATCAGCGAGCAAGGTTTTAGTTAGATCGCACGGGTGGAAGGCGGCAAATTGCAGTGTGATGCGCGCATGAGGTTTCCGCCGACCTTGCCTCGAGCGCGGCTGCAAATCTCCGCTTAGCGCCTTCCCTTACACGTATGCAGGGCCGGTTCAGGGGAGGGCCAGTGGGGCTAGGGCTATGAGGCCTCCACAATATTGCAAAACTACAATTTTCACTTCGTAATACTTTTCTTCAATAAATATATTTGCTCTTTTCGGTTGAGTACCTACACTGTTCTCAATTTTACGAATTCGTAAATGATGCTTCTGTTACATAGTAGTCTATCAGCAAGGGGTTTAGCACAATATCTAATCAATGAGCAAGGTTTTAGTGAGATCTTACTTTATTTGAGAATTTCCTTTATAAAAAATATTTGCTATTTTCGATTGAACATACTTCAAATTTCAAATCTTAAATATTATCACATTTTATTTACTTATAACAAAAAGAGTGTTACGACTGTAGACATATCGACAAGGAGCTAAAATTGATGCTCACATTCTGTAAATAAAAAGTTCAAATTAACCATAAATCGCTTAAGGCTGTATGAATGTATGTTAAAATAAATTAACACTATCGCGCCCACCAGTAGCTTAGCAGAAGAAATTGGCAAGAAACTTTCAAGTTTGTTCTCCCGCTTGATCATCCCAAAACATCAGTTGTTAAGTCTTATTTGCTAAATTATTACAGTAGCAAAAAACAAATGTGAAATTATTTAATTAAACATAAAAAAGCTTATAAAGGGAAATCTCTCAGTAGCCCAGCGTAACGTCAATCGAGTCCGGCCCTGCACAAATGTGCGACAAAGCGTAATGCGTTATTTTGTTTTATTGTGATATTATTTCTGTTATGACTAAACTTGATTCCAATTTAGGAACTCGAGCCTCGAAGTTTGCATCAACTAAAAAGTAGCTCTTATTGGCTGGTTTATGGGAAGTTTCATGTACTGTGATTTGATTCATGTCTATATATCTGTTATAAAAATCATAATTGGAGTCGAAATGGTTTTTCTCTGAAATCTGCTAATTTTCATGCATTAAATAATGGTGTTTATATGTAAGCGTATTGTGAATTGTCGAGTTATTGCGGCGCCTCCGAAGGATACCACCACCTATGTTTTTCCCGAGGGTTTCGTAGAAAGCAACTAAAGAAATGGGCTCTTGTCTGTTGTCATTGTCATTGTCATTCATCTAGAAATCTCGTTGCTAAAAGTAAACTTCTATATGTAACTTTTTGAGTTAGTGCTAGCAAAAGTTTTGTCCTTCTCAGACGAGACTTAAGTATTGGAGCACTTGATTTCAAGGGAGGTGCCCATAGATATATCTAAAAAATAAATTATTTTTCTCTCTCTCTATAGTCGGTCCCTCATGTCTGAGGAACGTGGTTAGCATCGGAGTAACATCTGGAGCGGATGATCTGCTCCCACCGGTTCCGATCCAGCGCGTCTTTCACGACCGCGTACAATTTGGCGGACGATGATCGTTCCATCTAGTTGGTGCAGGACCACGCGATCGTTTGCCTTCTGTGTTTCCAACGACAATAAGTTTTTCCAGGCTTTCATCGCCTCTGCGCGCTATGTGGCTAAAGTATGAAAGAATACGTTGTTGGCATATGGTCGACAAGCGGGTTTTTATTTTGAGTTGACTCAAGATGGAGACATTGGTGCGTTTTGCGGTCCAAGGTATTATAAGTAAGCGCCTCCAGCACCACATTCGAATGCATCGATCCTTTGTCGTTCTCAGGCTAAGATCGTCCACGTTTTAATTTAAATTCTTTTTAGTTACACTGTATGTAAGTTATGAAAGGCTAAGGTTGAAAATTGGTGGGTATGTAGCTTAGAGCCAGGAGACTTAATTAGGATACTTCTTCATCCCGTTCCAGTGAGACGTGACATAAAATGTGGCTTAACAAAACGCAATCGATATGGAATTACAAAACACAAACAGGACTTTCAAAAACAGATAGCTAAAGTTGCAAGCTACTTTTAATTTTCAGCGGGTACTCGATTATATACGTACGTACTTGTAGGTAGGTATAAGTATTTGTAGAACGGCCGAACAAAGTCACGGGCGGCCGCTATTCACGCATAGATAACTCTTTTGTCTAATAGTCAACTTGTAATGTCAACTTGAATTAACATTAAAAGATAAGTACTATTCAAAGTATGTATTGAAACATGAATATTAAATATACTTTACAAGTTCGGCAGCCAGAGATAAAATTTTATTGCTTGACATCTTGACGCTGTCTATGTGGCAACGTCGTAATTTCCTTTTCAAGTTTTAGTAGATTGTTATAAGTATCATTTCAGAATATATGCTATGTTATATTTAGAGCGGCGATAGCCCAGTGGCGAGACCCATTGCCTTTAAATTCAGAGGGTCTCGGGTTCCAATCCTGGTGGCGCACTTATGACTTTTCGAAGTTGTAATTATCGCTCAAAGCACGTTAAGCCGTTGGTCCCAGCTGTCATAAACATCTATGGCAGTCGTTATTAGAAAGTTAGTGCCTTCTAATATCCTGACAGCTGGTTTAACCATAGAATGATGTTTTCCTCTGGGTTGTGGAGGTCAGTCAGTCGCTCCATTTTATGTCTATTTTACGTCAGTGCAAAAAGATAAATCTTTCTTCTATTACAATATATTGTTCTGTGCAACCTTTATTTACTCAATTATATGAAATTTACTTGAATATAATACTATATTCATTCTATTTTACTTCTCTCAAGAACATATAACCAAACTTACCTACTCTAAAACTGCTTCACCAAACTTAAATTTCAACTTAAACCTTGGAACGCCAAACCTCACGAACAATAGAATCTATGTTTGTAATTTTTGACATTCTTGTTGCTCAAGTAATAAATAATATGTCTTAAAATATAAAATATTATATTGAGTATTGAAAATTAAAACAAACTTACAGATTTAATATAGTGACGTTGTCTCAATGATGGCGTAAAGCTCATAAGCCAAACAAGATTGTATAGGTTTCAGTCGAGGTTGTTGAAGCAGTAGGTAGCTTGTAGTGTATGATGTAAGGGTTCTTACACACAAACACATGCCGTTACGTCGTAGCTTCATACAATTTGCCACGTCTTTGTATGAAGTTCGTTGTAGATTTCCACGACGCGAACGTCGCAATGTCATACACATACATATATTCACGCCCATATGTCCATTTAAGAAGCGCTCGTAGCTCTGCGATGCTAAGTGGTCGGAAACGATCACCGAAGTAAAGCAGAGTTTACAGAGGTCAGTCAGTGACCGTTTGTGTGGCATTTGATATCGAGCGCTTCCGTGCTTCGGAAGGCACGTTAAGCCGTTGGTCCCGGTTATCACTAAATGTGGTAGTCGTTAAGCCATGTTAGAGGCCTAATGGGCGGCTTGATAAATTCTAACAGCAGGACGCCATACACCTGCCTCCACCAATCCGCACTGGGTCAGCGTGGTGGAATATGACCCAATACCCTCACACCTGGGTATGTGAGAGGAGGCTCGTGCTCAGTAGTGGGACGTATGACATGATGATGTCCATTTAGGGAGAGCTCATTGCTACAAGAATTTATAAGGGATCTAATAGTTGTAGCATTGTTCACTTTTTGAACACAGATCTCATGTTAAACGTGTTAAATGCTGAGAGATGGCATGTGCAGGGCTATGCACGCACGTGAACACTAAATCCCAATGTTCACTTTTTGAACAGAGATCTCTATGTTAAACGCTTCTAATGGTGAGAAATGGCAAGCCCCGCACCCGCGTGAACACAAGACGTGATCACCTAATATTTTAAAAAATTTCTAGTTTATTCTTTTGTCATTATTTTGAAATGACTCACGGACCCTTATTTTACTATCTAGAGCAACAGCGCACGTTTTGAGTATTAAAAGCTACTAAGATCCCTACTATATGTATCTTTGTAACGACATTAAAGCTAAGGAAAATATTTCGGTTTCGGTAATGGATATTTAATTATTTCGGATTATCTGATAGTTTCGGTTACGGTCCATAAATCTGCTTAGAACCATCTCGATCACGTCAGTTTTCGAAAAAAAACAGCATCATAATCGGTCTGTTATTTTATTTAGGAGCTACGATACAGACAGACACAGACACGTCAAACAAAAACACCTTTCGTTCGGGGGTTAAAAATACATACATATCGTTCTTAGCTTACTGTTTGCTATTCTCTCCATTGCTTTCGGTTGTCTGGAAGAGAAGAGCGAGAGCTTTCAGCGATATGAACTCCAAGATTGATAATTTATGTTTATAATTATTCGTGGCCTTATTATTTGTAATCACGCCCACATTTCGCCAATCATATTGTTGGTTCCACGTGAATAGGTGACGAGCCTATTACCACTTACCGGGAACTTTTGTGTTGATCACAGCCTCATCTGTTGATCGGCAGATGCACCACTTGCAGTTGAGGTTGTATTGGGCTCCTAATCCTAAGGTTTTGGCAGGATCCCCATGTATAATGCGTTTATATATTTCTTTGTGTAAGCAAGTGATGGATTAAAAATATCTTTGTAATAATTCCCGCGCTACTATAATTTCCCGAAAAATCGAGAAACTATTCAACACGACACGTGTTTCGCCCTTACACAGGGCATCTTCAGGTAAGATAGGAGCCTCAGAACAACGATGTCTTCACAACCAACGCTGAAACGAGAGTGTTTCAGCTCGTCATCATTGCTTACAATGGATTTCCGCAAGTAACGCCTGAATCAATAAATTATTTCTTTGTGTTTAAAAAAAAAATTTCTTTTCTCTTTGAATTAATTATAAGTACCTTTGATGTGTAAGAGCCCTAAGTGCGACGTGACATCGACCTAATGACGTGTGCAAACTAATGCCGGCGCGCTGCCCAAGCTGTTATTTAAAACGTTATTACAGTAATTATGGCGCTTCACGTGCGCACGTATAGATTGAAAATCTTTGAACGAGAATGTCCATAATATCCACTCTTCTATATAATCTACAAGTGTATGCGTGCGGTTTGATTGTTATAAATAAAAAAAATATACTTTGTCTTTAAGATCAACAGGATTATTTAGATTCGTAACATTTTTACACACAAAATGTTTTTTTTTTTAAAACAACTATCAAAAAGATGAAGAGGTTACCGTGCAACGTACTTGATTCTTATTCAGGACTTCGTACGGGCACCGATATTGAAAAAACTGGTATTACCTAAGTGTTGATATTAATAAATGTTTCATTTATTTCTAAAAACGCGATTTTACATTGATAATAATACACATTTTACGGATCATTTTTTTACTTTTTTATCCCGACGTTTCGTATACTTTTACCAAAGCTTAACAAAATAATTAATGCACGATCTCAAGACATAGTACACAAGCTCAATTTGTGTGAATCCAAACGTGTGTAGTAATTAATGTTTTAGTGACGGTAGCCTTAATTTTGCAACAATGTCTTTGGGGCACCTTGTATTTTATTAATTGTTTTACTTTTGCTACGCTTTTAGTTAGCCCTCCTAAATTTCTATGACCTTAAGGTGCGTCACACTTATACCTATTATATAGTTACCATCTAATCATCATCATTCTTCTGGCCTACTCCCTTCCTACCTGGGTTGCTGCAACATGTCTTCCTTCCAATCACCTTGTTAACCCTTTAACAGGCAGAGCACGTTGGAAATATTCATTGGTTTTCCACCTTAAGATATCTGCATAAGGTTCAATTTATGGTGGTCATATATTGACCACTGCCTGGTAAAGGGTTAATATTCGACATTCCCTTCTCCATCATATTATTACTTAAACACTATCCACCTCTTTACATATTAATGTGTTAACATAGGTACATAATGTCACTCCTCTTTCCCGAAGGTGTAGGCAGAGGCACACCCTTCCAGTTGCTTCGATCTTGGCACACATTTTTATCTTCATTTTCTCTTATTAACCTTCTCATATACGCCTGTCGGCTTAGGGTACTTTTGATCTACCCAAAGGCTGAACAAATTTTATCATGAAAGGTCTTAGGGGCTATCCATAAATGACGTCACACGGTAAGGGGGTGGGAGG
Organism: Musotima nitidalis; assembly: GCA_949126915.1. Classification (NCBI taxonomy): domain Eukaryota; kingdom Metazoa; phylum Arthropoda; class Insecta; order Lepidoptera; family Crambidae; genus Musotima; species Musotima nitidalis. The sequence continues at coordinate 18,285,610 of OX421423.1, read as the reverse complement.
GGGTTGACGAAGTGTGACATGGTGTGACAAGGAGATGGGCGGGATGCTAAATTTCGTGACGTCACATTTCAAAATTCAGGTCCTATGAAAATTGTGGAATTGCTGTTTGATGTAATTATTTCTTGCTGTACAATTGCAAAAGATGTGACATCACACTAAGGAGGAGGGAGTCTCACAAGTGTGATCAGCTGTGACAAGGACAGAGGGGGGGTCGAAAATCGGGGGTCGTGTGACGTAATTTATGGATGACCCCTTACGAGGTCTGCCCCTCACAACACTTCCATTCACTTGTCCATCATACATCACCTCTTTATCGATTTACCTCTATACCGATATCCATCTTATTTTATGTAAATTGACATGCTATAAATTATTTGATGTGAATAAATATTTATATTTTCTATATATGTGCCTATATTTTATTAAATTAATTAATAGTGGTTATGCGATGGCTATCAGAGTATTCAATGACATTCCAAATGAAATGAAACTCCCGCATATAACAGATTTAAAACGGTTTTGAGGCAATGGTTAATGGAAAAGAGCTTTTACTCTATGAATGATTATTTAGATATGAAATAAATGTAGCTAATCTAGTCCTAACAATAATTATAAGTAATGTAAAAATTATGATATTAAAATTAATTAAATAAATAAATTTATGAAATAGGATCAATCAATGCAACCTTTTTTTAGGATTTAAGTTTACATGCTATATAATAATGTAGCTAAATAGGCAGACCTCGAATAGTTAGGATCCACAATATGTAACCCTATTTATGGCAAACTAGCTGTTACCCGCGACTTCGTCCGCGTGGAATAGTATCTTTGGGTAGCGTTTTTATTGTTTATTAAGAATCATTAGTAGGTATAGTAGATATCAGCGGCGGCTATGCAGAGAATTCGTTAAAAGGAACTTTAACTTCAAAAGCCAAAATATTTTTTAAACTTGATACACCCAAATTTTTTAAATATCATGTTCCTAGAATAGTTTGGCGTCGTAGTTTCCGTGCCGAATCCGTTCCGTTTCGCTCGAATTTCGAGAATTCCGTTTGTAGAAAATCTCTGCACATCCTAAGAGACCTACGTACCAAGTTTCATGGTTTTATCTTCAAAAATGAAGAACACCCATAAAAACATTCAACCCCTATTTCACCCCCATATTGGTAAAAAATTCAAAATGCTAGAACAAACGATTTTTTGTTTATTATTTAGTGCCTAAATACAAAATGTTTTATTTTTATTTTCAAAAATTTCGAACTTTATACAAACTTTCAACCCCATTTCAAAAACGCTAGAACAAATGTTTATTTATTTCCTATCAAGTGCTTAAATATTAAGTTTCATAGTTTTATCTTTTAAAATTAAGAAATCCCATACAACTTTTCACTCCCTCCCCTTTTTAACCCTTTACAACCCCCTTTTCGAAATAAAAAGTAGCCTATATTCTTTCTCAGGGTCTAGACCATCTGTATGCCAAATTTCATTCAAATCCGTTTAGTAGTTTTGGCGTGAAAGAGTAACAGACAGACAGACGTAAGGATAAATAAATATACATACTGCTATCACAATAATCCATCGGTTAGCAACGGGTATCATTACCGATGCTTTTAATATATAAAACCTTTAATGTACCAGCACGTAAAAAATCTTAACGATATGTTGTGTCATCCACTGATACAGGTATTGGAAAATACCGATATTCCAAACCCAGTACACAGTTGCTAATTGGCTCTAAACGAAACCTTCTTAAACGATAACTGAACCACTTTTATCAGCACTGATTCGCATTCTACTATAATACTAAATACTTTAATATAAATATTTTCAAATACACCAATTATTTAGTTCCAAGATAATTATCATTAAGAACTTGTGTTATGGATACTAAATAACGGATAAACATACATAAATACTTATTTTTTTGTAAATACATACTTAATATACATAGAAAAACACCCAAACCAGAACAAATATTCATGTTCATGGCTATATTAAGAAAATAAGTATATAGTACATTAATACCCTGCTTAACGCGAGGGATACGTTCCGGAAAAAATCGCGTTAACTGAAATTCGCATATATTTTAACTTATGGTTAAAGTTAATAATAAAAATATCAATAAATTTAATCAACCACTTTTATTCTAAGAATACTGTATGCAATGTATACCTACTATTAATAATTTTAATGGAAAAATACATCTATTGTCTTTGGGAAGCGTTTTTTTTACGTTCGTTTAAAATACATTTATAACACCCAACACTGTTTATAATTATTATTGAATGACACAGGTAAAGACACGGTCATTATTATTATATGTATTATATATGTATAATAGTATAATAGTATACTGCCTTCTTGGACTATCCAAATGAAACAAAGACTTGCGTTTCTCTGTAGACAAAAGATCATTTATTTATTCAATATTTGTACATTTTACCATCTAAACATATAAGTTATCAGTAAGTTCAAACACTTCACTTACCTGTAGACAAAAGAAACAACATTTAAAGCCTTTATTTCGGTTTAGATTTATTATCTTCGCTCAAAAACAATCGTGTGCTCAGGTTGCTTTCAATATATCCTAATTCATCAAACGTCACTGTCACTCACCAACATGAGAAATAGACAACACAAAAAGTATACTATGAGTATTTCTTTACATATGTATATGAGGCATTTGAACTTCGCGTTATATTTAAACCGCGCAAAGCGGGGTATTACTGTAGTTAGTTTGTTCTCCTATAAGGAAGAGTAAAATTTTCTAAAACCCTTAAAAGTCTTAAGAAGCAATTAGGTGCGCCATACGAAGTAGTATACTTTAGGACAAAAATCAGCTGGCCCGTCCTAAGTTCAGACAGATACAGACTGCACTCAAGTCACATTTTCTTCTATGAAAATATATCCAGGAAGATAATATCTTGCTTGAAATATTACCCGGGGATTGGATTTTAATATCCGCCATAGAAATGGCTGGGATAAAGTCGCAAAGTAAATACAGTGTAAAAAATAATTCTGCAGCGGTTCTGTTCTGCAGTACCGTTTTAATGCCGGCGGCGAGGTCTTCGAGGTTTATCGTGGTCTAAGTGAACTACTTTCGCGGGTAAATTTTGAATTTATACATTGCTACAAAGACAAAATATATTGCATAGTATTCCAAGATAGTAAAGATTTCAAATAGTGAAGAGATATGCATGCATACATTCACGCCTGTTTCCCCGAATATACGTCCACACTTCGTCAACTATATAGTTAGTCTCACGTGATAGGTAGACGAGCCTTTTGTCGCTTACCGGGCACTGTTATGTTCGCCAAAGCCTCGTCCGTTGATCGGCAGGTTGCAGGTGAGGTTGGTCGGGCTCCTTAGGTCTTGGTAGGATCACTGTACACCTCAATTATTCAAAAATCAAAAGTCATAGTTCGAATTAAATCGGACATCCCTACTATCTTATGTTTGCAGACAGAGATATCTAACAGTAGATGATATTCTACTGATGGCAGAAACTAACGAAAGTGATTTATGATGGACATGTAAATGAAAGTGTTGGGACGGGATATTTAGAATTGGCGAAGTGTGGGCGTATAATATGACTTTGCCTACCCCTTCGGGGAAACAGGCGTTAATGAATGTTTGTCTTCGAGATAACTCTTCATAAACCAATTATTAGTGTATATCACAGACTTGACCATGTTCATGGACTGTATAATTTTATAGCAAGACTGATAAACGCTCGCCGCTCGCAACTTGCGCTTCAACTTGTACCGCTATACCTGACGTCATCAGTGCACGTTGAGTATCATTGTACTGGAATGTGTTCTCACTTCTCACACTAGAAGGCTAACTACGACACTACATAATCTACTAATACTAACAACATCGTAAAACTTTAAAAAAATACTGGTGGAACATTTTTTTAGGGAATTTAAGTATGTTTCCATATTCCATATTTTTTGCAATTATTAATATATTTTTTTAATGTAACACGTCATAATGACTACATCCTGCCTGATGATAAGCAGTCGATGCAGTCCAATAAAATATGAAAGCGCTTCATAACGTGAAATAAGCACGGTATAAAGCGCATACACTCATGACGGCCTTCTAAAATGCCGTTTCACGCCCCGCTTAAAAGACCCGGGATCATAGGAAACAGATAAGCCGGCAGCGAATTTCAGAGCTTATCTTATTTTATTGCACCAAATTCTTCATGTTCTACAAACAGGCGAAGAAACTGACATACAGATGTCACACAAGTAAAAACCTTTTAAAGACTACTCCTAAAATATATCATAATTACATAAGGGATATTTTTTGTATAATTATTTCATTGGATCAATTCAATTTTAATGTTTTACAAACGGGCGGGGAAACTGACACCTATAACTCAATTTTGATGGAGCTTATTACAAAACGAGATATAAAGTTAGACCAGATTTAAAACTACTGATATCACTTTCATTTGATTAGATGAAGACAGTGACAGCACTAGTTTTAAACCTGGTCTAACATTAGATCTCGTTTCTTAATAAGCCCCTATATGTTTAGTCTTAAAGCCCTTTTAGAGGCCTCCATTAAACATTCTAACAGCAAGACGTCACACAGCGCCACCAAGCCGCACTGAATCAGGTGGTGGAGTGTAACCTTAATACCTCTCCCTTTTGTTCGTGAGACGAGACCCGCGCTCAGTAGTCTTCATCTTGCGTTATCCCGTAGTAGGCCCGGGGTCCGATTTCCTACATCTTCTCCTCCACTTTGCACGGTCTCCGGTATCCTTGGTCTATTTGGCGACCGATATGGCGTGGTGGCAAGTTTACCCGCACTTCTTTCCTGAAGTCGTGGGTTCGTTTCCCACACAGGACACATATTTGTGTGTATAAATATGAATATTTATTCTTGGCTGGATGTTTTCCTATGTATATTAAGTATGTTTTTACAAAAAAAATTGTATGTAATCATGTATGTTTATCCGTTATTTAATATCCAAAACAAAAGTTCTTAATGATACTTATCTTGGAACTAAATAATTGGTGTAAGTGTCAGAAATATATATTATTTATTTATTTATTTATTATTATACATTATTGGCACGTATGCCATCCCCTATGACGTTTAGCCAGCTCTACGACTTTTCGAAGTTATGTGCCTACCAAATTACCGCTTGCTCCGTGCCTCGGAAAGCACCTTAAGTCGTTGGTCTCGGCTGTCATGAACATCTATGGCAGTCGTTATTAGGAAGTCAGTGCCTTCTAATATTCTGACAACTGGTTTAACCAAAGAATGATGTTTCCCTCTGTGGAGGTCAGATGGCAGACGCTTCATGTAATTCCAAATCTGTTCAGGCCAGTGAGCTAGACCCTGTCTTAAGTCTGGGGCAACCGGGATAATGCTAGGATATGAGATGAGCTGGAATACAGAGTATAAATAATATTTAATAGTACATATTTATAAATATCTCATTCGCTTTAATTATTACTCTTTTTGATTACCCTTTGAGCTTCAATATTCAAAGCGAATCATTGGGAATGTATTTCAGATACCTCGTATTTGAACTGCGCCTAATTTGTTACTTTGGAAGGTTTCGCACCCTATTGAATAGAAAAGTATGTATTGAAAATGTTCTCAATCTGCAAACATTTGGATTATTTTGGATTCCTCTGATGTTTTGATTCAAATGGAAAATAAACTGTCTATAACAAAAATGTTTTTTTAACCAAACAAAAATAAATTTAAACATTTAGCAATAGTTATGGTGATAACCTGTGTTAGCGAATGTAAATAAATATTACCTACCTACAACAATTACAGAGGGAGAAAATTGTGGCGGACGTTTGAGGGAGACAGGAAATGATAGAATTTCATTTTTATATTGGATAGATTTAGATGTACAAACATCTCATGTCACAAAAAGTTGTATTTATTTATTTACACACATACTTTTACGCCTGTTTTCCCGAAGGGGTAGGCAGAGGCATATTATACGCCCCATTACGTCAATTACATTGTCGGACCCACGTAATAGATGGCGAGCCTATAGCCGCTTGCCGGGCACTGTTAAGTTCGCCAGAGCCTCGTCCGTTGATTGGCAGGTGCACTACGTGCAGGTGAGGTTGGCTTGGGCTCCCTAGGTCTTGATAGGATACCTATGCATTTATTTATTTACTACACAAAAATAAAATTTTTGTGACCTAGGTCTTTAAAACGTTATGTATGCAGGGCGTCATGACTGGCTGCGCTTGTTACCGTGTTTTTCTTTACAATATGGAGTTCTCTTATTATTTTCTACTGCAAATCATATAACACACCTGATATAAATAAATAACAAGAAACGGTACCCTAATTCTAGCAACACTAGTATTTTATAGGAATGGAGGTACTATGAACCAAATTTTATCATATTTATAACCAATAAAGAAATTTGAATTATGCTTTAGGTTGTTGACGCAAGTGTCATAATAAAAATATCTTCTGCTTTTTTTTTTTAGTAAATCCCTTGCTGTGTGATCATACTAGGCACATGTTAAAGCAAGACTAAATAATATACTAATATCACGACAAGTCTAGCAATTTCAACTCACCAACATCCAGGCTTGAGGAAATAGCTTATGACATCCGCCACACAAGAGTTCAAAGCAATTATATAATGTATCGTATTTGAAGTAAATTATTGGTTAAAAAAGATGCTTCGTCTACAATATTGGGTTACAATTAAGTAAAAACGTACCCTCGTCAAATAAGCTAATGAAGTGAAAAGTCAATGGGGCTTCATATCGTGCGGTCGTTGTTGTTATGAATATTCACAAAAGGGAGGAAATCTATTTACGAAAAAACTGTCCTAACGCGTAACAGAATGGACGAGGCGTGAATACATAATTTTTTTTTAAAAAAAATAAATATTTTGATATATTAACTTTTATTGAAGCGCTCGTAGCTCTGCGGTGCTCGGTGGTCGGAAACGATCACCAAAGTACAGCAGAGTTTACAGGGGTCAGTCCTGGGATGGGTGACCGTTTGTGTGGCATTTGATATCGAGCGCTTCCGTGCTTCGGAAGGCACGTTAAGCCGTTGGGCCCGGTTATCACTAAATGTGGTAGTCGTTAAGCCATGTTAGAGGCCTAATGGGCGGCTTGAAAAGATCTAACAGCAGGACGCCATACACCTGCCTCCGCCAATCCGCACTGGGTCAGCGTAGTGGAGTATGACCAAATACCCTAGCACCTTGATATGTGAGAGGAGGCTCGTGCCCAGTAGTGGGACGTTAATGGGCTGTGATGATGAACTTTTATTGACAAGATAAGTTAAATCGAAAATTTTCATCTAAGAGTTTGTCTAGGTGACGCGTTCGTACTCGCGCGTTTTGTATCGAGCTATCCTAAGATAGTAGAGTAAGAATAAGCTTTAGTCGAACAGCTTTTATTTGGAAAAGGCAAATTTGCGCTATGTGAACTAGATTTCCTGTTGAGCCCTCATTCAGTTCGCCGCCCGATGTTCCGCTGCATTGTACACTCGAAAAAACTGTTAATCTAAAAAAAATCTCAAGATACATATCGTCTAATATTTTGATACTATATAAACTGTTGAACAATTATTTTCTAATGCCACTCATATAATAACTACATTCTGTCTGATGATAATAAGTAGGGGTGCCATCCGTTCTTAATTCTCCGGATGTGTCCTAGTTTGAAAGGCGTCCAGGGTCGTCCGCAGGGGATTTTAAAAAAGTCCGGGAAAAAACGGAACCCTTTTGTTGTCAACGAAAAGCTATTTTTTTAAAAAGATAACTGGTAAATTGGATTAAGTAAACTTTAGTTAGTTAAAATTTTTATGTAGTTAAAATGACGATGGCAATTATTTATTAATAGCTTTTAGGATGTTGCAAATAATACTTTTAGAGGTGTCCGGGGTATCGACCATATTTCGCCCGAATGTCCGGGATATGTGCCGTGTTTATCCGGCGTCGGCAACTTAGATGATGGCACACCTAGTAAGAATGGCGTATTACTAAATCTTACTGAATCGCAGTCTTATTTCGGCTTTTATCAAACTGATTTTATTTGGAATCGGCATATTCACAGCAGTTGCAGATGAACTAGATATATTGTTAGGCCCTCTGTCAGTTTGCCGCCCGAAAATTGTTAATTAACTTTCTTCTAATCGTTAAGATTCAGATCTTCGGATACATATTTGCTGATGTCTATTTATTTAAAGACCATATTCTACCTGGTAAAAAGCTGTCGTATTGTTACTTCTTAAAAGTAAAAGCAAAAAGTTCTTTATTCCATAAACTATTACATAGCACTTGAAAACGTCAAAACAAAATATTAAAAAAAAAAAACTAAATATTACTACACTGAAATCACGAAGCTTAGATTCACTTACATGCAAATAAATAAAAATTTGGTGTAAGTGAATCTAAGTCTTAATTAATTATAGTAGTACCTACTGGGCGCCTTCATCGAATTGCTTTTATTTGGAAACGGCAAATTCACGGTAGGTGCACCCCAGCGACCCGTGCAGATGAACTAGATTTCCTGTTGGGCCCGCAGCGGTTTGGCCGATGTTGCGTTGCATTGTACACACAACTTTGTATTATTCACAGTCAACCGTTCGCCCTAAATTTGAAACAATGCAACAACCATTCCATCCAACTTTGTGAACGAAATACCTGCAGAGAATTGCATAGCTTTTGTGCCCTCAATTCATTCATCTTGATTTAAGCTTTAAAGTTTGATAACATTGTTGTAGCTGCATTTAAGTTCTTATTTATAAAATGTTTCTCTAAAAAAGACGTTGTGTATTAAAAGCGCTAATTGATCAGCTTATGGAAAATTTTAAGGCTGAGATAAACAAAAATGTTTTTTATGTGCATTAAGATTAGGGTATATATGTATTTGCAATTTATTAATTGTAATGATACTTTCAATAGCACTATATGAAACACGCTATATATATTCATAGATACCTACTTTGGTCAGGTGTAGACATTTTCGGATTTATTTTGTGCAAATTCGGTGCAAAGCCCCTATCCGAGGTAGAACATGTATATCTTTAATAACTTTCAGCATATTGAATACACTATCTAAATATACACTTTTCGCCGTTATCCTTCTTGTATTATAAGGCATAAAATTAGTGCTATATTCTTCTCTAAGATCATAAGTTACTCAAAGTCCACAGCTATACAGCCCAATGATTAGAGAAAACGTGAAATTGGAATGTACAAATTCACTCTGGTTTTGTAAATTTAATAACAGTAAGGATTAAGATATAAGATGAGTAATGTTTCTTTGTGATTCCGTCTGATTTATATTTTGTACTAGGTACAGTTGACACAATGATTATGGTTTCTTGCGTCACGTCATTGCGGGTATTATGAAATTACTGCATCCGTTATGATGATGATGGTGCCTGATAATCCCCCATGATGCAATCTCAACAGATAAGCTGAAAGTGAGAGCAATAAGAAATATAATTAATCTAAAGAAATACTTGATTGTGCATAATATTTGAGCATCTACTGATGACTTTGAGGTATGAGTTGGTATTTCTTGATGTGCAATAAATTAGGTTAGATTGGCAATTTGTCAATTTTAATGACACGTTGAATGCAACCCATGAAACTTTATGCCGTGGACCATGGCGTTGTAGAATGAGCTCCCTGGTGAGGTTTTCCAAAAGATTACAGCACGGGGCTCCTTAAAAAGGGCGTTCAACTGTTTTTAATAGGTCGGCAACGCGCGAGGGATGCCTCTAGTGTTGCATAAGCCACAGATTTTTCATACCTACATACATACATTTACGCGTGCTTCCCAGGGGTAGGCAGAGGCATATCATACGCCCACACTTCGCCGCAATATAGTTGGTCCCACGTAATAGATGGCGAGCCTATTGCCGCTTACCGGGCGCTGTTATGTTCGCCAGAGCCTCGTCCGTTGATCGGCAGATGCACCACTTGCAGGTGAGGTTGGCCTGGGCTCCTTAGGTTTTTTTAGGATCCCTATACACCCGTACCCGTTATTAGTATACAACATTTAAGCGTAACTTTTTAAGTTTTCTTTCTTAAGCGGGCGTAGGTCACATATGTAATATAGGTACAGAGACGCCGTCTGTGGCGCGCGTTTGCTTGTTACTTGCAGTATTTAAACATAAAAAAAATTTCTTTGAACAAAAGTTTTTGGGTATGTCTTTTGTTATGATGTGTAGAATGCGTAGACCTTTGGCTTGATCAGGGTCTTTTCACACCCTGTATAAGCGTAAGTTTAAGTATGTGTGTATGTTAAAAATAATCCCCATGACCTCCTTTGTGAAACTAATTCTAATACCACAAACATTGTTCCAAGACAGTAAGATAGATTACTCAACGGAAGGTGATGTTTCAAGTAAACGAGGGGAAGTCATGTAAAGCTGCGGTTAGTTAGAAACTTGACTTACACGCCCCAGCTAGTAGCTTCGTGTTCTATTTTGGTATTAAAAATGTATGAAGATACTTACTAGGAATCACATGCTAGTTCTTCTGCGTAGTAGAATATGTTATAGAAACAAACGTTTATAATGCTTCATAATAAATATGCAGTGGGGACTTCTTGGCGGGAAAGGGAATCGTCATGTCTGCAGTTTTATTTTTCTTAAATTTGTGATTTTTCAAACATCAATGTGTAATAACGGTGGATTATTAACCGTTAAGTGTTTGTGAACGTACATGAGTGTTGGTAAATGAAACAAAACAGTGCAACATCACTTTTCAAATTCTCTCAAGAAGTCCATGTGAGATCTCAGTATAGTCCCACCTCTTTACTGACAACTTAAGGGGTAGGGGAGGGTATCTTATTTATCATCTTTCTCATTTACTATTTTTTAAATATTATTAAAATATCTCTTACTTGACACTGGCTTAATGTGCTAAACGCACTAAGCTAATATTTAAAAGAAAAATAAAAATCCAGTAGACCCCCGGTCATCTGACAAACGTTTAGCTGGGCATTGTCGGTCGGACTATCTAATTTATATGATTATACAGTACTACTTAAGACCCCATATAGTCCGTAGTTTTTTGATAAGTATAGAGTACGGTATAATCTAGCAAATTACAGCTCAAAATGATAAGATTATCAAGAAGTGGCGAGTATACGTTGAAATCTTTTCAATCATGCATCAGCTATATTCAGAAGCGCTCGTAGCTCTGCGGTGCTCGGAAACGATCACCGAAGTACAGCAGAGTTTACAGAGGTCAGTCCTTGGATGGGTGACCGTTTGAGTGGCATTTGATATCGAGCGCTTCCGTGCTTTGGAAGGCACGTTAAGCCGTTGGTCCCGGTTATCACTAAATGCGGTAGTCGTTAAGCCATGTAAGAGGCCTAATAGGCGGCTTGATAAATTCTAACAGCAGGACGCCATGAACCTGCCTCCGCCAATCCGCACTGGGTCCGCGTGGTGGAGTATGACCTAATACCCTCACACCTTGATATGTGAGAGGAGGCTCGTGCTCAGTAGTGGGACGTTTATGGGCTGAGATGATGATCAGCTATATTAGTGAAGATTTGTCAAAATAATGTTTGTGTTGATATTCAATAGTAATAAGCATTTCGGCCTAATCACCACCTGTGGCGCATTTGACAGGGGTTGGATTACCGAAGGTCCACTATATATCGCGTGCTAAAGTTTCCCATCCCATCGCAATAAAGTGCATATACAGAACGACGACGGTATCGTACCAATACTCTTAGTAATTACTTGGACATTATGCAACAGGCCGTTAGATGAAATAAACACCATGCATAATAAACACGCCTTGTTCCGGTAGGGATAGGCAGAGTTCACATCCTTCCACTTGCAACGATCCTGCCACACAGTTTTAGCTGCAATCACATTCATTATCATTCATTGGGTACCTCAACTCCTGTCGGTATAGGATACTTTTGACCAAAAAGACCAGCCTCTTCTTCAAAACATGAAAACAAAACAATGAAGACAAATAAAGCTATTAAAGTAGAAAAGCAGTCAGGTCGCAACCAGGATATCACTTGGATGATAATGAACAATAAAGAATTATGAATTGTGAATTATTTTATTTTATTTTTATTTTATTTTATTACAAAATCCACAGGTCTTATAAATTAAATACATAACACATTAAATTTATCCTTACACCTAATTACGGATTTACATTTTACTATATATTCCAAAAAAGAGAGCAGAACTTATTCTATAACATAAAAAAATAAATACAAAATTAGAAAAAAGTGTGGGAATGTGTGTACTGTAGGTGTGAGTGAATGTATGCGTGTGTGATTGAATGTATGTGTGTTTGTGTTTGAGTCTTACACCTTATTATTTAATATCTGAATTACCAGCTGTTTAAATGTTTTAAAATTGTCATTAAAAATGTCTATAGAGTTAAATTGCTTATTATATAAATTTTGCAAACGATGAACAATAGAATTTTTGTAATAATTTGTATGCGTGAGTGGCAGATTGAACAAAGCAGTATGTCTGGTGCGGACCGTAGGAGCACGAAGCTGCAGGAACTGTTCGGTGAGCTCAATGCTTTCGATTGCACCGTGGCAGACTTTATACAGAAACGACATGTCAAGGAGATTTCTTCTATCTTTAAGACTTAGAACATTGTGAAAGATACATGATTCTTTATAATCTATATATTTATGTCGGGCGCGGTAGTTTATATGTTTTAAAAATTTTAATTGAATATTTTCTAAGTCTTGATTATATATATTATAAATGGGGTTCCAAATATTACTACAGTATTCTAATATGCTCCTGACATACGCGAAATATAAGATTTTTAAGCAATTAATGTTTGAGAATGGTTTACTGACTCTTAAAATAAATCCTAGATTACTATAAGCTCTATTCACAATATCAGTGACGTGATCTTTAAATGAAAGTTTGCTGTCTAATAGTACTCCTAAGTCTTTGACTTGGTTAGTTATTTTTATTGGCATGTTGGAAAAATTATAGGGAAAATTGATTACATTTCTTTTCCTGGTAAATGTTATCGACATACACTTATTTACATTTATATTAATTTTGTTGTTTCTATAATATGAATCAACACGAATATATGTACATTGGTCTGTGTGATTCCTTTATACATACATACATTCACGCCTGTTTCCCCGAAGGGGTAGGCAGAGGCATATTATACGCCCACACTTCGCCAATTATATAGTTGTTCCCACGTAATAATAGGTGGCGAGCCTATTGCCGCTTACCGGGCACTGTTATGTTCGCCAGAGCCTCGTCCGTTGATCGGAAGGTGCACCACTTGCAGGTTAGGTTGGCTTGGGCTCCAGCAGTCTCGAACCGGCGGTACTCGGTAGGGTGGTTGAGGCACTGTTCCCAGATAGGGGGACCGACTTCGTGCCTCCCACTATGGCGGCGCCGGAAGTCACCCGTGACTCGGGCACTGAGGATGTGCCCGAGCTCACCGAGGAGGAGGTAGGAAGGGCCGTGCTACGCCTGAGGGGTAAAAGCACGGCCCCAGGTCCCGACGGCATCCCGGCGAGGGCGTGGGACCTGGTGTTGAGCGGGGAGGAAGCGCCTTTTCTTCCCCGCGTGACCTCCCTCTTTGATAGGTGTCTGCGGGATGGGGTTTTCCCGCGGCGCTGGAGGGAGGGCCGATTGGTTCTCCTTCCCAAAGAGGGACGTCCGGCCGATGACCCTTCCGGTTATCGGCCCATCGTGCTGCTCGACGAGGCGGGCAAGCTCCTGGAGCGTGTCATCGCCAACCGCCTCGTCGAGCACCTGGAGGAGGTCGGACCAGATTTGTCCGACCTCCAGTTCGGGTTCCGCCGCGGCCGATCGACGATTGACGCGATCGGCCGCTTGCAGGACCTGTCGGAGAAGGCGGTGTCCCGGGGTGGGGTGTTGATTGCGGTGTCGCTCGATATCGCGAACGCTTTCAACACCCTGCCCTGGCCAACGATTATGGAGGCGCTCCGATTCCACGAGGTGCCTCCATATCTGCGGAGATTGTTGGGGAGCTACCTGTCGGAGAGGGCGGTAGTCTTCCCAACGATGGGAGGGGGAGGCTGTCGTCGGCGTATGGTGTGCGGTGTTCCGCAGGGGTCTGTCCTAGGACCACTCCTGTGGAACATCGGATACGATTACGTTCTGCGCTGTGTGAACCTGCCCGGCGTGGACGTAATCTGTTACGCCGACGACACCCTCGTAACATCCTGGGGTTCTGACCTCCGGGATGCGAGAGTTTTGGCCACCGTCGGCGTCGCGGCGGTGGTCCAGAGGATACGGCGGCTGGGGCTCGAAGTGGCACTGCACAAATCCGGGGCTATCGTTTTTCATGGTCCCCGGAGGCGGCCGCCTGCGGGCTCCAGTATTGTGGTAGGAGGAACTCCCATCCCTGTCGGGAACACGCTAAAGTATCTCGGCGTCCTTCTCGACAGCAGATGGGACTTCGAACCTCACCTTCGGCACCTAGCACCGAGGTTGGTGAGCACGGCGGGAGCTCTATCTCGCCTGCTCCCCAATCTCGGGGGGAGTGGCGGCAGTTGCCGTCGCCTTTACATGGGGGTGGTGCGATCCATAGCCTTGTACGGGGCCCCAATTTGGGCGAGCTCCGTATCGGGTCGCCATCGACAGGTCCTGCAACAGTCGCAGAGGGTCATGGCGAACCGTGTCGTTAGGGGGTATCGCACCATCTCTGTGGAGGTGGCTTGCGCACTCGCCGGGTCGCTGCCGTGGGACCTAGACGCCTTGGTTCTCTCGGCAGTGTTCTGGCGAGGCGCGCAATCCCGGAGCCAGGGTCTCCGCCCCGCACCGGACACTGTGGTGCGGTGGCGTAGAGACGCTCAGAGGCAGGCTCTGGGCGCATGGCGGCGGCAGCTTTTTCGGAGCGCCGAGTTTCGTGCCGAAGGATCGAGGCGCCGTATCCTCGAGGCGGTCGGGCCCATCTTGGAGCGATGGGTCTGCCGTCGGTGGGGGTCGATGACCTTCCGGCTCACGCAGGTACTTTCCGGGCACGGGTGCTTCGGGAAGTATCTGTGTGACGTCGCCGGGGGGGAGTCGACCCGGTGTTGCCACCATTGTGACTGCGCGGAAGACACCGCGCAGCACACTTTGGTGGAGTGCCCTGCGTGGGCGGGGCCGCGGTCGACGTTGGCCGCGGCCCTGGGTGGAGTGGCTCTCTCGCTGCCGACCATCATGCAAAAGATGGTCGACAGCGAGACGGCGTGGGAGGCGATGGCCTCCTTCTGCGAAGTGGTGATGTCGCAGAAGGAGGCCGCGGAGCGGGAGAGGGAGCGGGACCCGCTCTCTCTCCGGCTACGCCGTTGGCGCAGCGGGCGGGCCAGGAGGGCCCGCCCGGCCGCGCCTGGGGGTCTTGGGCGGCGGGGGCAGGGGGCCCCTTCCGTCTAGCTATAGACCCCCCAGAAGTCGGCCAGTCACGTCATGGCCGCAAAAAGAGGTAGGAGGGGCGCGACACACTGCGCCTCTCTGAGGAGGTCCTCCCGGTTCTGATCCGGGGGACGTTGGCCGCGGGCGGGGTGCCAGAAACTACAAATCCCCTGGTGCTGGCACCCCGCCCCTTCTTCAACAGCGGTGGGCGTCGTCGGAAGATTTTTAGTGGGTAGGACTGCGGCGGTCGCGTCTGCCGCAGTGAGCCCCACACCCCCTCCCGGTCTCCCCCTTTTGGCCGGGAGACAGTGCGTAAATGCATTTTGTTACCGACGTAAATCAAAAAAAAAAAAAAAAGGTCTTGGTAGGATTCCTGTACACCATCCCGCTTAGAAAAAAAGGTATTTGAGTATGTTTATCCGTTCTTTAGTACCCATAATATTGTCTTTGTTTTAATGGCTTCGTGTGAAAATTGATGGAATATTTATATTTATTTAATCAGCTGTACGGTATCATGTATGTAAGTAGGTATTTGTGTCACATTTTATCACTTAACACTTTTTTTATCTATATTTTTGGTAATAAATAAGTTGTTTTGTATAAGTCATGAACTTTATGTATACAAAATCGGAAAATAGCTTGTGCCTACTGAATTCATTTCAGCTATACCCCTATAATTTATTCACTGCTCTATCTTCTTGCTATCATTCTATATATTGCATTCCGATCAAGGTTATATATTGGATTTTTTTGGATATAATAATATAATATATAATAATACTGGCTGAAACCTATAGATAACTTGAAAACGTGGTCTTGCCCAACGATGTATTGCAAACAATTGTCGCAATTAGGTCGTTTGCATGTTGCGATTTTGGCTGGCGTCACGCCGGTGGCTTCTTCGAAGATCGAGCGGCTGTTGAACCTGCCATTGTCTTCGTGGTCCCACGCTCGGCGCCTCTCTGACCTGCTTACTAACTAAAGCACTTCACTCCCATGCATTTCAACTTTTAATTGTCGCTTCGTAAGTGCTCATGTTTACTGGCAGATGCATAATAGCCGTGTCAAGTGGTAGGAGGAACTGGTCTTCTTAGCTAATGTCAAAATAGGTTGTTCAACTTTTGTGCAATGAAGCTCTTATGAACGCCAACTTTAGAACTAACGCGCATTTTCACTGTGGCCAAGAGTTAAAGCAGAGAAGACCTGATCAATTAGCATCCCATTTTATGAATCAGGATAAGTATATCCAAAATATGCTCCTGCGCACAACTAGTTAGGCGCGTTAGTTTGTAAGTTACTTAATCTTATAAAAGCTTCTTTGAGAAAAACTTTAGTAAATTATTTTGACGACTATCGCAAGCTAATTAATATAAAACCATTTTCCATTGGTTAAGAACCTTAAACTCTGATACACAACGTCAACTGTGGAAAAAAGCGCCCGATTTCAATCAGACTGTTAAGTTTTGTAACTGAAGATCCAAATCAGGCAATGCTAATTGTAACACCATTCATTTTCCGTTACAAAACACAATGAGTGCTTGCCGTCTTGTTTCCGTCTTAAAGTAAACTATAGTAACAACCTCTGCTCTATTCTGACTGGCTTCGGATCACCAGACAGTGAGGTCACTCTCCAAACCGGTTCGGTTACATTATGCGTGGTAAATTTTATATTCTTATTTATGGGACGTCGTACAATATTATAACGAAAGTACTCTACAGATTTTTTTATAGTAAACGTTGCAGGTTATGAAACTTATGAAGCTTTCTAGGAAGTTCGGAGCGAACTTGTTGTGACCTGTTTTATTTTATTAAAGTTTTGTATTATCGGTAGCAGTCGCCGTGGTTTCACGCGCTATATTGAGGGAAATGTTTCACGAAAATCTTTCTATACTTACGTTTTTTTTTAAATACATAGCACAACGTATTTAATCCTTTGAAAGGCAGTGGTAAACATATTCCCATCAAAAATTGAACCTTATGTAGTTGAGTTAAAGTAAAAAACCAAAAATTTCAACATGTTCTGCTTGTGGCATTAAGTGCATTTTTGTGTATTTTGATTCGATATAGTTTAAATAAACGCTGTGTGGTTACGAAGTATAAGGATGGATTCGTAATTTAGCTGAAAAAATTAAAAATAAAATATACTTTACTGTCTTTAAGATCAACAAGATCATTTAGATTCGTCAAATTTTTATACACAAAATGAAAATTCCATAATTTTTCTTCTTAACAACAATGAAAGAGATATGAGCGGTACTATAATCAGGTATTGCTGTAGTCATCGTAATTGGATGTAGTTATGCAAATTGGCAAGGGGTTGGTTCAATTTTGCATAACAACATAGATTAGAGAAATACTTGCTGCTTGGATATTATTTGAACAGATTAAACTTGACGTTATAGACGTAAAGGTCTGTTTCTCAATGTCTCATTAGAAAATGTAATTTTAACTGCAGTTATAATTACAGTTTTAACGCTAATCGTACCAATACTCTTAGTAATTACTTGGACATTGTAAAACAGGCCGTGAGATGAAATAACACCATAAATAATAAAAATGCCTTGTTCCGGTAGGGGTAGGCAGAGTTCACATCCTTCCACTTGCAACGATCCTGCCACACAGTTTTAGCTGCAATCACATTCATTATATTCATTGGGTACCTCAATTCCTGTCGGTATAGGATACTTTTGACCAGCCTCTTCTTCAAAACATGAACACATAACAATGAAGACAAATAAAGCTTTAAAATAATTTGTCAAGTCCGTCTTCTTCATTTTATATCGTCATTAGGGGCTCAAAAGTGCTGTTACTGTCTTAATTTTATAAATAAAAGTGACAGCACTAGTTTTAAACCTGGTTTAACTTTAGAACTTGTTTTGTAATAAGCCCCAAGATGTTTGAATGAAAATCACCTGTCATTCTTATACCTAAGAAGATAAGAGTTTAATATTCCGAATTCATTTGTAATAAGGATGAATGTACCTGAGGAATTCGGTCTGGCGTGTATTGTGAGCATTCAATCGTTTAATATGTTTACTTTACTCGTTCCGCCCAGCAATGCGTGGTTCCGACGATTTATTTTCATCGGTAAGTGTAAAAAAGATTTAACAACGGTCGATTTTTATTTCCATACAGCTGACTGGGCCGACAGACGCTATCCTGCTCAAATTGAATTCTTATAAAGACCCTGGATTTAAAAAAAAAGTTATTTAAAATACCCGCTAAAATGATTTAGAAAATACTTAATGACGTATTCGTTTAATTGAGTAGTTCGGCTTTGACAATAGGCGCTTATGTTTTCCAGCCCCGGGTCTATTAAGCGGGCGTGAAACGGCATTATGCTGGCCGACGGGAGTGTATGAAAAGGTAGTGAGCGTGAATGAAGCTTAGAGTATGTGCCAAGATCACATCATGTGGACGGATGTGATCTGTGCCTACCCCGATGGGAATTAGGCGTGACAATATGTATGCTATGTGTAGTTGCGGTCGTTATAGTAGGCGGCACGAAAGTCTAGCGCTGACCGTTTATACGCAGTAGTCAAAAATAAGGTATCGCAAGGGAGAAAAAGGCCCTGCGTAAGCGCTCATTGGCTCTCCAGTCCTACTCTCTCACTTACTCTATGCGCAGCTATTCCTTCCAAATTTTTTTCATTGCTAGAATTACGTGCCGCTACCTATATAAAACCACTATGTACAAAGATCACGATCGACCGTGCTTGTTACGCGGTCTGGAGCGTTCTCATTATGACGAGTCACATTGAAAAAATAAATATTTTTAGACAATCACACCAATTATTTAGTTCCAAGATAAGTATCATTAAGAACTTGTGTTATGGATACTAAACAACGGATAAACATACTTAAATACTTTTTTTTTGTAAATACATACTTAATATACAAAAACATACATACAAACTTAATATACAAAGGAAAACACCCAGACCAGAACAAATATTCATGTTCATGCACACAAAGATTAGTCCTGTGTGGGAATCGAACCCACGACCTCTGGAGTGAAGTGCAGGTATACTGACCTCAACGCCATATCAGTCGTCAATAAGAATACCTAAGAGATAAGAAAAGTACCAAGTGTACGCGTAAATATATGAAAAACTAGAAGCAGGTCCTTGCTTTACGTAGGTAGCAATTTATATAAATAAATATTTTAAAGTTTTGATAACATTTTGGAGTTTTTGTAGGATTCATATTTTTATCTCTTATGTATATATGTTAGTGTATTATTCTAATAAACAAAGGTTTTTTTAAATTGGTCTAGTGGTTTTTGGGTGTATGTGGTGCACCTGCCGAGAAACGGACGAGGCTCTTGCGAACACAAAAGTTCCCGATAAGCAGCAATAGGTTCGTCACCTATTACGTGGCGCCAACAATATAATTGACGAAATGTGGGCATACAATATGCCTATAAGCCTCTTCCTACCCCTTCGGGGAAACAGGCTCGATATTATTTATGTATTATAACGCTTCCAAATAATTTATTTCCCTATTAGCTTAACATGAGATCGTTAAGCAAAATACTCTCAGTCCAAATTATGCAACAGAACAATACAAAACATCTGTTGCACAAAACACTGACACAAATTCACGTTTCACACTCCACTGAGTTACGTTTAAAAGAGCTTTGTGTTGAGATTTTAATTAACTGGCGCTAGCAGATAAGCCCCAGTTTGCAAGAATTCTTACTGGCATTGGCGCTGTGCTACTGAAACTGTACAGCTGTCATGACTGCGTAATTGTGACTGGCTTTTTTCAGAGTTGTGTTGGTTTCTATTGGGACATTATTAGTAATGCTTACGATGTCCGTCTTGTCTCAATCATCATGTCCTGGCATTATCCCGGTTGCCCTAGAATTAAGCTTAGGGCCCGGGGTTGACTGAATTTCAGTTATTACGTGGAGCTATTGCCATCTGACCTCCGCAACCCAGAGGGAAACATCATTCTAAGGGTTCATACAGACGAACTGCAAGTTGTGAACGGCAGAGGCTACTTCAGCCGTCGCCACCTGTCGACGGCTGCCGTCGACGCGTCGGCGGCAGCCGTCAATGCGTCGACGGCAGCAGTCAATGCGTCGACGGCTGCCGTTGGCAGGCGAAAACGTTTGCAGTTGGAGTGCCGCGTACTAGCAGTCGTGGTCGGTACGAAAAACGCCACAACTGCAAACGTCGCCACCTGTCGGCGGCAGTCGTCGACGCATTGACTGCTGCCGTCGACGCATTGACGGCTGCCGCCGACGCGTCGACGGCAGCCGTCGACAGGTGGCGACGGCTGAAGTAGCCTCTGCCGTTCCGACTTGCAGTTCGTCTGTATGAACCCTAAGGTTAAACCAGCTCTTAGTCTGTTGGAAGGCACTGACTTCCTAATAACGACTGCCATAGATGTTTATGACAGCTGCGACGTTCTTTCTGAGGCACTGAGCAAGCGATAATTACGCACATCTCTACAAGTCACAAGTCAGTAGTCTAGTCTCTGACACTAGACTCAATCCTAATCCCTTATGGATTTATTTTTCTCATAAGAATTTACATAATTCACTTACAGAGAAAATACAAAACACTATATTATTAAGTAGATTTACAACAACAACAAGCATTTCAAAAAAGTAGGTAGACTGACAAAAACTCTATTTAAAACAGGGGGCAAGTGCACCGGCAAATCGGTGACTGCGTGCACGCATTGAGAACTATTTAATACATTAAGGTTTATGACACAGTGCGAGAACGCGTGATAAACAAATCATATTATACAATTTTTAATAATGACTACATACTATAATGTTTACTTTAAGATAGAATTAAGATACTGACTATTGAATAACCAGGCTCGTACTTCATAATTTCATCAATAAACATTCTGAAAGTAATAGAGGCTACGTTTCCACTCAGTGCAAAAGTTTGTTCAATAAATTAGTTTTCGCTTGAAGCTCGAGGGTATGAAGTGGAAAATAATAACCAGATTTATCTGCTTATAATTTCATTATTATTCATTTGATATTACTGCTATAGAGTGCAGTCGTTATAGTGGATATGTCGCGGAACGATTGAAAAGTTGCGGCATTTTACAAAACGACTAGGCCAGTTGGAAAAGTAAAAGAAACATACATACGTAATTTCACGACTGTTTTCCCGAAGGGGTAGGCAGAGGCATATGATACGCCAATTATGTTGTTGGTCCCACTTAATAGATGGGGCGAGCCTATTGTTGCTAACAGGAAACTTTAGTAAGACGTTTTTTATTATATAGCATACAATATAATACAACTTACAATGAATCTTAACTTGAAAAGGTCTTTAGATAATTATGCAAGGCTATCTAACATACTTACGAATTGCTATGGGAGCCACTTGCTGTCTGTTAAATCAAAAATGACTGACTGACTGACTGACGGACAATCCCCTCCCTCCTTTAGAATCATGACAGGCTGACTGACAGATACCTCCGATAAGAGTCACCGACAGACTGACAGATCTTAAGAAAAACCACAACAGCCAGATAAACTGACAAACCTTGACAAATTCCGACAAAGAACCCATTTGCTTTTACTTCTTTATTATGGTACCGCTTATATTTCTTTCATTGTTGTTAAAAAAATATATCGAATTTCCATTTTGTGTTTAAATGTTTGACGAATCTAAATGATCATGTTGATCTTAAAGACAATAAAGTATATTTTATTTTTAATATTTTCGATGATTTTTACTATTGATTTTTGTATGTATTTTCCGAGTTTTTATTTTGATTTGATTTGATTAAATTTAATGTATTTGGTTTTGACTTGATTTAATTTAATGTATTTAATTTGATTTAATTTTATGTATTTGATTTGATTTTATTGTATGTATCTGTTTCAACCATAATTATGTTTTAGTTATGCTATGGAAATTATTATTCTGATATAAATGATTATTATTATTATTTGTCTACGAATCTATTAAAACGTGCAACTTCATCGGTCCCAGACACGATATAAAATCTATTGTTTGTCTTTCATTTAGCATTCAAAGATTTCAATCAATAAAAGTTTACCATACTTTTATATATTGCCTTGTCGTATTGTTTTACAATCTGTCTGGGACAGATACATACAATAGCATTCGATATTGAACCTAATGCACTTTGCAATACTGTGTTGCATTAATTGAAAATGGTATGTTCACGGGGGGATGTGTGCATCGTCCGTTCGCAATGTTGTCATCACGATTGACTGCTTTCCATTACCCACAGTCTAACTCCATAGTCCAACTAAGGTCGGGTTTATTTCCCGACCGAATTTGTCGAATCCTGTATTGATTACTGTGTTTAATAGGAAATCTATATACAGAAGAAAAAATAATACAGACGAATTTGACGTTTTCAATTACTATGAAAGTAATAGTTTATGGAATAAAAAGTTTTGAAATTTGAATACGGTACGCTAAAATGACGATTTGGGAATATGCATATTTTGCTATGTAGTTAGTTAGTATCTGCTGTTATCAATCAGTTCAAATATCTTTAAAATAACAAATAAGATTTTATTTAAAAAAAAAAACGTCTTTGTAAATAACGTCTTTGTAAATACTAAAACTACCATGCAATTTTTTTTCTTTCTTTTTAATAATGGCTTCGTGCGGTTTGTACATTTAGCCAGTGTCAAGTAAGAGATATATTAATAACATATAAATTACAGTAAATGAGAATAAGTGATGAGATGCCCTCCTCCTAAACCACTTCAGTCCTCAGTAAAGATGTGGGACTATACTGAGATCTCACATGGACTTCTTAAGACAATTTAAAAAGCGATGTTGCACAGTTTTGTTTCATTTCCCAACACTTATATACGTTCACAAACACTTAACGGTTAATAATCCACCGTTATTATTACACATTAATGTTAGAAATATCACAAAGTTTAGAAAACAAAACAAAACATGACGCTTCACTTTCCCGCCAAGAAGTCCTGTCATGCAATTGTGTACAGCAGTTGCAGTTAATGCCATACTAAGTTTAACGGTTCGTTCACGAAAACCTATACTTTCGAAAATTCGTCAGTTAAGTTTTTACTGCTTAAAAAATATTCTCGTATATAAATACCGATATTTTCGCAATATAAAAAGAAGAAAGTACTATCCTTTGAAGCCCCTTGCAAATAATCGAATTTAATAGAATCACATTAATTACGGCCTGACAAAACAAAAAGCATTTGACCTGCCTTTGTTATTTTTGTCTCGTTTTAAAGAGATTTTCAATTAAAAACGTGGCAAAAAACTCGTTTACTCCAAGGGCAGTAGAGCCCTCCTAGCCATTAATTACTTTTACCCCGTTTTTGTACAAGCGAGTAAACTAGCACTGCAAAAAAAATCCTTGAATTTTACCTTTTAATTTCTAGCCCCTGATAAAGGCACACACACTTACATGTATAATATTCTTATGATCATATACATCTTACATAATATATAATAATAATAATAATATTTTCTAACAATTACACCAATCATTTAGTTCCAAGATAAGTATCATTAAGAACTTGTGTTATGGATACTAAATAACGGATATACATACATAAATACTTTTTTTTTTGTAAATAAATACTTAATATACATAGGGAAACGCCCAGACCAGAACAAATATTCATGTTCATGCACACAAATATTTGTCCTGTGTGGGAATCGAACCCACGACCTTGGAGCGGAAAGCGGTTATACTCGCCACCACGCCATATCGGTCGTCAAATATATAAACGTTTTTGATTTGACCCAGCCCCCTCTCCTGGCTACGCTACGCGACACGTTTAGAAAGTGTCTTAACTGTAGCTGGAAAGTCAATTCGATTAATCATCTTTGGTTCAATGAAGCTCTTATAACATGAACTTAAAAATTCACGGCGGGCACGACTCTCTTGGCCAATTTTTTCCTACTCAAAGCACAGATAAAAAAAATGCAAAAAAAATCCGAATTGAGAACTTCCTCCTTTTTGGGAAAATCGGTTAAAAATGGACAAGTTTTGTTAAACTTACAGTACCTTTTTCGTGTTTTAAAGAGTTGACAACGCGTTAGTGATGTCTCTGGTGCTGTAAGCGCCCTAAGGCTGCGGCTGATTACTGTAGTTCAGTGGTATTCAATGCTATATATTTTTGTCTTTAAACATATTTTAAGGCATTTTAAATAGAACTGAATTAACTTTGAGCAAAGGACAAAGTTGCATAGTCAATTATGTATTGTCTGCTCGCCGTGACACTCCGAATTACTGTTTTCCAATACGTCCTCCGATCCGATCGGATTGATAGCATACTGTACAATGTATCGAAATGTTAAATGTTATAATTAACAAATGCTACTTTACTCGCATCATCCATTTAAACTCTGCGGCTCTGGCGAACATAACAGTGCCTGGAAAGCGGCAATAGGCTCGCCACCTATTACGTGGGAACAATTATCTAATACTAATTTTTACCGAAAATTGGCAAAGTGTTGGCCTATAATATGCCTCTGCCTACCCCTTCGGGGAAACAGGCGTGAATGTATGTATGTGTATTCATTTCAAAGCTTGGATAACACGAATCAAACCTAAAAGAAAACAAACCAACCAACCTTCTTAAAGTTTTACGGTTTTTTTTCTCTCATCTCTGTTAAAGTTGCACTCGAAGCAGTTTTATAGTAATTATGACATGGTGATAGGGATTAAGGGCATATTTACTCCGTTTAAGATTGAAGGAAGCGTTGTTAGACCTTTTCATGCCGCCCAACTCTTCAATGCACGTATATTAATTGGTATCCCAATATATAAATTTTCTTTCTGAGGCATAAAGCGCTTGATATTGGGGTCCTAGACTTTGGCCAAAAGTCATTTGGTAAAATTACATTTGACAAACAATATTTGGCAACAAATTGGTTTCGCCAATTGATCATTCTTCTATTTATAATTTTACAAATTACTCGCTTTTCCAAATGATCATCACTTGAATTTACATTTTATAAATAATTATTTAACATAATGAACATTTAGCAACTGATTTAGCAGACAAAACTACTATTGGTCTCAAAACGTTTGATAAAATGTCCTTTAATCAGTTAAATATAATACATAATGACAATCAGGGCGAAAGCTTCTATGATAGATTAGGTTTTGACTATTAGTTTTGACCTATTATTATTGTATGCTGTCACAATATATTTTGGACAAACGCTGAATTAGCGAAACATATTATTATAAACAGCTCGGCGAACCTTGATCCCTATGACACCGACAGTTATTCCCACGACACAACCTTGTAGTAGCGTCACCGTTATATTATAATCGAATTGGCGGTGTCTAAAAATGATATTTATTAATTTTAGGCAGATATATGCAATTACAATAATATCCCGTTGGAATTATAATAATTATTAACACTTACAAAAAATTATCTCAATCAGACTTTACGTTGACGTCCTGCAAAAGTTACTCCGTTTGGAAGATATCGTTATAGTCGATTTTTATATTTATAACATTAAACAAGTGCAGTGTTTGCTAAGTGAGTTTTTGAAAGATGATACTTATATCAAATGTCTCGTTTGTAAAATGAACATTTGGTGAAACGTTGTTTGTCAAATGACTACTTGTCAATAATTTTTTGGTCAAACAGTAGTAATCACTTGATATTAAATAGCACACTAAAGTTCACCTATTCAAAGACACTCCTTTACGAACTCAGCTTAATTTCGGTAATAGTTTCGTAATAGGCACTCAAATCGAGGTTAACGACTACCTACATAAACGGTGATAACCGGGACTAAAAGCTTAACGTGCCTTCCGCAGCACGGAAGCGCCTGATATCGGATGCCCACAAACGGGTCACCTGAATGAATGAATGAATGAATGAATGAACACTTTATTGCACACTAAATATAAAAAAAAAGTAATAAAATCACATAAACAAGTATATGATACAATGGGCGGCCTTATTGCTAACAGCAATTTCTTCCAGGCAACCTTAGGATGGACAGGAAACAAAGAATAAAAAATAATGATATAGAGTAGGCACAACAGAGTGCTCTTGCTTACTTAAAAGTAAATAATAAATTTACACATACATATTATATTATTATATTACATGAAATATATAATTTAAAGTTACATACATAATATAACATATTTAAAATTACACAGACAAATAATGCTCCCAGACTGATTTCTTAAATAAATCTAATGAGTTATATTTGAACCTGCTCGTTTACATTGTTGAAATATCTGTGCATACTGTGGGTGCATGTCTCATTTGTGTTCATAACTTAGTGGGTGGCGTAGTTGCTTGATATATATATTGATATAGATCTTAGGACATAATTTTTTTTTCTAAGCTTCGAGTTTCTTACTTCTTAAAGCAATCGTTAATATAGAAGCGAAATAAAAAGACCGAATATTACATATCATTTATTGTAAACACTGTGCGGTAAGTGGATGATTATTTTTATAAATAGATCGAATTATATTTTATTGTATACATATATGATTTATCATTAACTTATACCATCTGCACCTTCTCATGTCCAAATATTAACAGACCTATTGATAAATTAAAAACTAACATTATATTCTCAAATAAAACATTTACAAATAGCCAAGCGTAGCAAGAAGCGTTCGTAGCTCCGCCGTGCTCGGTGGTCGTAAACAATCACCAAAGTAAAGCATAGTTTACAGAGGTCAGTCCTTGGGTGGGTGACCGTTTGTGTGGCATTTGATATCGAGCGCTTCCGTGCTTCGGCAGGCACGTTAAGCCGTTTGCCCCGGTTATCACTAAATGTGGTAGTCGTTAAGCCATGTTAGAGGCCTAATTGGGCGGCTTGAAAAATTCTAACAGCAGGACGCCATACACCTGCCTCCGCCAATCCGCACTGGGTCAGTGTGGTGGAGTATGACCCAATACCCTCGCACCTTGTTATGTGAGAGGAGGCTCGTGCTCAGTAGTGGGAAGTTAATGGGCTAAGATGGTGATGAATCAAATAGCCAATACCAACTGACAGTCAGCGAATAATTGTGGTCTTTCCCAAGAATACAACCGCTTACTTAATTTCCCATTGCGCTAGAATATAAATTTTAAGCGGAGTTTTAATTGAAATGGAAATATCACTCTCATATTGTCGCCTGAAATACGCAATTAATCGAGGCTTTTGTGATCGGACAACTCAATAACGCCGTAATGGGATTCCGGCGGCGGCCACGCGAAACCGCCCGCGTCCGAACATCGGATATCATTTTTACTGCAATTCTCATTAATAGCCCTTATCGCCATCTATTGTTTCAGCCGCTGACCTACATTACTTGTTGTGTATGTACTAGGTAAATGCAGTTAGATTTTATGAGCGGATTATGGTCTACATCAGTGGTTCCCAAACTTATTTTGTCTACTGCCCATTTTAAGAAAAAATATTTTTTTAAGAGGCCTCAATAAAATTACAAATCACCCCCCAGGCCTCTACACAACGCCCCCATTTTCTTTCTGGGTCTCTTACCGCCCCCCTTGAGACCTGCAGCGCCCACAAGGGGGCGTTATCGGCCACTTTGGGAAAGACTGGTCTACATAGTTTTGCTGACTTGTTAAAGTTAACTAACGTTAAACCAGAGCGAAGCAGAACTACTGTTCTATTTTTTTCTCTTTTTCAACGGAACGACTCTTTAATATATTATTAGAGTTATTGTGAGTAGAGTACATACATAAATATAGATTCACGCCTGTTTCCCCGAAGGGGTAGGCAGAGGCATATTATACGCACACACTTCGCCAATTATATAGTTGTTCCGTAATAGAAGGCGAGCTTATTGCCACTGACCGGGAACTGTTTGTTCGCCAGAGCCTCGTCCGTTGATCGGCAGGTGCACCACTTGCAGGTGCGGCTTAGTTGGGCCCCTTAGGTAGGATCCCTATAACACACTAGTAGAGTATGCTTATATATGTTGCTGTTGCTAGCGAAGTTACTGAATTGAGGGCGAAAATTATGGTCTAGGGGTAGCTAGCGCGCATAACAGTGCGAATCAATATTTGTCTCAATTGACACTTAACTGATTATGGTCACTTGCCAATAGGTCGTTTTTTGTCTTGTCACTTAACAAAAAGCTTTAAAAATAAATAGGGGTGCCCCAAATATATTGTAAGTAAATACGATTATGTTACTTATGTAAAAAATAAATACTATGTTCACTAAAGTCTTAAATATATCTAAATAAATTAACTAGTATCGCTGATTAAAACTTTACTACTGTCGTCATTCAATCTCATTCGATATTTCAAAATACGACATGAATCTGGTTCCATTCGTAATACAGCATCAATTAAAAGCATTTGGAGAAATGTTGGCTTTGTTCAAGTTTCGGTCCCATTTCTATGTACTTACATTACAGTCAATGTTTTGATATAAATTCTGGCTATAAATTAGTATCAAAAATATATTTATGATATTTGTGAATCAATGTGCGTAATTAAATTAATTAGTCGCTTCATGTAATAACAGAAGTTCAGCCAAATCCTTCTAGGGCAACTGGGATAGTGGTAGGATATGAGATTTGTGTGAATCGGGACTACATCTAAACAAATATGTAAAAATATTTTGAACGTATTATTTAAAAAAAGTTTAGTAGCAGCATTTGTGATCTTATTACACATCAAAATTACTGATCGAGTATTCAATGCGGCATTTAAAGCTCAATTTATATGTTAAGTTGGAGACTTATTAACTTGATTTGATGCATTGAATACACTTTTTTCACATTAGTCATGATATCCTGGTAATCATATATGTCCAATTTCAGCTTCTCAATACCTTAACGTACAAATTTATTCATTGCTTTTCTACCCTAACAGTAATGTTGTTGACAACATAAGGTTCATATTGCGTTGGCAATATATTGACCACTCTGGAAGGGGTTAAAGCATGATTGAACAAGAAACTTATACGTTCAATGAATAAAAACAACTTTTTTCATTAGGATAAGAACCCATTCGCTCTACTCTTCTGATATCATAAGAATAACATATAACTATATGTTCATTTCTAATGAATTGGTTTATAGTATTGGATGAAACTTTGTAAGTAAAGTATAATGCCGAATGAAGGTTGGTATTAATAACAGTACTACATATTAACATAAGCAAGTTATATCCTACACTGTTCCGATCCACGTTGTTGTGTTGAGGATGCTAAACACGTAGCTTATAGCGGTATACTGTTGTATGGATGTGGATTTTTCCTATAATTAATAGAAAAGCTTCTAATTTATGATAATTTTTGCACTGCGGTACCATTCTAGAATAAGGGATCGGTCTCTCATCTTACGGGGAGTCGTAAGAGTCGATGAAGATGAATGATGGGCAGCAGTGTCATCCTGTGTACAGCCTTAAACTGCGATCACTAACATGCCTGCCCAGTGTGGTGATTACGAGCAAACACACCCCCATCAGAATAGAATCAATTGGGGAGGTCAATGTTCAGTAGTGGACGTTATAAGGCTGGCAGTATGATTACAATCATGAAATAGTGATCAATTTAAAAATGGTGTTTACACTGTCAAATTAAATAAGTAAAAATTTCAACTTGAAATAGTGATAATATTCAATATTTTATGTAAAGATTTACATATTCTACAATGTATAAAAATTACCTCCGATATCTGACGTCTAAAATCTAAATAATTTATTGATTCAGGCGTTACTTTGCGGAAATCCATTGTAAACAAGTGATGGATTAAAAATATCTTTGTAACAATTCCCGCCCTACTATAATTTCCCGAAAAATCGCGAAACTATTCAACACGACACGTGTTTCGCCCTTACACAGGGCATCTTCAGGTAAGATAGGAGCCTCAGAACAACGG
This sequence comes from Musotima nitidalis, assembly GCA_949126915.1. NCBI lineage: Eukaryota > Metazoa > Arthropoda > Insecta > Lepidoptera > Crambidae > Musotima > Musotima nitidalis. The sequence continues at coordinate 18,255,399 of OX421423.1, read as the reverse complement.
ATGTCTTCACGACCAACGCTGAAACGAGAGTTCTCGTATAATAGTTACTCGATTTTTCGGTAAATTATAGTAGCGCGGGAATTGTTACAAAGATATTTTTAATCCATCACTTGTCTAAAATCTTAATAAATCTATCATATCAAGGGTTCAAAGCAATAACTAATGATGACATGTAGATAATAAATGTTGAAGTTAAAATCCGAAAAACTTTTCGATTGTATTTTACTCGTAATCTTGTTTAAGAATTTGGGTGCTTGCTTAAACTCTCTTAAGAGGCAGGCACAGATGTCAATGGTTTAAATGTCTTTCAGAAGTGGGAGATAACCGGATAAGTGCTGAAAACTTTCATCGGGACAATAGAAGGCTTAGAGGAATATTGTGGGCGTTATCTATCCTTTGTGAATATATCAAAAGCAACGGAGCCGAAAAATATAAAATAAATAAATAATATTTTTTTTCTGACAATCACACCAATTATTTAGTTCCAAGATAAGTATCATTAAGAACTTGTGGTATGGATACTAAACAACGGATAAACATAACAACGGTTTTTTTTTGTAAATACATACTTAATATACATAGGCAAACACCCAGACCAGAACAAATATTCATGTTCATGCACACAAAGATTTGTCCTGTGTGGGAATCGAAACCACGACCTCTGGAGTGAAGTGTAGGTATACTGACCTCCACGCCATATCGGTCGTCGAATATCTCTAACAATCTTGCTTTATTAATATCAGAAATGTGAAATAAAATCGCCTTATTTTTCCCTCTGTTGTCTTCATTCCTGTCCTCTGTCCTGGGCGTGTCTGTCCTAGTCTGGGTCAGAGACAATATCGGCCTGCTACCGTCTCCGGGGTCTGTCTCGATGTCTTTTGACAGATATTTCATCCGTAAACGAAATAGGTTTTGAGAATACAAATATGCTTTATAATATCCATCCATATACACTAAAGTGAGTAAAGGACTTTTTTTTGCTTAGAAACAATAAGAAATGTGAACAGTAATAATAATACAGCGTGTCAAGAATAAAAATTTCAAAACCTTGTAAGATTGTCGAGAAGCTGTTTTTGCTTATTAGCAGAAAATTACGTGTTGTCGGATTGAGTAGGAAAATAACACGTTCATATACTTGTACAGATTAAATGAGATTGCATTATTTACTTGACGACTAACATTGTGTTTAACATTTAATATTAGTTATACGTAGGGCTGCCGTTAGGATTTCCCGGATTTGTTTGGATGGCGTCCGGCAGGGGTTTTTTAAAGTGTCCGCGATAAACCTGGGTCCCTTCGGTTTCAGGGAAAAGCCATTTTTAAAGGTAAAGGACACATTGAAATAAATATTAGTTAAAAATTTATTAATTATAACCTAGCATGCAAATATTAAAAAACTATGATTTTTGCTGCAAAAATGTTTTTTAGGCTTAATAGTCTGGGATTTATGCCGTGTTTTTCCGGCGTCGATAATTTTGGTGATGGCAGCCCTATTTATAGAGTACCGTACGTCACTAAAGTGCCTGTTTGTCAGAACAAATTAGCTCCCCTATTAGCTTTAGTTTTTTTCCCAGGTGGGTAGGCGAAAGTGTTAGTCACAAAAAACAAGCTCCTGTATTTTTAAACTCAAATAATATTAATTTTAATTGTTTTTATGTATATTTATGGCTCTATAATCTAAAATTTGCCTGCCTTTAACACTGGTGTATTTTCACTGCTCCTTTGCACTTTTTCACTTTCGCACTGATTTGCAATCATCACCGCCTTGAAATGGAGTCTCGTCTTGCTGATAATTTGGCTGAGCTGCAGAAGTTGTTGGTGACGAAGTTCGCAGAATATGATGAGAGGATGAAGAAAATGGGTGCAAAATCTGCTTCAGCTCCCCCCGATGTAGCTTCAATGTCACGTGAGTTATCTAGTTTTCAAGACTTTGCTGTGAAGGCGCTCAGTAAGATTGGAGAACAGCTGGAGTTGCTTACTATCACGCAAGATAAAATGGAAACTCATATAAGGCGCAAGGTTCTGCTCATTCATGGATTGCCCGAGAACGACAATGAATCGCTTGTAGATGTTGTCCATAAATTGATAACTGAGAAGCTTAAAGTTGCAGTTATCTCTAAAGTTAAATTGCAAGTGTGTCATCGACTTGGTGCTTCAAGGTCAAAGGTGCGGCCAGTCTTAGTGCGGTTTTGTGAGTTCGAGCACAGGCAGCTGGTTTGGGATGGCAAGACGGCTCTTAAGGGCTCTGGTGTTACAATATCGGAGTTCCTAACTAGATTCCGTCATGGGATCTTTACCGCGGCGCGTCACCACTTTGGCATTAAGCAGTGCTGGACGACAGAAGGTAGAATTCATGTCAGCCTCCCAGATAAATCTAGGCGAAAGATTGATTCAGTGTCGGCCCTTCAATCTATCATTGCTGAGTTCCCATCTGGAGACGGTGTGGCTGGTACTTCTGCAGCTCGCGTTACTCAAACAGTACCCGCTGTGAAGGTTGGGAACACAAAATCCCGGCGGCGTAATGTGTAACTCAGCAAACATTATTAATTAAAATTTTGTGTTGTTATTGTGTGGGTAGCTTACTTATTCTTTAATATTTCTCTATTGTAACGGCACTTTTTTTTGTTTTACGTTTTATTTAAATGTTGGTATATTTAATTATTTCTTGTTTTACAAATCTTTGAGTATGTATGTAGTTAAAATTTAATTTTTATTGACTGATGTTGTCATTGTCAGGTTGTCGTGTCACTTTACACTGTTGTTAATATTTTACAGACCCGGATTACTTTTCTTTATGCTTGTCAGTCATGTAAACATTTTTAGTTCAATTTACGCTACCATATTTTTTTTTTATTTGCATTATTCTTTAAAATACTATAACCTTCTTTAAGTGCATTTCTTGTGACTTGTTTTAATTTAAGTAATCTTAGTGTTTCTTCCACGGTTTTATTTCTTTTTTATACTTTTTCTTCAAGGCTCAACAACACCAGTGTTTTTGGTTGGCTCTGGCCTAATTAATTAGTTTTGATTTATTTAATTTGTTTTATATTGATTTGTAGTGTTTTTATAATACTTTTTTTTGTTAGTAATTATGCAATTTGACGATAGCTACTTTTCATGTTCTTCTTCTTCTGTCAGTTTTGAAAGTGCGAATAGTGACTCTTTGGGTGGGTCTACACTGCGTGATCAGATCTCCTCCCTCTTCCTTGGGTCCCGTAACAGTCTTAACATAGCACATATTAATGCTCAGAGTATCCCCTGCCACTATTCAGAGTTGTTAGCGTCTTCTTGTTCGGATCATTTGGATGCTATTCTCGTTTCGGAGTCATTTCTCAAGCCTTCGTTGCCTTCGTGTCAGTTTGCATTGCCCGGATATGTCCTCATTCGTAATGATCGCACTGGTAAGGGTGGCGGCGGCGTTGCTATGTACTTACGGGCTGATATTCCATACAAGGTTGTCAGTACTTCCCCCTCGTTATACTCTCGGTCTGCTGAATATTTGTTTCTTGAAGTCTCTCTGTCCTTCACCAAGATTCTTTTAGTAGCTTTTTATTGCCCCAATATGTATATTGATTATTTTGATTGTCTGGAAAATGTTTTAAGTGGTTTTCGTTTACTTTATGATAACGTTATTGTTATGGGAGATTTTAATACTTGCCTTATCAAGGATAATGTTCGTTCGCAGAAGCTTTCATCCCTTATTTCTTCACTCGATTTAAATATTTTGCCCCTTTCTGCTACGCATCACTTTCCTAATTGTATTCCCTCTTTGCTTGACCTTATAGTTGTCTCTTCTCCTGATAAAGTAATTACGCATGGTCAGTTAACTTCTAGTTTTTCATACCATGACTTAATTTATGTGTCTTATCGTGTTCGCCCCCCTAAGCGTATGACTCGTTATCTTTTAAGGCGTAGTTTTAAAAACATAAATACTGAGGCCTTGCAGTTTGATGCGTCTCTCATTAGTTGGGATGAGGTATTGAATGCGAATACTATTGATGAGAAGATTTGTCTGTTCAACAATGGTATTTTGGTTCTTTACGATAAGCATGCTCCACTCAAACGTGTTAGAGTTAGGTATAATCCGGCCCCTTGGCTGACTGATGGTATAAAGAAGCAGATGGTTCTTCGTGACAGAGCAAAGAGCAGGCTGAAGCGTTTTCCGTCAGACCTCAATTTGGTATACTACAAAGAACTACGTAATCGTGTTGGTCGCTTGTGTAGGGCTGCAAAGAGGCAGCATTTTCATGATTCCCTGCTTAATCGTAGTACTTCCGATGTCTGGAAGTTTTTGAAGTCTGTGGGTGTGGGCAAGTCTGTTCAGTGTGAGTCTTCGGGTTTCAACATCAGCGATCTAAACTCTTTTTTCTCTCGGCCACCTGAAGCAGTAAGCAGTGCACTTAAGAGTTCCACCTTGTTGCAGCTTTCTCATAGATCTCGGCCTGATTGGGCTGTGTTTCAGTTTCGTACTGTCTCGCAGTCGGATGTTCAAAAATCCATTTGCTCCATATCGTCTGATGCGGCTGGTGAGGATGGCTTGTGCTCAAAAATGATTACGTTGATTCTCCCACAAATCCTTGGCATCCTTGCTCATATTTTTAATTTCTCTTTCTCCTCATCTTCTGTTCCTACTATTTGGAAAATGGCTCATGTTATTCCTTTGCCTAAAATTTCGTCTCCTTCTTTGCCTAGCCATTTCCGTCCCATATCCATTTTGCCTTTCCTATCTAAAGTTCTCGAGCACTTGGTACACCGTCAATTTTCGGCTTTCGCGTCTTTGCATAATCTTATTAGCCCTTTTCAGTCGGGTTTCCGTGTTGGCCATAGTACTGTCTCTGCACTCGTCAATGTCACTGACGACATTCGCTGGGCTATGGATAACAAACTTCTTTCGGTTGTAGTATTGCTTGATTTCAGCAATGCTTTTAATTCAGTCGATGCTGATATCCTTCTTGCCATACTGGAATCTGTTCACGTGTCTGATCTAGCTCTAGGGTGGTTTAAATCATATCTTTCAGATCGCACGCAGTGTGTTCGCCATAATGATACAGTCTCCGATTGGTGTAGTATTTCTTCAGGTGTGCCGCAGGGTGGAGTTCTTTCCCCGTTGCTTTTTTCTATATTCATTAATTCGATCACGGAGGTCATTGTTACTTCTCGCTTCCATCTCTATGCGGACGATCTGCAAATTTATAGCCACTTTTCGTTGCTTAATGCTGATGATGGTATTGCTGCCTTGAATGCAGACCTGTGCCGCATTGGTGAATGGGCAGAAGCCCATGGTCTCGGTTTGAATCCGGTCAAATCTCAAGCTATTGTAATGGGTAGCCGTTATTTCACTACTGGTGACATTCTGCAGAAGTTACCTCCTGTGGTTTTGGGGGGCTCCTCTATTGCATACTCCGGTACCGTTAAGAACCTTGGTGTTCAGATGGATAGCACTTTATCTTGGGGTACGCATGTAAGCGAGTTAAGTCGCAAGGTGTTTTTTATTTTTCATTCGCTGAAATGTCTTCAGGGTTATTTACCTGAGGCCTCAAGGATACTCCTTGTGCAGGCCCTGGTCTTTCCTGTATTGGATTATGCGGATGTCTGTTACTTAGATGCCACGGAGGAGCTCCTAAATAAGCTTGAGAGACTGCAAAATGCGTGTATCCGTTTTATATATGGCTTGAGAAAGTTTGATCATGTGTCGAGTTATCGCAAAGCTCTGAATTGGCTTCCCATTCGAAGGCGCAGAGACTCTCGTATCCTATGTTTACTGTACAATTCTCTTTTTAATCCTTCCTATCCCTCTTATCTTCGTGAGCGGTTTTCTTTTATTCATACGCCTGGTTCCTCATGTAGGTCAAATCTCCTTTTACTCCTGAAATTCCCCTCTCATAACTCCGATTTCTTTTCCTATTCGTTTTCTGTGCATGCGGTTAGGCTGTGGAATGCGTTGCCGGTCATTATTCGCACTTCCAAAAGTATTTCCATTTTTAAGAAGGCAATTAAGGAACACTTCCTTGCTGCCTGCTAGCTGTAAATTTTTGTCTTATTGCTAATTTTAGTATGTTATTGTTTGATTTTAGTTTTTTATTGTTGTTTTATTTGAGTTTGTTTTGTGACGTATTTTGTGCACGTGTCTACTTTGTATATGTTTTTTTCCTTTTTTCGGTCTGCTGGAAGAAATTCCTTTTAGGGATAAGCAGTGCCATTGTACATGTCTTTCATAACTTTTATCTTTGTATATGATCCTTATGTGCATAAATTGTTAAATAAATAAATAAATAAATAGCTCCTAATCTAGAGAATGTGACCCAAACCGGAATATGTTTTGTTTATATATAATTGAGTTTGAAGGGCACTTAACTTGGAACTTAGATGAAAGGCCTTGTTGCAAAGTTACAATATTTTACGTTTTTAAAGTTAGTTTATTAATAATGGAGCTTTACTTGAATGTTACCTTAATTTCTAAAGAAATCTTCCAATAGCCGGACGCCAGTCTATACTTAATCTGCAAGGTGGAGTATAACCAAAATCTTACCTTGGCTTGCAAAGGAGGTCTGAGCCCAGTTGTGGGCCATAGAAATAAGCCGGATAACTGTCCATTAAGTGGGCTCAATAACTACTTAAAAATGGAATTTAGTGAGTTATTCAGACCATTATGGGTAGGCGTACTCGTTGTTACCGTAATTGTGCCACGGTATAGACCGTCCACATTTTTTAGACATCATCGACTGCTTCAGACAGGAAATGGTTATTAAGATGTGCCACATTAAAGAAATAAATTTCAATCTAAAACATGTTTTTATAGCAAATATCCAAAGTAAGCTGGTTTAACCATATAATAATGTCTGCCTCTGGGTTGCGGTGGTCAGACGGCAGTCGGTCTGGTGACTAACTAGACTAGTGAGCAGACCCTGGGCCCTAATCTTTATAAGTCTAGCGATAATGCTAGGATATGATATCGATCCAAAGAAAGCGTTATAAACAGTTTGTTCTGATAATAAGAATGATTTACAAGTAAATTTTATGTTATTATATGTATTACGAGTATTCCGCGAATTATTCATTACTTTATGTTTACCATGAAAATGAGTTACGAGATAATAAATAATTTTGATTTCCTCGTATTCGGCAGTCGCGAATTGTGAAAGAAAATGAGAAGCGGATGTTAATCCGTGCCATGTAATTGAGAATTCTTTTTGTGTACCTACTGGCTTCAGTGAAAGAATATTTATTTTTCATTCGTTCAGTGACTTGTGACTTGCTGCGACAGATAATAAGCATTTGCGAGACGTCGAAATGAGATTTGCCAAGTATCACACTTGGAAGTTTCCTTTATAAATGGAAAAGAAGAAAATGAACCTATTTTTGTGAATATTCGTTCTGGTGAGTTTGTCCGTAGCCAAGTTACTAGAATTAGATTTATTAAAGTACGGAGCGGTTTTTTGTTCAATAATAATAATAATTTGATATACATACATTATACATGATACATTTGATTAACAAGAAGCGCATGTTTCGCAATCACAGTGGCATGCAAAAGTTTAAAATAATGATGATAAAATGCAATGTTATGAATTATTCAATTTTAAATAACTATTTGCTTCAAGCGGTTTTAAGTCACAATATTAAAAACAATAAAATACAATGTGTCAATAAGTAAAACAATTAAAGAATGTTTACATTACATAAGAGATAACGCACTGGTACCTGTTGGTGCTACAAGCCGAGTTTTGTCTCTCAGGCGTAGCTTTGGATTTACTACATCGTTACGTTTGAAGAGTTCCGAGTGGTGTCTAACAAAAATGCCCATTTCCAAAACATATAAACCAGTTAAGTTCACGTCCTATTAAAAATATTCTAATGAATATGTCGCACCGTAATCAATCATAATTACTGAAACATATAAGACTAACTATTTAACACGGCTTTTGGTGACAAGCTCAGTGCAATGCCAATCACAATTTATTTCGATTGTGCTGTTAGTTATATTACATACCGTTTGAATTACATTCAATGAACATGTTACATCAGATTTTTTCTTGATACGTTGTTTGTATCACATCTCGTAACGTCTTACATACATCATTAGGGAGCTAAAACTTCAACAATAATTGTTTTGCCCGAATCTCATCGACCCGGCTTTTACCAACAGTACCCACTTGTTGATATTCTAAAGAACTTTTGTACGCATCTATGACTCAAGAAATGTCTAGTAAATTTAAATGGCCATTATGTTCGACCAGACATTAATCGCCCTCTCTTTTTTTAGTTGTACTATCAATTTCCAAGTGCCATCCCTATCTATTCCTTGGTATGTCGCATTATCAATATGTCCACAAATTCTTTAAACAACTTCCACCATTATTAAAAGTGTCACTAAACGGATATACATAACGCTACTGCTATTATCAACAGCAGTATCGTGCAGACCCATCAGATTACTAAACGCAAAACTGTCGCTTTCCATTTGACCTGCTCCGTCACAATTGGCTGCGTCATCATAATAATATGTCTGCGCTTCATTTCCTCTCGGATGTTTCATAGCTGAGTTGCGCCAGTACTGGAAAAGGGGCAGTAATTTAAATAGGAAGCACGCGGAATGTTAAATGTTGCCATAAATAAACAAACCTTTAAAACGCTTCAAATGCACGACGGAAATTCTATTGCTTTGCCTTTGGGCTTAACTCTGCATAGCAGCTCACGCACCCCAAGTATAAACAAAGCGGTGCGCACTTAGAAATAATTTCCAAGTAGTCTTCAACTTAAAATAGAAACATCTTGTTTCCACTTAAATTCCATGTTTAGATTCTCTCTTCTCTAGGTATCGATATTATTTTATATAATGTTCTTACAGTAAGGAGTTTATTTTCGTATTCATTGAAAATGTTTTATTCAATGTGGGCTTCGATACGCCTTATGATACGAATGTCAAGACAGTTATACTGAATGTGGGCGGGAGCTTCAGTGGAGAGGAGAAACTCGGCAATTTTGTGAACCCTTCAGTATTCCATCCAGTCATTATATCGGATTGCATTCACATATTAATAATAAATGCCTGTGAGCCTCGGGCCTGTGAGTTTCTTGTCAGTTCTTCTCACAGAGCGGGGGCTCGGAACTGGCACTTAGATTCACTTACACCCAATTTTTATTTATTTGCATGTAAGTGAATCTAAGTTTAGTGATTACAGTTTAGTAATATTTTTTTTTTTTTATTTATATTTTGTTTTGACTTTTCCATGTGCTATGTAATAATTTATGAAATAAAAAACTTTTTACTTTTACTTTACTTTTAAATAAAAATAGAAATGTCATTTATAAATTTCTTAATTTTTATTACATAAGATTTTAATATAAATACTTAGAGACTTATTTCAAAACAAGATCTAAAGTTAAACCAGGTTTAAAACTAGTATTCCGACGAGGGCGTGGGACCTGGTTTTGAGCGGGGAGGAAGCGCCTTTTCTTTCCCGCGTGACCTCCCTCTTTGCTAGGTGTCTGCGGGATGGGGTTTTTCCGCGGCGCTGGAAGGAGGGTCGCTTGGTACTCCTTCCCAAAGAGGGACGTCCGGCCGATGACCCTTCTGGTTATCGGCCCATCGTGCTGCTCGACGAGGCGGGCAAGCTCCTGGAGCGTGTCATCGCCAACCGCCTCGTCGAGCACCTGGAGGAGGTCGGACCAGATTTGTCCGACCACCAGTTCGGGTTCCGCCGCGGCCGATCGACGATTGACGCGATCGGCCGCTTGCAGGACCTGTCGGAGAGGGCGGTTTCCCGGGGTGGGGTGTTGATTGCGGTGTCGCTCGATATCGCGAACGCCTTCAACACCCTGCCCTGGTCAACGATTATGGAGGCGCTCCGATATCACGGGGTGTCTCCATATCTGCGGCGGTTGTTGGGGAGCTACCTGTCGGAGAGGGCGGTAGTCTTCCCAACGATGGGCGGAGGAGGCTGTCGTCGGCGTATGGTGTGCGGTGTTCCGCAGGGGTCTGTCCTGGGACCACTCTTGTGGAACATCGGATATGATTACGTTCTGCGCTGTGTGAACTTGCACGGCGTGGACGTGATCTGTTACGCCGACGACACCCTCGTAACATCCCGGGATTCTGACCCCCGGGATGCGAGAGTGTTGGCCACTGTCGGCGTCGCGGCGGTGGTCGAGAGGATATGGCGGCTGGGGCTCGAGGTGGCACTGCATAAATCCGGGGCCATTATTTTCCATGGTCCCCGGAGGCGGCCGCCTCCAGGCCCTAGTATCGTGGTAGGAGGAACTCCCATCCCTGTCGAGAACACGCTGAAGTATCTCGGCGTCCTTCTCGACAGCAGATGGGACTTCGAAGCGCACCTTCGGCACCTAGGCCCGAGGTTGGTGAGCACGGCGGGAGCTCTATCTCGCCTGCTCCCCAATCTCGGAGGGAGTGGCGGCAGTTGCCGCCGCCTTTACACGGGAGTGGTGCGGTCCATAGCCCTGTATGGAGCCCCAATTTGGGCGAGCTCCATATCGGGTCGCCATCGACAGATCCTGCAGCAGTCGCAGAGGGTCATGGCGACCCGTGTCGTTAGGGGGTATCGCACCATCTCCCATGAGGTGGCATGCGCCCTCGCCGGGTCCCTGCCATGGGACCTCGACGCCGAGGTTCTCTCGGCGGTCCACTGGCGTGGCGCGCAATCCCGGAGCCAGGGTCTCCGCCCCACACCGGACACTGTGGTGCGGTGGCGTAGAGACGCTCAGACACAGGCTCTGGGCGCATGGCGGCGGCAGCTACACAGGAGCGCCGAACTACGTGCTGAAGGATCGAGGCGCCGTATCCTCGAGGCGGTCGGGCCCATCTTAGAGCGATGGGTCGGCCGTCGGTGGGGGTCGATGACTTTCCGGCTCACACAGGTACTTTCCGGGCACGGGTGCTTTGGGAAGTATCTGTGTGACGTCGCCGGGGGGGAGTCGACCCGGTGTTGCCACCACTGTGACTGCGCGATGGATGATGCGCAGCACACTCTGGTGGCGTGCCCTGCGTGGGCGGGGCCGCGGTCGACGTTAGCCGCGGCCCTGGATGGGGTGGCTCTCTCGCTGCCGACCATCATGCAAAAGATGGTCGACAGCGAGACGGCATGGGAGGCGATGGCCTCCTTCTGCGAAGTGGTGATGTCGCAGAAGGAGGCCGCGGAGCGGGAGAGGGAGCGTGATCCGCTCTCTCTCCGGCTTCGCCGTTGGCGCAGCGGGCGGGCCAGGAGGGCCCGTCAGGCAGCGCCCGGGGGGTCTTAGGCGGCGGGGGCAGAGGGCCCCTTCCGTCTCGCCATAGACCCCCCCCGAAGTCGGCCAGTTACGCCATGGCCGCACAAGGAGGTAGGGGGGGCGCTACAAATTGCGCCTTCCTGAGGAGGTCTCCCCGGTTCTGATCCGGGGGACGTTGGCCGCGGGCGGGGTTCCAGAAGCTACAAACCCGGGCACTGGTGCCTCGCCCCTTTTCAACAGCGGTGGGCGTCGTCTGAAGTTTTTTAGTGGGTAGGACTGCGGTGGTCGTGTCGGCCGCAGTGAGCCCCACACCCCCTCCCGGTCTCCCCCTTTTGGCCGGGAGACAGTGCGTAAGCAGCATTTTTTTACAGACGATAATAAAAAAAAAAAAAAAGGTTTAAAACTGCCTTCATTTTATCAATCGAAAGTGACACCACTAGTTTTAAACCTGGTCTAACTTTAGACATCGTTTTGTAATAAGACCTTTTAAGTTTAATAATATAATAAATCATTTATTTCATAGAATATGGTTACGTACATAATCTAATGGTTTCTTTTTACAACAACTACAGAGGCACATCTAGTAATTTAATTAGCATTTTTATTAAAATGTATATATTAACATTACAATAAATATATAAATATTTTCTGACTTACACCAATTATTAAGTTCCAAGATAAAAAGCATTAAGAACTTGTGTTATGGATAGTAAATAACGGATAAACATACATAAATACTTTTTTCTTTTTTGTAAATGCATACTTAATATACATAGGAAAACACCCAGACTAGAACATATATTCATATTTGTGCACACCAATATTTGTCCTGTATGGGAATCGAACACCCGACCTCAGGAGCGGAGTGTTTGTATACCACACCATACACCGTCGTCAATGTATTGTATGTGTATAGATTATAAAAACACTGCCTGTGTATGTTTCAAGAAAATGATGACGAAAGTCTTAAAGAAGGCAGAGTGCTTATGGCAGGTCTATAGTTAGTTTCCTTATCTAATCTGGGTCTCCTACGGTGGCAATATAAAAGGTAGTTCGTTATATTTGACCCACTTTCTTCACTTTTGAAGCGATCAATATTTTAATGACGTTGTTAGTCACTGTTCCTATTTAGCTTCGCAGCATCTGGAGATTGACAAATAAAACTGATGAGACGATACGCCCGATTGTTATGTCTGGTTGCCTGAGAGAAACTAGGTCGCTAGACCGTCTGTCTATTCGAACTGTAAATTCTTAATTGATTACAATGTTTGAATTAATAGCTAATGTTAATTTGGAGCTACTTTGTCTGAAATGATGTTGGTTGGGATATTTTGATGTGATTACAATTTATTCGTTATAAGATTTTATTTTGGCTTCCACTGGATGAGTGGTATAATTAAATAAATATTAAAATTGGTGGGCTTGGGCCTAACTAAGGTAACCCTGTATTTTAGAAGTCTAGGACAATTACTATTTTAAGGAATCTATATAACATAGCATTATCCCGGTTTCCCTAGACTTAAGCTTAGAGCCCAGGGTCTGCTCACTGGTTCAACCAGATTTTACTGAATTTCAGCGACTGCAAACAATAATTAAGCACATAACTTCGAAAAGTCATAGGGCACCACCAGGGTTTAAACCCGATACCCTCAGAATTCAAAGGCAAGGAGTCTTGCTTCTGGGCTATCGCCGCTCTTACTACTATTTTAAGGAATATTAAAGGTCAAGGCTTAAGAGTTTCGACTAAGTATGTGCTTTAAAATGATTCCTGCTGTTTTAACTTTACAAACGTTTTCTTACATTGTTTGCGCCGTACTTAATCAAATGCTTTGGTGAGACCTTTGTCGGTGTTATATCGTTTAGTTATGTCACCATTAAATCATAAAAATTTGCTCCAAAGATAGACCGTATACCCGTATGGGGTATACGGTATTGCATAATATGGATATACACGCTACTATGTGGTGTAATAGATAACGAAACATTTTTAATTTGCGCTCTATCGTCTATACATTTATTTTTATCTTCCTTGTAGTGGTTTCAATTGAAGCCAATATTCATAATCTATTTGCCTTATTCTTTATCAATGTTCTACATTCTAACTAATTACATTAGGCCTGTACGTATACCTGTACTTAAATTCCCACACAGACTTATTATTTGTCTGCATTAACACAGATGTTTACTCTGTGCTATGTGTTTCCCATATGGTATAATAATGTATTGTCATAAAAAAAGGATTTAATGTTTTATACGGTCTCTAGTACACGTCGTACAAACTTTGCTTAGTTTTGGGGAAGACGACTTTTTGTCAGCCTTACAAATAAGTAAGGCATCATATTATCAGCCTTATAAGCCCACTGCTGAACATTGGCCTCCCCGTGAGTTTTATTGGGAGTATTTGCCCATAATCACCACGCTGGGCAGGCAGGTTGGTAATCGCCGTTTAAGCCAGTACGCATGATAGCGCTGCCGATAGGATTTCTCTTTGTCGACTCTTACGACTCCCCGTGAGATAGAGGGGGTGGAGGTTGGTACCACGCGGCACCATATTGTCACGCCTTATTTCCGTAGGAGTAGGCACAGAGATCACATCCTTCCACTTGTTACGATCATGGAACACACTTTTATGTTCATACTCATTAACCTTCTGATACTTCCATCAGTTTGAAGAACTTTTGACAAGTTCTTTTTCCAAAACCTTATAGTTTTGGTCATGAAATGTCCTACGCAGTCTCAACATTTCCGTTCCCTTATCCATCATACATTATGCTATATAACATTCGTGTTAATATGACCTTAATGCTTTGCAGATCATCCCAATCTTGTTTACATTCAAACAAATCACTGCCCACAGCCGGTAGGTTTGTTTTAATTTTAGTTATTTTTGTATGTGGTTACCTAGTTTCGACCTTGTTCCCGCACATCGGTTGCCTACAATGTTTTGGTTAACGTCGCGTAACATGGAACAATTGCAAATTATTTTCAGAACAACATTAATGCTTTTGCTTACGTGCCCATGTGCCAATAACTCGCTACCGACCTTCGTCGACCCTTATTCAGTAAACACTGCAATATGCATCGTCTGGATTTATAATCGTGTCATATTTGTAAGACGAAACTTGTCTGACTACTGTTTTTGGTATCTTCAATGGCAGCAGCGAAATGTCGTCAGGTTTTCAATCATTTTGTAATAACAAGTACCTTCCCAGTACTCTCCATATTCTTTAAAATTTCCGTGAGGAAATTTAGCTTATAATTATCACACGTTTGTTCACAAATATTATTGAGATGACTTATATATTAGGGATCATCCATAAATTACGTCACACGAATTTCGTGAACTGTTGACCCCTCCTTCGTCCTTGTCACATCTGGTCACACTTGTGAAACTCCCTCCTCCTTAGTCTTGAGAAAAACCACAACAGACAGATAAACTGACAAATTCTGACAAAGAACCCATTTGCTTTTATTTCTTTATACCGCTCATATTTCTTTCATTGTTGTTAAAATAAAATATCGAATTTCCATTTTGTGCATGAATGTTTGACGAATCTAAATGATCATGTTGATCTTAAAGACAATAAAGTATATTTTATTTTATTAATTTTATTATTTTGTGATGTCACATATTTTGCAATTGTACAGCAAGAAATGATTACATTAAAACAGTAGTTCCAAAATGTTTATAAGACCTGGATTTTGAAATGTAGCGTCATGACATTTAGGATCCCTTCCATCCCCTTGTCACACCATGTCACACTTCGTCAACCCCCTCCCGCCCCATGAATGTGTGACGTAATTTATGGATAGCCTCTTATGATATAACATTGTGACAAATAAAACTGATGAGGACTTTCAAAGTTTATATACAAATTAATTATTTTCCTGTAATTGACACACTCACATTTATAAAGTACATGTAGCACTGTATTTAATAGCTATGAAATAGATTATGAATAGTGAAATTTAAGGAGAAGTAAGTCGGATAAATTTGAACTCTGTAGGAACCGATTCGTACTGGTTCTATTCCGAACGTTTAACGAAGTAACAGTTTAAAGTTTTATCTAATAAAATGAATGATAGGATGAATGAATGAATGAACACTTTATTGTACACTAAGTACTTTGTGTAACGTAACTTGTGACTCAATTTTGTATACATTTTTACCATGACAATATGTGTTTTCTTTTATTTTTAACATTATTATTCTTAACATTATACAAGTGTTATACATAAAATTAAAGGTCTTGTTCTATACTTTCTTAAAATACAATATTACACATACATGACAAATAGATAAGTTTTTATGACCTTTTGAAACTCATACTTGGCTAAATCTACACATTACACATATTAAATCATCGAACGTAACCTAATTTCTATAATTCTATTACATATCTACTATTTATTAAAATGAAGCCGTTGTCCTTAACAATTATCTAAAGACGTTGCCGCTGTCCTTAACAGTATTGATAGGCTTTAGCTGACCTAATGATACAACTTCATATATCACGACTCTGGTCTCATAATATTTTATAATGTTGAAAAATTTACTAAAAGTAACATTGTCCACAGACATTCCTGACATCCCAGAGGATATCAAGAAGCTCCGAGCTTTGCAGATTGCGGACTTCAGCAGCAACCCCATCCCGCGCCTGCCGGCTGGGTTCAGCCAGCTCCGGGCGCTCACCGTCCTCGGCCTCAATGACATGTCACTCACCAGTCTTCCGAGTGACTTTGGCAGGTAAAGTCCCGACTAAATTAAGGACGTCTGCCGGCCGGATTCGACTAGAAACTTTACTTAACTAAGATAATGTTAAAGTTAAAGTTACTTAAAAAGTTTTGATGTAAACTGTGGAATATCTTAGAAATCATAATCATAATTCTTTACTGTTTCATTTGGTGTACAATTAGGTCTTAAAAATAATATTTCATCCTCAAATGAACCCTGCAAGGGCATTACAATTTAAAAGTATTCCTTATCTAGAAATGAAATACATTAGAAATTAAACAACCATAAAAATCAATCAACTATACATACATTCATATTATGCTATTATGTTTTTACATTAATTGACAGGAGAAAGAACGTATGTTTCATTACAAACGTTTTGGTAACCCTCTGGTATTGCAAGCATCTCTAGGCTGCGGTGGCCACTTACCAACAGTTGAGAATCACATTGATAAAAGTTTTTTTTACAGCATGTCATCAGCTGTTAAGTCAAATTCAGAGTGCAATTCAACTGTCTTTTTACTAGTCAGCTCTAATTACACAGTTTGCTCGTCATTAAACCTTCTTCGGCTTTACACTAGCAAAGCCGCCTAACTTATTATTATCGATTGCTCCGTGCCTCGGAAAGCACGTTAAGCCGTTGGTCCCGGCTGTCATGAACATCTATGGCAATCGTTATTAGGAAGATTCTTGGTTCTTACCAGATTTTTTAAAATATTTTTTATTTAAATTTTTTATATATTAGGTCGGGGAAAAAGTCTTTTCGCATAACGTAGGTATAAACTTATTATAAATTTTTTTTGACTGTACTATTTGTGTCTGGCTGGTTTTGGTAACATTAAAAAGGTTCCATTATAAAGAAAAGAAAAAAATAAAAAAAAGTTGTTTCCCGCTATTTTTCATTTGTTTTTCTCTCCGTAAAAATGAGTGAATGTAATGAAGAAATTCGATACATTTTAAAATTTTATTATAAAAAAGGCAAAAATGCAACTCAAGCAGTGAAAAAAATTTGTGATGTTTATGGACCTGATGCAGTGTCAGTAAGAGTAGCACAAATTTGGTTCAAACGTTTTCAGTCCGGAAATTTTGATGTTAAAGATGCACCTCGCTCTGGTCGCCCTGTTACGAATAAAATGGACGCCATTTTTGAAAGAGTGGAGCAAGATCGGCATATTAGTAGTTACGATGTAGCTGAAGAACTGGGAATTGACCACAAAACAGTTTTGACCCATTTGAAGAAAGCTGGTTATACAAAAAAGCTCGATATTTGGGTGCCACACGAGCTCACTCAAAGAAACTTAATGAACCGTGTACTCATTTGCGATTCATTATTGAGACGTAATGAAACCGAGCCGTTTTTGAAGAGATTGATAACTGGCGATGAAAAGTGGATCACGTACGACAAGAACGTGCGAAAAAGTTCGTGGTCGAAAGTTGGCCAGGCTTCACAGACTGTGGCCAAACCTGGCCTAACACGAAATAAGGTGATGCTGTGTGTATGGTGGGATTGGAAGGGCATTGTTTATTATGAGCTTTTACCGCCCGGCAAAACCATCGATTCTGATCTTTACTGCCAGCAACTGATGAGATTAAAGGAAGCAGTCGAGAGAAAACGGCCGGAATTGATCAACAGGAAGGGTGTGGTCTTTCATCACGATAACGCTAGACCACACACATCTTTAGCCACTCAGCAAAAATTAAGAGAGTTCGACTGGGAGGTCCTAGTGCATCCACCATATAGCCCTGACCTTGCGCCTTCAGATTTTCACCTGTTTCGGTCTCTGCAGAATTCTTTAGGTTCTGTAAGGTTGACCTCAAGAGAGGACTGCCAAAACTATTTGTCCCGTTTTTTTGATCAGAAGTCCCAGAGTTTCTACAGTAACGGGATAATGTCTCTGCCCACAAAATGGCAGAAAGTTATTCAACAAAACGGTACATATATGGTAGGGAGGTAGCTTAGAGCCAGGAGACGGACATAGGATACTTTTTATCCCGTTCGACAGCGTTCCCGTGTGACTTGACATGAAACGTCAGTCACTATAAAACGGGATATAACAAAAAAGAATCAGACTTGGAATAACAAAACGCAAATGACAGCTATGTAATGACGTATGGATGACAATTTGATATTTGTAAGAAATCAATATTCAAACTATTTCTGACTTCTTGGCGGGAATGTGAATATGAGTTTTGAAATAATTTTTTAGGTGAATTGAAGTGAAGTAAAGTTTAATTAATAATGCCGCGAACAAGACTATCGAATCTTTACCGATAAAGCCGTAATGCAAGAAGAATACGAAAGACTGGAAATGAAAGGACTGAAGAAGAACAAGAAATTGCACGTGAACATCGCCGCAATAGTATGGCTCGACTTCGTGCATCTCAATAAATAATAATAAAACTAAAAATGTCGTATATCACAAAGTACTTAAGTGAAGAGCAACTTTGTACTAAAATACAGAAATAATAATGAATGATTAATGTAGGTATTTAATTTTTTTGTAATTTTTCCAATAAAATAAAAACACAATCTGCTTATTTATTGCCATTAAGGCGGAACAAAGTTCGCCGGGTCAGCTCGTTGTAAATAAATGTAAATAAACTTTGAAAAAAATGTCTTGACTTTTCATACAAAAATACGAAAAGACTTTTTCCCCAACCTATTATATATAACACAATTATGTATTATGCCTGCCTCAAATGAAACATACTTGATTGATATCTTGATATCGATTGTATTTAAGAATTCAAAACAATCAAAGTGTTGGGCAGATTCAATTGAACATAATGTTCTCTGTTGATCAATTTACTTTCGACACAACCAGTTCGGCGCTGGTTACGTGACGTGCTCCTTTTGTTCATCGACATTTGCGCACTTTTTACGAACAACAGCCGCCAGTGAGAGTTAAATAAGTGCATGTCATGTTTTGTTTACTTTAGAGAGGGCATTCAGCTATTGATTAACTTCTCAGTGGAGTACGAAAGCGAAAGTACTTATAATTGGAAAGTAACACGCCTATTATGGGGACGTTTATCGATAAACATTGCTCCCATTCAACAAGCTTTACGTTTTTGTATGCTTTATAATAACCGAACAGAAGTTCAATCAATTGCATAGGAACTTAAAGGCTACGGTGTCAAATCGAATCCTCTTAAAGAGTTGAATGTTCGTTTTTTACTTGCTGATGGGATTACATACCATCATGGTAGCTTCAGCATCATTATAATTAATTATGTCGCATTAATGATAGCAAAAAGTGTGAGAGGCCATATACTTATAGATGAAACTGTCCAATATCAGCATCAGGTGACTGGAAAGAATGGCAATACAGCATATTAATAATAATTTATTTCTCTATAATAACTAGCCTAATTACAATATTTTACGATAATAAATTGGGTTAGTAATGCAATTAATTAAAATATTGAAGTAATTTACTCGATATATCCTCAGCCACAAGTCAAGCTTAACAATTTGACGCAAGCACGAATATAACACTTATACATTTCGCATGCTTAATAGAATATAGACATAACTCAAAAAATACTATTTTTGGGACATCCAAAAAGAAGATCTTCTAAAGAATATTTGTCCTACTTGTAAGCGCATTAAATTGATACTGATTTATTAATTAGTAATTCTGCTTGTGTTTTGAACGTTTGATGAACATTGATTCGATCTCATTAAGAAATAGAAAGACTGTATAAGTACGTTACTCAAACCTGACCTATCTATTAATGGGTCGATGTTCCTTTAAGCATGCGATTTGTACTCATTGGTCCTTGTAATAAAGGCAAATTTTAAGTTGATTTTTTACACATGGGCACGAGGTTGACCCTGCAACTTCGATAAAAGTAGAACAGGATATAAATACATTAGAACATATTTATGCTATGTGACCCAAATCCTGTCACCTTCATTTTTTAATGGAGGCCCGAGCACAACAATAGACATTGGTGTATTGATGGGCTTATGATGACGTTAATTAGCTTGACACTGACATGTGCCAGTCACCATTCACATTTGAAGCGTTATTGGATGCCTGTTAAACATAACTTCGATTTAAAATTATAGATAACTGTTTCTAACTATTACTTGCTTTCATTCGGATTTCGGTCTTTTAACCTACTAGATCAGATGCGAGACATGAACCCACTTCCTCTGTATTTTTGTTAGCACTCTGCCTACAATATGATAAATTTACATTAGTTGTCCCCTGAACAGAGCGTGTATAAATTCTGAAAAAACATGTTCTTGAACGCACTAGCCTGAAATATGGAAGGTTAGGTTGGATTATAAGTTTAATATGCAATACCTGGAAGGGTAACAATTGTACACACTTAGTATGCAAATTAAGATTCGTTTCATTGATTGGTGAAAAGTTCTGAGCATATTTGGAGATCTGCTCTTTTTCTGGAAATAAGTTGGACTAGCTGGTTTGATGTACAACGACTTTAATAGCTTACGTAAAACTACTAACGTATAACATGACTCAGCTATGGGACTTGATCAATCGCTTTCTATTACATACAGAACCAACCCCAATATCAACTATTTATGCATATGGTATAGTAAATATCGCATGCTTAAAGGACTATCGACCCATTAGTAGATAGATCAGGTTTGAGTTACGTACTTATACAGTCTTTCTATTTCTTACTAAGATCGAACCTTAATCAAACGTTAAAATACAAGCAGAATTACTAATTAATAAATCAGTATCCATTTAATGCACTTACAAGTAGGACAAGTATTCTTTAGAAGATCTTCTTTTGTGATGTCCCAAAAATCGTCTGTTTTGAGTTAAGTCACTATTCCATAAAGCATGCGTATATATACATACCTTTCTCTCAACCATTAATACATTTTCCGTCGCTCCTCAGTGACGCCACTTAAACACTAGCCAATGAATCGATTAAGTGATTCATCCATTGTTTTCCTTGACTTCAATATTAACCATAATCAGAACATCAGCTCATCTGAGTGTAAACCATGCTGGCTCCTCTATTAATAATACATGAAGGATCTGCATACACAATTCATATTCATAACGTACATTTGCCGTCAGATGTACAATGACGTTCTCTAAAAAAAAATGGGTCTTGTCACTTAACTATATCGTGTAAGTATGTGTTTATAAACTGCGCAACACTTTTCCGAGCACGCACTTTGAGTTACTGTTATATGCAAATTGAATTTGCCAGTCTTCTTTAGCAATGTTAAAGTTAACAGCGGCCATAGAATATAAAAACAAAATAAGCAAAAAATAAAAAAAATACGCATACTTTAAGGTTTTGAAACATGGAAATATGACGATCGATATGGCGTGGTGGCGAGTATACCTGCCAATAAGGTCGTGGGTTCGATTCCTGTTATTGTTGTAAAGATCGAATCTTATCTTATCGATTATGGAATTTCCATTTTGTGTGTAAAAATTTGACGAATCTACCTAATTGATCTTGTTGTTCTTAAAGACAATAAAGTATATTTTATTTTATTTATTTTAAAATTCTCAGAAGTCAATTGATTTGTTAACTGATATAGATGATGGTTTAACATAAACTTTATACAAATATTTTTAAATTTTCATATTACCCTATAACACTATTCTTGTTGTCGCTTTTAAGGCGAAAACAATCAAGTAATGTGTTCTTAGTCATATAAAAAACAACAATATTTGGATAATACTTTTAGATACAGCTTGCTTGAGATACTGCCACTTATCAAACTTACACATCATCATATCATAGCATTATCCCGGTTGCTCCAGTCTTAAGCGCAGGGCCCAAGGTCTGCTTACTGATTAAACCAGATTTGGCTAAACCTCTGTTATTATATAGAGCGACTGCCATCTAACCTCCACAATCCAAAGGTAAAACTAATTCCATGGTTAAACCAGTTGTCAGAATATTAGAAGGCACTGACTTAATAACGACTGCCATAGATGTTCATGACAGCCGGGACCAACGGCTTAACGTGCATTCCGAGGCACAGAGCAAGCGATAATTTATCAAACTTACACACCCTATTCAATATCGTGTTGCCCACATTATCACAAATAATCATTAAATGTTCATGGTTTAAAACATGATAAGTACCCATTATCTGTAGTGTGTTCTTTTCATACGACTCTGAAAGTTCTTTAATTGACAGTAGTTATGAATCACTTCTTTTATTTTATCTTATCTTATCTTAGTTTTGAAGAAAAACGTACTATTATATATTACGACGACCGATATGGCGTGGAGGACAGCATACCTGCACTTCACTCCAGAGGTCGTGGGTTCGATTCCCACACAGGACAAATCTTTGTGTGCATGAACATGAATATTGTATATATTTACAAAAAAAAAACTATGTATATCCGTTATTTAGTATCCATAACACAAGTTCTTAGTGATACTTATCTTGGAACTAAATAATTGGTGTGATTGTAAGAGAATATTTGTTGTTGTTGTTATATTGTTCTGACTAAATGAGGATTTTATCGTTTGTTACCGGCCTAGAAAAGTGCCACCCCTTTCATCTCCCCGGGAGTCGTATGAGTCGACGAAGAGAAATACTACCGGATAATGGGCAGCAGCGACATCCTGCGTTCTGGCTTGAACTGCGATCACCAACCTGCCTGTCCAGCGTAGTGATTATGGGCAAATACACCCAATATAATCTTATAACCTTTGGTGGAGTCAGTGGATTTTATAAGGCTGATGTTATGATGACGATGATGATTCAATGAGGATTTTCCAGTTTCGTTTATTTAGGAAAGATACGAAGTATGCTCTGAATATTGTCACAATTTATTGGTTTATCATCATGTAATTCTATTATTTTTTGTGATATATGTAGTTAATTAATAACACATATTTAATTCTATGTAAGTTTATATGTTTTCTTGTTCGTATTGTCTCATACTTTTCTGCTAACCCATAGGTTAGTTGGTAAAGAATACCTTGCAGCATTAAGTTCGCCTTTTGTACATTTTTTTAAATTTGTGCGATAAAGTTTAATTGAATAAGCCTTCAAAAGTCTTCTGCTGATAATATGCCTTTCCAGTTCTTTTTCCTGTCGATCCATTTTGAGCCGAATTTTATTTACTGGCTTCTCGACGCCTTGACCAGGTCATTTGCCCGATAGGAGGTCGTCCTCTACTACGTTTGCCGGTCGCCTTTGAATAACTTTAATGACCCAAAGCATTGTTCAGAAATAGATATTAGCCCCAATGTGTTAATCGTCAGATTATTATCGAAATTATATGACCTTATCTCGGAGCTCATTCAAACTAAAATAGTATTTTTTTCCAAATAGGCAATCTGAATACAAATAGTTTTTGTGTTTATTCTTTTTAAAGTTTGTGTGCTCTGCTTACTGCTTTCCTGTTCTCTCCTTTGCGTCGGGTTGTCTGGAAGAGCGCTTTTAGCAATAAGACCGCCTAGATTGGCTTTAATTTTTTTTTTTCAATATTTTAATCTGTTGTTTTTAAGTTTCTTGGCCAATAAAGAGTATATCTATCTATATATTTATCGGAATTGACGGAAGATATCGGTGAACACACAACAATTGTATCGATTTACTATGCTTATATAAAATAGAAACACTTGAGTAGAATGATTCACCGATATATAGTAGTACCGATACATAGTTCGCACTTCGCGTTGCGTCTAACTCGTACACCTAAGTACTTTGACATCTGCTTAGGAATGTGGCCTCGGAGCTCTTGACGTGAGGCAGTGAGCCTCGTACAATGTGTTATCAGTAAACACTGGTGTTTTTGTAATATGCAAACTGTAGTAACAAAAAATACTTACTTATGTCTGTTGTTATTGATTTTCAATGCAAATTTACCCAAACAAGTGTCTTATAAGAAATTTAATACTAGAATAAGCACTTAGCAGAATTTTCATCTAAACCTTGGGAATTAGTAAATAAATGAAACTATGAAACTGTCTTCATATTTTGACGTTTGCTTTAGAAGGCCAGAATCCATCATTGTGTTTTTATAATACGCAAACTATATCAACAAAAACTACTTACTAACCAAATATAATCAGAAACTGACCACTATAATTATACCTCTCACTAAATTTAGGTTAATTAAGAGAAGGTATTGGTCGTTTCATAGGGAAGTGAACGATCTGTTATGTAGAAACTTGTTGGTAATCTGTGCTAAAGTCATGTTATGTATAACCCTTAAGGCGTGGATAGACGGGAATTACCTTGTAAAACTTTTGTACAAAAAAAAACATTAAAATCATGAATAAAAGAACAAATATAAACAAGGTTCTTTTGGTATTTGGTCTCGTAGTAACTTGAGGGCAATAAAAGGAACTTGCGATTGATAGTTTTGATGTAAAATGGATGTAACTGACCAGGACTGAGCCATCTTTGAATGTATATTTCTGATAAACTGAACTGTTTATCCTGTTTTTGACGTCAAGGTTTTATGTCTAATACCATTTAGATTTAAGTACTTTTTTCAAGCTCTTTTGCGTGTAAGATAACTAAGGAAATTTCAAAGGAGCCCATTATAGCCGTTACAGTCAGATAAGGTCTTATTTGGTGGAACTAGTTAAGTGTTATACTAAACTTATAAAATTCTTGAACCAGTACAAGTGTTCTGCAACTAAATCCTAAATCTAAAATTGACTTTGTCGAAAAAAACGTTTTATTTTATCAGCTATTATCACAGAATTATCAGAATGAGTACCTATGTCTTTAGACATATGATTAACCACAATTTTTTTGTATTTGTAGAGTCATTTCGCAGTTTTTACCAATAGTGAGGGCTTTGACTTTGTTCATGACATTGAATAGAGAAAAAAGATAAAATCGCAAATGTTTATTTAAGTTAGTCTGAGTTTTTACCGTTAACATATTCAATCGCACCGATTCGCCATGCTCGTTGTGAGTTCATTCAAATCTGGTTGCGGAATGTGCGCCCACGTTTATTGTAGCACTATAGTTTAAAAAATATCTAATTTAACTTCCATTACTATATGCAGGAAGGTTTTGAGAAAGGAAAGTCAAAAGTACCATAAACCGTTAAGGGTAGAAAGTACCATAAAGGGAGTGCATCAGAAGGTTATTGAGCGCAAATGAATCTTATTGAAAATTAGAAAGAGTGTGTGTTAGAATCGTAGGAAGTGGAAGGTTGTGATCTCTCGTACCTCTAAAGAAATAAGGTCTTATTAAAAAACGCGATCTAAGGCCTTGTCCCCAGTAGGCAAACTGTAAGCGGCCAACTGAGTTGCCAGACTGAGAGACCGACGCTGCAAACTGCGTATAGTGAGCGCAAAACTAGCAGACTGTGGACACTCCGTTTCAAATATATGGAAGGGCGTACTAAATCAGTACGCCGCAAACTCAGTCGGCCGCAACCAGTTTGCCTACTGGGGACATAGCCTAAATGCTGTCACTTTCATTTGATAAGATGAAGACAGTGACAGCACTAGTTTTAAACCAGGTCTAACTTTAGATATCGTTTTGAAATAAGCCCCGTAAGGTTTAAAAATAAATAAATAATCCTATTACAATCACACCGATTATTTAGTTGCATAATAAGTATAATTAAGAACTTATGTAATGGATACTAAATAACGGATAAATATATTTTTAAATACATTGTTAATATACATAGACACACTAGACCAAAACAATTTTTTATGTTAATGCACACAAAGATTTTTTTCTATGTAGGAATCGAACCCACAACCTCAGGAGCGGAGTGCAGGTATACTGACCTCCACGCCATATCGGTCGTCAAACAACGGTTATTGAAATAAGTCAATATTTTTTAGTAGTTAGTGGCTCAGCTCTTGTATTGAATTGTGATTGGTTGCGTACCGTATATGACGGGCAAGTTTGTTATAAAGTTACAGTTACTAGGATGTCAACACGATGGAGGATATCCTGTGGACGCTTCGACCTCTTAACTGTTTTCCGAATCATGTTTTGTTCGTTTCAAAGAGTCAGTAACTTTAAAGTAGGTGATTTTTGGGTGGGTTCGTAGTTGCGTTGAAGTAACAATTAAGGTAAAATACTTTTTTTTTTTTTTTTTAGTTTTGCTTAATAAAGCGCTTTTATAAACGTCAGCTTTAAAAATAATGCGCACATTCTCTGAGGGCGGGAGCTAAGATTTTTCTCCCGTTATTTAAAAAATAAAACTTTAAATGTACATACAAACAATCACTGCTGTTTGCCCAAAAGGGTAGGCAGAGGCATATTATACGCCCACATTTAGCCAAGTAAATTGTTGGGCCACGTAATAGGTGGCGAGCCTATTGCCGTTTACCGGGCACTCTTATGTTCGCCAGAGCCTCGTCCGTTGATAGGCAGGTGCACCACTTGCAGGTGAGGTTTGCTTGAGCTCCTTAGATGTTTATAGGAACCCAATACACCTATTTCTATACACACTTTTAATATCAAAATAATTCGATAAGTCTTACGAAAACTTGTGTTCCGCAGCTATAAGATTTAAAAGAAAAGAAGACAATAGCTCTTTTAGCATAATGATTATAAGAACGAATAAACAATAGTTGACATGAGCAGACCAGTCCCCACTGGCAGCACTCGTTTACGTATGATAATGTTATCTATTTATGTATCTAGAAATAATAAATTATAAAAGTTGATACTTTAAATAAGAAATCAAGAGAAAAAGTATTCAATTGTAATTATTTTAACTTTGTGATTATCTCTAAACTAAGCGATGTATAATTGCGCAGTAGTTGAAGAAAGTAAGTTATTAACAATAACAGTTCATCATTCCATATCGCTGCCGCAGTTAAGTGCCGTTCATTAGTGCCAGCCCTAATATACAAACTGTTAATTGACCTTTAAAGTTGTTAAAAAATCAAGTAAAGATGTGGTTCACACGTTACCAGTGCCAATGTCTATGTTGCTTTTCATTAGCACTGAACGTTGCATACTTAGCATTTGGAGGGCATAAGGTAACCTGATTTAGTAAACTTTGGGATGAAACAAAAATGCCAGTAAAGACTTATGACCTGCATTGAATTGACAGCTTGATAGAAAACAACTGCCGGAATTATATGGGTACGGAAAACAAATAACGCTTGCGCGATCTAAATACGTTTACTGACATCTTGTGACATACTTACGAACTAATATTTATATACAGTTTTGAACAGTAAGTAACCTAGGAGTCAAATACAAAAAAGATCCGATTGGTAAACAGGTTTTAACTTATTAAAATACAGGATTTTGATTTTGGGTTGTAAATTTTATTGGCGTAAAAGAAATAGCCTCAAGCTAAAGTAATGGTAAGAAATACACCCAAAAAATTACAAGTCAAAACTAAAACGTGCTGTTTCATTGAAACACAGACACACAAAAGAAGAAATAAAAGAAAGAACAAGTACATGATACAGCTTATTCTATTTATTTATTTTAATGACTAGTTTAATACAACTCTTTTAATGAAAATTTTTTGTTTATCTTATTAGTAAGATTTTGAAATATATCCGATATATCTATTTATAATTGTTTCTAGGTTAATAAAAAATAACGGTTGCAGTCACTGTAATCCGGCAGTATTTCAATAAACATAAACACGTATTGCAATGTCCAAACCAGATTTTCTACATGCAGCTTAGATCGCACATTCCTAACAGGATAATATTATTCTGCAGTTCGACCACTGGTGGTGACGCAAAACATGTTTTGATAATTTAAAACTGTTATCTCGGTCACACTCGATATATTAAAATATTTTTGTTTTTGTGAATTTCTTCATATAGAACATAATTTTCAGAAAAAAAATTAATTAGCCGCCCTTCATTCGCAAATTCAGGGCATTAAATAACTAATAATAAAAATATATATTGTCCGACAACTACACAAATTATTTTGTTTCAAGATAAGTATCATTAAAAACTTGTGTTATGGATACTAAATAACGGATAAACATGCATAATTATTTTTGTTGTTGTTGTAATTACGTAATTAATGTACATAGGATAGGAACACACACAGCCCAGATTTATTTAAATGTTTATGCACAAAAAGATTTATGGAACCCACAACCTACATGTTTATTCTGTATTTCTCTAATTATGCGAATGGTATTCTTTATGATAAATAAATATCTCAAATCGTAAATACATACAGGTTCTCACACCTAATTATCCAATTTGAGGTGGTATGAAACCTTGAAATAAAAAATAAAATATACTTTATTATCTTTAAGATCAACATAATCATTTAGATTCGTCAAACATTTACACAAAATGTAAATCCATATATTTTTTTAACAACAATGAAAGGAATATGAGCGGTACCATAATAAAGGAGTGAAAGCAAATGGGTTCTTTGTCAGAATTAGTCAGTTTATCTGTCTGTTGTGGTTTCCTCAAGATTTTCAGTCTGCATCTGTCAGTCTTCTAAATCTTGTTATAAATCTTGCTAAACTATTTAAAAGGGATCTATGTAGTTGTATCAAATTCATCTAGATATAAATTCACATATAGATGTAAGGCTCAAATTATATCGCTACGGACTGGAATGGAATCGACTTTTTGCAACGAAATTGGACATAACATAATTAACCTAACGTTTATTGTATAAGTTACTATCTAAATAAGCTGACATTATATAGACTTTGGAGAACTAGAGAGAATTCCTGTGAAGAGAGATGAAGTTTTCTTGGGTCTTCTATAGTTTGTTCTTTAGACAAAGGACATAAAGTTCATTATACGCAAGAGTCGCTTTTATTCCATTTTCATCCACGGCGGCGGTTTAAATTGGCAAATAGTTAGTCCTGCACCCACTTTGCCAACTTCTATTACTTTTAATTTCGTATTTCCTAACAAATGATATTCTAACAAATTCTTGATTAAACTTTCAAGCCTCGGGTGTTTAGTTACCTGTTACAGATTAAAAGGAATATATTTATATTTAAGATTCCTTTGTTGTATTTTTTGAACTAATTATTTGGAAATTACGGGGCATACAAATTGTTTCGCCGCGAGGGCTTAAATGTATAATTCGGTATTTGTGGCCACGAATAGTCTAACCATCTACATTGGACTTCATTAACTGTTAATTATAAGTGTGTTTATACATTTAAATTATCGTCTGTATTGAAATTAGGTTGTTTTATTATTTCAATATCCCCATTGATCATATCATAGATGAATGATCATAGACTAACATCATCCTCTTGCTTTGCTCTCAGTTTATGTGTGATCTACACGGCTTTAATTCCAATATTGAGCTTGGTTATTCTACATCGACTCATCCACATCTCACCATCTAGATACTAAAATTGTTTTAAACGCTTAATGTATCTCTTTTGGTCGTCCTCTTCCTCTCCATCCGATAACATTTTAAGTTTTGACGTTAATAAGAGCTCTTTAGAGCCAAACTTGAATAAATGAATTTGAATTTTGAATTTTTCATGTTCATTACTCTTCTCGTCACAATCATGATCCGAATGACGAATAATTATAGAATAAAATTCCGATTCTCCCGACTTTGGAAAATGCGATATATCAAAATGTGTCTTGTTTAATAACCAATCTCGCCACTCGAACATTGTCCTTGACACTTAACCACAGCGATTCGATCGTCGTACTCTTTGAAAATACAAAATTAAATGCTACTTTATATTACCTTCCTTGCCACGTTTTATTTAAAACAAATAAACACCAACAGTTTAATAGTATACTAACACAATTGAACAGTATACTACAACAATTAAATTCTCATTCGTTTCAGCAATAAACCAACAATGATTAGTTAGATAAATTTTCATTTGCAAAACACAAAGTCGCCTGCGGGCAGGCTTTTGCACGTTAGGTGAATTTAGCTGAATGTTAGATGAGAATGTATACCTCTATAAACCTTTCTTGGTCGTTTTCTCTAGAGTATTGTTTTGTGCGCTTGTTCTTAGATGTAGACCTCAGGTTTTAATTTTTTATCTTCTTGCGTCTGCTTGGTGGTCTCAGGCTTTTGCACTTTAGGTGAATGGAGCAATACTTCCTTGGTCGTCTTGTAGTTTATTGTATTGTGCGCTTGTTGTTAAACATAGACCTCAGGTTTTAATATTTTATCTTCTTGCATCTGCTTGGTGGTTTCATTCTTTTGCACTTTATGTGAATGGAGCAATACTTCCTTGGTCGTCTTGTAGTGCATTGTATTGTGCGCTTGTTGTTAACCATAGACCTCAGGTTTTAATATTTTGTCTTCTTGCATCTGCTTGATGGTTTCATTCTTTTGCACTTTATGTGAATGGAGCAATACTTCCTTGGTCGTCTTGTAGTGTATTGTATTGTGCGCTTGTTGTTAAACATAGACCTCAGGTTTTAATATTTTGTCTTCTTGCATCTGCTTGGTGGTTTCATTCTTTTGCACTTTATGTGAATGGAGCAATACTTCCTTGGTCGTCTTGTAGTGTATTGTATTGTGCGCTTGTTGTTAAACATAGACCTCAGGTTTTAATATTTTATCTTCTTGCATATGCTTGGTGGTTTCATTCTTTTGCACTTTATGTGAATGGAGCAATACTTCCTTGGTCGTCTTGTAGTGTATTATTTTTTGAAATATGAAATTTCCGTAATAATATTATGCGCAAACGCATTTGTCGAATTCAAAATAGGACCAGTGTACAAAACCACGTCTATTTCTAAAATTTTACTTAAATTATAAGCAAATTATAATTAGGGCCTGTTTGACAACCTCTCATTAGAAATTACTCGAATAATTGACATATTTCGCAATTAAACTATTCATAATATCCATTAACATAATCGCATTAATCGATTTATCACTTCAATGACATTCTACAACGTGTACATTATACAAGAAAACCTCCATTAACTACGGTTTCAACACGCCCCCAGAACGAATATGCAGCATATAACTTCAACACATCTAACAGACTGGTTCTGTCAGGTAACAGGTTACTAACCCGTCGCTGCATAACTTCATATGCTTATATGTGATTAATGAATCCGTTTGTCGCCTTTAACTACACTCAAAGATGTGTACAATAAGATAATATACCACTATAATACCACCAGTATAATATACCAGTTCCGTTCAAAACACTCTTGATATTGAAAAGTACTTAATGTGGAAGCGCTTGTAGCTCCGCGGTGCTAGGTGGTTGAAAACGATCACAAAAGTAAAGCTGGGGCTACAGAGGTCAGTCCTTGGTGACTGTTCTTATGGCATTTAATATCGAGAGCTTCGGAAGGTCCCGGTTTCACTATGTCAATAGTAAAATGACAGTTTTGTAAGAAAATTCCTTAACATTGTAAAACATTTTGTCATTATCAAGCGTACCAGTTCATCATATCAGCCTTATAAAGTATTACTCCAATAGATTGCATTCTATTGGGGGTATTTGCCCATAATCACCACGCTGGGTCGTCTCTTACGACTCCCCGTGAAATGATAGGGAGCGGAACTTTTCCAGACCGGTACCACACGGCACAATCTTTGTGTGCATAAACATACATATTTATTCTGGTCTGGGTTACTCACTCTTTTTTCGAACTGAATTTTTTGTAAACTTTATGGAGCCAAATTATGAATAAACTATTTAACTTTCAATACACTATGACAATGACATTTGTCTTAATTCACCTTGCACAAATGCATGGGTTGTTATGTCGGAATGGTTGTTTACTGTGATTCCATTGTGTTTCCGACTCGCTGCGTTGTCTCGTCAAATTATTATGTCACAGTCACTGGAGGTTCTACATGCGTGTCTGTTGTGAATAGCTTTAATTACAATAACAAATATATGCTATTGATATTTAGCCACTACGGGTTATACATATTTATAATTTGTATGATAGGGACGTGCTTCAATAATTCCGTAAGCAAGATTGAGGATTGATACAATGCTCTCGTCAAGAGTCAATAAAAACTCTAACAATTTTCTAAATTCTAAAAAAATTGCAATTTTCTCTAAAATACAGATCTCATTCATATGGTATACTATACCAGTATGTTTAAACGTTGTATAACTAGTACCGAGCTTAAATAATTCTGTAAATTAAGCGGGATTTAGGATTGTACCACCTCTTGTGCACCTCGTCAAGTGTATCACTGTCAATAAAACTTAAGATATTTACACTAAATTTGTTCTGTTTGGGAATCGGTTCCTCGACCGTAGGATTGGCCACGCCATGTATATTCAGTAAGATTTAGTTCAAATATTTTAAATTGTAAGGTATATGTTACAAGATTAGTATTTACTAATTATTGTTACTTTTGTAGTGAATTTCTTTGACTTGGTAAAAAAGTATGAACTTGAAATAAGCCGTCGTTTAAGTAACATGTAATTTTATACTTACGAACTTTGTCTTAGTTACTTATATGTTTATGCTTGCTAATGGCAAGTGCCTTTCATTGCCGAGTACTTACTTCATTTGGTGGATTTCTGATAAACAACGCTCAATGAGCTGCTATGATGTTACCGCTCATTGTCAAAAGTACTGACTTTTATACTTCTGATTGACATAACAATGGGAAAGGATTAAAATGGTTGCATGGAGATAAGAGTGGTTAAGCGCAAGGTCAAATTGTTGGCGTGCTGCACAGTCGACTGCATTCACATATTGTTACTAGTTTGACCCATATAAGTCTTAATACCTAGATTTCAATCCATTCATCAGTAAATGTGGAACGTGCACTTATCAGAACAAAGAGTGCAAAGGCTCTAATTTATTTGAAATCATTTTAATGTGATTATGTGTATTTGATTATGCACTTTTTCTAAAATGATGAGAGAGTTCATTTTACTAGTTCCACTGATCAGTTTAACTTACAACTACATACCTACAAATTGAAATATCTTGCTTTACATTACATATTTTAAATCTTACCTTTAAGATCCGGGGTTCAAACGTTTGAAGTCTGAAAGTTTGCCCAGGGCCGGCTTAGTGTATTACCATAATGTACTGTCATCTGCTTACCTTCTTTTAGAGTTCGTAAATCTAGGTCCATCGGTCCCAGACACAGTAGGAAACCTATTGTTTGTTGGTCATTTGGCGTTCGAAGATTTAGGTCCTGTTTTACGATGTTCAAATAAGTTCCCATAGTCTTCCCATAGGGGTGTATAAGGCTCCTACCAAGATCTGAAGAGCCCAAGCTAGCCTCACCTGCAAGTGGTGCACCTGCCGATCAACGGACGAGGCTCTGGCGAACATAAAAGTGCCCAAAAGAACGAAAAGGCCCCAGAATATAAATGTGAAAGTGTGGGCGTGTAGTATGCCTCTGCCTACCCCTTCAGGGAAACAGGCGTGATATTATGTATGAATGTATAAGTTACAATGATATTAACTATATTTGTTTTGTTTCTTTCAGTTTGATATCACTACAATCGCTTGAGCTGAGAGAGAATCTTCTCAAATCACTGCCGGAGTCCTTAAAGAACCTTACCAAGTTGGAGAGACTCGATTTGGGTGACAATGAAATTGAGGAATTGGTAAGATACTATTTTATATCTTTGTATTTTGTAGCAGATATTATATAGACCACATACTACAAATACTCATATGATGTTCTAAAAACAGGACACCATGGTCATCATCATCATACACAGTCCTTGTAGGAATGTAAACCCAACATTTATGATTTTGATTGATCACATTGCACCTACTCTTATATCGCTACCTATCCGACATGTTAGTCGGCGAAATGTATCCATCATTTTGGAGTAGTTTTATTTTAATTACACATCTGCACAATCACAATAATGCAAGGAGCATTATTCGGTGTCGTCAAGACGAGTTAAAACAGGAACGATGGTCATTATCATCATTTTCATCTTCAGTCCTTCAGCCTAGTAGTAGCTTTCAGCATATCTTCTCTTTCCTTCCATTACGGTTATTCGTCATTGAATCATCCCCTCAATTCTCGATCATATTATCCTCTACACACTCAATACATCTCTTTAGCTCTCAGCTTACATGATGCAGTTTGTATCGTTCACTGGTGAAAACTTTATTAAAAGGACGTTTACTTACGGCTGACTTGCATCCAGTGTGTGTGCGCTGCGCTTTCGTAGTGAAATGACAGAGCATCATAATGAGTGAATAAATGAACACTTTATTGTACCTACACTAAATATAAAAAAGTAAATGTATGGTACAATGGGCGGCCTTATTGCTAACAGCAATTTCTTCCAGGCAACCTTAGGATGAACAGGAAACAATGAATTAAAAATAATAAGAATATGGCGTATAGGGTTTCCGTATGATTTACGAGGCAGGGAAGAGCTGTTTAAAATTTTGGTAAACCGACAAAGTACTGTCTGACTAACGGACTGTTTCACAATGTCTGATAAGATCTCCTAATCCATGTAAAAAGTACAAAAGAGTATGTTAAAAAACGATAACTACAGTTTTTTATGGATTATCTGTCAATTAACCGATCATTGTAACTTACTTGGAATTCGGTATCTCACCAAAACAAAGTCTACAAATAACGTCATACTAAACAAGAATATTATTGTAATTATTAAGCAGAACATTTTTTGGGTCACCGTACCCTAATATTTTACAGATATACGTTTTATTATTGTGTGTAGTTTTAATCGAAAATATGTTGTACAATTTTTGATTCATAGGAGCAATTTTGGATCATATGGTTGCGCTTACGAAATTTTCTTCTGTTATTTCTTTGGTTTCGTCATTAAATTCAACGGATAGGACCATTGCGAGTTACGATTGGGATCTTTTTCGCTTAGCGTTCATGCTTGCAGCTGTTTTGCATATATCTTTAATAACACGAGACCATAACAGGTTTATTATTCCAGTTTAAACGTAGGTATGTGTCTTACTTTTTGCATTACATTTGACCGGTTTTATGTGCTAATTTTGAAAACGGGTTCCGGGCTTTCAAGACCTTAAAACTTATTATGCTATATATCTAGCTTGATGTCGTGATAATAAAGTTATATGACACATGTATACGTAATATTACTGTGCAACAGTTGTACACATTGAGATCAAAAGCAATACATATTAATCTTTAATAATTTCCACAGCCGGGATTCATTGGCGAACTGCCGTCACTAGAAGAGTTATGGCTCGACCACAACAAACTGCAGTATTTGCCACCAGAAATAGGCAACCTTAAAGCGTTAACATGCCTGGATGTGAGCGAGAACAAATTGGAGAAGCTTCCAGAAGAAATAGGCGGTCTCTGCTCGCTTACAGATCTTCATTTGTCACAGAACATGCTGGAAACTATGCCGAATGGGATAGGATATTTATCCAAATTAGCTATATTGAAGTTGGACCAAAATAGGTTACATACGTTAAATGATAATGTAGGAAGGTGAGTGTCTTCATGTTGTTTAGTTGTATACAGGGTATATTGTAATTTACTAACTATTTTGTTACATAAGACTTGAGCCAAGCGGCAGAATCAAACAAGAAACTCGTCATGTTTGTCCTTGCCGAGTTTCTTGTCGGTCTAGCTTCTGCCCGTAGTGAATGGGGGCGTTAGTATTAATTATAAATAAATAAATATTTTCTAACAATTACACCAATTATTTAGTTTCAAGATAAGTATCATTAAGAACTTGTGTTATGGATACTAAATAACGGATAAACATACTTTTTTTTTTGTAATATGCATAGGAAAACGCCCAGACTAGAACAAATATTCATGTTCATGCACACAAATATTTGTTCTGTGTGGGAATAGAACCCACGACCTTGGAGCGGAGAGCGGATATACTCGCCACCACGCCATATTGGTTGTCAAAATTAAGTCCTTGACATTCTATGTATCCGTGCTTTTGCTATGTGTGCATTTTAAACAAAGCATATTTAATTTTTTTAATAATTTTTGGTATAATAGGTTGGGGAAAAAGTCTTTTCGTATTTTTGTATGAAAAGTCAAGACATTTTTTTCAAAGTTTATTTACATTTATTTACAATATATATGTACCGTTTTGTTGAATAACTTTCTGCCATTTTGTGGGCAGAGACATTATCCCGTTACTGTAGAAACTTTGGGACTTCTGATCAAAAAAACGGGACAAATAGTTTTGGCAGTCCTCTCTTGAGGTCAACCTTACAGAACCTAAAAAATTCTGCAGAGACCGAAACAGGTGAAAATCTGAAGGCGCAAGGTCAGGGCTATATGGTGGATGCACTGGGACCTCCCAGTCGAACTCTCTTAATTTTTGCTGAGTGGCTAAAGATGTGTGTGGTCTAGCGTTATCGTGATGAAAGACCACACCCTTCCTGTTGATCAATTCCGGCCGTTTTCTCTCGACTGCTTCCTTTAATCTCATCAGTTGCTGGCAGTAAAGATCAGAATCGATGGTTTTGCCGGGCGGTAAAAGCTCATAATAAACAATGCCCTTCCAATCCCACCATACACACAGCATCACCTTATTTCGTGTTAGGCCAGGTTTGGCCACAGTCTGTGAAGCCTGGCCAACTTTCGACCACGACCTTTTTCGCACGTTCTTGTCGTACGTGATCCACTTTTCATCGCCAGTTATCAATCTCTTCAAAAACGGCTCGGTTTCATTACGTCTCAATAATGAATCGCAAATGAGTACACGGTTCATTAAGTTTCTTTGAGTGAGCCCGTGTGGCACCCAAATATCGAGCTTTTTTGTATAACCAGCTTTCTTCAAATGGGTCAAAACTGTTTTGTGGTCAATTCCCAGTTCTTCAGCTACATCGTAACTACTAATATGCCGATCTTGCTCCACTCTTTCAAAAATGGCGTCCATTTTATTCGTAACAGGGCGACCAGAGCGAGGTGCATCTTTAACATCAAAATTTCCGGACTGAAAACGTTTGAACCAAATTTGTGCTACTCTTACTGACACTGCATCAGGTCCATAAACATCACAAATTTTTTTCACTGCTTGAGTTGCATTTTTGCCTTTTTTATAATAAAATTTTAAAATGTATCGAATTTCTTCATTAGATTCACTCATTTTTACGGAGAGAAAAACAAATGAAAAATAGCGGGAAACAACTTTTTTTTATTTTTTTCTTTTCTTTATAATGGAACCTTTTTAATGTTACCAAAACCAGCCAGACACAAATAGTACAGTCAAAAAAATTTTATAATAAGTTTATACCTACGTTATGCGAAAAGACTTTTTCCCCGACCTAATATATTGGTAAGGTCTTAACTTCTTGATAAGGCAGTTAGATGGTTCAGTACTTTGTGCATAGACTAAAATGGATGAATCTAAGAGTCGTTTTGCCATTTTACTACGTAATCCTAAATAGTAAAATCCAATTAGTTTGCAGAGATTCTATCTGTGATATAATTATATTTTCATCGGTCTTGTACTCTTTACTCGTCTAACGATCACTCTTATAATAAAAAAATAAAAATAAAAATGTTTATTATCGGACAACTAAAAATCCATTTTGTTAGTAAACTTATATCTATTTGTGTTAGTACTTATATTCTACTAGTGAGCGAGTTATTTTAATTAAATGGCCAATTATATCGTCAAGAAAATCTTACTTTATTTTATAAATTCTGATTTCTTAGAACTTCTAAGAATAGATAAAGTTTTATCGGTAGAACCGGATTTGATGAGTTTTTTTAGCCCAATTAAGTAGTACCCACTTAAGCCGCTTTACTTTTAAATAGAATTTAATAGAGCTTTATTAATCTTAACTTAAATAAAATATTTTACTTTAACTTTAGCTTGAAACTAATTTTCAAATATTTATGTTCATGACGTCATGTCATCTAAAATCGATGGATTGTTAGTACATTACAAACTACCCTAAGGAGGTTAGACCGCTTTGCTGAGCGTTTGATAGCAGATTTTAACGTATAAAAATCCAGTCAGTGTTTACCAAGCTTGTTTTTTATATGAACTGAGGTACTGGTATACTAAGTTAAAATATGTTGCATTACACGGCGTAGTGTGCGAACGGCTATGTTTCAGATTGCCATTTTACTTCGCGATATGTACAATCACTAACTACCCACAATTTCTTTTTCAGGTGTACAAATCTACAAGAGCTTATATTAACGGAGAATTTTTTAATGGAGCTGCCTAATTCAATAGGGAATCTCAACGAGTTGAGCGTACTGAATGTAGATAGAAACTCCTTGGGCGCAATACCCTTAGATATCGGCAACATGGCGTTGTTGGGGGTGCTTAGCTTAAGGGACAACAAACTCACAAGACTGCCCAACGAACTGGGGAATTGTAAATCGTTGCATGTGTTGGATGTTAGTGGAAACAGGTAATTGTTTTGTTTATTCCCTCTTATGGTCGCTTGTGGACTTCCCTATAGTACCAGTCTTAAATAGTGCCCACCTCTTTTTATCTCATGGCGAATCGTCATTGTCGACGATGAGTCCTGCGTGCTGGCCGAATCTGCGATCACCAACCTGCCTGCCCAGATGATTATGGGCAAATACCCCCCAATATAATGTATAAGGGAAGGCTCTCACACCTTGATATGTGAGAGGAGGCTCGTGCTCAGTAGTGGGACGTTAATGGGCTGTGATGATGATAGGGAAGGTCAATGTTCAGTGAACTTTATATGGCTGAAATGATGTTGATTCCGTGTTACAACTGAAATTCAGCCGAGACCAGTCAGCAGACCCATTGCCCTAAGCATTATTCGAGGGCACAACCGGAATTGTTCGAAACATTTACTGCGACCCCGCAACTCAACAGGCTCACGACGAAAATGGATATTTTTTTTCGGTAAATGTTTAACCCCACCCTTTCCGCTTGACCTACAGCGGGAGTCTGTATTGTGATGATATTTCATCCTAAAAATAGGGCACAACCTCCCAAGTTTTAACTTTGTCTTTGAATATTGGAAAATAGGGATATAGCGGTAATTTGTTTTTGTATACTCTATGTGCCAATTGCATTAGTTTTTCATACATGTACCTGCTGTAACAGTAGCATAATAATATGCTATAATTGTAGCATGCACTTTACAGGTAAACATAAAGAACATAGACAAGACAGAGAGGTACTTGAGATAATAGTAGATACATTAATTAGCAATAGGCTCGCCACCTATTACGTGGGACCAACTATATGATTGGCGAAGTGTGGGCGTATAATATGCCTCTGCGTACCCCTTCGGGGAAACAGGCTTAAATGTATGTATGTATTAATTTGATATTGATGACTGTTATATAGTATGTTTAGTGCCGTGTGGTGCCGGATTAGAATAGTTCCATCCTCTCATCTCACGGAGTGTCTTAAGAGTCGATAAAGAGAAATACTACCGGATGATGGGCAGCAGCGTCATCCTGCGTACTGGCTTGAACTACGATTACCAACCTGCCTGCCTAGTGTGGTGATTTTGTGCAAATACCCCCAATAGAATATAATGTATTAGGAAGGCCAATTTTCAGCAGTGGAATTTATACGGATAATGATGATTTTTTTTAAGCGGGGCGTGAAACGGCATTTTAGCTGGCCGTCATGAGTGGATGCGCTTTATAGCGTGCTTATTTCACGTTATAAAGCGCTTTAATTTCCTATGGGACTGCATCGACTGCTTATCATCAGGCAGGATGTAGTCATTATGACGTGTCACATTAAAAAAAAAAATTATGACTGTTATATATTCGGTTACGTTAGGTAAAAAATAGAAAAAAGAATCAAGGCCAGATTGTTGTTATATAATAATACTAAATTACGATAATTATTACGTACTTGCGTCCCAATAATTTATAGTTAGTGCCTACACGTGTCCAAATCAATAGCAATAACTC
This sequence comes from Musotima nitidalis, assembly GCA_949126915.1. Classification (NCBI taxonomy): domain Eukaryota; kingdom Metazoa; phylum Arthropoda; class Insecta; order Lepidoptera; family Crambidae; genus Musotima; species Musotima nitidalis. The sequence continues at coordinate 18,215,719 of OX421423.1, read as the reverse complement.
CATATAATTAACAGTCATTATAGTATTTTAACAGCTAAGCAGACTTTATTACTTTCTACTATTTTATTTACTATTTTATGATGGCAATTTAATTTAGCATTAGATAAACATGTTTGAATGCTTTTCAAGGAGGTGTAAATAGTTTTTTTTTTAGTTTTATTATATCAGGGACAGCAAGCAGTTACTTAGTATATAGATATTAATAAGGCTAATACGTTTGATATATGTCGTGGATATATAAAATATACAGCACAAAACTTTTTTTCAAAAAAAGAAACATAATTCACAGTTACGAAAAGCACACTTACTTACAAGTATTAGTAGAGGAAAAACAAAGGCATTAATAAATTGGAAAAGTTACGTAATTTACATGCTCTAAGGAATTTAAAACGTATTTCCGGCTCCCACTTTAATAAGGAATATAATAAACTGAACCTCTAAAAAATACTTTTTTGATCATCAAAAATACTGATCTAGCATCTAATAGGGGATTAGGTGCTCCATCAGAATTTTTTGATGTACAAAAAGGTTAGGTTAGGTTGGTAATTTATTAATTTTGATGACACATTAAATATGAGCCCTTTAATAATATGGCTTCCCGTTTATTTCTTAGAAGTTTGCCCAATCATTACTTTAAGAAGTTGTTTACTTGAAGTTGTAAGAAAAGTTTTGATTGCTAAGGTCTTAGTTCGTTGTTCTGCATCGAGGTTTTAGTCGCCTGGTCTTTGAAGTAAAAACTCTTTAGAGTATAAAACTATGACGCTACTTTCAGCTGTTTGTCCCAGTGTTTTTTTTTTCGGATGGAAAATTCACCAAATTAACGTCTCCCGCTGTCGGTAGAGCGAAAGGGTGACTGACTAAAAACCAACGTTCCTTCTTGAGATTATCGCGGTAACCCTTTCGTACAGTCTCGTCTGACTTCCGCAACTCAAGAGAAAAACATGATTCTGGATTTAAACCAGCTGTCAGGATACTAAAAACTTACTTTCTGTATTGTGAGATTCACTCAAAGTCACAGTTTTTTTATTTTATTTGCTTTTTTGTTTTTTTAGGACTTTTGTCTTACAAAGACATGTCAGTCCTATCGTACCTTGTTAACATTGATACAAAATCCAAAACTTACAATACTAATTATTCAAAGCTTGACGAGATACAAGTTTTCAGATCATATATATGACGCTTCTTGTTTTGAAATGAAACATCAAATTTCAGGTTACAGTACTTACCATATACCTTAGTGAACTTGGAATTGAAAGCGGTATGGTTGTCGGAGAACCAAGCTCAGCCGTTGCTGACCTTCCAAACAGACCGGGACGAGACTACGGGAGAAAACGTCCTAACTTGCTTCCTACTGCCTCAGCTCAGCTATACACAACAGCCAGGTACCTGTTCTTTATTTATAATCTATAAAGCTTTTGGTGTATTTTTTACTCTTTTTTATTTTATTACAATTGCACATTCAATTCTAAAAGTAGTTTTTTTTTTTAAAGATATTTCAATCTTTGTACGCCACAAAATGTCTTTGATTGAGTCTGGGACCAATGGCGTCGTGTTAAATAAAAATATAAAAAGAAAATAGTTCAAAATCTAAACTTTTTATCTTCAGAAATAATCGAAGATAAATTCCTTCCTTATTTATGACCTATTGAACAAATAATATAATATGAGTATTATAAATATTTATATAATAATCTTAAGTTGAAATTCAGAATAAGGAATAATAAATTTGTATGTAAAATTTTAGTCACTCAGTAATGGGACTATTATTGATAATATTCAGCTTGTTTGTTTTCATAAAGGAAAATAATGTTTGCATATTAATATATAATTTATTAAAAGATCAAGAAACTTATGATACATACCCACAAATGGTCAGTATTTGGTCAAATATGAAATGTATAACATTTTATATTTTTTCAATGTTCTCTTGGATTACGTGGTGGAGTATGTAAGCTGAAACCATACTTCCTTGGTTTGTGGGAATAGGCTTGTCAACAGGATCTTACGGTCTGAGATTATAATGTTTTATGATATGTTTTAAAGAAAGAAAATAAATCATCACGATATTTTCTTTCGAGAACACCATACCTTTAGATCCGTTAGAGTTACAGATTTAATTTAGAATACTAAGGGGTTTTAATAAAGACCACAATAACCTACTTCTTATAATTCTGAGTGACTAAAGTTTAACCAGTATCTTTAATAGTACTACAAAATATTTATTCCAGTATACTATTAGCAGTTAACTTCAAAATCAATATAGATTAAAAAGAGTATTGTTATTTATAACCTGATGTCAATATGATTTTTAATTTCACGTATGCACAAGTAGTGTGAATGGAATGCAATAATTAAGCGTACCTAATAGATAATTAATAATAAGAAAATATATAAATTTTGGTCCAAGAACTTTCACTGTACCCGTACTGTCTTCAACATTTGAGAGACGATTTTTGTGAATATCGCAGACTTCCGGACATTCTATTCATGCGGTTCTCATTATCTTTTCACATAAATATAAATTTACACTAATAAAGCTACAAAGTAACATTGGCATTCAAAAACCTTATTCAACAAAGAAATTATTAAAATGTTGTCTATCAACAGCCCTTAATTCAATTGACTAATGAAATAAGCAGGCTGGCTTTTACTTGATATAGAATTAAATACACATTAAAGTAAGCTAATCTATCAGATATTGGCTAAATTTGCTAGAATATATATATTTTTTTAATAAGTTGGCAGTTTCCTACGAACTACAGAGACATCAAAATTATATAACAATACATAAAGGCTTTAAAGTTCAATTTTATTGCTCTATAAAATTAATGATCAGCTTACATAAATCTGAATCAGTATATTTTTATATATATAGTTGTGTTGTATTGCCCATTTTTTTTGTCTTACCAGTGCAGTGACGGTTTTTGGACAATTTTCTCTTAAATAAACGCATCACTTGAATTCTAGATTTTTTATTAAATTGAATGGTAAAGTTAATGATTTTATGAGTATAAGACGAAGATTCGTTACCAGTGTACAGAAAATGTTATAAATATTTAAATATAAGTAATTGCCGCGACCGAAGAAAAAAGCAAAAAGAAGATGTGTGTCATAACATTTGTAACATACAGCTTAGAGCGAGGAAAACGTTAGATCCCGCCATGTACCAATATTTATTTAAAAGGGCGGGATCTTTTTTAATTTTGCCCCCTTCTACATTGCTACGTAATTTAGCAAGCTAACGCTAGGTGGCACTGATTCATAAACGTATTGGAAAACAACTATGCCGCCATAACACCTCTGTGTGTTTTAACTTACAATAAAACATACATACATACATTCACGCCTGTTTTCCCGAAGGGGTAGGCAAAAAGACGCCCACACTTCGTCAATTATAAAGTTGATCCTATATTGACGCCTACCGGGCACTGTTATGTTTGCCAGAGCCTCGTCCGTTGATCGGCAGGTGCACCACTTGCAGGTGAGGCTGGCCTGGCTTCCCAGGTCTTGGTGGGATCCCTATAAACCACTAAATAAGCCACGCCTACAGTGTTGACGTAACGTGTAGGGCTAACCCTAATTGAGAATAGCAGTGCACAGTTAGACCAGCTCTTTGTATTTGAATTGGAGTAGGTTCTATAAAAGAAGACTATATACTTTTAACCATACCAGGATTTTTTTCTGGTCGAGGAATTTTTGCTTTGAAACAATTTTCTTAGTAAAGAAAAATACTGTAAATGTGGGCAATCGCTGCATTCGTACGACATTACTCGATCATTTTCTGTGCGCTCATAACGTATCTCCTGTCAATGTCATTATGAAAAGTGACACAAAATATGTCTGCTTTGTTGTGACGACTTGTCATGTTTTGTTTATATATCGTGATGTGAGATTTCTAAATTTTCGGTTTGCTTATTGTGCTTTAATTTTTTTATTTTTTGAGACCATTTACAATATTCTTTATACTGAGTAATTATGTTTGGATGTGAAAGAGGTATTTAAGGAAACCTATTTTGGTTTTGTTATATTCGACGCTTTTCAATTCTTCTTAAATATATTGTCCTGTTTCCTGCTATTTAATAAGTCAAATGTTGTTAAAGGTTTAATAAAAAAGCGTTTCAAACATTTAAATGGTTTTCAACTTAATGTTTTTGTATTCGTACAGTGGCGCAATCTAACGAGTATTTTAAACTCTTAAATACATTAATTTTTAAAACTTGATGTCTTTAAAAATCAAATAATCTTTTTTTTTTATCTAACACTTACACCAATTATTTAGTTCCAAGATGATATCATTAAGAACTTGTGGATACTAAATAACTGATAAACATACATAAATACCTTTTTTTTGTAAATACATACTTAATATACATAGAAAAATACCAAGACTAAAACAAATATTCATATTTATACACTCAAAGATTTGTCCTGTGTGGAAATCGAACCCACGGCCTTAGGAGTGGAGTGCAGGCATAATCGCCACCAGGCCATATTGGTCGTCATCAAATCATAGAAGTGCCAACTCTAAGTCATTATTTATTCCTTTTAGAGAAACAGAATTCGTTTAGAAAGTATTCAGCATATTGTAAATGGTCACATCGCTTCATTTGTTATGTTTTTGCTGTGTAAATACTAAATGCCACTTTTGACACTTACACACACAAATAGAGCTGGATCACGCATCTGAAGTCGGGAGTGGAAACTGGTTCAGGGATCACAAATATCTTTCACAGTCCCAGGAGCTAGATAGGATACCAGGTGAGATTTAAGGAGACTTCATTATGCTGTGGTATGGAACTAAAGGTTTTTTTTCTGGTAACTTATGATAGATATTCAAAATTTCTTTATGTATCTACAAGTGCTACTTAACTAAAGTTAGGCCATTTAAGCAAAGCCTATACAAGGCCTAAGGTATTCTTTTTCTACCATCATAAGTTAAATCTTATTCAACGTTTACAAAACCAGATGCAATCTAATTGATTGACCATTTAACTTAATTATTAACCTTTAATTTCGTATCCTACACTATTAATATTAATTAAACTAAGCTCTGGAATTCGCTGCCGGCTCATGTGTTTCCTATTTCCTATGATCCCGGATCTTTTAAGCGGGGCGTGAAACGGCATTTTAGCAGGCCGTCATGAGTGGATGCGCTTTATAGTGTGCTTATTTCACGTTATAAAGCGCCTTCATTTTCTTATTGGACTGCATCGACTGCTTATCATCAGGCAGGATGTAGTCATTATGACGTGTCACATAAAAAAAATATATATATTTCTAGTTCAATTCAAAATTAAAATAAAAAAATTAATCTTAAAGGTTTGATGTCCAATGTATTTGACAGGCATCTAAATAAACCAGAATAGAATACATTTAAACTAGTAGATCAATGTCTGCTATTGTGGTTGCTGTTGGAATCGTACCTTTATTATTTAATTTGTTTTAACTTGCACTACTTTTAATTACGGGATTTTATTCAATATATTTAGCAGTGTATGGCCGCCTATGTCATGCGTACTTAAGAGGTATTTATGTGGTACCGACCGTCTACGACGAATTATTAGTTACAGACGACTTCCTTATTAGTGTTCAATTAAAATGGACTTTTAACAAAAACCTTGCATGAAATCCCATATTAAAAAGAAGTGTAATATAAATCTGTAGCTGAGATGTAAAGAATAATAAGTCTACTTTTTTTTAAATTGTTATTTTCATGGTTTTTGATATCTGAATACTCTAGTACGTGGTAAACAGTAACAAATTAAAAAAAGTGGACTTATTATTCTTTACCACTCAGCTACTCAAATTATATGTGAAATTTCCTTGTTATGCGTAGATCTGTAATGTTGTTTATGTAATTGTTGTCATATGTCTTGCTTGTTGCTATACAATGTGAATGTCTATTTTTTTTGTGTTCTATGTATTTCTAATGATTTACCCTGTGGTTTTTCAACTGTCAAATATTTCGAGACTTGTGTTAGGTTTTTTGTGGCAGCACATCTAGATTCCTGATATTCTGCAGCCGAATAGCAATTCTTTTTTTGCAATACTGTCTTTCGGTTCGTGAAATATTTGTAGCTAGCAAAGTTAATGGATGTGAATGTCTTGGGTTGGCAACATCAGTTTTGTGTCAAATATTTATTTTCCTATAATCTCAGCTAGCTGGGGAGGCATAGCATTTAAAGTCAGGTTTACGTCCCGTCAGTGAAAAATTCCATTGCTTATGACCGTTCGTTTTAACCTTTATTTAAATGTCACAAGTAAGACATCAACAATACTTCGCTATACAAATTTCTCACATACTTGTAATTTGTCAAAACATCTAAATATTACCTTGCACTTCCTTCTTAAAAGAGTTGTTATTGTTAAATGGTATTCACTAAACAAGCCTTTACATGCTTTACATACCCATAAAGTATGGGTTCGTCGTAGAATGTCAATCTATTAAAATATAAAATAGGACCTTTTCTGATAGAATATCACATTTTCCCTATTAACACATCAATTTCGACAGAAACCCGCGACCGAGACTCGGACAATGAGGATTGGGAAGAAAAAGAAGCATCTCGAACGCATTCCGTTAAATTCACCGAGGACGTCCCGGAATCCCGTGAGGTAAGCGCATGGTGTTGTAACATGTTCCCTAGCAAATCTAGCACGCAGTACAGGCGGGTTACAGACGCCAGCTTCTCACACCATGGCAATAGCTTACACGATGCCGGCACCGCAGTTAGAGGCAGATGTGGACGCGTTAGGGCTTGGTTCACGAGGAATATAAGAGCGAAGTTCTCGATGCACAGAGCGTATTTAACTATGAGTACAATTGTTGTAGCTGTAGAGTAAATTGTGTTTATAAGTATGTTGCGGAAAACTTTATCTTGTTGGCACAATTGTTAGGTGCAGAATGGTTGTCCACGCGGAATATAAGAGCGAAGTAATCTATGCACAGAGCGTATTTAATTATAAGCGTCTTTTAAGTGTGCTGCGGAAAGCTTTGGAAGTTGGTTAATGGCAGAATGGTTGTCACAATTGGCCTTTAAAAGCGTTGTCCAAGGCGACATTCGCGCATTTGCATCGCTCCTATCGCGCGTTAGCCGCGTTTGCAACCGAAAACTAAATCGTAACTATTGCATCATGGAAACGCGCAATGCAATACAGGACAAAAAATGGCCTTTAAGGCTGCCGTTGCACTAAAGCGGAGCGGAGAAACGGACATAATATTAACCAATTAGATTTCATAAAATCTTCGCTTCTCTCCTGACCGCGATCCCTATTGGATAATATTTCTCCGTTTCTCCGCTCCGCATCTTCGCTCCGCTTTAGTGGAACGGCAGCCTAAAAGCCTCGTCCAAGGCGACATTTGCGCATTTGCATCGCTACTATCGCGCGTTAGTCGAGCTTGCAACCGACAAAACTAAATCGTAGCTGTTGCATCCATGCAAACGCGCAATGCAATACAGGACAGAAAACCAGTGGCAATTAGCTACGTACTTTTAAACTAAATGGCTTAAACCATAATAAAAGCCTAGTTTACAACAAATAGGAGAAAATTTACTACGCATAGAATTTAAACGATATGATATCAATAAATTTTATTTTCTACATTTTACATACTTTTTTTTTATCTATGGTGTTTGTAAAATAATTTTATGTCCTTTCCGTTCAAATTAAGAATTTGTATAACTTTTCTATAAGGGCCGATTTTTCAATCGTTATGAGCTAAAATACAATACGACCTATTCAGAATAATCATCCATTTGAGTGAAGATTGTTTACGGATGACATTTAATACACGGTCGTATTATACTTTATTAAGATGCAATTGAAAAATTACCCTTTAATCCTACACATGATTGATCAGTGATATAATTTTATTTGTCAAAATTTTTAGCTTCTTTTGTTTGTTTTATTTTTAATTTTTTTTATTGTTTTTGGATAGTTATTTTTATAAGAAAATTGGCTTGAAATGTATGTTTGTTCAATGTGCTATTCTTTTATTTAATGAAACCACTTATTTTAATTTAATCATGTTACTTAATCCTAGTTTTTTTTTATAATTCGTGATGTCTAATTATAATCATGTGTCATTAATAATGTAATAATAATTATTGGTCTCAATTACATATTATAAGAAGAGAATAAATAGCAAAATTCTGAAATATGTTGTCACTTTTTGGGTTTTATCGATCTTATTACCTATGTTCATCAACTTTTTTTCAAAAGTTAATACAATGTTCTGACGTTTACTGTTTTTACTTATGTTCTTATGTCAGATAAGAAGGTATTTTTTCTAAATTTCTGATAATAAATACACACGAAAGCTTTAAATTGGTCTTGTTTTAGTACCTGTAAAACTAATAGACAGGCTTGAAATAGGTAAGCCGCCTCCATCATGTTTAAAAGCCGTTTTAAAATTTGTATTGGCATAATAACAATGTTACTAGACAACGTAGGTATGTTCAATAATATTGTACTGCCTCAGTTTATCAATTTATTATTAATCATTTTCACTTGTACCCTTAAAGTGGTCTGAAATAGTTTGGATAATGTACAAATATGTACCCGGCACATTCATATGCTATTTTTAATGAACCTGTCTGTTCTTAAAATAATCTGATTATCTGTTTAAATGTTCCATCAAATTAGGGTTTAAAATTTCTTTTGAAGCCCTATTTTAAATAAAAGAAACGTTAAAGTGGTCTATAATTGGATCGTGATGTGCAAAAATATTGTTCTTTACACCATCCAATGTGAAACCCGCTCTACTAGTATGAGACTAAGGGGCTATCCATAAATGACGTCACACGGCAAGGGGGTGGGAGGGGGTTGACGAAGTGTGACAAGGAGATGGGCGGGATGTTAAATTTAGTGACGTCACATTTCAAAATCCAGGTCCTATGAAAATTGTGGAATTGCTGTTTTGATGTAATTATTTCTTGCTGTACAATTGAAAAAGATGTGACATCACTCTAAGGAGGAGGGAGTCTCACAAGTGTGATCAGCTGTGACAAGGACGGAGGGGGGGGGTCGAAAAATTACGGAATTCGTGTGACGTAATTTATGGATGACCCCTAAGTATATAATACATCTAGAACGTACGATACAAAAAAAAAAGTCGAGAACCAACTCACACTTTGACAGACTTAACATATGTCAAACTTTTATCTCAAATATCTCGGAACTATATAACTGAACTAGTAGCTTTTGGCACAACACGGTCCATTTATCTTCTCATAAGACATTGTCCTATCAGAATAAATGATAATAATTCGTTGGATAAACAACTAACCTCAATATTATGCTGATGTAAACGAAAATAAAGTTGTCATTAAAAAACACTTGTGTACATTTTACTGACTCAAAACTGTGTAAGACCTCATGACAAAGCCTTAATATTTACCGAAAAATTAATATGTCTCCTTATTATATTTATATCTAGGTCTTTTTAAAAATATAATCAAATTAGGATCTGTATCCCCCAATGCCCAGGATATAAATAAGCTTGTGTCAATCTAAAACTTGGCTTTACCTATTTGTAGCCTTAGCTATTTTAAATTAAACTATTTATAGATAATTGGTCTATTTCAAAATGGGTAGGTTGTCGCCTACCAACATTATCGTACATTACATTTAAATGTTGAAAGAAAGAAAGAATTATTTCCAAAATACAACTTACTTTGACGCAAATAATAAATTAGTTTTTCTCTATGTTGATAATTTTCTGTGCCATATTTTGGATATTTCTTTAGTTTTTTACCTTTTAAGGAAGACCAATGCTTTTGGTTCTTCATTGCAGCTAAGTATGCTAAGTTCTTGTAGGCATATACGTTCTTATTTTTGCAAATTGGTTTCTTGTAATTCTATAATAAAATGTCTTTATATCTAAGTACATTTTGTTGCATTGAAATAAAATAGCAGAACAAAAGAAATAATTTATTAAAATTGTAATATAAACTAAAATAATTAATACTCTAGAAATATATATACATTAGAAATAGTGAACCGCCCGGAAGCTTGGAAACAGAGGAATGTTTCATTTTAAGGTGACATCGATTCTGGAGGAAAATGAGGACACTACGCCCTCGGAGTCCCAGTCGATAAGCCAGGCGATAACGGGCCTCCGGAGGCCTATAAACGTTGTGAGGAAACTGGTGACCACCCAGCGCAGGACCTCTCTGCAAAGACTGTCCTCTATCACTAACCTGGCAGAGGTATGCGGAGCGGCGTTCTTCAGAGTGCAATCACAATTAACCTTGATAATTCCTGAAAACAAAAATCTTTATAACTCTCATTACATTAAATAACTTCATAGTCTCCCAGAATAGTAAAAACTGTATGTCAGTGCAAATGTATTTGAAACAGCACTTAAAAAGAAACGCATTTGTGTGTTATTAGACCTATCTAACGCCGTAAAATCTTGCTTGAAATACCTGTTTTTGAAATTATCGATCACCTTGATTCTTGAAAGGAGGCACATGTCCAGAACGGAATCAATTGACTGAGATAATGAAAACGAAAACTAGTAAAAAATTGTATGTAAAACCTAGACGTCTAGGCGAATTACCTTATTAAGTTCTCCAAAGCAAGTAAATTAGTCTCTCAAAGATTCATTTTCAAGAAGTATTGATTTTGGTTGTAAAGAGTATAGTTTTCATAACTCATTAAGCAGGCAGCGTAGGAAACTCTGAAAACAAAAAAAGTATACGTTTATCATAGGTGACGTAATGCCGATAAGAAAAATCTTACGACATGTTTAACTTACAATTGCGCTTAATTTTATGTGATGTTTTACCACCAGAGGAAAATGGTTTGTTAACCAAATGTGAATGCACTCAAATAAATGCCTTAGCCGCCCATAAACCTCCTGCTAAACCAACGTAATCTAGAAATTATACTAAGATAGTGTATAGATTTTTTATTTCGCTGGTGTAGTCCTATCTATTGCAGTAATTAGAAGCATATTAATTATTATCGGCATTTTAATTTAAAAAATATAGCAATGGTTTAGCTATACATTGTTTTTACACATTTTTTTATAAATCCTTAGTACAACGCATAACTGGTCCATTGCTAAACAACAAAATTATTAGTTAGTTTAAAATCCCTTTTGAAATTGTCCAAAACATACCGTTAATGAACGAACCTTGTATCCAATGATTTTGATTACGCTTGCTTTAAGTATATTTTACCACTAGAATTCGTAAGAACACTTTTAATTGTACCACTTGATAACAGCACTGCTCTCGAGTAACATTATCACATCACAGACGTCTTTATGTCACGGGCGGGTGGCTGTTTATGTCATGTCCTGTGATTCACATTCCTAGCTCCATTTATCTAATGATAGGTGTAGGTTTAGAAGCAATTACCTCAATTTCGGTGGCCTTGTGCTCGAGACATATGCGTCTGAGACATTCACACTTACACTGCATAGATCTTGTTACAAACACTTATTCTTACCAACAAATCGTCATTTCATTGTGTCGCTTACCTTTTTATTGTAATTAATACTTTTTGTATTGTTAGATCGAGTTACACAGTCCTGATTTGCTATGTATGCGTTTATATTTTTTCTAGTCATACATTTTTGATGTCTTCAAAAGTTTTTGTCATAGAATTTGAAGTCGTATTTTTTTTCCTTGTCTACTATTATTCCTTTTAGTATTTATTTTTGCAGTTATAATTTTAATGATACATTTTTTAAGCATGCGCTTTTTAGCATTGATTTTTTAAATCAAATTAGTTAAGCTATAAAGAAAGATGTTAAGATTAACCTAAAGGTATATTTCAGACACCGTTCGTCCGTCAAAACACCCCACACCCGAAGGAGCTGAAGGCGAAAGCCCATAAGTTGCTGGGCAGGTCGCCAGAGGTCGCTGCTGTGCAGGCCGCTCCGCCTCCCACTACCAATGGCCTTCCTTTATCTCCGCCTGAGGTTGTGCATCCTGCTGTAGAAACTATTCAAGTATGTAACACTTCAATTTCATAAACTTTTCTTGTACTTTCATACAGCGCTATCATAGTCCCCAAACAAAGCAAATTCATTTTTGAACAAAAACGGTACACTGGTCCTATTACCATCTGTATAATGATGGTTTTTGAATATGCATAAATAAACAAGTATTGTTTAATATATTCAATTGTTTATTTTGCGTTCGGAATGAACCTATTGAGCATTGAAACATTCTTAATATATAAAATAAATCTTACTAGCGTGGATTATTTACCAAATTCTACTAAAGGGGAAATACCAAATACTACTAAAAGGGGAAACACCAAATTCTACTATTACTTTAGTAGGTATATCCGACAGTAAGATAATTCCATTAAACATTTTAAATTATATTTTAAAGATAAAATTATAGTGTTTCTTGTGTACATTGCAATATTTCGTTTTTAACATTAATTTAGGGGAGTGCATAACTTGGTAAGCTTCTTGCACAATTGTTTTCCTTTCAAGCTCCTATGTTATGTGAAGAAGCAAAAAATCTAGTGCTGTGATACTTGTTTGCGCCTTGATTGCCTAAATATAAACCTAACATGGCCAGGAGGCGTTTACTGTCACTAAACTCACCCATTATTTATTCTGATAATAAACATTTTTTGACAATTACACCAATTATTTAGTTCCAAGATAAGTATCATTATGAACTTGTGTTATGGATACTAAATAACGCATAAACATACATAAATAAATTTTATTTTGTTGTAAATACATACTTTATATACATAGGAAAAGAACTAGATCAGAACAAATATTCATGTTTATGAACACAATGATTTTTCCTTCGTGGGAATCGAACCCACGCCCTCAGGAGCGGAGTGCGGCTATACTCGCCTCCACACCATATCGGTCGTCATAATCGGACAGATGAGAGAGATGTTTCAATCGATATAGGCCTTGTAGAAACCTCGAAGGCCTAGTATATAACCCAATGGCGACCCAAGTCCGTTATTAATATAAACTGTTATATTAAATCGAAACCGCCAGTATTTTAACCAACATGTTAATTTTGTAGACCGTTCAAAACTCGCAGCCGTCCTACGAGATGGTGAAAAATGATGACAGTCAAAAGGATAACCAACTCGCCGCCGACAGGGAAACTTCTGAAGGGGAAGTCGAAGATAATGAAGACTCGGACGAATTAGAGGTAAGGTATCTTGATATATCTTAAGCCTAACGGTTGAGCGGTTTAAGGAACAGTTGACTCTAAAAATCATTTAAAATAAAATAATATTTTACAGTTGTGCTAGAGCTAAGACAGATTAACAAAAAATAATCAAGAAGTTAGTAGCGGAATAGTAGAGGATTGTTATTATTACTAATGGGTAGTAGATGAATTGAAATACTAACAAAAAAATCGGTAAATTATCTGATCTCTTCATCAATGTAACGTTTTCAATTATGCCTTCTGCTTAAATGTAATGTTCATTATTCCTATCGTAGTCATATAAGGAATCCGATATGATAATTCAAGTACCCTTATTTATAGTCAAGTATATCAAAAATAGTTTTTGAGAACAGTAGGTACTTTCAATGAAATAATTCCTTTGTAATCGGGATCTGACACATTTCTCAAAGTTTATTTAGTCTGTTAACTCATGATGGCGATGCAATGCAACGCCATTATATTTTCTTAAAGTTTAAGCCTTAATTAACCAAAGAAATACCCACTCCTTTGGTTATTTTAAACACTTTAGAATGAAAGCATGAAATATTACTGAAAAAAAAACTCAAAAAAATCTAGTCGAGTTTTGAGCTGAACCTTTAATTTATAGTTATGAATTTACTACTGTTACGGCAGGAAAACTACCTTATTGTTATATATGTATGTATATGGAATGCATCACACAAAATGCATCTTTCCATTAGTTAATATAGTCTTAGAAAACACAAGAACGGACTAATTTTCTATAAAACAGATGATTGTTTGTTTGTGGTTATTGGAGATTACGAGTATGTCCTCTATCGTAATCAACAAAATGTATTATATTTAAAATATAAATACTAATCGAGTAATTAGCAGGCAACAAAGACTAAATTGGAAATAAAACCTTTCTTTTAAAGGAAAGTAGTAGTAAAAGGAATGGTATATATTAATGCACTGAAGATTTTATCGAAATATTAGTATCTACTAACATACACTAAAATAAGACCCAATAATTATATAACAAGATAATAGAATAACTAAACTAAGAATGCGCTTACACGAGCAATAAATTAGTCTTAAATAGTCCTATCCAACGGATCTTATCTGAAGGTGCGCCCTAGTTAGGCGATTAGTCTAGAGTAGATTATTCGGGTTGATCCACATAAATACATACATACACAATTTACGCCTCTTTCCCGTAGGGGTAGGCAGAGATCACATCCTTCCATTTGCTACAATCTTGGCACACACTTTTAGCTTGATTCACACTCATTAACCTCCTCATACACGCCCGTCGGTGTAGGATACTTTTGACCTGCCCTTTATCCAAAATTTTCTGATGGTCTCGGAAGGTCTTACGTGGTCTTTCCCTCTCAGCACTTCCAATCACTTGTCCATTAGAAATCACTTTTATTAGTCTACCTTCATTCATCCTCTGAATGACCAACCATCTAAGCATACCTTTCTCAATTCTTTTCACTATATCTTCTTTTATACCAGCTTCGACCTTTATCACTATCCACATAAATATGATATTATTGAGGGTCAGCCTTATGAACAACACTCTCTAGAGCCTGGGTTCCTAACCTGGGGGTAAAACTGATATTTCAAGGGAGTAATAAATTGATTTTTGTTTGAAATGCTTATTTTCTTAGGCTTCGCGAATAAGCATAATGTAGCTAATCCAGCAGCGTTCAGACAAAAACCTAGGCGGGTTCATAGGGGTAATGGAACTGAAAAGGTGAGGAATCATAGCTCTAGCGCATTAGGACTAACCGCTGTGTAAGAGATATTTGAGATAGGTGACTGGGACATGCAAACGCAAAAAGCTTTCCAAACTTATAGTATACCTTCGATTGACACTGATAAAATTGCTCTTGTAATTGCCTTATACATGGGTTAACTATATTATACTTTCGATTGACTCGGATAAAATTGCTCTTGTAATTGCCTTATATATGGGTTAAGTAAGTTGGATGAAGTTTTGAATAATACCTGGGTGCTAGCGCGGCGAGAGGCGCGTAGTTTGGCGCAGCTCGGTGGAGGAGCAGCGTGGAGGCCGGTTGCATCGCCGGGACACCCCGCACCACCTCAAGAACAAACGCGTCAACCAGATTGACGCGGGCCGCGCGCAACATCTCATTGCGCAGGTGCTTTGGCGTACACTTTTGTCGCTCCATTGTAAATACTCAATGGATTACGCTTATTCTCTTATATAACGTAGAATCTCAAGCTTGCGGATTACGCTTTTTCCCTAACAACGTAACTCAAGGTTGTGATTTTGATTGTCTTTTTTTTGGAATATATCATTGCGCAGATGCCTTTGCGTACACTTTTGACGACCCATTGTGAATAGGCAATGGATTATGCTTTTTCTCTCCACAACGTAGACCTTCAAGCTTGTGATTTTGATTCTTTTTTATTATTTGTTGCGTCTTACTTTTAGTACACCTCATTGCGCAGGTGCTTTCGCGTACACTTATATCGCCCTATTCTAAATAAATGGATTACGCTTTTTTTTCTCAGAACGTAGTCTCTCTCAAACTTGCGACTTTGTGCGATTGTCTTATTTTTAATCCTCCTTAACTGGGATCGTAGTCAATCAAATTGACGAAAGTCTCTCAATATGTTTTCAATTACACTTTTCCTGTCTTAAGACACATTCGTTTCGTGTCATGTTAAAGAATATCACTTAATTACTCATAAAATTTGTAAAGTCTGATATGTTACTCCAAGACTAGTATTTTTTTTAAAATAAATACTGTCCCCGTCTTGTAGCTGTGTTTTTATATCTTCATCAAAATTTGGTGTTCACCAAAACACTTTTTTGACTAACAACATAACATTGCACTATGTATGTCAAATATGATTAAGTTGGTTTGAGGAAAATGGTTTTTTTTTTTAGTTATTGCATGGCATGATTGTATTTGTTGTTGCATAAAATCTAACAATTTAATACATATAGGGGCTTATCACAAAACAAGATCAAAAGTTAAACCAGGTTTATAACTAGTGCTTTGACGTTTATTTCATGAAATGAAGTCAGTGAGAGCATTAGTTTTAAACCTGGTTTAACTTTAGATCTGTTTTTGGTAATAATCCTCTTAATGTTTAGTTTAAGAACTGTCCCTGCCAGGCAACTATTCGCAATTCTAATATCATAGCATTTATTTTCATCCTTATTTCTCTATTCTTTTCTCCTCAGTCATGGAGACTGATTGTGTGTTGTACGGTGAAAAAATAAACGAGTAATTTAGTATAATTAAGTTTAAAACGGAGTGCAAGCACTGGGGACGGATCGCGTTTCGATATAGTTTTGGATATAGTCGTGTTCAGGGTATATTCCAATACATGGTCTACGGCAGAACTTTTTTTTCTTTTAAATAATGGCTTTGTGCGTCTAGCCAGTGTCAAGTAAGTGATATATTAATAATATATAATTCTTAGTAAAAGAGAATGAGTGATAATAAAGATGATAAATGGTAAATGAGATACCCTCTTCTAAGCCCCTTGAGTCCTCAGTAAAGATGAGATCTGAGATACTGAGATCTCATATGGGGAGTCCATATATTGAGAGAATTTGAAAAGTGATGTTGCACTGCTTTGTTTGATTTACCAACACTCATGTATTCAAAAACACTTAACGGTTAATAATCCACCGTTATTACACATTAATGTTAGAAATATCACAAATTTTAGAAAATAAAACAAAACTGCAGACAGGACTCTTCACCCTCCCGCCAAGAAGTCTACGGCAGAACTAAGCAAGTTGCGAACACATTTTTTTATAAAATATTTATATATTTTTTTAAATATTTTTTGATGCTGACGGTACCTACAACAGACATGATGTAAGCTATTACACGCTACCGTGAACGTCAATCTTTTTAAATTATCCAAATTAGGTGCATCTCAAGCATAACTCAGTTATATGATCAACATGACTTTTTGTTGTATTTTTTGTCATTGCAATATACTATTGTACTATTTTTTTAAATTAAATACTTAATAACATAATATATTAGCGGCCAACAGCGACTTCGTCTCCTATAAACCTATAAACTATAAATTCTCTTGAATCACACTATCTATTAATAAATAAATAAATATTCCCTTACAATCACACCAATTCTTTAGTTCCAACATAAGTAACATTAAGAACTTGTGTTATGGATACTAAACAACGAATAAACATACTTAAATACATTTTGTAAATATATACTGAATATACATAGGAAACACCCAGACCAGAACAAATATTCATATTCATGCACACAAATATTTGTCCTTTGTGGGAATCGAACCCACGACCTCTGGAGTGAAGTGCAGGTATACTGACCTCCACGCCATATCTATCGGTCGTAAATGAATCCGCATCAAAATCCGTTGCGCAGCTTTAAAGACTTTTTTGACGCCTCACGACTGACTCAGTCTTTTAGTCCCCAACCTTTAGTCATTAAACTAGCCTTATTTAAGACTAACAGCTAAAGTCTTAATTTAAAGCAAAGTCGTGTAAAAAGAGACGAGTCTTATTTTAAATGATTTCAAGGACTGAGTCTCTTTCATCGCTAATAGCGACAGACAGCGGAAAGCGACTTTGTTTTATACTATGCAGTGGTTAGACTCTGCTTATTTTTGAAACCCACCTTCGCATCTATTTTTAGCAAACTTTCGAGTTGACCACTTGACAATCGTAGTCTATTAGCTACTGTACACACCACCTAGCTTCAATAGACGAGTCATCATCTTTTCAGCATTATAAAGTCCACTTCTGAAAGGGAGGCCAATCCCCAATAGGTTACATTATATTGGGGGCATTTGCTCATAAACACCACGCTGGGCAGGCGGGTTGGTGTGCGCAGTTCAAGCCGGTACGCAGAATTACGTTCGTATGATTTCTCTTTGTCGAATCTTACGACTTCCCGGTAGATGTGAGGGGGGGGGAAGGCACTATTCTGGAAGTAAAAGATAAGTAATATGCAATAATGCTAAATCTACGAGAGCTGCGAAGGGCGAAGATTAGATTAATAATATTCTTCTTACTTACATGATTGTGTCAGATTAAAGGTGAGCATTTTTTATGTTTTGATAGACGATCCACTTCTTTCGCGGTTACTAGTCTATGATAAGTTACATTTTGCGCTTGAGTCAGATAGAACTTACAATCATGTTTTTGAAAACATTACTTATTTAAACTTTATTGCCTATTTCAATTTAAAGGCGAACTTAATGTCAAAAGCATTCTCTAAAAGGTTAAAAAAATTGTAACGGAACTGTAAATAAATCATAAATAATGTCACGCCTCTTTTCCTTAGAGGTAGGCACAGATCACATCCTTCCACTTGCTACGATCTTGGCATACACTTTTAGCTTCATTCACACTCATTAAACTCCTCATACAAGCCCGTCGGTTTAGGGTATTTTTGACTAACCTATTTAAAATAAAAATTATGAAATAAAATTAAAAATAATTTGAATATCTTAAAAAATAAGAATTTTATTCAGCACAAGTAGTACGTAAATTAAATTATTCAGAGACAAGTTGCTGTGTATATAGTAATGTAGCTGAGCTTGGCAGTTATCTCGTTCAATGATAAAACGTGCTCATTTACCATATTCACGCTTAGGGTTGCCCCGTATGAGTATTGTGTTTGACAACCGATATGGCATGAAGGTCAGTCTACTTGCACTCCGTTTCTGAGGTAGTGGGTTCGATTCCCATATATGACAAATATTTGTGTGCATGAACATGAAAATTTGTTATGGTCGGAGAGTTTCCTATGTATATTAAGTATGTATTTATAAACAAAAAGTATTTAATTATGTTTATCCGTTGTTTAGTATCCATAACACAAGTTGTTAATGATACTTATCTTGGAACTAAAATAATTGGTGTGATTGTCAGAAAATATTTATTTAATTATCTTTATTTTTGCCGTACTAAATGGTGCCGTGTGGCCACATCTAAGGAATTTAGCCACCCCATATTCTTGCCTGAGAGTCATATAGAAAGCTACTAAGGCAATTGAATCTTATATCTTAGCTGGCGAGGGGCTAGCCAATAATTGACACGTCTCATCTAGACCTGTGTGGTGGCGGCTCATTCAAAGAAAAACCCATCTCTTCCCTTGGCTGTCGTAAAAGGGGCTAAGGGACTAAAGACTGCACATATTTTATATCCAACAGCTTAGAGCGGCGACGGGCTCACCACTAATCACGCTGAGCACATGTGCAGTTGTTATTTGGTGAAAAGTGGACTGTGACAGTGGACTGCTTTTGCGGTCCTTTTTGTCTAGTCTCTGACTACCCCTTCGGGGATAATAGTCGTGAGTGTATGTATGTATGTGTGCCATCTAGAGATCTCGGTGCTAAAAGTAAACTCGGCTACAACGACATAAAGCCTGTTTTAAATAGTTGCAGCAAGGTTTCTGACCACCCCAAATAGAATAATGGGATATAAGTATGTTATCTGTTCTTTAGTAATTGGTGTGATTGTAAGAGAATTTTTATTTATTTATTTATTATATGTCATGACGGGGTCAGTATGCTTGCACTACGGTCCTAAGGTCATGGGTTCGATGCCCAACTTGAACAATTTTTTGTGTGCATAAACATGATTATTTGTTTAGGTCTGAATGATTCCTATGTATTTACAAACAAATATGTATCCATTATTTAGTAATCTTAACACAAGTTCCTAATGATATTATCATGAATAAAAAAACTGTGTTATTATTAGAGAATTCAAAGTCAAAGTCGTTTATTCAAGTAAAGTAGAACTTAAAATTGAACGCGTTTAAAATTTAAATTATTATTACTATTTATCTCAAAAATACTGGCAACCATATACAAGCTCAGTGTACCGTCAGTACTGCAGTATTGCCACAGTTAGTGCACTCGGCGACGGGCGATAATGCATCAGTGTAGAAAGTATAATCGTGGCGACTTTCACGGCTCACAAATGTAAGATTGTATTGAACGTACCTTCAAAAAGGCCCTGCAAAGTCCTATATAAGTTAACTGAAGGCGTCAATAGGCCACCTTTCGAATTTCGAAGAGTAGGATGCTCTTTCGAATAGGTAATCGTAAAAAGGCTGTTTAGATTTGCGTTTAATTCGTGCTTAAAGAAATTGATTAATTTAGGTGGACGTTTAAAATTTGTTTACTTTATTTTTGTTTTTTATATCATAATGTTCTCAGGTATACATATTTATATGTTTTTTAATATCAGTATTTTTTATGGTATTGATCAGGGTTGTTGCGGATGCTGATTTTTACACATCCGCGGATGCGAATGCGGATGCGGAGTTTTGAAGGTTCATATGTTCCCGTGGAAACATTCTGACTTGTTAATATCAATGTCATCCGTACTCGTAGATAATGCCTAAATCTTTTATCAAGCTTTCCAGGATAGTGAACGCGTCTTGATTTAAGCATATTTTCAGTGTTCATAACAACGAGCCAAATATATATATTTTTTATTAAAACCGACGAAAGTAGCCACAATTACATATGAGCATCTTTTACATATAAAATAAAAATCTGTATGAAGAATGTATTTTTTTTTAATACAAGCGATTAGAACTAGTTTTTTTTAGGACCATTTTTTGCCTCACTTTTGGGCTTCTATAATATTGTAGCCTGAACTAAAAGCATAAAATGTAGCTTTCTTAATCCTTGAGCTTTCACCTCCTTTCGCAGCCATCTATCTTCGTAGCTCGTACCGACAACCGTCAATATGTTTCCGGGGCAGTATCCTCCCCGTTATCTGAATCGATTTATCTAATAGCCGCGCTCCCGACGTAAAATATTGGCTTAGGATAGCGTTCTCCGGAGATCGGTACTCGGTGCTCGCTAATGAATTGAAATTATCGCTCAAAGGAAGAAAGTTTGCTAATATAGAATTTGATAGCTTTGATGAAATGAAAAATTAGTTTATTACATAAAAACAAAATCACATAATCACATAAATAATGATATGTGTCTCCTTTTAAGCTTATAAAAGCCTGTGACAGAAGACATCCTTAACATAGAAATTATTATTAAAACTTATACTAATCGCAGACAATAATATGAAGAAAACCTTTAAAGTATTATAAATTCTTTAGCATGTAAGTGTTGTTTTTTATTGCCTTAAAATTTAATATGAATAGTTAACTACTACAGTGTTGCTGATCCCTTTTTTTTCGGATGGAAAATCATCTAATCACCTTCTCCTAATAATAATATATTAACCATAACCTTCTCCCGCTGTGGGTGGAGCGGGAGGGTGGGTCAACTTTTTCTGACTACAATGAAAACAAACTTGTCAAGGATTGACCCTATTTTATTTTAAGAGCTTAAATGTTCATTTTACCTAACTTACTTTATTTTTATGGTACTTGCATAAATTCACGCCTGTTTCCCCGAAGGGTAGGCAGAGGCATATTATACGCCCACACTTCGCAAATTATATAGTTGGTCCCACGTAGTAGGTGGCCACCCTATTGCGGCTTACCGGGCACTGTTAGGTTCGTCAAAGCCTCGTCCGTTGATCGGCACCACTTGCAGGTGAGGTTGGCTTTGGCTTTTTCTTGGTAGGATCCCTGTATACGATTTGGTGGTCTGCTAATGTTCTTTCTGTAATATTCGTATTATTAACCATATATACTCATTCTGTGTGTGAAGATACTATCGGTATACTTTCAGTTGCGGTTGTAATATAAGCGGGGCCCAAGTATGGCATCAAAACACAGAAGCGGCAAAAAATATTTATACTCATACACCACAAATGTTTATTTATTTCATCTTTATTGCACACTTAAGTATTAAAATTGGCGAACTTAGTGCCATAAGGCATTCTCTGCCAGTTAACCTTAGGGTTAGCAGAAAACTTTAAAGGCGGTGCGGTAGTTAAAAACTAACATAAAAAAGATAAAGTACATAAAAATATAAATATATAATTGTGCAATGTTTGTTCTATATTGGATTCGAACCAACCACGTAAATTTATCCTCAAACCATTTTGATTTAGTTTCACGGAATCAATCCGGGATCTTCTGCCAGATGGCAAGTTCGGGCTTCGAGCCATTGGGCTCATCTTTTCTGAGCGACGCGACGTGACATTTATAGTGCAAAAAATTTTGTACTATAAATGTCAATTTCTTGTAAAATTTTTTCGTCTGAGTACCTACTGAATAAAATAAATAAAAATATTTATTCCTAACAAGAATATGAAATTGCCACTTCAATAAAGTCTCGAGTTACATAGACAGTAAAATAAACAAAGATAAAGATCAGCATTTCTAACAATGACATTTATACCGTGGATCTCTTGGTACGAGACGTATTATGGCTGGAGGTAAAAGCTGACAGTGAGCCGACTCGAAATATCTTGTTGTATGGAGAATAGGTGATACAATAGGTTCGTGGGATCGTTCACATACCGTCTGAGGTATGGTACAGAGCGGTAGAGCTCAAGCGGCCTTTCGCACACCATTTATGTGTCTTTAAAATTAATTAGTCGTGCGCTTTTGTTATTTTTTGTTCCGTGCTCAATTATTGAGTGATGAGGAAAGAGGTCCTAGAGGTGCGTAGAAGGGTTGATCGCCATCACTGATGTATGGAAGCAAATGTGGGGTATAGGCAGAAGGAACATTAAAGTAAGTTTAATGCAGTGGAGATGAGGGGAATGAGCAAGTAGAATGTTGTAATTTCTGCTTACTATAAAAGGGCGTGATATAAACTTTGTTATTATGACTATAAAGTTAGTCAAGGAAATGTCGCAAATAGTTTTGTATTTATTTATTTAATTTTTATTGCACACATAAAAATACAATGTACAAAAGGCGAACTTAATGCCATTAGGCATTCTCTACCAGTCCAGCAGAGACATTAAAGGCGGTGCGAGTAACAGATAATATTTATAGTTATGATATACTTACATAAACGCTGATCTACATAAAAAAAACACACATACACATATATAAACACAAATACATACATATTTAAAAATAAATAAATGGATGACATGGGGGAAATTTCATCGATGATAATTCTTTCAAGAAGTAATTGAAAGTTAAGTTTTTAAAAGCTGCTTTGCTTTTAGCCTATCTGATATTTGTAGGAAACATAGAACTGCTGCTAAATTATCGGTTACGTAATGTTATTCTATTTTAATTATTCCGCATTGTTTTTATATAAAAAACAGACCACATGACATCATATAGGCAAACAAAAAAGGTCTGTAAAATCGCAAATCGCTTCGGCTTCTGTAACCGCGACCCAACATTGGTAATTGCTGGGTGTTACGGGCTGATGCGCGAGGGCCCTCGACCACAACGTTCTCCGTACAGACAGACAACCCTCCGCGAAGCTCGCAGAGTTAAACGTCTTGCACATAATACCGGCTAGTATAAACTTGCTACAATGCTCCGTGTGCCGCGATTAATCGATAAGTGAAGTGCTACTTTCTCAATACCAGTGTTAAATGTATATCGCCAATAAACTGCTACCTATATTGAAATGAGGTGCTTAAAAGCCGTCGGAGGATGGCTCGCTTGGGTGAGATTCGTTCGCACGATAAACAAAAACATTCGACAAAAGATTTCAATTTAGATTCGTCCAGTTCAGTTTTGCCTCGAATCGCTTGCGTTTTAAACTTAATTCCTTTTTATTGATGACATTATTATCAAATATATTTAATTTTATAGTTTTTTATTAGTTTTATTACAAAATATGGCATGTTTTAATTTATATCGTGCCCACTAATCTTGTGTTTTGTGGCTTGTATTGTTATGATTTAAATGTTATGCAAGCAATAATTTTTGTCAACTTCCCAACTGGCATGTGTTAAATATTTAGTGAACTATGCGGCAGTTGTTTGAAAGTTTTTTTATTTGCAGGCGATTAAAAAGCGAGAACTGCACGAGGATCAGAAGACTGACGATGAAATTGCAGAAGATGCTCCCGATGGTAAGTAGGTTTAGAATGTTAAGTTTATCGTCACACAGCGTGCCGAATATGAAAACAGTGAATCAGCCTATCCAGCCTCTTTGCTTTCCACTCCGAGAAAAGTTTATTATGTGTTTATAGAGAACTTTATTGTATACTATATGTGTATAGGTATAGGCATATAGGTAAGAAGCTTAAGCCAACCTCACCTGCCAATGTTGCACCTACCGATCAACGGATGAGGCTCTGGCGAGCATAACCATTCCTGTTAAACGGCAATAGGCTCGCCGCCTATATAATTGGCAAAGTGTGGGCGTTATACCTCTTCCTACCCTTTCGGGGAAAAAACGGGTTTTCGGTGTTTATGTATGTACAAAAAGACACTCAATCATACGGCACACGTGATGAAACGTGGTCATCGATTTCCTTGTTTGACCGTTTGTGTGGCAATTTATATCGAGCGCTTCCGTGCTTCAGAAGGAATGGTTAGCCGATTGTCCCCTGTAATGGTTATAAAAACTTCTCAAGTGCCGAGTTATATTAATCTTATTGCGATTTCAATAACAAATACATAGTTCTGTTTTAAATTATATATTGCATTTATTTCTTGATTATGATACTTCTCATATCTCTGTGAATGTTGTCTGTTTACACAAATTTGACGAATCTAAATAATCCTATTGACCTTAGAGACATTACATATTTTATTAAATTAAATTAATATAATCGTCTATAGACACGTTCCATATAGGTACTTTGAAACTACTATTATTGTTTTCCGGTAAGTATGGGTAAAGTTTAAAAAAATATTTCGACCACTATATGACTGTTGTGCAACAGGGTACACAACAAACAAGACAGTTCACGTTTTTTTTTTATAGAAAGAAACTGTTTTGCATATGGTTTTAGGTATCTTACAATTTTCAATTAAGAAACATTGTCGAAGTACTGTTTTTGTTTTCGAAAAGTTGTCCTGTACATGTATAAGAAAGTGTTCTGTGCTAAATAGGACCAGCTGTAAAGTAGAGTGACATCAGTGGAGCAGATACCGAGGCTGTTACGTGATATAACCCATAAAGGGACATTTAAAAGTAATTTTGAACTTAATCTGAGCTTATAAGGCGTCTCTGGTAATGAAAAATAAGAACTTTTGATTTAAACAAAAGTGCGCGCTTTCTCTCATTCGTGAACTCAAATCTTTATGTACTTTTTCGTCCTTTAAAATATAAAGATTTCTGCGTAGCAACAAGTTGCGTCATAAAAACCAATAACCAAAAAAATGTGGACTATGCAAAATTTACTAAGGTACATATTTTAAAAACATACACAACTTACTAATCTATAAAAATTGGAAAGATTCCTGAGGCGTATAAGATGACTTATTTTTTTAAAGTGTTTAACTTATCTTTATAAAAAATATATTATTAAGACTTTGTTGCAGTTACATAAAAACTCATATTTTTAAATACATTAATTACAGTGTTTTGTTTAATTGTCTTTTTTTGATTACCTACTCTTTACTATTTGATGTGCATTACGTCATTGTTTTATAAACTCTTCTGCAGTGTATGACAATCTTTATGGTTCTATACTGGGGCAGACAGTGCTGTTGCGACATAACTTTACACGTGGTCTCGTGACCGCACACTCTTGCCATCACGACCGGCCGCACTCTCCCAGACACATAAAAACAATAAAGCTTTATATTTTTACTTGAGGGCATTGGCACGTGACTCGTGTATTATTTTATTCTTAAAGCACGAAATCAAGAATGTGTTATTGTTCGTGAGGTTCCCTTCATTTGCACACAAAATGGCAGCCTGTGAAACTCGAAACGTACATCGTCATTCGTCCAGTTAAGTTCGTACTTGTGTATGTTATCGAGATGTTCTCTCTGGTATGATTTGCTTTGTTAGATATAAAGATAGATACACGCTTTATTCCTCACAATACAAAACATTCTTAGTGAAAACAAAAACCACCTAATGGGCAAAGGCAGTCTTATCGCTAATAGCGTTTGTTAAAGTGTTAATTAAGGTCCTTGTTACAGCATTTGCCTGCCTGAGTTAATTATAATTAGCTTACTAAGAATATAACAACAATGGGATTACTGCATGATGCGTAGTGCAATGCTGATCATACAGTAATTATAACTAATTATAGACATGCTCGTTAACTATGTAACTTCTAATAACTATGTTAATCCGATAAAGATGAACCAGACTTGTTACTCTTTTACATAAAAGTAGCTTCTGACCAAAGCATTTTTAGGTTAGTTCTTTTTTATGACCAGAACAATATTTATACTCAGTGCATTGGCTAGTGACTTCAAGAATAACTGATTATTTATTTTATCTAATCAATTTTAAGTACTCCAGTGTGTAATTTGAAACTGGCCTTCTGATTTTTAAGCTAGCGATGATATTTTAGAAATATTACATTTGAAGCTGACAAAATTACAAGGAGACAAACCCATTTTGAAACAGTACTGGTAGTATTTCTTTCTTAACTATTATTTTGGCTCTGTTTTGGTAAAAACCCAAAGCTGCAAACAATCAGTCATAACTTTTTCATATAATATTAGGATAGTATTCAAGCATACGGCCTAACAGATGTATCTACCCTAATCTTTACTTTTAACCAGGAGTGTTATTTATATGCCAAATTTCAAAAAGACATTTTTATGCCCTTTTTTACTTTAAAATCCTTAAAGATTTTCCAACTCCTTGGTGAATACTATCACGCTGTGTAGATTATTCATAATGATCCATTATCTCCATAAACTGCTCTTAGTTTATCTGGGGTTTATCACCCTCGACTCTTCAGCCCTTTTCGGTCATAAAACTCTACCCGGTAACAATCATATTCATTACTCTTTTGGTCACTTGCTCATCCTATCTTCTCATGTCTGGTCATAGATATTTATGACTAACAAAACCTTCTTAGTTTCTTTGTCCACGGATAAATGATGTTATAACGGCATTGTAGGTCGTGCAAATATTTTAAACCACAACGGAGCACACAGTCACGCAATATCCGTATCAAATAAAGTTGGTATCGCTACGTTATCAGCTTATCTTGCAGCGAGCGCGCCTTCTCGCTGAGAGCCGAAGCCCCGCAGTGTTTCGGCCACCTGTGCCCGGTGCGCTTATTCCGACACCCACTTTTGTGGAATTCAATAAGCGCGTGTCGATATCGCGTGACAAACAACGCAACTTGCTAGTTTCATGATCAGTGACCAAGTGTAGATATCTACGTAAAATCGGAAGCAATACTCGACGCGAATGATTAGTACTGAAACGTAATGCAACGCCGCCATTCACGTTTTCTGCTGGTTTTCGTGACAGTGAACTGTTTTTAGTGTGTTCAGTGCGAGTTATTTTTAAGTGTTTACTTAATTTGTGGCTGGCTATTGTAGTCTACAACGTTCGGTTAAGACAGTGGGTACAGTTCGCTTAAACAGTTGTGTCGATCACAATAATGTTTCGAGTAATATTTTAACAAACTCCTTTGTTGCTTTATCGTTGTGTTTGCATGACTGATAGTTTAGTTCGTTTACTCGACATTTGACAGATTCTTCATATGACATCATGGTCATTCTATGGTTATTAGAAATCCTCAACATACGTAAGGATTTAGCAAGACTAGGTTGAGGTTATTTTCTTCATAACAGTATAGTTCCATATTATGATTTTATAAGTTCAAACTAATCTTTAACGCCACATACTTGCATATATACTTTCACGCCTGTTTACTCGAAGGGGTAGGCAGAGACATATACGACCACACTTCGCCAATTATATAGTTGGTCCCACGTAATAGATGGCGAGCCTATTGCCGTTTAACGGGCACTGTTATGTTCGCCAGAGCCTCGTCCGTTGATCGGCAGGTGCATCGTCTTGGTGGGATCCCTCCACGGGTGGTTTAACGCCAAGGATATCCAGATACAATTGAGATTTTAATACTTCTTGTCAGTCTTCCACCACTAAACAGATCTAATTATGGCGGACGATTACTGGGAGATAGGAATCAATAGTTTCAAATGAATGTATATGGTTTAAAAAGGTACAATACTCATACTGAATCCATCACTTTTATAGTTTTCTTTGCCTCATCCGCCACTGTTACATGTCCTTCGTTTCTCTCATAGCATTATTTTCACTCCCGAGCATTTTTTTAAAGGTTATTGGCGCAAATTATTTAATTTGAACGCGACTCGGACGAAGTTGCAGGCGGCAGCTAGAGTATCATAAATGTTTACAAACACTCTTCATCATCTCAGCCCATTAACGTCCCACTACTGAGCACGAGCCTCCTCTCACATACCAAAGTGCGAGGGACAAAGTCGACCACGCCGACCCAGTGCGAATTGACGGAGGCAGGTGTATGGCGTCCTGCTGATAGAATTTTTCAAGCCGCCCAATTAGGCCTCTAACATGGCTTAACGACTACCACATTTAGTGATAACCGGGACTAACGGCTTAAAGTGCCTTTCGAAGCACGGAAGCGCTCGATATCAAATGCCACACAAACGGTCACCCATCCAAGGACTGACCTCTGTAAACTCTGCTTTACTTCGGTGATCGTTTCCGACCACCGAGCACCGCGGAGCTACGAGCGCTTCTTCAAACACTCTTAGTAAAACATAATTACACGCCCCAAATGTAATTATTATACTACTACTAGTCAATAAATAGAAGTCTTATAGTTCTTCATATACTATGTTACGAAGGTCATGCTGTTATTGTGGCTTCGAGAATTACATTCTTGTCTGCTTCATATTTTGTCTCATCGACTATGCGGAAGTGTGGTTATTGTTTGTTTTCTTCAAAACTACATATTACGTAGTTGAAACATACTTTACTTAGCTCGTGGCTACTTCTTTTGTCATTTAATGAAAACTAAACTTGAAGAAAAATTATATTTTTTAATAATCAATTTTTATTTTAGTAATTTACAGGTTGCCCAAAATACAGTCGTAGCCTAGTTTAGGGACCTCTGAAAAATGTAGTTATAACATAATTTATTGATTTAGACGTTACTTTGCGGAAATCCATTGTAAGCAAGTGATGGATTAAAAATATCTATGTGACAATTCCCGCGCTACTATAATTTCCCGTAAAATCAAGAAACAATTTATCACGACACGTGTTTCGCCCTTACACAGGGCATCTTCAGGAAAGATATGAGCCTCAGAACAACGATGTCTTCACGACCAGCGCTGTCTTGTCGTGTTGAAGTCTTTCTGGATTTTTAATCCATCACTTGTAATTATCCTCCGCCAATCCGCACTGGGTCAGTGTGGTGGAGTATGACCCAATACCCTCACACCTTGATATGTGTGAGGAGGCTCGTGCTCAGTAGTGGGACGTTAATGGGCTGTGATGATGACTTGTAATTATAACAGTTTGCGCCCTAAGCTATAACCCTGTACACTTTGAAAGTATTTTTTTTCTGCAGTAAATAAATACTATCATTAGTATTTTATTTTATAGGCTTCTCTTTTTTCACTTAAATATGAGTGAGTATTCTCTGTTTGGTGATCTTAATCAATATTAGTTTTCGCTGTACTAATATAAATTTCGTTCAATCTGTTGAATAGATTGATATCTTATTATAAATAGCGTGTGACTTATTTATTTGTTACTTGATCTATGACTATTATCAGATAAAACTGTCATTTATATAAACATTTAGAAGCAAAAGGTGACTAACTGTGTGACAAATTTATCAATGCGTTGCTGAAACCACTTGACAAATCTGGCTTAAACTTGGCAAGCTATTGCATTATTGGCTAGCTATTATTATTATATATAAATTAGACATACTAGACTAATCTTGTTAAATGTAAGCATTTAATAACATTTGCCTACGTTATTAATAAAAGATTTTTGACTATTCATCAGGGGAGCAGATAATGCACTGGCCATACGAAAATGAAGTTTTTTTAATTATCCTAATTTTCGTCGAAATTGTATCATTCTGTTACTCTAATCAGTTTCACATTATATTATCCGGTAATTTCATATATACATTCAATATGTCAAGTTTTACTACTAAATATTTATCTCGTATCTTATCACGTACCTACGTTATAGAAACGAAAGTTGTCAATATAGTAACATACACAAGACTTTTGATAGATTAGGCCTACGTTTTTATAACCGCGAAAAATATTTTCACGATCAAAAATATTTGATAAGTGAAGTCTTTGTATAAGAAACGGCTCAACAGTCTTGATTAAGTTTTCATTGGCTTACAACAGTAGCTTATCTGAACTTGACTGTAAATAAATAATTACTTACGATGATTATCGCACCTACTAGTACAGTGATAGAACTGTATAAATTTCTAAAGTTGAGTTAACAATGCCTTAACAGCCTCAAAAATGTCCTAAATTACCTCTGCTCTACCAAAGAGTGTACTAATACAAAAAATCACTGGGCGGCATAAAATATCATTCAAATCTCTAAAACGCATCTCTAATTACAGTTCTGACTTAATAGTACAAGATACATACATTCCCGCCTGTTTCCCCGAAGGGTCAGGCAGAGGCATAATATATGCCTACATTTTGCCACTTACAAAGTTTGTCCCACGTAATAGATGGCGAGCCTATTGCCGCTTATCGGGAACTGTAACGTTCGCCAGAGCCTCGTCCATTGATCGGCAGGTGCAGCACTTGCAGGTGAGGTTAGCTTGACGCCTAGGATATTGCAAGGAGCACAGTACTACAATATAATAAATATATACATATTTTCTGACATTTACACCAATTATTTAATTCCAATATAAGTATCATTAAGAACTTGTATTATGGCTACTAAACAATGGATAGACATACTTAAATACTTTTTTTTGTAAATTCATACTCAATATATATAGGAAAACACCCGGACCGGAACAAATATATAAATAATATTTAGTGCTAAAAAGTGGATAAGGTCGCGTACTACCGCTAGTCTATAACAACGCTCTCGTTTACATCGGTACTGCTTAAGACGTTTGTCAGATTGAGATAAAATTCCTCGGTAAAAAGATACGCCTTCGCGTCGTTATCAAAACGGAGCTCTTGTGTACTTTCTTTTCTACTTTATGTGTTATCAATGGACGCATTGATTGCATCTATATTAATACCGTTACTTAAAACAGAGTCTTTGTCATTCATTCTTATGAGATCAGTTATTATATTTTCTCATTTAATGGTCCTCGGATTTATTAAGTTATTTAAACTTCAAAATAAAAATGTACAAAAGGCGAACTTAATGCTGCAAGGTATTCTCTACCAGTTAACCTATGGGTTAGCAGAAAGGTATGAGGCAGTACGAATCAGAAAAGAAATAAACTTACATAGAATTAAATATGTGTTATTAATAAACTACATATACCTATACACAAAATTAATAGTAAGTATGATATGTAGACTCAATCAGATGATAACTCCTCAAGAAAGTATTTTTTAAGCAATCCTTTAAAAGTAGGCTTTTCTCCAGTCATCTAGGATGTACTCTTGTCATCATATGAAACCGTAGACTATATTAATCTAGATTATGTGTAAAGTAGTCGTAATGCCAGAACATAATACAAATAACATAATCTTTCTTGACGACCGATATGGCGTAAAAACTGGTCATTGCTTTCCTTGTGTGACCGTTTGTGTGGCAATTAATATCGAGCGCTTCTGTGCTTCAGAAGGAAGAAGAAGAAAGAAGAATGGTAAGCCGATTGTCCCTGTAATGGTTATATAAACTTCTCAAGTGCCAAGTTATATTAATCTTATTGCGATTTCAATAACAAATAGTTTTGTTTTAAATTATATATTGACGACCGATATGGCGTGGTGGCGAGTATACCCGCATTCCACTCCTGAGGTCGTGGATTCGATTCCCACACAGGACAAATATTTGTGTGTATAAATATGAATATTTATTCTGGTCTGGGTGTTTTTCTATGTATATTAAGTATGTATTTACAAAAAAAAGTATTTATGTATGTTTATCCGTTATTTAGTATCCATAACACAAGTTCTTAATGATACTTATCTTGGAACTAAATAATTGGTGTAAGTGTCAGAAATATTTATTATTATTATATCTGTCTACTACAACTACCCAATGTTTATCCTTCCTTAAGGGGATATCTCCGTTACCATAATGTGAAATTTCAACTCGATTCGTCTAGTGTTTTCTGCTGCTAGTTCAGTTTTTGTTTGTCAATCAATTCGATGAACATATTCATGTTGTGAAGTACCTTTAAGCAGGTTTTGCTATGACGCCTGAAAATGAAAAAATCACACACAAGCAACAGATTTAACTTTGACTAAGTAAAACACGACAAGAGTGACCTTGACCCAGACACTTTTAGAGACACGTCTCAGCCTGGTAGCCATTGCCAATTTCCTTGAAACACAATACACATTGGACGTTGTCGAGAATACTAACAGACTAACACAGTCGCAACAAACTAGTGTCATGTTTCTGTGCGACGATCAAGGAAAATAGTTGGTTCAACTTTGCTCCTTGGGGACAAAAGTTGACTTTTATTTATTCATAAAGATCAAACAGAGTTATCGTATTGTCCTTTATAATATTCACCACTGTGTCAGTTGCGTTGACTTCTTTACAACTGGTAGATGTGATGGTTTACTAACTGTTCAGACGTGCACTTTGTTTTTAATTAATACAGTAACAAGTTATTTTTTATTTTTCTGAAATTTAAAAATGCGTTCGGAATTTATCCCTCTGTAAATTACTATCTGTGATTTTGTTTGCGTGGGTAATTTTTTTTGTTGTTGTCAGTTCTATATTTCTTAATTTTATATTCAGAAAACTTTTTTTTTTCAAATTTAAGTCCGTTATCTTGTTAAATCAAGTTCCATTTTTTTTAAATTTAATTCCGAACTTTCCTTCAAGTAGTTTATGCTGTGTGTTGTTAAATCAAGTTTCATAATCTTATATAACACTATATCCATAATATACTGGACCTTTTATGTTACTTTACTATACGTTTCCTTTACTAATGCCCACCTAACCTATCGAGCCTCTTTGTCGATCATTCTGTATCTTTCGTTTTGGGAACTAACTTCCTTTTCTTATTTGCAAATTATATAATAAACATAAATGATGATCTTTAGACTAAATTCTCGGCCGTTGATCGGCAGGTGCACCACTTGCAGGTGAGGTTGGCTTGGGCTCCTTAGGTCTTGGTAGAATCCCTATACACCCACAACACACAAATTTAGGAGTGACCTTATTGGGTGGTTGGTTATAATTTTGAATAGATTTTATGTATATTTACATAATTTTGTTATTATCATAGCTTTGTCTTATTTCATATCTCTTAGGTATAAGAAGGATATTGATTTATCTCGCATGTGATGAGTATATTTTAGTGATTAGGCAATAATCTTTGAATCATCTTAGAAAACTATAACATATGGTCTACGTTATACATACTTAGTGTACATATTGGTTTTGTTCTCTGTACGCCATTGTTAAACATCAAGAATTCGTAGTCACGACTAGACGCATCATTGTGATTTAAATATTTGACAGTCAAGCGTTGTAAGCAAGTGATGGATTAAAAATATCTTTGTATCAATTCCCGCGCTACTATAATTTCCCGAAAAATCGAGAAACGTTTCAGGTTTGGTCGTGAAGACATCGTTGTTCTGAGGCTCCTATCTTACCTGAAGATGCCCTGTGTAAGGGCGAAACACGTGTCGTGTTGAATAGTTTCTCAATTTTTCGGGAAATTACAGTAGCGCGGGAATTGTTACAAAGATATTTTTAATCCATCACTTGCTTACAATGGATTTCCGCAAAGTAACGCCTGAGTCAATAAATTATTCAAGCGTAGTTTTTCCAATAAAAAATCTGTAATACGTGTTATTTTTTAAAAGGATCCGAACAGTCTAAAATAATATTATGCCAAGCTTAAATAGTTAAAACTCGGCTTTGATATTTTAGTCAAACAGAAACACTTTAGTCAAACTGAAACACGACCGATATGGTGTGGAGGTCAGTATACCTGCATTTCATTCCAGAGGTAGTGGGTTCGATTCCCACACAGGACAAATCTTTGTGTGCATGAACATGAATATTTGTTCTGGTCCGGGTGTTTTCTTATATATAATAAGTATATATTTACAAAAAAAAAGTATGTAAGTATGTTTATCCGTTCTTTAGTATCCATAACACAAGTTCTTAATGATACTTATTTTGGAACTAAATAATTGGTGTGATTGTGAGAGAATATTTATTTATTTATTTATTTACTTCCTATTTTAAAAGGAGAGAATAACTTGATGAACACACATTGTTCTTAATTCAAATCGATGACCATTTTATATACCATCGAAGGTATTTTTCTCATGAATTAAGTATGCTTGCAATTGGAATAATAACAATAGAATGCGAAAAATGTGAGCATCGCGTGTCGGGCTGTCCATGTTGTTACCGATTAGCGTATTCGGATACAAGTTAGGTCGGAAACAATATTTTCCTTAATTATGTCAATTGTTTTCCTTGTATTTTCTTTTATAAATTGCTGTTCATGTTATGTTATAGTGCAACGACTAAAGAGCATCATGCAGGCCGTTATAAGTGTGATTTTTCAGTCTGCGTCATGTACAGGTCGCGTCATGTAAAAAGAACGCTGGAAGAAAGTGGAGGGGGTGTGTTTGCGCATGGGTCGACTGACGAACCAATCGCGCGCCGTATGGGTCGACTGACGAACCAATTGCGCGCCATCTAGCATGCGGCGCGTGACCCGCCCGCCCCGCGCCGCACCTCATACCACCAAATAGACCGATAAATCGCCTAATGCGCAGCTTGACCGCCAGCGTTCTTTTTACATGACGCGACCTATAGTTGGTGACATCCAAAAAATGTCTCTATTTTCAAGAGCGTTCGGGTGTGTTCCGGTATATAGGACGTTTTCAACTATATACCACCACTCTTTTGGACTGCATCGACTGCTTACCACCAGACAATAAAGGGCGTCCCACGGATATGCCACCTGAAGGAAAGTATCTTGAATATTGTAGATGGAACCATTAATCTTAACATTTTTAATACAAAACAGTAAAACAGTAAATAATAGGTACCTATGGTAATGTCAGTTGTATGTCCTTACGGAAATGTTAGCTTTTCATTAATCTGAACGAAATTCAACATCAAATATTATTCATGGTTTTTCTTTAATTTCTGACACTCTGTTATTAAGCAAAAAATAACCCTTATAATGAAGCCCTTCGATCGGTATGATAAAGTTGCAGGGTATTTTTTTTCTCGTATAGCAGGTTTGATTCCCGTTTTAACCGTGTAATTATTTAAAAATCTATGAATGCAGTTTAAATTGTTTTTGAAATTAAAATAATGTCTTATTTCAGTCAAATGTTCCATCTGCAATATTTAAGATACTTTCCTCCATGTGGCAAAGCCGTGGGATGCCCTGTATAGTCACCATGACGTTGTTTTGTTGTTGATCGTCACTATAACATTATCGTATAGGTATTTAGAAAGTTTCTAAACAAAAAAGTTTAATATCAGATGCGATATCAATATGTGTCGTCGACACGTCTTGTGTCAGATCGCCAGATATTTCATGTCCGCTAGCGTGACGCTAGAATTGACAGTACCTTTGTCCAAAAGTCGTGCCTCGCTTTTTTTGTAAGGCCATTATAACTTCAATTAACGGCGAAGGCATCTCGTTCCCAAGCTTGTAGTAATTTGCTTACACTCAAAGTGCATGAAGTGTTATAACAGGCGTCGTTTACTTTCTTTCTTGATACATTACCCACTATTTTGACTTGCAACGTTACTCATAATTACTTTGTTTTTTACGTAGTTTACCTACATGTGAAATTGAAATAGTAAAGGTTACTGTGTTAGTGAAACTATGAAAAACAAAAGACTTCAAGTAAAACTAAGCGTTCGCGGTGACGGACCTTTAGTAAGAGACTCGACCAGAAGTAGCATACGGAGCAACACCAGCTCCTCCTTGCCGCCGAGTGAACTATTCGCCACGGATCGCTTCACTGCTATACCGCACAATATACCATTTGACATCGACGAGAAATACCGAAGAAGACCCATACAGTATGGCTATCCGGCGCAGAGTTTGCAAACCCTAGACCATTACGAGCAACAACGATATCGCCAACATGCAAATAGGGAACGCAACAATCCGTATATCGAATACGGAGAACCGTCTAGATATGTTTCTCGTCAATATGCTCCAGTTATTATGGAAGAGCCCCAGTATCGACCGGTTTATCATGACGGATATTACGAAGCGCAAACGCTTCCCCGTGCACCGGTGAACTACGAACGCCACAGAAGCGGCCACAACACGCTGCCATCCAAATCCAGTCTTCGACGCGTCCGCATTAGTAAAGCACAACCCATTGTCTATGGATACGGTATGTTATTATGATTAATCGCTGTTATCATTTCTTTATACACGCCTCACAAAGATAATTCATAATGCAATTTCACACTACGCGATAGGTGTCTGTCCGTTTGAACTAAGGTATTTTAATCACGCCAGTTATTAAGTGTACGGTGTAATAGGGGAGAAATTTACCTTATTAGAAAGCCACTTTAAATAGAAACCGTTCTGGCCGTTACTTAGCAGTACATCACATTGTATCTGTGGACTGCTATAAATTTTAGCGTTCAGTTACACGCTAAGATGCTGCTTTTTGCATCGGAACGAGATCGTTTGTTTAAATTATTCCATTAGTCCAACTGTCTTATGTGTTTGCTATAGATAACAGTGCAGTTTTCACCTATTTACATATGGAGTATATTTAAGAAGCATGTCAGTTTGATTTCTTCATAAATAAAATATACTAGAAGTGTTTTATTAAATATTAATTCAATAATCATATTTTCTTAAACTACTTGAGTATGTTGTATGTTTAAAAATTATTTACATTATCATCATTTAATTATATAGAATAGAATAGAAATTTTTTTATTGACTAAGCAACACACACTATATCATAAAATGGGAACAAAATACAAATAACAACACAAATAACATTAAACAAATAGTAAAATATAAAATAAATGTGTGTAAGCTGTCAATAGGGCGATACATCAGCGTAATGCTGCTGCATCTGCTGATACAGCAGCGCTGGTGTTCCTGCAGCGCCCCTATGTATATATTACTAACAAAAATACATAACTCGATCGTTACTCGTGTTTGTTTGTTACGTTCTTACAATTCAACAATTTTTTATTAGTCAACATATGGGCTTTGGACAAGTTAGGATACTTTTATAGGTCTAGATGGCGCAGTGGAAAAAATAATAACATTATTATTTTATACCTTAAGCCTATAATAAGTAGCTAACACTTTTTCATGACAAAACATTATTACGTTCGGCTAGCTCTGAAGGTTCAATGCAAGTTATCGAGCGCTCATAACGCGATAGTCATTAAATGTCAATCGACTTTTTATACGCGTGACGTATGACACGTCGGAAATATCTGTGGCCTTGCAAATACAGAATAAATAAAATACTCATAAACCACCAAACTTCAAAGAAACTATAAACAAAAGTAAGTATCATCATCTCAGCATATTAACATCATGTAACTGCAAGTGTGTACTGCTGTTAACATTTTTAAATTGTCAATAGTTTTTTGTCTTCGTTTACAGAACTACTTCCAATAGTGATACGAGAGACCAACTTTTTTAAGGTGCCTTCTAAAGCACGAGGTCTGTCTAATAATCATGTCACCAATAGGTTTTGAGAGACCATTTTTATTAATGTCAATGCATTAACATAATAAACATGCGTACGTTCACGCCTGTTTCCCTGAAGGGGTAGGAAGAGGCATATTTTACGCCCACAATTATATAGTTGGTCCCACGGAATAGGTGGCGAGCCTATTGCCGCTTACCGAGCACTGTTATGTTCGCCAGAGCCTCGTCCGTTTATCAGCAGGTGCACTACTTGCAGGTGAGGTTGACTTAGGCTCCATAGGTCTTCGATCCATATACACCATATAAATGATATTAATAAATTCTATTGACTACCATAAATAGTAATTTCGCAAGAATCGGTCAATCGAAGACAGCTCTCAGTGAAATCTGCTTTACTTTGGTGGTCCTGTCCGACCATCTCGCGAAGTTATGAGCGCTCCTTTTATGCCCGAGAGCTAGAATATAAAATCTATATGAAGTGTCTTAATAATAAGTCGACAATTCGTAAAACTTTTTGTTCTATAATGAGCACTATAACCTTTGACTGGTCCACAGATATCCCTGACATGCTATACGTATGTTATTATATTTAAGTGTGTAAACTATTTGCGTGTGTGCGTAAGTGGGTCGAGAGTCGTCTACCCTCCCTGGGGAAGGACAACAATAGCTGATGCAGGTGCCCGCGTTAACTGGTGCGCTCTACTGGCTCGCGCCAATATCGGCGGTCCTGGTCAGTTAATCGCGTGCTCCTGGCTCCAGTACACACATTCTTCAAACTTGAGAATTTTAATTAGGTGCCTTGAAAATGGCTGTTGTTACTAAGTCCGCGATACGAGGTGTCATGTGCGCGGTGATGGAAATCACGTTTAAAGCAAGTAAGTTTGATGCGCCTATCTCCATAAAACATACATACTTTTCATTGAGTATTTCAATTAAGTAGGTAAAAATTACTGTTCTCACTAAATCCGCAATTTGAGGTGTCATGTGCGCGGTGATGGAAATCACGTTTAAAGCAAGTAAGTTTGATGCGCTCCTGTCTCCATAGAACATACATACTTC
Organism: Musotima nitidalis; assembly: GCA_949126915.1. Taxonomy (NCBI): domain Eukaryota; kingdom Metazoa; phylum Arthropoda; class Insecta; order Lepidoptera; family Crambidae; genus Musotima; species Musotima nitidalis. The sequence continues at coordinate 18,176,858 of OX421423.1, read as the reverse complement.
TCATTGAGTATTTCAGTTAAGTAGGTAAATATTACTGTTCTCACTAAATCCGCAATTTGAGGTGTCACGTGATGAAAATCAGCTAGTAAGTTTGGCGTGCTCCTGTCTCCATAGCTTACACTTGAGAAATTTAATTAAGGTACCTTAAATATGGCTATTGTCACTAAAGCCGCGATTCAACAAAACAAAAACAAACAACTTTTCTAGAGTGTAGTTCTAGTTGTGACGGAGAACTCCTGAACACATACAATGTCAGATATTTTGCCATGCAAAGTATGAATAATACTTAGTGTTAGTAATTTAAGTAATACTATGTCCAGCTAGATCCATAACTAGGTATCTGATCCGACTATATTAGTCCGTAACATCCCATCATAACTCGTCTGAACTACGCATTCTTTTGAAAAAAGTCTTTTTGGAAGTTCTCTTCCATAGCCGTTATATCAACATCAACCCAAGGACGTCCACTAATATAACGCACCCCCGGTGCTACAACGTCACTTATGCAGTTTTGTCAAAATAAATCAAATTATGAGAAAAATTACGAATATACCAAACTGTATGATCTGTAAAGGCATAAATAGTCATAGTTAATTTCTTAAATTTAAAAGAACTATGTTTTATAACAGGATATTTGATTTGGAAACGCTTCTCCTGGAAGATTAAATTGTTTGCAGAAGTGACGTTGTAGCACCGGGGGTGCGATAATTTGACGACCGATATGGCGTGGTGGCGAGTATACCCGCACTCCACTCCTGAAGTCGTGGGTTCGATTCCCACACAGGACAACTATTTTTGTGTATAAATATGAATATTTGTTCTGGTCTGGGTGTTTTCCTATGTATATTAAGTATGTATTTACAAAAAAAAAGGTATTTATGTATGTTTATCCGTTATTTAGTATCCATAACACAAGTTTTTAATGATACTTATCTTGGAACTAAATAATGGGTGTAAGCGTCAGAAATATTTATTTATTTATTTTATACGTAGGTTTCCACCATAAGCTACTAATGTGACTTATTGCAGGTGGTTTGCATCTAACGTGGACCTGCAACCTGCGATACCAAATGTAATCAATATTGTGTTATCAACAAGTGGTCGGAGTTCGAAAGCGTAACATACAAACTCTCGTTAATGCACAGTTCAGAGCTAACTACAATTTTCTTTAATTGACTGTTTATATACAATCGTTTTAGTTACTAATAGTGTGAAAGAAGCATTCTTGGAAACCACACACAGTGCCTCTATCGAGACTCTTATTAACCAGAGCATGAAAGTAATATATCGAATTAAATATATAAACGGAAACCCAAGACGAAATTAAATAATTAGTGTTTATGCACATACATACATACATACAGTCAGGATTGTTTTCTCGAAGGGTTAAGCAAAGCCGTATTGTAAGTTCACATTTCGCCAGTTTTATTGTTAGAATAGGTGGCGAGCCTAGTGCCGCTTACCGGGAACTTTTATATTTGCCTGAGTCTCGTGGCAGGTGCACCACTTGATGCAGGTAATGTTGGCTCGAACTCTTAAATTGTTGTTAGGATCCATTTACATCTAAATGTTTACTAACCTATTACCTCTAGAGAAAAGACTCAACTTGTAATTATTACATTTGCAAAGCATCATTATAAAATTCACCGCTATACAAGAAGTTTTACAAAAAAATATCAATAATATCAAAGAAAGTAGTGATATCATGCGCCCGTTATGTTTTGATATGACGCTAGCGATTCTGAACTCACCTTTTTGGTATGTTGTGTACGAAACAACTGGTTTCACTGTTTGGAGGTCGATGACGAATGTTTGTGTTTTATTTAAAATTTTAACAATGTATTTATTTAACTATATGCTACTATAAGTACTTAAACTTCAACTTACAGATATTTTGTGTCTGTCTTTTTTGTTTGTTTATAATTCGAGTTATTTTTTGTATGATTATCTTCTTATTTTTTTTGACTCAAAAATAGAAAAAAGGCCATATTACGTCAAAACTTGCAACCTTTTTATAATTAGATATTAAAAATAAAATTTTAATCAATAAATAAAGGAAAATTCAACAGTAAAAATGTTGACGAAATATATCTAATTATATAAAATCTTTGAAACCTAACGTATTACGTTGACACTTATGTCTATTCGGTGCGATTGAAAAGATTATTAAGCGGACGCGAACAAAAACTAATTTCCCCTTCTTTCAAAACTTATTAACAATTGATAATGATTGATGTTAAAAAGTCGTAAACAAAGCTGCGCACAATTATGTACCTAATTAAAGAAGCATATTTGAAAGTTCTCTCTCGACCTTTATGTTTTACTCGATGGTTTATTTTGATACAGTTACATAATGTGCGGTCACAATAGCCGCAACAAAAATCTATAATAATGATCTATCTCTTTTTTTATGTTGTATAATATTTCTCCTATCTGATAGAAAGTCCGATGAGTTTATAGAGGTTATTTAACCCGCAGCGGGAAATAACTGGAAGCATTCGTTGGTAGGCGTAAGGTGCAAGGTTGGGCAGGGTGAGCGTGCTCGTCGCTCGTGCTGCGATCCTCGATAGAAAAGCAGACGGGCACGATTGACACTGTGAACTTGGAGCTTCGTAAAATAGCGTCTCGGCAGGAATGAGCGCATCCACGCACTAAACCAATAAGGCTAATAACACTAAATTATTCACAGAGAAATCCAATTGAGAGTTAGATATGTTGCAGGTGATTGTGGAATTCTGCTCTTGAGAAATCGACTAGGCAAATTGCAAAACGATGTGAAAGCTTTTTTAAATATAGACCATCATCTTCTCAGCCCTTTAACGTGCATACTATTATTGTATTTACTTACAAAACATATTGCATTGCATTTAAGTTAAAAAAGATGTCCAACAAAACTGTTCAAAAAGCTTTACTGAAGGATCAATTACTATACACTATTTATTTAAACTTTATCGCACAAATTAAAATTAAAATGTACATAAGGGGAACTTAATGTTGCAAGGCATTCTCTACCAGTTAACCTTTGGGTTAGCAGAAAAGTATAAACTATGACATTAAAAAATTAATAAATATGTTTATTTTTAAAGTTATAATATATGATCTATAGTTACAGAGACCGTCTATGGTAGCATATTTGTTATTTGCTTTCTCAGTAAACGTTTAAATTTTGTTTAATTCATCTCTGATGTCTGCAGGTAAACTGTTGAGTATATAGGAGATACGTTTTTTGAGAGTTTTATCCCCGTGTACACATTCGTAACTTTGGGATCAACAAATTTACCCGCCGTCATCGCTCTTGTGTTATAAATGCACGGGCCTCCTATGAACCAAGGTGAGAGGTTACGCATTAAGTCCGCTTAGTGGACTATCAAGTCATACTGGGCATTGGCGGAGGAGGATAGAACATACAATGCTACTTGTTAATAATTTAGAGTGGCTTTTGGATAATTGTGTTTTTGGAAACCCAACAAACCTATTTTGTTTATGGGAAATGAAAATGCTATACATGGTTTGGTAGTTTGTCTAGTCGTTTTGTTTAAAGTCGCATTTCACATCGGCCTACGACAGATACATGATATATTGCACAAGTTTACTATTAGATAAAACGGTTATAACTTATCCTTCGTAAAGAGGCAAATTTCCATTTGTACCATAAAATTATAGTGCATTAAATAAAATAAAGTTTAACACATTAAGCAACTGTCAATCATGACAAGAACATAGCTTTAATTACTAGTAATAACTTTAACTTTCTAAACGCAATAAATTAATGTCAAAGATCGCCGTTTCGGTGATGTTACATGTAACAATGTTACTTTAAACATACCTTTCTCTGTACTATAAATAAAATGTTATGTCTGTATTCAATCGTTCTACCAGTAATTATACTGGTGTAACTCACGTTTTTGTTCCCAATATTTTTTTGAAATGTAATGAAATATTTTTTTTTGCATAAAATATAGTAACAGGTGGTTGTTATGTTATTTAATAGACCACATGTTATGCATAAAGCAGGGCGTGTGAATGTCAATATGAAATGAATGGAGTTTTTACTCATTGTAATAATCATAATAAAATAAAATTCATGTCAAACATACATACATAATACCATGCCACTTTCCCGTAGGGGTAGGCAGAGATCACATCCTTCCACTTGCTACGATCTTGGCACACACTTTTTCATGTCAAAAATAACGAATAAATCATATAATATCATTGTTGGGATTAAAATATTCTGCGACTGAATAAAAATAAAAGTAGTTTTCTTTTGATTATGGGTAAACTAGAGTTTATAAATACTCAATGTCTTTATTGCACTCCATATGTTACAAAGATGTTATTTATAATATCACAGATACAATATGGACCCTTTAGGGTATGGCAACTTAGAAGTTCAATCTTCATACATATCCGTGTTTCGTCTGGGCTTGCTTTGTTACCACTGGGTTTACCATACCAGGGGGCCTACCGGCGAGTTCTATGGATTACCGGTAATCCATCTAGATCAAACTTTGTTTACGTTCATTAATCCGTACCGGGGAATCTGCCGGCAGCCTCCTGTAATTCATGACCTTCAGTCCGTGATCTGTCAATAGGTAGTCTAGTGAAGTGACAAATTTAATAAATGATTATGTTTTGCGTTTTGCTGACACATTTTTATTTGAATATTAACAATTTGTAATATAATAAAAACAAAAACACAGATAGAGTTTGTATGTGGCTTTTGTTAAAACAATGTTATTTTATACTAATCACTTTGTAAAGTCTATAAAACGTAACAGTAACGGATAACGAAACGCAGTTTAGATCTCTAGTTATTATATTTCTCTATGGTCTCAAGTTTAAAAATAAAAAGTAAAGAGGTTATGGAATAGTAAACAACAATAAAACGACGGCGTATTTATATACTTGTATTTTACTTATTTGAATACATATGACTTCAGTAACCAGCAACATTTAAAAACAAGTGAAATTAGACGCCGCATAAAGAGTAACAATGTACTTAGGTACCAATAAATGATACGCAACATTTCGGCGACGCTATAAGACGGAAGACTAATATGTAAGGAAGCTATGTTATTGTGTGCTTCATCACTAATCATCCCTACACATGAGGATCTAGACCCTGAGTCATGAGGAATACGAATAAATAGAGATTTAAACGAGCGAACTTAACAGTACTTCATATTTCCATAATGTCGCACCCATCGATAATTTATTTGGAAAACCCTATGTCCACAAATAAGTTTATTGAAGTAAGGAGTTGGACCTATTTAATGTTGTAAGTAATCGTTTTTTGTTATTATTGAACCATTTAATGTACATAGCTGAATAGTGAGTTGGTGTTTGAATCGTCATGCTTGATTTGTTTCAGATGCCAGTGCAATAACATGAGTCAGTTGAGTAATGAAGAAGTTCACTTGCAACATAATTTTGATTTTGCCAACAGTTGCTTGAGATGTCAAGCTCAGTTATTACCAAAGCATTTGGACATCTATCTGGGACTCTGTGGGATCCCAACTAAAAAGGCTTGATGTAGGTACTTACATATTGTCAATTTAAGAATACAGAAAGTGAAAACAACACATACACTTTTTTTAATTTAATTGATTTGACTTCAAAGGACTATTACAGACCTTTTGCATACATCTAAAACTAAACATCATAATTTTGTTTCATTATCTTACTCGACTGCAATGAAAACTCAATAATCATACAAATATGGTGCATGAAGTCACTGATCAATTTAGACAGAATGAAAATATGTGGTGAGGCAGAAAGTAATTATATAGGTGACTAAGCATTGAAAACCAACATTTACTATAAGTGAGTTGAAGGATCATAGTGTTCTATGCCTTATCACTTTATTGTGTAGTGTTTAGCATTTTTAATTTTACTTATTTTTAAAATATATTTAAGAAGCATAAACATCTTGAATAAGTTAACAAGTTTAACACCAGCAGTCCCAGTCCAGCCCAGATCAGCAGGACCAATCTTTCTAGTAATTCTATTGTTTGTCGATAACTTACTGTTTAAAAATTTAAAATTGTTTTTTTCTTTTCAGAAAACCGACTTAAAATGCATGCCCCTTCTTGGTCTTTTCATGGAGATGGAGCAAGCACTTGAACCTTGGAAGCCGTTATCTTTTCGCTTCAAATAGAAAACAAGAGAAATATTATACGGGTTGTATCACTAAATTGATTGTATCTTAAAGGATCTTTGACAATAATAATAAGGCAGATAAAATGTAATTACTATATTAAAGAGCATACCTATGTTATAAAATATAATACCAGACTTTTATTTGAAATGTTTAGTGGTACCTTGTTTAAGTACAACAATTGAAATAAAACACAAAATAATTTGTTTAATTGTTAATATCAAATTAGCAAGAACCTTCTGGAGTTTGCAATTATTTACTCGCATCCAAGTGAGGGTTTCAAATGGAATTTTGACATAACATGGAGCCATGAGTAAATCATAAGTATTGAAATACATTCAACATTAACACCATATACATAGGAGCTTAATACATAGATACATATTCATAGCAATATTTCAGAAATATTATAAAAAATTACATTTGACGTGGCTTAAATACCAGAATTCACCTAAAATATTTCATCCTAATTATGTAAAGACAAGCTTAATACATAGCAACATTTTTAATTGAAACATTACAGGATCATTACTTACATACAAAATCTTGTTAATTAACATAATTCACCTGAAGTATTTCAGCTTAAATATTACATAAACTTATTAAATACATAACATTTAACTTGGATCGTTCTGCCTTCTTGGTATTTCATCAAGGTTTGTAATAATTCTTTAACCTGTAAGATAGCACATAATCAGACATATAATTTTAAATTTAAAGCTTGATATGGCATGGAACTATAAATAAATTGTTTAATATGAAATTAATAAATAAGCACATAGCCATAAAAATAATTCTGTACTTGAAACTTGGTATAACATGGAACTATAAATGAATAGATTAATTCGAAATTGATAAATAGGCACACAGACATAAATATAATTTTGTACAGGAATTTAGGTTTAACAAGGGGCTGTGAGTACATTGTTGTTTGGAATTTTGACATAACCTGGAGCCATGAGTAAATTATAAGTATTGAAATACATTCAACAATAACACCATATACATAGTAGCTTAATACATAGATACATTTTCATAGCAGTATTTCATAATTATTATAAAAAATTACATTTGAAGTGGCTTAAATACCATAATTAAACCAAAATATTTCATTTTAATAATGTACAGACAAGCTTAATATAGAAAAACATTTTAATTGAAATATTTCAGGATCATTACTTACATACAAAATCTTCTTAATTTACATAATTCACCTGAGGTAATTCAGCTTAAATATTATATAAACTTATTAAATCCATAACATTCAACTTAATTATTTCAACTAAGATCGTTCTGCTTTCTTGGTATTTCATATAAGGTTTGTAATTCTTCTTTAACCTGTAATATAACACATAATCAGACATATAATTTTATATTTGAAGCTTGTAAAAGCATGGAACTAAATTGTAGTATGTTAGTAGTAAGTAATTGTAGCATGGAAATAAATGAACTGTTTAATATGAAATTAATAAATAAGCACACAGATATAAACACAATTTTGTACAGGAATTTAGGTTTAACATGGTGCTATGAGTAACTTGTTTAAAAGTACATATAAAAAGTTCTCCCTATGTGTAACATTAAGTGGTTCATTTGTGAGAAATTAAAGAAATAATGAAAACTTACATACGTAGTCTTACATTTCTATTGGTCCTGAAACATATCCTCAAGTCTTTTGGCTCATTTAGGGCATTTGTTATCTCTGCTAGACCATTAGAAACTGTCAGCTTAGTTTATAGTTGTTGCTGACTGTGTGTTTCTAATTACTGAACAGATAGTACTGGAGATCAGCCAATATCTGCAACAAACACACACAGGTATAATATGTTATAGTAGCACATAATTTTATTTACAAGTTTATCTATCACAGGTGTATATTGAATTTAATTTACTATGATACCTTGATCTCTAGTTGCATTGCCGCAGAAAGTTGGCCCTATGTCAAGTATGGCCCTAAATCAAAGCATTATGTGCGAATTGCATCTTTACTTAAGCGAACATTATGTATAAACTTACCTCTAACAAAAAACAATAAACTTGGAATACAACGATCAGAAGGTTTGCTGGCCAAATTAATGTTACAAATCTTATTAGGAATAGCTGTGTGTTTACCTGTGACTCATGTGGTAAGCATAGGCTAGATAATATCTTGCAGTATTCTGCGATTGATTCGCCCGAGGTTTTGAAGATGGTCTTCTTCAGCAGGAGCCCACAAATTGTTATGGTGAATCCTCACACGTAGAAATGATTGAATAGTTAAAAATGTTATAGTTTTAACACAAACAGCAACAAAATACAGCAGAAAACATGAAAAAAATATTGAACTCGACTACTACAGAACGCTCGATAACAACTGACAGATCGCGCGGGCGTTTTTTGCTAAAAACGAAACCCATGTAACTCGGCGGTACCGATATACTGTCAAATATCACGTAAATCCTTCAAAATTTGTGTCTAAATCGAGAACGCCATTTTGTTTCGATTTCCATGAGTTCGGCGCGGCGGTACGACAGAATCGATTCGAAATCAATTTTGCCTTATAATCGATTGCCATCGAACTCGGCGGTAGGCCCCCAGCTTCGCAATCTAATTCAACGCCATGAATATGGTTATTTATGTGTTTACATCAGGGAAATTGAAATTAATGTATGTATCACTAATATCCCATTATGCATCCTTATCATTATAGTTATTTATTATTAATCCAGTGAGAGTATGTCAGACTGCGCCCATTTTTAGCTACTCCCGTTTCGTAGTAGTATCTTAGGCTGGTTTTTCTAATGAAGGCTTTTAATATTATGTACTACGTATAAAAGGTAATGAAAAAAAATGTATGGAGAAAACGCATTTACATTACACATTCTCATAAATTCTTGTTTTTAATTAAGGTAAATCCATAAAAAGTTCTGTTATTATTTATTAATTTCGGTAAATAATAAATAAATATTTTCTAACAATTACACCAATCATTTAGTCCAAAGATATCATTAATATCATAATCATTAAGAACTTGTGTTATGAAAACTAATTAAAGGATATACATACTTAAAAACTTTTTTTTTGTAAATACGTATAATATACATAGAATACACTCAGACACCTTATGGGTGGGACCAGCGGGTATCCACATCATAATGATTATATTATTTTTAGTTTTGTAAATTGTTTTTTTACTTCCCGCAATTTGTGATGTTCGGCATAGACCAGTCATCCTGTTCACACATGTTAGTGGAGATACAGCCTATTTATAGAATTTAGCATGTAACATAATTATTTTCTTACTGTATCTCTGTTTTGTGTGACTAACAAAATTAAATAAATAAATAAGTTTGTGAAAGTCTTTGTTATAAAGTTCTGCCCTCATGAACTTCCAGCTCCAGCTTACATCATTAAGTTGTAGGTGCCATTTCGCCACTGAGGCGTTTGTATGCAGTCCCTTTCGATCCAGATAGCAATCTCGCATGCGCATTATCTATCGGTTTCACTCGCCAACTTATCTCGAAGGAGCAATCTGAATCTGTTATTACCACGACGATTTATCCAGATAGCCGTGCCCAATTCATTCAGTCTGTCAAAATCAATCTCAGCGTAATAATGTAAGGGCGAATGTCGAGTTTCTAATTTCGCGTGAGAGCCGCCGGTCTGACCGCAGCCACCACGCAGGTAGACAATCAGAGACGCAGGAAGCTGCCGTGATCTGCGGTCTACATCCGTGCTGCGGGCGCGGATCTCGAAAGCGAACCTGTGAAATGAGTTATTGAAGCGCGTCGACAACGTGATACCCTGCGAACATGACACCCAATTTAATATTACTCTACAATCGACGCTATTTCATTCGCCCCTTGGTTAGTTAGTATCATAAAATACAGCGATTTGATCGTTTCATTTCAACGAATGAGTTGTTAAAAGTTTACTAATTCATTTATAAACAAACACTACCTCTCACACCTCTAACACCCCTTCTGGAGGTGGGCGCTAGTAACAACGACACAGTCCTTGACTAATGTAGTTATTAACAAACCCAATTTATTGTAAACCCTTATTTTTATTCTTTGTACTATGTATGAGATCCTCACAAGAAGCTCTTTCATTTGATAGTCGCTCAGATAGATAGCTTAGTCGCACGGTGCGTGATTTGTCATTTTATTTTCCTAGTAAAATTAGTAGTACCCCTATTTTTTAAATTCTTATCAGTGCGCTACCTCTATATACACGTATGTGTTTGCGTAACGAAAAATCGGAAAGATACAGTTTTTTATTCGGATTTTCGATTCCTAAAAAGAAGAGAAAGCGAATGTGAGTCCCGCTCACACACAGCGCTACGACTCTGGTATACTGCGGAAATCGTTTGATAACAGATTGCCTAGCTAGACGAAACAGGGGCTCACCTGATAATAAGTTATATAGACTGCAGTCGACCTGCGCGGTTGGTTTGCATTTCACTGCGAATTTACAATCTGATTACTGTTGAAATGCCGTCAGTCTAAGAACCTTATATAGTACCACTAAAAGAATTGCACTGTGCTTTCCACCCCGTGAAATTAGTTAATAAGTCTCGTCAGCACCTATCAAACCGAAAAACTGTGTCTGAAAACGATTACTATTACACGGCTTAATACAGGTACAGTCGACCTTAGATTATTTGGCACTGTAACTAGAACGCTAGTTCAATAAGTTGCAACAATTTAAAGGGCGGCAGGACAATTTTGACAAATTTTTCGACAAATTTTTCTACATTCAAGCTTTTTAAAAGAGATCAAATTTAATAAACCATTTTCATTTTCGACGACCGATATGGCGTGGACTCGATTCCTACACAGTACAAATCTTAGTGAGCATGAATATGAATATTGGTTCTGGTCTGGGTGTTTTCTATGTATATGAAGTATGTATTTACAAAAAAAAGTATTTAAGTATGTTTATCCGTTCTTTAGTATCCATAACACAAGTTCTTTATGATACTTATCTTGGAACTAAATAATTGGTGTGATTGTAAGAGAATATGCGCCACATAGTGTTCAGCTACTTCTAAAACCAACAAAAGACGTATAAGCGTCCTGTGTCACAAAGAAAACTACTATCAAGTCAAAAGTAGTCGTATTTTAATTACGCTGAGAATAAATGTGGCGACAAAATGCAATGGAATGTATATTAACACGCCACTGCCGTGGGTACTTTCTTTAGATCTAAACTGATTTTTCCTTTCTTAATGTTAAAATGAAAGTAATTTAAGCAATCCGATCCGATTTTTTAATTATTTTTTGTTTTTAAATTGTTTTGTTACATATAAGTGAATCTAAGCTTCGTGATTTCAGTGTAATAATATTTCGATTGTTTTTTTATATTTATATATAATTTTGACGTTTTCAAGTACTATGTAGTAGTTTATGAAATAAATAATTTTTGACTTTGACTTTCATGGAATCTCTGTAAATATCAACACTGTTATAAGACTATGCATATTCATACTTTAATAGTGCCCATGAAACCTCTACATTCCAAATTTAAAGTAAATTAATCATTGCACAAATAAATATTAAGTAAAAAAAATAGACAGTGCAAATATATCTATATAGAGAACGGCCTTCCACCCCATTGATTAATGATCTGATCAAAGCTTATGAGAAGCTAATGGACGCAGGAGTCCAAACGTCCTTGACAATAATTAGAGACGTCCACTGCTGAACATGTTGAAAATTTTTTTATACTACTGGGTGGCGCTCAAGCCAGCGGCCCAACTGATGTACTGGAAGCAGCAGTTTAGGTTTTAGAAGTTACATACATATACATAATATCACGCCTGTTTCCCCGAAGGGGTAGGCAGAGGCATACTGTACGCCCACACTTCGCCATTTATATTGTTGGTCTCACGTAATAGGTGGCGAGCCTATTGCCGCTTTTCGGGCACTTTTATGTTTGCCAGAGCCTCGTCCGTTGATCGGCAGGTGCACCACTTGCAGGTGAGGTTGGCTTGGGCTCCTCAGATCTTGGTAGGAGCTCTATACACCATTAGAAGTTAGACCAGAAAAAGATATCCAATAAAAGCGGAGTTGCTTGTAGCCTTTGCAAATTTGTTATTTAAATATTGAAGTAACAGAATACATTTGTGCCCATTGTATAATTTATTCGTTTTTCATAGATATTGTTTGTCTCACAGGCGGCTATAAAATGTCGCGTGCCGTATCTAATTGGCATCCTTGCATGCATTAAATGACACCCCGCGTCGCGGCAGTGCTACATGTAGATCGCTCGCCACTCGCCAGTCGGCTATTGGAAAGCTGAAACAGCTCAGGTCCTGCTTAATAATCCACTTTAACCGAAAGTCAGATTGCCTTATGAAGTTTCTAATTTTGCTGCATTGGATTTGTATATAGGTGGGAGTTCGCTTTGTGACTAGGACAAATAGGTGTGTCAAACTATGTCGTAGCAAAAACTGCGAGCGTGCAAGCCGTATGGAGACTTGTATTAGGTAATATAGCTGGGGATGTGTTGCTTGATGTCTTGGAGTGACGATTGCATTAGAAACAATCAAGATTTCTTTAATCGCACAGTACTCATAACATTATGAAAAGACATAAAATTATTATAGCGAATATACACTTGGTAGTAAATGTCTTGGTGCTTTAGATTAGATCGGTCGGTTAGGTTCCTCAGATCGGAAACTAATGCTAAAACTTCGCAGTGTTCAGACAGTTAGTTCTTAAAAGTTGTGTGGCATTTTAATAGAGTGCTTCGGTGTGTTGGAAGTACTTGGAAGTTGTTCAACATGACTTCCGTTGTTCTTAGTTGTCACACACATGTGGTCGTTAAGTCATGTAAAGGCCTTTTTTGTGTACAGCCGGACGCCACACACCTGCCGCCCGCCTATCTAATCCAGGTCTTTATGAATGAAGGATCAGTAATAAGTCTAGGGTTGCCACATAGAAGATTAAACCTACATGAACAAGTCTATGAAAACCCTATGAATAAATATGAAAATGTGTGGTAATTTCATTAAATCGTATAATGTCAGTCTTACTAGAAATTTTGTGCTTATAACAAGCAAGGTCCGATACAGTGGAAACAGGACGGTCTCTGATGTCCCGGTCATCTGGCAAACCTAAATATGATTTTAACGAGCTGTGACAATTATGAATCAAAATCTTAGTTGTTATATTAAGCAATGCTGATTAAGAGACAATGCATTATGTATTTCGAATAATAATTGTGGATCAGATATGGTAATTATAAGAATTTAATATATTAGAAACTAGTGGTAAAAAATAACTATAACAATTTAATATATCAAAAACTGCTAATGAAAAATATGAATGAAATTTTTGCGTAACATGTAAAGCTGACAGCTGCCATGCTCTGCAAACTGCTTGTTAACTTTGTCCTTGAGAATCACCTGTCAGTGTCACACAGTTATTTATGCAAAATAATGTTATTTCCAAGTAAGTTACAAAACTACTTGAATTTATCATCCAAACTTGACTAAAGAGATGTCATTTATATCGATCAAAAAGTCCATATTTCCATATCCAGCACTGACTTCCGAAAGCCGTGCGAACATAATTCTATATCATCCCATCAAACTCAGCTATAAATGATTGATGACGTCGAGTAGACAAGGTTTTAATGAGCGATAAAGACTATATTTATTACCGTGGAATGCAATATAACATATACTTACTATAAAAATGCTGCAACCTTTTTCCTTTTAACAAATAAGGCAAACAAACGAGAACAATTTACAGCGAAATACAAGTATTAATTATAACACCAGTCCAGAAAGTAAATTGTAAACGAAAGTGCTGTCGTAACGGTTGATACAATTTAGATGCGATCAGAGCCGATAGTGGGTAGGCAACGCAAGGGTAAAAAATAAAAGGAGTATGCATGCGCCAGGTTGAGACTTTCTATTTTTAATCGAGCGTGAGGGGTGAGGCGCGGGCGCCGGCGCCTGCGCCTGCGCAGCCTCCGCGAGCCTTCGCATCTCGCGGGTCGCGCATTCCGTCCCGACCAGCGCCTCGGGCTGCGCGCACGCACGCGATCACTCTCAAAACGCTCATCTGTTTGTTTTCATTCAAACGCTCCTAATACCGAAACTTACATACGTTACACAAGTTTCCTAATGTACTATAATTAAAATGGACAATGAACTTTTCGGAATGCGGTAGGGCGAATTGCCTGCACCAAGTTGATTGAAGTTTAATACATACCAGATACGGCACCATAAGCGGACGTTCCCAGTTCAGGAAGGCAAGGGAGTTAGAAACGAGGAAATGGGCGTTATACGAAGGAAAAAGCGTAAGTTATTTGTAAATGCTTATTAAGAATATTATACAACACGTTACTTAGTTTGTACGTACATTCTCTTCAGAGTCCTTTGCTCGATCACATTCAGGTGTTTCAAAATATTAAAATTATCATTTACCGCTTGATACATTAACTCATGACATAATTACTAGTTCTAATTAAGTAATCATTATCATGGAATGTACATGACTATTAAACAGATATGAACACATTATTGACAAATTGAAACCTTGTTCATGATATTAAATTTGTAATTTACAAAAATGTGTTACCAAATCTGTACATGATAGTTAATGTTTAATCTTTGTGTGTGTCGGTCAGCTGTCTCGAGACAGGAAACTATAGAATTTATCGATGATGGCGACTTTACACGTGAATTAAAAAAACCGTTTATATTACTTATGGTCTTTTTCGCTTTTGAGATAAAAATTGCCTAAATATTTCTTTTTTGGTACCAAAATTGAATCCTCTGCTTTAGGCGCGTAAGTGTTACCGACATACATAAATGGTACGTTTATAATATTTATAAGGATTAGTAAAACTAAACTGAAATCCGTTCAAATTAAAACAAGTTAAAAACATCATATTTTTTATGTGATATTTGCCAATTTATGTAACTTACGCTTCAAACAATGTTGTTCTCTTTTTAAACAAATCCTCTCTATTAAAGAATCTATGAACAATTTAATATTCATTGCCAAAGATAGCGGTTTATAGCATCTCGAGAAAATTACATAAATCACAATGATAGAATTCATTAAAGATAATACAGCAATCATTTGGTTGTTTTTATCATTGTTTCAATATAATCATGTCATCTATAATAATAACTTCCGCGTATGTCTCTCTCTTTTTATTTCTGTTCTTAGTTTTGAAATGAATACCGTAGATCTGACATTCGATTCGGTCAAGGCATGGAATGTTGACACGGTTGTAAACTTGAGTGACGGAATGCTCTGGTTCAATAGACATGGTAGTACTGCACTGCTATTCTGTGGATACCACTGTGCAGATCTATGTTATAGAATATTATTCCTGTACATAAATAATGTCTAGTCTTAGTTGAGAATTGAAAATACAACCGTTGAAGCTTAAAATCTTGTGATACTTAACAGATGTTTACCTTTATTGATTTTCAAATACCTACTAATTTATAAATCTTTCTGTATCATAAGCAGTGATAGGAATAGGTAGTGCCTATTTGCCTAAACTTCGAAGAACAGAGACAACAATCGGAAACTTCCTTAGGACTAAATTTTTTTACGGGACATTCTGTCCCGACTTTCGGGACAACACTTAAATACATTAAAAAAATATGCTACACACCTAAAGTTTGCGACTAGACATAACATTTATAATTTATAACTCCATAATAATAACTTATTTAACTAACTATTAATTTAACTAATTACTAACTAATTTATTTAATTAACGAATTACTTATTTCAAATAACATATTTTTTTAATGTATTTAAGTGTTGCCCCGAATGTCGGGAAAGAATGTCCCGTAAAAAAATTTAGTCCTAAGAAAGTCTCCGATTCTTGTCTCTGTTCTTCGAAGTTTAGGCAAATAGGCACTACCTATTCCTATCACTGATCATAAGTGTGTATTCGTAAAAAGTCTCCAATGGTTTCTGAAGTTTAGACTATAGTTTAGACTTCACATCCTTCGAAAACAAAAAAGTTCAAATTGGTTAAGCGGTTTCTGATAATGCCAATATTATGGGCATCTTTGTTGATAAAACATGAGGCTCAGGTAATTTTAAATACTACAACATCTTTCAAATAGACATTTTGACAAGATTGTTAGGCGTGGAAGGTTGACGCGTTTGTATGTGTGCGTTGCAAAAAGCTCTAGTTCACAAGGTGGTTCACTCCATGTTCCATTTAAACAATAATGTAGTTTAACAACATTTGTGTACATATACTAGCGGTAGTAACTATGTTTGGTTTAATTTAGGTATTACGTTCTCAAGTCAGAGTTGATAAATTAGAAATCTGAGAAGGACTCTTATAAATGACGTTGACAATTCTTCTTTCTCTTCCTCTCTTCTCAAAGTTTCGAAAGAGGAATTTGTAGAAAGAAGCGACTCGAGATTAAAATTCATATCAGATAATCCTTTATCAATACCGTAAGAGAAAAAGGTTAATAATATGTATAAACTTAACTTGTAAAACCTGTTTCATAAATATACATATTTTCAAATTATACTTATGCAAATACCCACCTCTTAAAACAATGACATCTAATAGAATATGATGATTACGCCTACTGTTCAATAGGACATTAGTATTAGTTATGTTTTGTATGGAGCATAATGAACATACAAGTCGCCGAGCATTACCTGTGTGTGAAGAGTATGCGGTCATCGCTTACATTTGTTTTGAATGTCAACTAAGGCCTTGAGCATACAAGAGCTTTTTGTGTAGTTATTGCTACTGTTGTATTTACCGCGTTATTTTCCGAATGTTTTTGTGAATGCGACGCAGTATATTGTCTACTTCCTGAGTTATGATTTAGATATAGCAGTCCACAAAATGATATTAGAATATGCTGGGTTTTAGTAAGTGATTTACACAACGATTTGGTGATTCTGAACGCTCACATTCTTGACGTACTAATACCACTACAGCCTTATCTATCTTCCGTTTGTATTTTTAAATTATCATTGTAGTTAATGGTTATAAAGTTTCAGAAGTATCAAATTTGGTATCAAGTAAATTATTTTGAATCTGTGTAAAATTTCGTTTATATATAAATTTATAGCCTTATGTTCCTTCAAGATCTATTTATTCTTTCTTCTATTTTAAACGACGACTTTTAATAAAATTAAGCTGAAAAATCTTAAATACGTACTTTGAATATGATTTATTGTGATCGATCGTATTTGTCTTTCTGTGTGTACAGAATAAATAAATAAAATGTGTTTTTTTTATTATAAAATATACAAATTCATGTCACACATGTGAACGTTGCTTTATGTAACACAGTTTTGTTTATTTCGCAATTACGCAGTGTTATCGTAAGAAGGCGAGGTTATTACAAACGGCTTGAAGGTACTCTAAAGGCGCTGTAGGGTCCTCTTCAAACGAAATTAGTTTTGGCTAGTACCTATTATATCATCATTTAAAAATAAATTGCCTTGAACGAGTGATCTAATACGTGCTAGAGGTAGAATTTGCATAAGTATGTTATTTATTTACTTGTATCTGGTAGCAAGCTGGTAGTCTTATCTAGTAGCTTATCTAATAATGTGATTCGAAGGACCAAAAAGTGTTGGTCGTCTGCCAAAGAACAGAAACCATAAGAAAAGAACTATCCCAAAAGAAAAGTTATAACCTTATATATTATGTTTCAATAATTAAGAACCGCTTATTCAGAACACAATCTAGTCTACTCTCACACCTCACCCTACAAGACTGATGCTTTTTTTAAATTAAATTTCATCAAATCTCGCCCTGTGGTTAGAAAGTTCGATCTAGTTTAAAATGTAACAAAATCACTTTCTTGTAATTTATTGGTGAGGATACCGTTCACTTTAAGTCTTTACTTAACCTTTGCTAGGGTACTTAACTAGTAAAACATTTACACCCATTATCCATCGTTAAGCACTGCTATTAATTCTGATTGCCACTCTTAATTCAACATTAAGCAATCCGCTTCCAAGCTTTTACTCATCATAACAGCAATTTCCTCCGTTCGCTACTGCATTTCCCCTTATCATAAAATTATTGTCAACCTCGTTATAAATTACACATCTAAGAGAGGGCAATTAAACGTTTATTTCAGTTACCTCGTGTAAATTGAAAGGAACTCGACGTAAGTACTCCATTTGTATCTTCAGAGAAACGATTTCACCTGTCCGTTACACGGGTAATCGGTGTAAAACACCATCACTCTTACGAAATAGCCTTTTCCGATAAAATAAGACTACTGTTAAACGAGAGTCACGATGCCCAATGTAAACTATCACGATTCTCCGGGGTATATACAATAGTTACGTTGTTATTCCATTAGCCAGCTGGGGAAAGCGCCTCTTCGCCTGCGCATTGTGGCGCTCGCAGGACGAACTGCTCTGATTTCACCATACCCGGCACGTCATCTTAATGAAGAGATCATTGAAATCCAACATGTATATTGCCGTGCGAAAGTGCCGGGTAGTCGGGACCGTTTGTTATTCAATTCCCTCGTGTTTGCTTTGCGTGTAGAATGAAACTAGTTGCATTCAATCCATAATGCTATGAAGCTCATCATTAATAATTGTCACATCGCTGACTTCTTGCCATCATTCATCGGCTTTCATCATATTCACTGACTAAGAGCCGATGGGTTACAATAGATCTAATTTAATTATGATAGATATGAACCATTCGCGTTTTAGAACGGCTTTTTTATAGCTGCAAATTATTACTCAAGTTACATATTTAAGAAAGTTGGATTGTGTCATTAGTACTTGCAATGTGCTCGTACTCTAACACGATAAATCGTGACATTGCTGCTTTTGGTTCGTGATAGTTAGTTTTTATAGCGTTGACCTTGCAAATGCAATGTGCATACATACATAATGTCACGCCTCTTTCCCATAGGGGAAGACAGATATCACATCCTTCCACTGCTAGGATCTTGGCACACACTTTTAGCTTCATTCACACTCATTAATCTCGTCATACACGCCCTTCGGTTTAGGGTACGTTTGACCTGCCCTTTCTCCAAAATTTTCTGAATTTGCTCTTGGAAATGTAATGTGCATAACTGCATCAACATAATGTTCATGAAATGAGAGATCAGGGTTAGAAGCTGCGTTTTTTCGCCCACGTCCAATGAATGAAGGAACCTTGCATAATTAGTTCGGCCTCACGAGATGTTTTTGCCTTCATTAAACTGTTAGCTGCAGTAATTGGATTAATTGTAGGTGCGTTTCTTGCATACTCGCCTAATTACCAAAGGATGGCTTGTAACTTTTTCTCATGGGAATAAGCGCAGACTTACTTATTTTCACTTCCAATTGACCGCGTCTTTGTATAGTCGTTCAAGCGCTTGTTATTAAACTGCCGGTTTAATCTATGAGATGGCGACGCCTGCCTGGTGATAGAAAATAACGTAAGTTCAATTGATTTCAAAAGTTAGCTTCGGTCTTGAGTCTGCTTCTTAACTCTCCAGTTTAATGTCAGTTCCAATGCAATGCCAAATCTAGCTTAAAAGGTGTCTGGACTCTGGAGTGCAATAGATTATATTAAAGGCATTGCGATGCAATAGCGAAACAATGTGGCCATTCTATTTGAGATTAACATATCTATGGCGCTAAAGCCACGTTTATAAACCATATTTTTTCAAGAATCTCAGTACGAAACACGATTGATAAATAAAATGTTTATTGCAACAAACGACAAACATGCATATAAAACAACAAAATCAAACTAAAAGTAAAACATTGGTTGATGGAATGAATTGAAACACCAAAGATTGGTGGATGACTGATGGATATGCAATTTATTTATCACGTCTAATTAAATTTAACAACACTTACATCAAAGAAGTGGCCAAAGGCGGCCTTTAAACAAGAGCTACCTTTTCCAGGCAACCTTAGATCTCTACCAGATAGCGCATACATTCCGTCCACAGACGCACGTTTTTCTAAACGCGAATCTTAAGTTAACGTGCGCATAAAACGCGTTATTTGTAAGGTGCCTTAAGGATGTGGTAAGACTTTTTCTGTGTCAAACTGTTTAGCCACCACCTGGACTATACTTAAGTCTGTCGCTACGATTGTTGTATTTCGGTAATAAATAGTACAGAAAACCCATAGTCAGTCAAGTCAGGACTGTTTAAGACATCAGAGTATTTTATTATGAAATCAGAAGTAGCCAAAATATTACACCTTACAGAGATACCATATCGTGTTATGTCCGCAACCTTGAAGCAAATAAGGTGTTGCAAGCAGAAAACTATGTATGTCTTGTGCTTCCAGCATCTTGTAATTTCACACTTGAAGTTCATGTAATCATGCCCTCGTACGGCGGGCGGTTACACCTAGACGATTATGACCTTACACTTGGTTAGCGATGACGTACCTGCGGCCCTATGCTGCGCAAATAGCCACTGTTCCGAAACAATGCACTGTGCGTAATCAATCACACCAGGAGTTATAAGACGTGCCTATACTACAGGCCGGCTTTTCTACAAGTTCTGTGGAAGGTTTCTGTGTGGGAAGTGCTACCGTATCTAACATTGATTGCAATGGGAACATCGTTACTTCATTTCGTACGGCTTTTACTAATAGAGGAATCGAATAGCTTAATTGTATTTTAAAGATTGAGTTCGATAGTTATATATTTTTAGATTAGATGTAACGGTATTTGTGTAGGACGTGAAGGGAGAGAGCGTCTTAGAGTGTGATGCACTGACCTGTAATCTTAATCTCTTTAAGAGGTCTTATTCCTGAAAATCTCACATACTGTCTAGATGGCAAGCCATAACTTAAGTTCTACTTAGTCTAATAGAACCTAATCCTTGTTGGACTTTTATTTGAATATAACTTTACGTCAAAAATTTGAAAATAATTAGCAACCCCCCACGGCTACGCACGGGTGCCAAAATTTATGTTTACATTGAATTCAAATGCAAAAGAATATCTTTAATATTTGATTTCTTGTTCTCTTCTTAAATATAAAAAAAAAATTTGTGAGTATGCATCATATAAAGTGAACAAAAAGAAAGTCGTAATAAAAATCAAATAAGAGCAGCGGGCATAAGACGTGAGTCGTGAGCTTCTATCGCGGGCCTTGAGCGTGGAGACCGAATCCAGAAATGCCGTAACGAAAAAACTTAACACCCCCCACTCCGACCGGCACAGCGGTGATAATTTTTAGTTTGTCCATCTATCGATAAATAGCAGAACTTTTAATGACTTTAAATCTCACGCTTGTTTTTTTAGTTCAGCAACCCGCCTTTAGGTGGCATTGGTTGTATGGGGTGGCTAAAATCTGTTTTCTTATCGGTCACCACGCTCAAAGTGTAACATGAATTAATATCAAAGAAAAATAAATAAATAAATAATAATAATTGCATTAGTTGATAAAAAATGCTATGTAATGCTTTATCGCGGCAGTACCGAGTGCCATACGTCTATCTAAATCTATTTGTGTATCGTGGGACCTATACAAACAGAGCTGCAATTTGTTTTATGTATTTATTTATTAACATTCATCCGTGACAGGTCGCGGGAATGCCGTTCAATATACTTTGATCGACATCTATTGAAAGTGTTCCATCTCGTATAAAACGTGAATTCACGCTTTTACTGTAACTCTTGTGTCGGAGTTCTGTGACGTCTGCCGTGACTTACTCGGTACCCCGTGACCAATATCTCTCAGTTTCGGACACAACTACCATTTCTATTTCAACGATTAGCGTGACGGCAAGTCTCGTTCTAAATGTTTTATTGGTTCTGTTTTATTATTATTAGACACTATTATTTTGAAGTTTTGTAGGTAAATGTTTATGAGTCGAGCTGGGATTTTGCAGATAAATTTGGTACGGTCATAAAGGAAAGATCATTTGTTATGATTGTTTTTATATATGTAGTTAGTTTATTGTAGAAGTGTCATACAGAAGTAAAATGCCGATAAAGAGGCAGTTTCATAACGTTATTAGTTATTTAGTTAATATCATAAATAAATGCCAAAAACAGAAAGTTTTTATCGTTTTACTAATCGATAAATAAAGAATTTAGTATCCAATACGGTCACATACCTCTTTTTACTAATTTATTTATTATTCAAAATATGCAAAACTGATTTTTTAAATAATTGCTTCAGTACATGAAACATTTCAGAATGTTTATTGTTTTCATAAGCATTTTAGAAAACTTGGTTTATTTTCATTTGAATAGGAATTGAAGAGACTTATTCATAAAATTCTTAATATTTACCTAAGTATGACGAAGTATCCATCATGCTATGCTTATTCATAAAAAATATTTACCTAAGTACATGCCTGTGATTAATAGAACATTTCGACATACTTTTTCTTCTCGATAGTTAAATTTAACATTACGTTCAGATCACAAATTAACCTTTGACGATTAAAGAATCAGTCCTTGTCGCCCTTTCGGGGCCATGCAATTTCTCAATTATATTATAATTGATCTTTGACTTAACGCTTATGTGGCAGGCGTGTCTTCTTTGCTCTACTTATAAATGAATGACCTAAATAATATTAATAAACTATTTGCTAGCTTTTCTCTGAAAAATATAAATAGAAAACCATCACTTAAATAATACAACCATACTTATTAAGATTACTACCTACAAATTATTCAATTAATGTTATTCTCACCTGGGCATGGATTGTTTTTTTTTAGTAAAAATATTTCATCTTATAACAAAGTAATATAAAATATTTAAAATCTAAAAATAAATAAAAAGTTTTACTTTGTATCTCTTATTACTCAAATCCAAGTAGAAACGGTTTCATGCGAGTTTGACAGTGGGTGTGTTTGTTTCTGTATGCACAAACGTATACATAACTAAGAAGCTCATAGATATCTGTGCTTAGAAATAATAAGTGTTTATTTTTGTCCTCAGGCGAGTCGGTATCAGACAGAGCGGAGAGCGAAGCGCGCATAGTGAGTGACCAGCGATGCATCGAAGTGCGGATCGCGCGCGCGGCTGGCGGTCTCGGGCTCAGCATAGCGGGCGGCCGCGGCTCCACTCCTTTCGTGGGCGACGATGATGGCATCTTCATATCCAGGGTCACGCCCAACGGACCCGCCTACAATGCCGGACTCAGGGTTAGTTGCTCACATCAATTTTCTGTATGTATTGCTTCTCAGAGAAACAGAGAGAGAATGAGTGTTCTGAACAACTTATCGATCTAACCCCCCCTTTCCTTTCCTCATCGAACTACACGTGCTGGTCTTAGGAAGCATCCCTACACTATGCATACTCGAACCAAAAAAATTCCTAACTCGTATCCATAGTATACCATTCGGCTTTGGCTTTCATGGGTTTGTTGTCGTCCTGCTACAGCGCCGAAGCGGTATGATGATGGTCTTATCGTATACGGACGATCGTATTTTCTCATACAAAACGCACGGAGCCGCAACCGTACCACGGGCAATGACATTGCCGTTTTGCTATAGTGCGTAAGTGTAGTGTAGTCCCGTATCGTACAGCCTTCGGTACTGCAGCGGGATAACATCAAACTTAGAATTAAAATATTTTATTCAAGTAAGGCTTAATAAAGCTCTTATGTAAGTCAACATCAAAACGAACGCGCTCATTAACTATATATCTAAATTCAAAGCGCCCTAAGTCTAGGAAAAAATTGTATTTAGCTTGCCTAAAGTGCCAATTTTCACAAGTGAATATCTACTAAGAGATACCTTGCAAGCGAATTATGTCGAAAGCAAATAAAATGTTCGTATGTCATAAAATAGAAACTAAAGTGCCTCTTAAACGGGATAATATATACAATTTCTACTGTCATATAAGTCCGCGTACCCGAGTCTAAATGGGTTAAATTATAGATATTATGATATGAAATTGACAAGATGATAAAATGGTAAAGATAGCCCACGTTTACCTGTTTACCAGACAACTTGTCAATGAGTCAATTAATCAAAGTATGACAGATAGCGTTTTTAGAGAATACGACATCAATTTGCCTTCGCGATACTCTGATATGAATATTCACAAGTAGAAAATATCGACTTTCTCAGTTCTTACCTGTTTATTAAATAGTCCTTAGTAATTTCTTGATTCAGACGTTACTTGGTGTTAATCCATTGTAACCAAGTGATGGATTAAAAATATCTTCGTAACAATTCACGTGCTATAATTTCCCAAAAAAATTAGAAGCAATTCAACACGACACGTGTTTCGGTAATACACAGGGCATCTTCAGGTAAGATAGCAGCCTCAGAACAACGATGTCTTCACGACCGACGTTAAAACGAGACTTAACAAAATATCCATCTACTAAAGATTTCACTCCTTGAAGCGACTTCAATATATCCTGCCGTACGTGAACCAATGTTTAGTCAGCCCACGCATATTTGCTGTCATTCCTTGTTTATGCTGACATTTGTTTCTTCGATTTGACGGAGGACTTGCTAAACAGGCTAGAGCGAGTTCAAAATTTGGCTATACGTTTTGTTTTTGGGCTACGGAAATATAATCACGTCTCTGAACGTAAAACTCGACTTCGGCTTCCAATTCGCTTTCAGAGAAAAATGCATTGTCTTTTCCTTTAAATATTTCTTACAAATCACAATCTTCCTGAATACCTACAAAGCCGTTTCCAACTAGCTCGTTCAATGTTTCGATCCTGCCACAGCAATAAATTGATTTATCCTGACTCCAACAACAAATTCCTACATAATTATGTTTGAACTAAAGAACTATTATTGTTAGGTGAAGTAAACAAAAAAAAATTGACTATTTCAGGTGGGAGATAAGGTGCTATCCGTGAATGGAACATCTGTGGTGGAAGTGGACCATTATTACGCGGTGGAAGTGCTTAAAGCGAGCGGTGCAACGCTCACGCTCGTCGTCACAAGGGATTCTCCGAACTCCACCAGGTATGATTCTATTTTCTACATATAAAGTTAAGTATCACGACTTTATTTGGCTGTAATGATGATAATAATATCGTATCATCATCATCATAGCCTATTAAAGTCCCGCTACTGAGCATCCTTCTTAAAAATAAAGGTGAGATCCTGGCTATACACAAGTACTTTTACAAGCAGGGAATTTACAACTTTCATTGCTTATCTACTTTAACTGTCTTTTGTATAACTTTAGCTGTTTGATAACATGAAGCCAAAAGCCTATTTATATCATCGCATCTGGTCTTAAAAATGACAAATGCATCAGGCTTCCAAATTGATATACTTCCGCCTTGAATTTAAATATATCGCTGTGTTTTCAGGGGATACTGCTGAGATTCAGAATGAGATCTTAATTAATTGCAATGTTTTTACAGGACACACAGTAGAGCGCCTAGTGGAGCCAGCCATCATTCCATATCGAGTACCACCGATACTGTCTCGACCTTAGAAAATGGACAGGTATGTTATCATTGTATGTAAACGGATCGCCGAGCCCAGTGGCGATACCCCTTGCCTTTAAATTCAGGGGGGTTCAAAACCTGGTGACTTTTAGAAGTTATGTGCGTAATTATCGCTTGCTCAGTGCCTCGGAAAGCACGTTCAGCCGTTGGTCCCGGCTGTCATGAACATCTATGGCAGTCGTTGTTAGGAAGTCATTGCCTCCTAACAGACTTTGACGATCGATATGGCGTGGTGGCGAGTATACCCGCATTCCATTCCTGAGGTCGTGGGTTCAATTCCCACACTGGACAAATATTTGTGTCTATAAATATGAATATTTGTTCTGGTCTGGGTTTCTATGTATATTAAGTATGTATTTACAAAAAAAATAATAGTATTTATGTATGTTTATCCGTTATTTAGTATCCATAACACAAGTTCTTAATGATACTTATCTTGGAACTAAATAATTGGTGTAAGTGTCAGAAATATTAAATTTAAAAAAAAAAGACTGACAACTGGTTTAACCAAAGAATGATGTTTCCCTCTGGGTTGCGGAGGTCGGACGGCAGTCGCTCCTCGTAATAACAAAAATTCAGTCGAAATCTGTTTGAAGCAGTGAGCAGACTCTGGGCCCTAAGCTTAAGTCTAGGGCAACCGGGATAATGCTAGGACATGATGATGATGTATATAGATGATAATATACTCGTTATGATAATATACATCCTATAAACGTTGTTCTGTGAAACGTCAAAGTAAGCAACAGTTTAGTAATAGTAATGTGCAACCTTCGCAGTATATTACTTGAATAGATCGTCACTGGATCTCGACAATACCAGGGCTTTAAAAGCCCGACTCAAACACATTCAAATAATTATCAAAATATGTGTAGGAAGAGTTTAGTATGTTCTCTTTCTCAAAGATAATGACTTTCATATTTAATAAATAATAATAATAAATCTTTATTGAATTCATTAAACAATATACAAAGTAAATAATTCCATAGGCTTCCGAACTGATAATCATTTATTGCTGCAAATAGTTGTTTTACTCAGCACCTATAAACGCTTTGTAACTTGGTTCTCAATGTGACCGAGGAGTCACACATGGGTTATACTGTAGTACACACCGTGGTAGATTTCCTTTAGAAAAACACCTGCTTGACATTCTGCCGATAATTACTCGGTCGCTAGAGTCGTACATACTTACATACAATCCCACCTGTTTCTCCAAAGGGGTAGGCAGAGGCATCATATACACCACACTTCGCCAATCATATAGTTGGTCCAACGTAATAGATGGCGAGCCTATTGTCGCTTACCTGGACCTGTTATGTTCGTCAAAGCCTCGTCCGTTGATCGGCAGGTGCACCACTTGCAGGTGAGGTTGCCTTGGGATCTTTAGGTCTGGGTAGGATCCCTATACAACTAATACTAAAGATTCTTTAATATTCAATCTAGATACTGACTGGACGTGGTATGAAGCCGCTTATCATCGGCAATCAGTACGCCCAGGAATACGAGCCAGAGACAAAGGAGCAAGTGAAGTTCGTCGAGAATCAGTCACCGCGGCAGCCGTCCGTCGTCAACTTCAGTCCGCCGAACGAAGCCTATCAGAGGCTGCAGGCGTCACCACCGCCTCCTACCACACCTTATATTCCACCTGGTGAGTAGAATTGAATGGATATTTAATTGTATATATAAAAAAATGTGTATATAGAAGAAGAAGCCGAAGCCCACGTTTCTACAACATTATTCGTAAGCGCAGTGCTTCGCTGCTGGCCGCAGTGCGAACACAAGTGTAAACAAAAAAATACAGTCAATTCAGACTGAATTGAACTTAGTCACAAATTAAAAGCTGACACTGTTTTAGTTACTAAGGCGTGACGTCATCAGTATTTCCTTTGTCCTTTCACGTATTGATATACAAGTGCGTCCACCTTCTTAACAGTAGGAAATCCTATCGCTCCACCAACACGCAAGTAGGAACGGCACCGTTCAAATATTCAAGCGTCGTGGCTATTGTACTCATGGAGAGTGCAATGCATGGCTTCGGTCTCGTGAATATCGATTCCGAGCCCAAAATAGTTCAAAAGTTACAGCACTAGCTGTGGAGCGATATTGGCCTGATCTCAGCAATTCAGAGGTTTGTTACGTGTTTGTTAATGAATGTGTTTCCTTTCGTGCTCCCAGTCTACCAGCAGAAGGTTCTAGTGCACACGTGTTATTTAATGAGTGTGTTTCTTTTCGTGCTCCCAGTCTACCAGCAGTGGTTCTCGTGCACACGTGTTTGTTAATGAGTGTGTTTCTGTTCTTGTTCCCAGTCTACCAGCAGTAGGTTCTCGTTCACACGTATTTGTTAATGAATGCGTTTCCTTTCGTGTTCCCAGTCTACCAGCAGAAGGTTCTCGTTCACACGTATTTGTTAATGAATGTGTTTCCTTTCGTGTTCCCAGTCTACCAGCAGAAGGTTCTGGTGCACACGTGTTATTTAATGAGTGTATTTCTTTTCGTGTTCCCAGTCTACCAGCAGAAGGGTCTAGTGCACACGTGTTTGTTAATAAGTGTTTCTTTTCGTGCTCCCAGTCTACCAGCAGAAGGTTCTGGTGCACACGACGCTGATCCGCGACGGGGCCGGGCTCGGGTTCAGCATCGCGGGGGGCCGCGGCTCGCCCCCCTACCGCGACGACTGCGCCGCGCTCTACGTGTCGCGAGTGTCGCCGCACGGGGCCGCCGCCAAGGACGGCAAGATGCAGCAGGGGGACAAACTAGTCTCGGTCAGTAGCCACACTCACTCAGCCGGAGTGTCGCCGCACGGGGCCGCCGCCAAGGACGGCAAGATGCAGCAGGGGGACAAACTAGTCTCGGTCAGTAGCCACACTCACTCAGCCGGAGTGTCGCCGCACGGGGCCGCCGCCAAGGACGGCAAGATGCAGCAGGGGGACAAACTAGTCTCGGTCAGTAGCCACACTCACTCAGCCGGAGTGTCGCCGCACGGGGCCGCCGCCAAGGACGGCAAGATGCAGCAGGGGGACAAACTAGTCTCGGTCAGTAGCCACACTCACTCAGCCGGAGTGTCGCCGCACGGGGCCGCCGCCAAGGACGGCAAGATGCAGCAGGGGGACAAACTAGTCTCGGTCAGTAGCCACACTCACTCAGCCGGAGTGTCGCCGCACGGGGCCGCCGCCAAGGACGGCAAGATGCAGCAGGGGGACAAACTAGTCTCGGTCAGTAGCCACACTCACTCAGCCGGAGTGTCGCCGCACGGGGCCGCCGCCAAGGACGGCAAGATGCAGCAGGGGGACAAACTAGTCTCGGTCAGTAGCCACACTCACTCAGCCGGAGTGTCGCCGCACGGGGCCGCCGCCAAGGACGGCAAGATGCAGCAGGGGGACAAACTAGTCTCGGTCAGTAGCCACACTCACTCAGCCGGAGTGTCGCCGCACGGGGCCGCCGCCAAGGACGGCAAGATGCAGCAGGGGGACAAACTAGTCTCGGTCAGTAGCCACACTCACTCAGCCGGAGTGTCGCCGCACGGGGCCGAAATTTAGATCGATTAATTAAAACAAAACACATGACGGTTATTTTTTGAAGCAAAGTATATTGCCTTGGCAAAAGATTTTTGACACGTTCCAATGTTCGTAAAAAAAATTTTGTCACGCAAGATTTGGTTATTATAGCGAGTCACATCAAAATGTCTCTATAAGTGCTTTGATAATGTTATTCTAGTGACAGTATCAGTGAAATTTAGATCGATTAATTAAAAAAAGACATGTGACATTCGGAGGCTTATGCAATTATAATTATTTGTTTTTTTTTTGTGATATTAATTCAAGCTACACTTTGAGCGTGGTGACCGATAAGAAAACAAATTTTAGCCACCCGATACAACCAATGACACCTAAAGGCGGGTTGCTGAACTAAAGAGAAAAGCGTGATATTTCAAAAGTCATTAAAAGTTCTGCTATTTATCGATAGATGGAAAAACTAAAAAGTGTCTGGCTTTTTTTTGTTACGGAATTTCTGGATTCGGACTCCACGCTCAAGGCCCGCGATAGAAGCTATGCAATAGGGTAAAAAAACCCATACGGTTATTTTTCGAAGCCTTAGCATAAGATTTATTGTGACTAAATACTTGCGGATTATTTTTTTAGAAGATATCTTACCGATGTTATCTCTCGTTTAGATAAACGGCGTCGATATGGAGAACGCTCGGCACGAAGCGGCCGTCGCGCTCCTCACGGGCCACGAGCGGTTCGTGCGGCTCGTCTTACAGCGGACCATCACATCTGAACAAGGTAACACCATCCTAATCTGACCTACGTTCTAAGCTGGGTGTTTGTTGAAAAGGTTTTTATAGGAAATTGTCCTTCTGGCTAGTGGCTCTATTTGTTACTAAATGTGCTGTGTACTATTTTTGAAAACATTTCGTTATTAATAAACGAATAATTAAGGAATTAAATTCAATTTACTTAAGCACTCTATTTTTCACTATCAAATCAAAGCGTGTTAGGGAGTATGGGTATACTCCCCAACCCAGCACTCCACTCCCTAGGTCGTGGGTTCGATTCCCACACAGGACAAATATTTGTGTGGATAAATATGAATATTTGTTCTGGTCTGGGCGTTTTCCTATTAAGAATGTATGTACAAAAAAAAGTATTTATGTATGTTTATCCGTTATTTAGTATCCATAACACAAGTTCTTAATGATACTTATGTTGAAACTAAATAATTGGTATAAGTGTCAGAAATATTTATTTATTTATGTAAATGATATTTGTGAACAGTAAACTGATTAAGCGTATGTTGCGTCTAAGTAACCGGGGACTGGTCTTTTGTCACACAAGCAAAAACAGAGTAAACCAGCCACGAACTACAATCCAAGAAAGATTAAAAATTGTTTACTTTCTTTTACTTACAGGCGAAACCCGAAAATCGATATCAGACGAAGTGAGAGAACTCAAGTCGAGCCAAACGAACTTGAACGCCACACCGAAACCGAACCACGTTAGCACACCCATCGGCAACCACACACAAACACATTTCACACACCCACAAGTACCTTCCCAACCACAACCAAAAGTACCTTCCCCGCAACCTCAAATAACCACACAGATACAATCGCAAGTAATCCCACAATCGCAACCTCAAGTAATCCCACAAACACAACCTCAAGTAATCTCACAAGTGCAACAACAGAAGCATGCAAGTTTTGTGCCACAACCTGCACCACGGAGGCTTAGTCAAACGAACGGACAGGTGAGGGTTCACATATACTAGTGCGTCTACCATGAGTTTTCTAACTACACTCCACATGTAGATTCTACTATCCTTTTTTTTCGGATGGAAAATCATCTAAAGTCAAAATACTTTTATTTCATAAACTATTACATAGTACTTGAAAACGTCAAAATTATAAAAAAAATAACAAAAACAAATAAAATATAATTATACTTAAATCACGAAGCTTAGATTCACTTGCAACCAAACAATTTAAAAAAACAAAAATTATTAAGTGTAAGTGAATCTAAGTGCCAGTTCCGAGCCACCGCTCTGTAAGAAGAACTGGCAAGAAACTCACAGGCTATGCTCTTTTAAATTATCGATTGGTTAGTTACAATCTTCATTTGTCTGTGACGCTATACAATGCAACATAATATAACAATATTCATGCTTCTCCCGCTGTGGGTGGAGCGGGAGGGTGTATCAGACTTTTACTGACTAAAAACCATCCATGTTCCTTCTTGTGCCTGCTACGTCCAGAGGCCGCGGTAACCCTTTCGGACAGTCCCGCAGCGGAATCTACTATCCTACTTATAATATTATAAACGTGAAAGTTTGTATGTATAGATGGATGTTACTCTTTCACGCAAAAACTACTGGAGCGATTGTGATGAAACTTTGTACGTGTATAGCTGCAGTCCTGGACTAACATATAGGACACTCCTTTTCCCGATATTTCCACGGGAACGGGGACCACGCGGGTAAAACCGCAGGGCGCTGCTAGTATCACTATCACTCAAATGTTCTAAATATTAAAGATACTTTCCTCCATGTGGTAAAGCCGTGGGACGCCCTGTAGAAACAATCGTAAAAGACTATCTATTTCATAATTACATATTTGTGAACAACTGGGGAACAATCCGTATCAATTATTCATTTTTAATGTCCACAATAATTCTTTTTACTTTAATTTGTACTACTGGTTAGTCTCTTCTTTTCTTGTGAACAGATTGTGACAGCAAAATACAAGTTTTTCTAGACTTTGTTTTAATATTAGGTACTTTTATTGTAACTGGCGTGAGAAAAAACTACCTTTGAAGATTTTCTTGCCCGTTCTTTTACGATCAAGCTCCCGCCCGCAGTGAATGGGCGCGTTAGTTTATAAGTATGACTTTCATAAGAGCTCTATTGAGCCAAACTTAAATTGAGCTTAAATTGGCTCTTAGATTCACTCACACTTAAACATTTTTTGGTTTTTAATTGTTTTGTTGCATGTAAGTGAATCTAAGTTTCGTGATTTCAGTGTAATAATATTTCAATTGTTTTTTATATTTAATTTTGACGTTTTCAAGTACTATGTAATACTAAGTTTAATTTTGATTTTGAATAAATAATTTTGATGTTTAAATTTTAGTGACTGCTATTTGATCTAGCTTGATATCTAATACATAAAGTAATTAATATCAAATGAATGCTCTACTCATTTATTTTTATATAAATAATGTTAATTAATTTATGACAACTCATGGTAGATGTACAATATTCTATAGCAATACTCAAACAACAGCTTTGAACAAGCTAATTTGCATCATAAGGTTAAATACGGAAAATAACAATTAGATTCTGCAACTTTGAAACTAAATTAGATCTTGAGCACATACAACTGCCTATTATGTTTATGCAGATAATATTAAAATTTACATACTTTAGTTTTAAAATAAGTTGGTAATTTTAAGAATCGTTATAGAATACTGACCTAGTCAAAACTAACTAAATATTATATAGGTTTTGTTACCTATCTGTTGAGTGTCCAGCTGAGTAACCAATCGTAACTTATGTTAAAAGTATAAGCGAGGTTTGAACTCTATGCTGACGGGTTTAAAACTGGACGCTGAACCGATATTAGTGAAGTTTTCTGTGAAATGTTAGTGATATAAAAATAATATTTTATCATGTTTGTCATTTAACCACTAACTACTAGTAAAATTTGTTTAACATTAAACACTTTGCAAAATCTGTTTTGTAAATCACAAGTGAGTTCAGCACCTACATTCAAGATTTTTTTTTACTGATTCTGACTTACGAAATTGTTGGCTAGATTTTTATCATTGGTAATAATTTTCATTTGCCTTCATGGTAGACTAATTTCTAATACATTAATTGTTCTTATATTATTTATACGTCAATGTGCTTTATTAAACTTGAACAAGCTGCTTAACATTGTCATAAATTTATTCCAATGAATAATTAAAATACAGGCACGTATTTAAGCAATCAATGGCCTTTTAGTCGCTTACTTAGATCTATAGAAGACGCACTCACATAATATGTAAAATTGCCCCCAGGCCCCAAAGTCGGCCACTAACAGCGCAAGTACTCCCCTAACCCCCGGCGCGCCATCACACGGCTCCAGCGACGACGTCTTCGAAGATATCCAGGTAACCCCCCTACTAACACAGGTGATGGTAACGATTTAACACGTTCACGTAACAATTATCGCTTAAACACCCAAAAAACGCCTACAAATGCACACTGCCGCCTCGCTGTCGCTAAAGATATCGTTCTCGTCGCGTCTCGAAATACAGAGCTCATATTTCGAGTTCGCAGAGTTCAGTGTCGATAGCGGCGCAGGTACGTAGTTGCGAAATCATTGCGCTTCACACCAAGCACTTACTTACAAAAATCTCGAGTCGAGTCCAGTGGTTGTGTTTCATATATTGTTAATTAGCAAATAAAAAGGATACTAATCTAGTTTGTTTTATTATTGCAGGAGAATGTTGTACGTTATTACGATAATACATTTTTTGACACGAGTTTTCTTTATTTGAACATTATCTAGCTCCCTGTTTATATTTTAAGTTTCAACTCATAACAACGTAGTAATCGAAAAAAGCTGTTTTCACAAAACTACTAAATCTAGAGAAATAAAATTATAAATGTAAGTTAAAGTATGGTACTTTCGGTTTGGTTTGGTTGGTTGGTACCAATGTACACATTATTGAGAAATTCACTGATCAGGGGATAATTGTATAAAAATATACATCCTTCAGGTATAAAACACATAGGTACATCACACATAAATCAATACAGACACACAGAATAAAAAAATATTGCTACTGTGGATAAATCAGTTATAACACATTACAAGCTCTTTGATGGTGTAAATTGAGGAATTAAATTTTGTGTGGCAATCATTTTTGAAACTAAAAATAGGAGTTTTATGCTTTGGCTCGGGAGTAAATAAGCGCGAATCTCTGAGCTTTCTTAATTCAATCCATTAATGAATAAGACACACGTAGCCAATAAGGGCACCTCACTAGTTTTTTTTTTTTAAGAATAATATAATTTGTATTCTTGTATCATTAAAATACCGTACAGCGGGGTTATTAAGGTAGTTTGCGTGTGTGTTTTTGTGTAGTGTGTTTGTTATTTTTGCATATAAACGTTGGGATGCCATTTTAAATATGCCAATTTACACATTGCCAAGTAAGGTTATGGTATTCAGATGTTAAAACATTAATTGGATTCGCCAATTCTAAGTCCAAAGAATGATTCCTTAGATTTTTTATAAATTTAAGGTTATTTTAGATCACACATTGTTGACCAAAATATTGTATATGTTTATAAACAGGAAAGCTCAAAAACGACAAGCAAAGATTTTTCAGACTTAGTTTTATGGAAATGTAAGTTTTAAGTCTAAGAGCATCGATTTTTTAAGGGATAAGCTTGATTCGAGAAGAATCTGGAAATAAATTTGTCATGGATTCTATTAGTTTACAATCTTATTGTTTTAAAAAATATACCCTTGAACGTAGATTCGGAATAACGTAAACGCTTGCTTAGTTTCTGGGCATTTGAGTGGTAGTTAGATAACATTTAAGTCAGTTTTTTTGGAATGCAAGCCGTTTAAAGAAACTCGCCTATGGGTAGCTACTACTACCAAGGCTGATATAAAGAAAATGATTAATCCACAAACCACAAAGTGATAGCAGTCTACATTCAGTATAGATTTAATTGTGTATGGATCGCTCGCCCAAAAACTGGAGTTCATGAATTTTAAGTCCTTAGATTCGGGATCTCCTCACAGCATGATTTCTAAGATCAATGTGCCTTGATAGGGATCCAATTGATATGGTACTGTGGGTCAAAGTCAATCTAAATGCCTTCCAGACCGATATAGATTTTTTTTCATTTATTTTGGCAACAAACAGTCATATAAACAGAACATTAATTTATAACATTTTGATCTTAAGAAATAGACCTAAAGTATAGACCTGAAGTTGCCGATACTTATTATTAACAAAGTCGTATTCGAATGTGGACAATGCTTAATAGGAGAATTTAGCAGTGGCGAATGTTATTGTTAAAAAAAACAAACATAAACATGAAAATGACAATAAATATCCGAGATTCAAATAAATATTTTTTTTTATATTTAAATAAAAATAAATAAAAATTTAAACATTTTATTAAATAATGACGACATGTTATTTTCTGTAAGTTTCGTTGTCATAGGATATTATCGTTTTGTTTTTTGTTCCAAATGGGTAACTATATATTTGACAGTAGACTAAAGTAGCAACGTATTATCCAGCTTATAAATCTTGTCATTTACTTATTTTCCTAACTACTAAAACCAAAAAATAGGAAGGAAAATTCATCCTATGTGATTAGAAGTTTGAGTCTATCCAGTACCTTTTTTATAAAAAATAATGAGATAGAATTTTGCAATACTTGCTAATTTGTTCAGAAAACATTTTTTTTCGATTACTCGAGTGTTTTGTGAAAAAATCATAGTGCATATGTTTCTATCAGAATATCTCATTGCTATTAAAATTTATTATCATATTATTAATAATTAGGTAAACAGTATGTAAAGTACACACACTGGACACGACTCGATCCCCCTATAACGTATGTGAACGTGTTAAACGCACAGCCATCGCGGCCGATGACGAACGAGGAGTTCCAAGCGATGATACCGGCGCACTTCACGGGCGGGGCGCGCGCGGGCGGGGCGGGCGGGGGCGGGGCGGGTTGGGCGGGCGGGGCGGCCCCGACTCGGGGCGTGCGCGTCACGGTCGAGAGGGCCCCGCCTCACGCCGCGCTCCTGCCTCCCGCGCCCGCCGAGCCGGGCCGCGTCACCGAGACCATTACAAAGTCCACCTTCACCGAGACCACCGTCACGAGGATCACCGACAACCAGCTCGTCGCGCCGCTCATCGTTGAAGTAAGCATCGCTCTGACACGGTTTGCGCTCGATTCTACATTCGATTTCATAGTTACATACATTATATCACGCCAAACACAAATTCTCCGAAGGTGTACATTTTATCGACGCTGGAAAGGCAACCTTGCTTATGCGCCAAATTTGCGATCATTAGAATTGCCTTTTCTATTTGCAGATCTCGGTTTCCTCCAATTCTGGCCATTTTGACATTCATTTGACTGACATTCTGACAAAAAACAAATTTATTTATATTTTTTTTGGAAATTGTCATTCTTTGAATCGCTCTCCTGTAAAGTAGCCAAATGGTGCATAAGCAAGGTTGCCTTTCCAGCGTCGATATTGTAGGCTCACGTTTTGCCAATTATATTATTGGTCCTAAGTTATAAGTGGCGTGCCTATTGCCGCTTATCTGGGAACTTTTATGATCTCCAGAGCCTCGTCCGTTCATCTACAGTTGAGGTTGGTTTTGGCTGCTCAAATTTTGATAGGTAGGCACATATCAGGTTTAGTAGTTATACGAACAAATAAATAGTAAAGTAATAGACATTGGAGCAGACTAAGTATTTGAGACATTTCAGCGCCAATTTTCAACATATTTTTAGAAAAATTGCAATGTCAATAATATGTCAACCAGTACCTAGAACACCTGTAAAATCTTATTGTTACTTGTACCCGGTTCAGTTCCCAGACTTACAACAGTATTTGACAGACTAAACTGTAACGATTCTAATTGAACTTCAAATAAATGGTCCCAATTCTCAGATGTGTGTATGACGTCACTTCTTTATAAACGTTGCGAAAAGTTCTTATATTGCCCCATAGCATCACCAGTCATAACAGTTCTTCTTTTCCTTTGATAAGCACTCAGAAAAAAGTTGTGCTTTTTGCAAATCGCATAATAACGAATTTCCTTAAATGTTAAAATTGGCGTTATGTTGAACCTTACATAGGATGAATAAAGGCCCTAATTAAAGTCAAAAAAGGCCCAAATTCTACGCATTTTACACATCATATCAAGAGACATAACCAAAAATTATGTCACAATTTTAAAGTAAACAATTTTTATTTAGTGGTGTCCGTAAAACTGCATCCCACGCGCGCTGACTCGATTTTGTAAATAAAAAACCTTGTTTTTAATAAAAATCTTAAAACATTTTTTTGGAACCTTTAATGTGATGATATAATGTGATGTTTCAATGTGATCTTTAATGATTTCCAAGGTATAGTCACAAAAATCCAATAGTTGGGCAGGCTACGTAGCTCTCGTCATTGATCTAAAACTTTTTAATACCTGTTTATTGAGGTTAAGGTGATGGTAATAAACCATTGTGCAATTTCAATTTAGCGGTAAATGTCGATAAAAATAAAATAGTACAAAATCGTAATATAATAATCTGGAAAAAGATAATTATGATGAATCCATTAATTTCTGGTAATATATGCCAGGTTAGATTAACAAATATACTTTAAACATGTAAACTTATTCAATTTAACCTGACCTCTTATTATACCTTCATTTTAGTCGCTTTTACAAATAAAATAAAACACATAATTTCTGTATTAAATTCACATAAACTAATTCATTTAGAACTGATTTAGGAACACTAGAAGTTGTTGCGTGAGTTTTATTTTTGTTTTAAAGGAATGTTCTTTATAAAATGTTAATAAATGAATATTAATGTATAAAGTAATGTAATCGAGCGCGAATCTTCGAGCTATTTTTAGAGCACCTTAGATAAAGTCAGCTTGCCGCAGCTACGATCACGTCGCCGCAACCAAGGATCTGGAGTGGGTTATTTTATTTAAGTATTATTAAATCGGAAGAAGTGATGCAAAATGGAACCATTACACAAAATCTTGCTTTTGGAAAAATATAACTTTTATCAACTTTTGAAAGTATACAAAAGTCTATCGCTGTCGTGTTTTATATCAAATAAAATCTGGATATCATTAAGAAAATAATGCCTTTGCTAGGTGAGTACTTTTTGCATAGCTGAGTCCAATTACTGTGTACAATTAGAGGTGTAGTCCTATGCAATGGGTTCATAGTCTGATGTTAATAATCGTGTTTGTTTATTAT
Source organism: Musotima nitidalis (assembly GCA_949126915.1). NCBI lineage: Eukaryota > Metazoa > Arthropoda > Insecta > Lepidoptera > Crambidae > Musotima > Musotima nitidalis. The sequence continues at coordinate 18,138,805 of OX421423.1, read as the reverse complement.
AGTTGGGTGGAGCGGGAGGGTGTGTCAGACTTTTACCGACTAAAAACCATCCATGTTCCTTCTTTTGAGCCTACGTACCGAGGCCGCGGTAAGAGTTGTGTTAAAGAGCGACGAGAACCCTTGCCTTTAAATTCAGAGGGTCTCGGGTTCAAAACCTATGATTTTTCGAAGTTATGTGCGTAATTATCGCTTGCTCAGTGCCTCGGAAAGCACGTTAAGCCTTTGGTCCCGGCTGTTATGAACATCTATGGCAGTTGTTGTTAAGAAGTCAATGCCTTCTAACAGACTGACAGCTGGTTTAACCATAGAATGACTCTGGGTGGCGTAGGTCAGGCGACAGTCGCTCCACGTAATAACTGAAATTCAGTCAAATCTGGTTGAACCAGTGGACAGACTCTGGGCCCTAAGCTTAAGTCTAGGGCAACCGGGATAATGCTAGGGTATGATGATGAAGACCGAGCCCGCGGTAAGCCTTTCGAAAAGTCCCACAACCCCAGTACGTTTTCTCAACCTGTTTCTTGGACTACATCTTTGATTGAACTGCATGTTAGGATATATACTACGTTTAATAGTTTTATTTTATAGATACATATAATTAGTATGGTCTGATTCTGTTATGACATATATAAATATAGATGAGTTCGTCTCTGCATATAGACATATTATATTGACTGCAATAATTAATTAAATAATATGTAAATTACCCGAAAAACTTTTGACAGCGGGTTTAAACAATTAATATTTTTATTAATTATGTGTATTTCGGATAAAATTAAATTACTTTTGCATTTAATAACTAGTGAATGAGATGAATTGATCTTTGTCAATGAGTAATCGATTCTGGTTTATTATTTATGTGTCACATAGTAAATCTACACACCTACGTTTTAATTCGTTAGAAATAAAACCTTATTCACACGAATTTTCTTTAGTTTGAACTTATAAAATAAAAAACCATGCGTCAATATGGGATTGGTCTGTATGCATATTGCGACTTTAAATAATAGCATTGCGATGACTTAAATAAGTCGTTTTTAGCAATAAAAACAGGACATATTTCAATAATAAAAAAAGACAAATTCCAGACAAATGGAATCGTATTTTCTTGTCCTTTGTTGCCCTTTCTTATTTTACCTTTAACTGTAAGTTATCAAAATTCTAATATAAGTCTGCATAAACGGTCAATGTATCTATGACGTCACTTCTTTATAAACATGAAAAATCCTGGAAGCGCTATAGCATCAGTTGTGAATTTTTGTGCTCTTGTTTCACATTGAGAAAAAAATCCATAACAATAACTCATTGGTTTGAATTTCGTCGACTGTCCCACGTTAAGTCGTATATGTCATACAGAAACCTTCCTAATTAAATCATTGATAGATAATCGTAGTGTGAAAGAGATTTTATGGAGCTTATCGGATATTGAGCTACTATCCGATTAAGTTCAACTTTTTTGATATTTATACGGTAAAGATTTGGACTGTTTGTTTTAATAAATATAGGTACTGATAACCGGCTTCTACTATAAGCAGAACTTCATTTAATTCCTAGTAATTACATGACGAAATGAGTAAAGATGACATTTTAAATCCCAACCAAATATGCTTTTTTCTGGAAATTATTGGATAGATTTTTAAATTTCATACTCATTCAAACATTACAAACCTATTTCATGGACACGATAAGCCTATCAATAATACGCGCGTTATCGCGGTATTTTTTGTAATAGTATCTATTTTTCACAGTTCTTCTGAAACTTCCGAAATGCTTAAATTGAAATTGAAAATGCAATAAAGTCCAAATCAAAATCATTTATTCAAGTTTGGTTTAATAGAGCTCTTAAGAAAGTTAAGCTTACAAAACTTAGAAACTAGCGCGCCCATTCACTGCGGGCGGGTGCTTGATCGTAAAAGTTGGTTTTTTCTCCCGCCAGTTAAAATAAAATGTACTTAATAGTAAAACAAATTGACAAGTCTACAATAACCTGTTTTCTGCTGTCACAAGATTTAAAATAAAAAAGAAAATAACTCTTTATTTAGCAATACGAACATACTGTGCATCATTCATAAAATAAATTAATAAAGAATATTATGAAGTTTATCAACATTAATTTTGTAGCTGGTTTTCCGTGCCTATATTGTGGTGAAGGCAAGTCTATAAGATTCTTCTTGCTTGTTGCAGGATGTGAACCTGGTAAAGGACGGCGGGTCGCTCGGCTTCAGCATCATCGGTGGAACTGATCATTCGTGTATTCCATTCGGAGGAAAGGAACCTGGGATATTCGTATCACATGTAAGTAACGGTGTTTTAGCACTCTTTTAGAATCCATAAAAAAATAATATTAACCCAAACTTATGGCATTTGATGTCGAGCGCTTCCGTGCTTCGGAAGGCACGTTAAGCCGTTGGTCCCGGTTATCACTAAAAATATAATAGTCGTTAAGCCATGCTTAATCGTAAATTCTAACAGCAACACACCATACACCTGCCTCCGCCAATCCGCACTGGGTCAGCGTGGTGGATTATGACCCAAAACCCCTTGCACCTTGGTATGTGAGAGGAGGCTCCTGCTCAGTAGTGGGGCGTTAATGGGCTGAGATGATTTATATATATCTGTTACATTCAAGCCGCTAGTTCCAATATTGTTTATATATGTCACCGTAAAATTGTAAATAACGTTAAATTATAATCTATCCCGCGATATTGTAATCTGTCGAAAAATTGTGATCCATAACAAACTGCTCACAATTTAACGCATTTTTTTTCGATACATTATAATCTATCAAAGACAAACCGTTAAATCACAATCTGTCGCGCGTTAAATTGTAAACTGTTTAAAGCCTGTCCATGATTGGCTGGTCTTGCCATGAAGACCAGCCAACCACTTTCTTATTTATTATTTAATTGCACTTCTTTAGGTTAACACAGGTCCGTTAACACTCCCTACAACTTATTATAATACAATGCGTTATTATTATTAACACGAAATCTGTTTTAAATCACCAAAACACTGTTTGTTTTACATTTCACAACAAATTAATTTGACTAATAACAACCGAAGATGGCGACGACGGGCGACTGAGCGGGGAACATGAAGTTCAACCAATCAGAGCGCGAGGTGCGTTCTGTCGCATGCCATTTTACAATCTGACGGTTTGTCTTCGATAGATTATAATCTATCGAAAAATAATGCGTTAAATTGTGAGCAATTTGCTACGGATCACAATTTTTCGACAGATTACAATATCGCGGGATAGATTATAATTTAACGTTATTTACAATTTTACGGTGACATATACAAGGGAATTTAAGTCCGCTTTTCTACTGTCCATTAGCTTAAATGCGGCTAACGTTCAGTGAATAATTTTTGGAATTTAAACGCTGCTGTTATACAATAGAGTATATATTCCAGAAATTACCCTCTGACAGCTAGCGGCTTTTTAGGTAAAGGACGGCAGTTTTGCATTTAGGTTATTTGTTAGGAGTGTAATTATTCTTAAAATACATACATACGTACAATCACCTTTGTTTCCCCAAGCAGGTAGGCAAAGGTATATTATACGCCTACGCTTTGCCAATGATGTTATTGGCCCCACGTAATAGGTGGCGAGCCTTTTGCCGCTTACCGGGAACTTGGGCTCCAAAGATGATGGTAGAATCCCTATACACTCAATAAACAATATTTAGTTCATACCATACACTTAACGGTACATTGGCTTAAAGGTTTCATTTCAATATGTACATGAATAATATTTAAAAATCTATGAGTAAATGAAACTTTTTTTTATTATTTAACATACGTATTGAAACCCATATGAGACATCATATTATAGTTTTCTATGCTTAAACTTACTACCAGAAGTAAAACAAGTGTAATTCTACGTTGAAAATAATCCCATGACTTTTTTTTTAAAAATAATAAATACATATTTTATAACAATTACACCAATTATTTAGTTCCAAGATAAGTATCATTAAGAACTTGTGTTATGGATACTAAATAACGGATAAACATACAAATACTTTTTTTTTGTAAATAAATACTTAATATACATAGGGAAACACCCAGACCAGAACAAATATTCATGTTCATGCACACAAATATTTGTCCTGTGTGGGAATCGAACCCACGATCTTGGAGCGGAGAGCGGGTATACTCGCCACCACGGCATATCGGTAGTCAAAAATTAAAAAATTTCACATAAGATCTTTATCCCCAACATAGGTCGTACCAGGTGGAGTAGCTGCTAGATCAGGCAAGTTGCGCATGGGTGACCGCATATTGAAAGTAAACGGCAAAGAGCTAACTGGAGTGACGCATCGAGAAGCCGTCCAGTTCTTGTTGCAGCCGGGTCCCACCTTGGCACTTACCGTGCGACACGATCCCTTGCCTCCAGGTTATCAGGTCAGTTATCAAATGGATATACTTACATTATATTTTATAGGGTTTTGAAATAGAATAAGGCTACTCGTCCACTTATGTGCTAGGATTCGTGGCGAGGAAGGCATTTGTTAAGAACTAATAGAATCGCTGCGATTCGATGCGATAAATTTTTTTTTCTGACAATTACACCATTTATTTAGTTCCAAGATAAGTATCACTAAGAACTTGTGTTATGGATACTAAAGAACGGATAAACATACTTAAATATCTTTCTTTTTTTTGTTGTAAATACATACTTAATATACATAGGAAAACACCCAGAACAAATATTCATATTCATGCACACAAAAATTTGCCCTGTGTGGGAATCGAACCCACGACCTCTGGAGTGAAGTGCAGGTTCAAATACAAATCATTTATTGCATGTCACATGGAAGTAGGTTGTTACAAATATGGATAGATACAATGTGACGCCCTGTAAGGGCATAGCAACATAACAAAGGGGCCTACTAGGTGCCTGCGTCCTAGGTGAATTACAAAAAATTAAGACATTCAAATTTATATTTATTTATTCAAGTTTGGCTCAAAAGAGCTCTTATGAACGTCAAAACTTAAAAACTAGCGCGCCTATTCACTGCGGGCGGGAGCTTGATCGTAAAAGAACGGGCAAGAAAATCGTCAAGGTTAGTTTTTTCTCCCGCCAGTTACCATTTACCATTAAATTATAACAAGGTAACAAGGTATACTGAACTACACGCCATATCGGTCGTCAAATGAAGTGATTATATTGGTTCTGAACAAACACATTCCTCCCAATGTATTTTCGCACATCTCTGGTGAAAACGGAGCCCAAGGACTTGTTTGCACAAATTACAGTTTTATGTACTACCTTCAATTAAACGCCAATAGGAACTTACTCGGACATTGTGCCCTTAGAGTCATGCTGTAGTCAGCTATTTACAAGATTATATGATAGAATGGCATTGTATAATAGATGACAGTGAAACATAATTGTGTTTATATATTGTGGTTATGGTAATCTACTAAACAAGCAAGGATTTAAAAAATATGTTAGCATCATCATCTCAGCCGATACCAACTAAAGTGAGAGGTATTTAGCTTACTTATACTCCACCACGCAATTGTTCATGCCGCTCTACTGTTCCGCAGTAACCGCAGTTAAAAAAACATATCAAATAATTTTGTATCGAAGAAGTACTTCATTCGACTCGTAGTTATTGTTATTAAATGAATAAAATAATCATTAGTACTTCGATACTTTTCCTTGTAACTGGCGGGAAAGAAAACTATGACGATTTTCTTGCCCGTTCTTTTACGATCAAGCTCCCGCCCGCAGTGAATGGGCGTGTTAGTTTTTTTATGTTTGGCGTTCACAAGAGCTTTATTGAGCCAAATTTGAATAAAAAAAATTAATTTTGTTATAAAAGTAAGTTCTATTTGGCGGCCTAATTTTTAAATAACCTGCGTCGCACGAACCGCAAGCATTTTCTGATATATTTCGGTGTAATAATTGTGTATGAAAAAAAATAAATACTTGCTAGGGATGAGAGGAATAGTAAGTAAAAATAGGTACTTTTTGTTTAATTTTGTCTGAAGTAACTACTAAATCGAAAGTATATAGCGAATGACGTATTTAGAAAGCATTAACAAATTCCAAAAAGAATGAGTTGAAGTGCTTGCAGTTAACACCAACGTTGAAAATTAATTTGCGATATAACGGTTTGTGTGATCTGTACTTTTGGCGTAATTATACTACGCAATGCATGAATGCAAGTGTTCATGGTGCGAGTTGATTTCAACAAGATTTCAGGTGTATGTGATACCAGTAGTTATGTATTTGAATCGCTTTAAGTAGATACAGAAACAGTCGTAATGCTTGATGCACTCAATACTCGGCTGTTTGAAGAAGTGCTATCGCTGCGAATTCTGTTGCTTTGTGCATTAAATGTTTAACAAAGATTCATGAACATGATCAGATAACTCCACATTGTAAGGATGATTATAACTTTTACGTAACACAGCTATTACACGATACATTATTTTTTTCCAAACGTGCGAACGATGGCGAACGCAACAAACGTTCAGGGTCTCATTCAAGTTGAGATTGTTGACGGAACTGTAAGTGCGATTGTCTCCCGGCGATCTCGAACCTCTATGTGTTGATTTACTAAACTATATGTGAGATTACTTTCACCCCATCCAAACAATACGTGTGCTGAGCTATCGTCGTATCCTGAATGGTTATTCTGTATAATCGCTTTCTAATCCCTAGAACACTCGAAGATACATTATCCCGTAGCTCACACTCCGTGACAGCTTTCGTTTCAAAATTCTTTTCAACTACACTCTCCATAAGCTTAATTGTCTTGTGCTAGGTGTGTTTAAGTTCTTCTTAAAAGAGCTCGTCCACGGCGAATGCAACAAATATCGCTATACAGCATCTATGTGTACAGTCACGATTCGGGACACCCTTATTCTATCACAAAATGTCCCAAATGCTGTCGTGCGTTTGCTGCATCGCAGATCTGAATGAATACTCAACAAATATAGCGTGGTTTGTATTGTCTATTGATGTAAACGCGACTGAGTGCCGAAACTAGCGATGCAGTCGCAGTGGACGATCTCCCTTAGACATGAGAGCATTACCCTTAAGTGCATGAATAGACATTGCATGTACTGTTGTATTATTATTTGTGTCAAATATTTAACAGAAAATTATGAAAACTTTACATTGTTTATAGAGAGACATCATTTTTGATAAAACATCTCGAATAATATAACTGGTTTACTTAACAGGATCTGACGATTGTAAAGCAAGAGGGTGAGAAACTTGGCATGCATATAAAGGGTGGTCTGAATGGTCAACGAGGCAACCCCAACGACCATAATGACGAAGGAGTATTCATATCGAAAATCAATAGTGGTGGCGCCGCCAGGAGAGACGGGAGACTGAAGGTGAGAAAATATTCAATTTATTAATCATATACTTTCCCTACAAAACTGTGTTTACTGTAAGAAAACAGTGTCCATGCGCATCATTATCTCAGCCCATTAACATTGAGCCTCCTTTCATAAACCAAAGTGTAAAAAAAATATTCAGATAAAGTGGGCGCGATTAGTTCCTAAAGTGTCTAATATAATTTAATACCTGAAATCTCTCACACACTTACAAACACGCGCACACACACACACACACGCACGCACACAGACACAGACACACACACACGCACGCACACACACACACAAACACACACACACACGTACACACACACATGCATATACTCATCTAAATTTTTATATCATTGTTTGTTGTTTGTTAATTTAAGAAAAGTGAAATTTATTATCATTATCCTTAGTTTTGGTTTTTATCCTGTGGTTTGTTTTTGTTTTTATTTGCAGTTTAATTTTGGCGTGTTTACTTTTCGTTTTTGCTGAAGTGTTAACTTGTAATTTCTGTTTTTCTACGTGTTTACTACTATGTTGCGAACCTAATGAAACGGGGGGGCTGAAAACCAGCGCTGCGTAGAGTAGCCTACTCTGTGCAGCATAAGCTGAGCTTACTCCAGTTGCTTTTAGGATTATGACTATTTTTAATTTTATATTTTGTCATGTTAATGTATTCCTTTAAAGCAATAAATGATTTTTTATTTTATTTATTTTTATTTAAACGCAATTTAGTATAGGGTTGCCAACATTGCATCTAACAGGATCTAGTTGAAAGTTAAAAGAAACAATCAGTATAAAGTGACAGTGTGTGCATATAATTGGTTGCTTATAGCAATTTAAGCGAGTGTGAGTTACACTTTTGACAGCATATTCGTTGCGTTTGACGAAACTGATACATATAGAATAAACAGTATTTACCACTTACAAACAGGTAGGCATTATAGATAGACCACATGTAATGCCCACCAACTTGAATAGCAAAATTAAGCACTAGAAAGCGTAAACTTAGATTCTTAGGTTTCTATGAACAAATTTCTTTTTCTAGGTCGGCATGCGTCTGCTAGAAGTGAACGGTGTTTCACTACTAGGTGCGACTCATAACGAGGCAGTGAACTCATTGCGTCAAGCCACTAATGCTCCCCTGCATTTAATCGTATGTTACGGCTATACGCGCCCTGAGAAATTCACCGTAAGTGATACATACAATATTTTTGCTAACACTTTCGAGTTAAACTTTTTCAAGCAATTTTACACACACTGGACTTCAAAATTAAGTACCACACTTTACATACACAAGAAATACTTTCGAAAAATAAAGGCTTCGAAAAAGTGTCCAATTAAACTCCATTAATACCTATTCATATGTCCTATAAAACATATTGTTTTAGCACAAAAATTTAAAAAATCAAAAGTATAATACTTAATTTTGCAGAACAGGTAGTTAAAACTTAGAATACACCGTGAGTTCGTAACATATTTTTCAAGTTTTTTTTGAGTTATACTTTTCCAAGCAATATTACACGTTAAAAATTAGAAAAATGCATGCTGCGTACTTTAATTTTAAAGTTCAGTCCTTGAAATACTTTATTAGATTAGGTGTGAATAGAAAGATTTGTGTTGTTCTAGAAGCCTACCACGAGTTATTATTATTGCGATCCAAACGCGATTGCGAGAGTGTGATAACGCTATACACTATATAAAGCGCTCTCTCACTCTAACCGCTTTGGGTTTTTTGATTTAAAATGCATAACTTAAGATTTTCAACACATAGATCTTGTCTTTATGCCTTTGAATTTAATAGTGTTTAACTTTCCTTTTCTTTATTTATTTAAAAACTGTCCGTTTACACACAATTTATTGACTCTGGCAAATAAATAGGGTTACTATAGCAATGTTCTATATCACCACTTGCTTTACTTGGAAGCACTTGCTTGACATAAAATACGCGATATAGATAATTTTTTGTTTCTTACTCATCTTAACCATTAATTGGAACACATGAGCCTAGTTAAGCATTATGGATAACACGACTGCGGAGAAGTAATTACTTTAGGGATAAGCCATTCCATTGTACATTCTTGTTGAAGTACAGAAATTATCAAATAAGAACTTAAGATTAATGAAAAACATTGAAAACTTCAGCTTGCCGAATTAAGGATTAAGATGAATGACCTTTTGTATCGCTTCTCGCTGGCCATACATTAGCACGCGTTTATAAGCGTTAGAGTAGTAGTGAACGTATCCATTGCACAGACTGGCAGCGAGAGCGGGACGGCTGAGACTGGCGGTTCTCTGTCGCACTCTACCTGCAGCCTGGATCGCGACGAGCCGCTGCAGCATCACCAGGTACCTTCATCTATTATCCTGTCTCTTTCTTAATCTATAAGGTGGTGGACGTCGAAAGTATTGAGCTAGTTTCTATGCAATTATATAAAGATACATTTTGTGAGTATATATATTTATCATATACATTAACACTACAAGATTTCTCGTGTAGTACCGGCCTAGAATAGTGCCTTACCCTCTGTAGGCATGGTAGTCGAAAAAGTCGACCCAGATAAATTCTACCGGATGAAGGGTTTCAGTGTTATGATGCGTACTGTTTTAAACTGCGATCAACAACCCACTGCCCAGCTTATGGGTAAAAACCCTTAATATAATGTTATCTATAGGCAAAAAAATACTTTATTGTCTTTAAGATCAACATGATCATTTAGATTCGTCAAACATTCACACACAATGGAAATTCGATATATTTTTTTAACAACAATGAAAAAGATATACCATACCGTACCATAATAAAGAAATAAAAGCAAATGGGTTCTTTGTCAAGGTTTGTCAGTTTTTCTCAAGATTTGTCAGTCTGTCGGTGACTCTTATCGGGGGGATCTGTCAGTGAGCCTGTCGTGATTTTAAAGGAGGGAGGGGATTGTCCGTGAGTCAGTCAGTCTGTCGGTGACTCTCGGTAACTCTAACGAGGCTTCCAAAAAGGCAACAAGATTGAGAAGAATGCCTCAAGAAACTCATCTCGGCTTTTTTCAAATAATTCAAGAGAACCTATATTCAGCAGAAACTTATTTGGCTAAAATGATGGAACGACAGGTAGGTGACCCATCTGATGGAAAGAAAGTGGCCACTACAGCTGACTTTATTTACAGATTTTATTATTGTCACTTAATTAGTGAACCTAGTTTTATATAACAATTGGATGTAGTTAAGCAAAATGGATCCAGCCACAAAAATTTTCTTTTGAGAAAACAGGAGTTTTAGTAAATTTGATGTAGCATAATATGAAAACTGTAGTTTGTTTTCGAATTCCTGTTAAATACTGGGTATTGTTATCTACTTTCTGTCTAGTATTGTTTTAATAAGGTTTAAGTGTTTATGACAGTATCTCAAAAATCGTTTTTGTGGGTTGGTTCCATTTTGCATAACTACGTCCAATTATAGTTATTTTTGATATGGACGAAGTTAAAGTCAATAACAAAATTCATGTGATGTAAGGTAAGCATAATAAAATGGTGATGGTTTATTTTTTTTATATTATGCATTGAACAGCAATCTGTTTTTCACATTTAGCTGATTACTTATGTGACTTAAGTCTAGGGGAGGATCCATTGAACTAGATCACTGTCATGTTCAGAATCGTCTGCGAAGGGATGGAACTCTATTCTTCGTCAGTCTTGAGTTTTGAACACTACCATTATCTGATAACTTTGCAGCTAAGGCATTACATTACATGGACACTTTATTCTGGTATTTGGGACTTCCTGTTTCATAGTATTTAGTTATAAATAAATAAATAAATATTTTGTGATAATTACACCGATTATTTAGTTCCAAGATAAGTATCATTAAGAACTTGTGTTATGGATACTAAACAACGGATAAACATACTTAAATACTTTTTTTTTGTAAATAAATACTTAATATACATAGGAAAACACCCAGACCAGAACAAATATTCATGTTCATGCACACAAAGATTTGTCCTATGTGGGAGTCGAACCCACGACCTCTGGAGTGAAGTGTAGGTATACTGACCTCCACGCCATATCGATCGTCGTTAGTAGTAGTAGTTAATATTTGTAACTCACTTATGGTTATTGCGACACAGGCCTGCGAGCCTAGTGTAATAACCACTGTAATTCATTTTTTCATTATATGCTATATTGGTAAATAAGCGATTATTATTATAGATCATGCAGTAAATATATGTTGGCGATATGTTTTGTTATAGTGAACATGCTCCTCATAGTCTTTGTTTGAAATCTTTCCAAGGTTTGATTCAAACTTCAAAATCGAAATCACTTCAAGCTTAGATTCACTTGCAACCAAACAATAAAAAACAAAAAATACTTAAGTGTAAGTGAATCTAAGTGCCAGTTCCGAGCCACCGCTTTGTAAGAAGAACTAGCAAGAAACTCACAGGCTATGCTCTTTTAAATTATCAATTGGTTAGTTACAATCTTCATTTGTCTGTGAAGCTATACAATGCAATATAATATAACTTTAACAATATTCAGGTTTGAAGTCATTCATATTAGAATAGCCTGTATGAAACGGCAGTTTAATTCCAAGCATTTAATTTAATAAGATTAATTCATTTTTTGCAGGAGCAACAGTTCCAGCAGGATTTGGTTGAATTTGAACACGAGAAAGAAGTCGCAGAGCTTAGGGGGAAAACCACTCCTGAAAAGGTAAAGTACAAATAGTTTTATTTTCTCTCTTTCTCTATCCCATCATTCTCTTGTAATAGCAGTAGCACACTTAAAACTTACTCGTTTATTAATTTTGATTATGTTTTGTCATGACAATATTAGTTCTGAACAAGTTCCATAACAAAAGCGCTTCTTCTTTTAAGTAAAGAGGAAAATACGTCTGGTAATATCAAGATGTCACTGATATTTGATCTCTTAGTGACAACTTTAGATGACTGCCACGAGACAAAATAATAGAATTTCTTTTGTGTCTAAATGAACTGTGTCCCTAGAAGTGACGTCATAAACGACGACTGAAAAATCTTGAGAAAAAAACCACAACAGACAGATAAACTGACAAACCTTGACATATTCTGACAAAGAATCCATTTGCTTTTATTTCTTGATTATGGTACCGCTCATGTCTCTTTCATTGTTGTCATAAAAAAAACATATGGAATTACCATTTTGTGTTTAAAATTTTGTCGAATCTAAATGATCCTGTTGATCTTAAAGACAATAAAGTATTTTTTTTTTATTTTAACTGCCGTTACAAACATTGCCCCAATTCTAAGTAGAGGTGAAATTGTATATTTTCTCATCGACCATTAAAACGGGCGTTGTCATGACCTTACCTTACCTTACCTTACCTATATCGATACGTTGTACATGTAAAACACAATTCCAGGTGCTAGATATAGTCCACGCCGTGGAAAGCATGGCTTTAGAGCCGGTGCCGCCCATATCGCCCGAGCCACAGCACAAGACCACCACAGTCGTTATGTCCAAACACACACTCCAACCTCAGGTAAGACATCTACTTTAACTGCTTTGTTTTTTTTATTAGTGTCGACTAAACAATTCCTAGCCTATTTTTCTTTGTGATTTATTAAATTAATAGCTCGGTGACAGACCAAAGCTGCGGATATATTTTCTTTTTAGTGTAGTTAAAATTAAATGATAAGTTAATTTAGTAATTCAATTATTGAAATAATTATTTTCTGTTTAATACCATTGTAAATATATCCCATCCAGTGGGTAGTTACAAAGTTAAAATTTGTTTTTTGTAAAATATAGGAGAGCTTTTAAAGATTCAAACGATCATTACCGTCGGTTTTTTTATACTGCAACTAAGATGATAACGATATCTAACACGCATTTTTCGAACTATTTAAACGACTTGAGAGCATTTCATTTAGCAATATAATTTGATTCTATATTACAGTTATCTATGTATTTGCATAATTACCAATTTAATAACTTTATTGTATTAAAGAACACAAGTATGTGTAAGCTTCTAAACTGATAAAAGTTAATGTTTTCTAATGTAAAGCGTTCCAAAGTAAATCAATTTAAAAATGGGCTATGAAATGTTTTTAGTGTAAATTCCAATTTTTTTTTGTAGTTTTTTCAAATAACTTTTTAGCTAGTTTGTAACTTTTAAAGCTAAAATCTTTTATAGAATCTTTCATATACTCGAAAATATAATCATTAGGTATTTTATTGTTCTCGTTTTAGAGACTTATTGTTTTATGAATACTATTAATTATTTTAACGAATTTTTTTTACATTTAATATATTTCTTGTGCATGTTAAAATTGATTGTTTTTTTAAATAGAATATAAAAACTTTTTTCTTTGAAAGCTTTAATATATTGGCATGAAAATATTAGCTTTATATTTTTATTACATTGAGATATTGAAAAATAAAAATATTTTTTGCACGGTTGTAATGACCGTTAAAGTTGCAATTTGCATGCACTCTGTATATTTTATTGTAGCATAAAGGTATTATAGCTTGCATGAAAATATAACTTAAATATACCCCCTATTTCTTTATTTTAAGTATATTGTATTAACAATTTTTCTTCCAAAATAAATGTTTAATATATTTTACAGTATTTTTATATTATTTTATGTAGTTCGTTTATTCTTTACTGGAGAACTGGCACGTTAAGAGCGGCAAAGGCATACAACACCTTAATTTTGAACTTCTTATAAGGTTTATTTGTCAATCAAACCTAGACTATAGTAGATCACTATGCGTGTTTGAAATATGCATGTATCCTTCCTACTATAAAATCAATACAAACTCAAATACAATCCGCGGCGCAAAAGTTGAACAATGATCTTGGATGCGCAGTTACACGTCGCGTCTCTACCGAAGTGCGGCATGGGTGGGGGGGGGTAACTATCTACTATAGCACGTCGACGCGTCGCGCGCTCTCATGCGCTTAGTCATTTATGTCACTTTCTTTCTTGTACCTAAGATTGTATCTGAGCAGACAACAGATTTTTGTTCAACTTACGAGCCACCGACTAACGATACTTTCTAAAATCGAATTGTAAGTCATGAATGTATTTTCGGGAATAGACAAAAATCTATCGTTTTGTTATCTTAGTTTTTGTAGCTTAGATCAATGTCGTCATGTGTTAGCTTCCAAGTCGGCCTTATTTGATTAGAAGCCATTTAATGGCTCATTGAATAATGTATTGATTGAGCGTTACGTCCATTGCAGAGTGGAAATCTGGAGGAAAAGGAGGGAAACACCTAGTAAACCACTTATTATAACAAATATAAACAAACAAAAATATGTAAAAATGTTGTTGACTTTGTCCAAATTTCTATTATATGATGCGTTCTATACGATGAGAAGTTACGAAAGTATTTTTCTTCTATTTTTTAACAGACTGACGATACTTTAGTATTTTTGTTAAGTTTAAATGTTTGGACGTGTGCTGTATGACATGTCTTATTTTTGTTTAAATGCGTAACATGTCTCACTTCAATGCATTTAGAAATAGCATGTAATGAAAAATGAAACAAAACCAATGAATACCCTAACCTTTTGTTTACCGTAAGATAGTAATCGGACAAATCTTACCCTTTTAAAAGTAACTAACCATCTGATTGATGAAAAATTAACAAGTTAAATGGAAGAAACATGCTGCTCCGACCTCAAATAAATTGAGAGCATGATAATGATTTATGTACTAATCAAAGATACTAAAGTTCTAAAGTATGAGTTGTATTAAAAAAATATAGAATATACTTTATGTTTGTAAATATTAAATAAATTATTGATGTATTCTAAAAGGGGTTATGTGCACTTTGAACAGCGTACGTCTTCTTTTGTCCTCGTAGTACTTAATTGATTGGTCCTTAAGAAAGTGGTTATAAATTATAATAAACCGGGACGAGAAATGGCATTTTTGCAAGCCGTCTAAGTGGGTGCTTTTGTTAACGTGATGCTACCACGGTACGGAGCTCTCTTTCTTTTTAACTGCATCAAAATTCAGAAATTCATTTATTCAAGCTCGGCTTCATTCCGAAGCACTTGTAAACATCACTTAAATCTACGCCTGCAGCTGCCGGCAACGACTGCTTACCATCAGGTTGGATATAGACGGTAGCAATTAACAATGTCGTAAGTGAAATGCTGTCACTTTAAACAATGTCGTAAGTGAAAAGTAACGACTTATCACTTATGATATTTTTCAAAGAAACGACTTTTCACTTACGACATTGTTAATTGCTACCACCGATATGGTCATAATGACGTATCACATAACGCGGTACGATGTGCGAAAGGGACGGACGTAGTGTGCATAACCCTTCTAATGTTGTCGTTACTAAATATTTGTCTAATTATTGAATTATTAAAGATCTTAAAGAATTTTATGAGTATTAGAGAAAGTCATGTTGCAGTGAATCTGTGATGATATAGTTGTCAAAGAATATCAAGATGTTTTGACTGGGCCGTATTAATCTCTAAGAATATATTTGAATGGTGTAATAGTTTGATGAATTCAATGTGTACTTGGTGTATGAAACTATTTATGTAAATAATAATCTATTATTATCTGGAAAAAGAGGGATTTGTATATATTTAGATAAAATATATTTCCTTTTAGATAAATATAATCTGAATTTATACTTCTGATGGTGTTCTGTATATTTTAAATAACAGTAATCTCATAAATAAACTTGAATATAGTGGTATTTCTGGAGGTTCGTTTTATGTGACAATATAATAGCCATTAAAACCACAATTATTTCCCCCGTGATGAACGGACTTAAACGCCTCATTCAACAAAGAAAATAATAATGTGTTTCGCATATTGTTAATAATGCACACAGAAATAAATATTCACAACAAAAAACAGACTTGTGCTTTCATTCCGACCGACTAAGAGCCGATTCGACCAAAATGGCGCTGTTACGAGAATAACGAACTTTATGTTCAATTTACTCCATAAATTGATAAGTGATTAAACAAAAATAGCCTTTATAGCTTATGTTGTAAATGAACCTTTTTATATGATTATTTCGATGACAATAAGAAATGACTCTCAGTCTTATTAGCTGGTATCTGGCCTTACGCCATTTAAAATTTAATCAAAGGGTTTCACCGATTACTCTCCCAAATTGACATTGTGATCTCTGATTGACGGAGGATTTAATCTCGGTTAGTTTTAAAAGTAATTAAGTCGTCTAGGAAACCCTTTTTTATTTGATTTTGTAATTTTCGATATTCTCGGATAAAATGTTGGTCGAACGGACCCAAATTAATTCTTCCAAATAGATCAGGTATGTTAATTTTTTAACGTACTAACTTCATAATTCAATGCCAATATAATAATTAACTAATTTAAAACTAAACTTTTACCATCCACATAAATCAATTACATACAAAAATAAATACAAGAATTTTAAAAAGTACTAAATAAAACTCTTTTGCCAAGCTACTGTTAATACGGAAATTCAATGTTTTCTAAACTGTTTATGTATTAGTGAATATTCTAATACATTGTTATTGTTCATAGGAAAAATAAAATCGATATTTATAGAAACAATATTCTAACCTGTCGTCATAATACTATAATTATTATCAACATTGTAAAATGCGCGGCGCATGAGTTGAACAATGACCTTGTATACGCAGTTACACGGCATCGGGTCTCAGTCGCAGTGCGGCAGGGGGGGTTAGGGGGGTGGCGCGTAACTATAGCAACGAAAGAACGCTTCGCTCGTACGCGTGATCTTCGTCTCTTTCTCTCACTTTATTTTCTTTGTTTTCGATTGTACTTAAGCAGAGAACCGCCATTTTTGTTCAACTTACGTGTCGCTTGCTATACCCGTATCTTGTGTAATACATAAAATGTATGAAACTCAAATTTGTATCGTCTCTCTATACCTTTATATTATTAGTATCCGATTGACCAATTATAAACTTACAATGAACCACATCCTATGTGTAGTGTTTTCCATGTAACCTTAAAACTTTCATACTTAATCGTTTAAGTATTTTATAATCTTTGCTACCAAGACCAATTTTATAACTGTTCACCTAACCATTGTAATGTATATTATGTCAGAGATAATTTACGCATTTTGTTACAGAGCTACTTTGTTTGACTTCTTGCTTAGCAATATGCCTACAGTATACGGTTAATATCGCACATTGGAAATCATTGCATTGCTAAATAAAACTGATGCTATACGATAAATCGAAATTATATGGGGACGACGATTCCCTTCCCCGCTACCCCACCCGCTACCCGCTGACATCTTGTTTACCTTGTCTTACCACCGTCTGTCACCCCGCGGGAGGGTCGCGCAAGAGATTGCCGGACTATAATTTCGATTTATCGCTTAAGTAATAAAAATAATTTTTTCCTTAAGTTCTGCGTGAACTTTAAAGAGCTGTAAAGCTACTTTCTTTTTCAATGGTCGATGTGCAATATTTTTCGTATTTACTGTACCTATTATATCGTTATTTTCTCAATCAAGCTTTAACATATCATTTTGACATAGTCCATCTCGTAGTTATTGTTAATTTTATTATTGATAAAAAATATAAGTGTATAATGAATTTAAATTGTAATATTTCAATGTATTTCTTTTGATTTACGTATGTTGTGAAAATTGGCCAAATTTACTATATTGCTAACTGCCGATCATTTTGAATATTTTTAATCTCTTATACTTTTAGGTTTTATGATGTGAATGTATTCTACTTGACGTTATGTTTTAGTGTTGCATTTAAATACATGATGTTTCAGAAAATATCATTCTTTTCATTTGATTGCCTATTTTGGTAACATTTATTTTGGAAGATTATTTTTGTTCCCGCCCAAGTTAATACCACCAACATTTTCTTTAATTATTATTATTTTAAGCTAAGCTATGTTTTCGTGCAAGGAGCTTTGCTAAAAAGTGTGAGATAGTATAGGAAATCTCATGTTATAGTTTACATCTCCACAGTACATACACGTTACTTCTCGCACTTTAGAGTACGCCTTCAGCTAAAAGTAGGCCAAGTATTTAGCATCGGATTACATACATTGTGTTGGTTTGGTTAGTCATCTAGCGAGCAAGCGGTCCCTCGCTCGCCGCTCGCGGTATTCACTGAGCAAAAAGTGAAGACGCCGCCGCCCCAGGCGCAGCGCCCGTCGCAGCCGCCGCCGCCGCCGCCCAAACAGAAACCACAAGTGCCACGGAAACCACCGACGAAACGAGTTAGTTTCATAAGCGAACCGGAACACGAACTTTTGCCCGAACATTCCGAAACGATACCGCAACTGAAAATGCATGACGAACTATTGGCGGAACCTGTACCTATTGACACTAACGATGCATGCGCGGGAGTCAGCTCGTTACTAATCCGAAATCGCACACCGAGTACAGAGCTAGAGATGTCGCAACCCATTCTCAGAGGGAATCTCGTACTCCCGGCCGACCTCATCATTCCCCCGCCGCCCTCATTCGATACCGATGTAGGTAATCTCTTGGACCCGCTTATCACTGTCATTCCAGAGAGAATTATTCTCCCCGAGCCGGTAGTCGCCGACACCTCTATACAATCTAATTCTACGACGAACTCTCCCGAAGCTGAACTCCCACCGGCTATAAACTACGATGCCTACCCGGCTTTACGTTTACAACCCACTCCGACAGATCACCCCCATCCAGTAGTTCTAAGTAATGTGCCGACAAATCAAGTCTTCCATGCTCCCGAGTATTCTTTAACAAACTATGACGAATTTCTAAAAGACCTATCGGCGAGTCCTTGCGGAGAACCTGATCCGCCCGAACTCCTTCAGGTCCAATACAAAACTCTTCCAAAAGTCTCACATATACCCCATTCTCCTTGTAATTTACACCCAACTAAGACCTACGAAAGCGATTTAGACAGCCCTCCTTTACACAATTCGTTAAGAGATTTGAGAGTCAAGAATTTGTCTCCCGGTATGGTTCATTCTACTACTTATCCGCCTATAAACCCATACCCCTCTCTAACCACGGTTGCGGGAACTTTCAATCCCTACACATGTACAGTCCCCATAAATTCGAGCCAAAAACATAGCTTTAAACCACAAACGTCCCCTTCTTTCGATGTGAGGAAGGATATAAACGCCAACGTAACTCAGTCCATTCCCGAACTAGTCGAGGATGAGCCTAAAAGTACAGTACAGTCGGAGAGAAGAGTTCGATTCGGCTCGGTGACGACCGCGCCGGAGGCCGGTCCGTGGGGCCATGCGCCCCCCTCGCCCCCCGCGGCCCCCGCGCCCCCCGCCGGAGGAGGCAGCTCGCCGCCCGCTAACCCCGCATGGAGCAGCAAAATCAAATCCTTTGCCATCGGCGAGGTAAACATCACTGTACGGCATACAACCTCACAAACACTCAGCTTATTTTGATTGTGTTCGTCGACAACCCGATCCTAAACTGACTAAATACACGGTGTCATTCCCTCATACCATCTATGTTTTTTTAAATATTTAATATTTTTTTTAATATTGTTAATAACTTGCGATTTCTTATTTATATTTTGCATGTTTGATTTACTTTTACATCTTGCATTAACATTATTTTGTACAAATTATAAATAGCTGATGATAACTAACATTTGGAGCGCATGGTGTTTACAATGGATGGGGATCATGCTTTATTAAGCTTTATTAGTTATAATTTGTTTTCCATTTCTTTCACTTTTATTTTGTTCAATCTTACTGTTTTTGTTATATAATATTGATTTTTATGATTCTAATCTTCAGGCTTCCCCACCTCCTTCAGCAAATTTTGTGAAAGCATCTGTCAGCGATAAAAAGAAATTCTTCGAGAATGCGATGGAAGAAAGTCACAAGCCATCGCCTAAACCAGGTAAGAAGAATATCCTGAACAACCACATATTCAATTCAATGTTTATTGCACTCCATAATGTTTTACATAAGGTCTTCTATCATCTACACAAGTTACAATGATGGACCCTGTTGGGCACGGCAAACTTAGGAGAGAGGAAGCATACTAGGCAGATTGTCAAGCATATTGGCAAGTCATGCCTTGTTACTTTGTTAAAAAATTTAAAGTAAATAAAAAGATGCCGGTCGGAGTGGGGGGTGTTAGGTTTTTTTTCGTTACTGTTACGTTTCTGGATTCGGTCTTCACGCTCAAGGCCCGCGATAGAAGCTATGCAATAGCTTAAAAAATATACTTTATTGTCTTTAAGATCAACAGTCGTCAAATTTTTTCACACAAAATGGAAATTCGATAATTTTTATTTTCACAACAATGAAAGAGATAATATTGTGAGCGAAACCATAATCAAGAAATAAAATCAAATGAATTCTTTTTAAATGTCAGTTTATCTGTCTGTTGTGGTTTTTTCTCAAGGGTTGTCAGTCTGTCGGTGACTCGTATCGGGGAGATCTGTCACTTAGCCTGTCGTGATTCTAAAGAGGGGGAGGGGATTGTCCGTCCGTCAGTCAGTCAGTCTGTCGTTGACTCTAACGAGGCTTCCAAAAGGCAACGAGATTGAGAAGAACGCCTCAAGAAACTCATCTCGGCTTTTTTCAGATTATGTCTTAAAATCTAATACAATCAAGTGAGAACTATTTCAGTTCAAAGTATAGAATGTTCTACTACTTTTAGTAAGCATAAGTACTCTTTCGTAATAATCTCTAGGAGTTTTAGTCGCGTACAAAACAATCTAAAACATAGAATGGCAATTCAAAGAAATGTTTCAATAAATATATATGGGTAACCACTAATTGTACATTTTTACATTCGTAAGACTTAAGGTACAAATAAACTTATCTGGTTGCTTTTGTTAATTGCTATGAGTACATGCCATATTTAAGTGCTTACAAATAACATCGACTACTATAAAGAAACATGAGAGCCTACTCTAATTCAACGAAAACGAAACTTCGTTATACCTATCTCTTTCACTCTCTAGGTATATCACTATCGAGTGAAAGGGATGGGTATAACGAAGTTTCATTTTCATTGAATTAGATCAACCCCTTTGATATGCAGTGCCTACTTTAATATATTGTGTGCACTATCCATTGACTACTACAAGTACAGACTGAAGTGATGAATTTGGGCTTATGTTCAACAGAGAGAGTTTTCACATTCCTGTCAGCGGATGAGGTGGAGAAATTGAAGCAAGAAGAGGAACGGAAGATGGCCAACATGTCTCCAGCAGAACTCCGCTCCTGGTCGCCTGCCGACGACCCGCCCAGCGGAGACAGCTGGCACTCGGACAACGAGCCCTACGAGAATGGCCACAGGTATGGATCTAATGCAGTGGTTCCTTACTTTTTCAGTTCCATTATCCTTATGACCCATGTAACTAATGATTTTCTTACTTCTTAAATGTGACTTGTCATGTCGAGAGAGAGAGAGAGAGAGAAAGATGTGTGGCACTCGGAGACTGCCGCGGTAAAGCTATTGCATAGCATATTTATTTTTATGTACATTTATATAGATATAATATCAATATACTTTCTTTGCGCGGAATTAATGTGTATTGCCTGTACATAAAAAAAGACGTGTGGATCGCGGGGCGAAGAAGAGGATTACGCATGCGCAGTAACGCCAATACAACCAATGCCACCTAAAAGCTGGTTGCTAAACTAAAGAGACAAGCGTGATATTTCAAAAAGTCATTAAAAGTTCTGCTTTTTATCGATAGATGGAAAAACCGGTCTGTGCCGATCGGAGTGGGTGTAAAATTTTTTTCGTTACGGAATTTCTAAATTCGGTCTCCACGCTCAAGGCCCGCGATAGAAGCGATGCAATAGCTTAATTACGGTAGTTAATGAAAGTCCATGCCATAATCTTAGCTGTTTCAACACTTATAACGTGAGTTGTTGCAGTACTACATTGAGGTTATGATTTTGATAAGTTGTCATTATCAATGTCACCATAAAAACGAATAAAATAATAGAGCTGTATCATGACTGAGGTTGAAAGTAGTCAATGCAATCCATAAGTAAACTCCTTTGATTTTAATCCCTGAATTTGTAAAGGTTGTCAAGGGTATGGCTTGCGGGTCGTCTGCATCCACTGGCTTCCAGCCGTCGCCTAGACCTAAAGTTAACTGTTTCGCTGTCGCCACTGTGAAACCTTAACGTCTCATCAGTCGTCGTATCTTATTTATTTAAATTGAGTCAAAGTCAAAATCATTTAATCAAGTTTGGCTTAATAGAGCACTTATGAAATTCAACTTAAAACTAACGCGCCCATTCACTGTGGGCGGGAGCTTGATCGTAAAAGAACAGAAAGAGTCAAGTTGTTTTTTTCTCCTGCCATTTACAAGCAATTTAAGAAGTTTACAAAATCATGTGTTCTGCAGTCACAAGATTTTGCCAAAAAAAAACATGAGCAGACATTGATTTAATCAAATATATAAACATTTACTCATATATTATCATTTGAAATATATGAACATATTAATTATTCCCCGCTTCAATTTCTTGTGCACGACAGGATTCTTGGTTAGATCTTTTGTCACACTATGTAATGCAATAAACTTGTGTTGAGTATCCTCCAGCTGTACTTTGGCGATCGCTTCCGCCAATTACTACTGATTATATGTATTTGTTGTATGATAATAAATAAATGGTTGCGACAGTGTGTCGACTGGTGGAGTTAGTCCTTCAGGGAAGAGTTCCCGTCGACGGGGAGACAGAGCCGGGCCCGAGGGAGAGGACGCAGCCTCGCGGGCAGCCCGCCGCGCGGCCTGGCGGGCGGCTCGTCTACGGTCCTTGGAACAGGTCAGATCATGAACTGTATTAGTATATTAGGTGTATAGGGATCCTACCAAGACCTTAGCACAAGCCAACCTCACCTGCAAGTGGTGCACCTGCCGATCAACGGACGAGGCTCTGGCGAAGATAACAGCCCGGTGAACGGCAATAGGCTCGCCACAATTACGTGGGACCAACTATAATTGTCGAAGTGTGGGCGTTTAATTTGCCTCTGCCTACCCCTTCGGGGAAACAGGCGTAAATGTATTTTTTTTTTACCGGGATAATGCTAGAATGTTTTTTTATTCTCGCTATGTTACTAATACTATAGTATTGGTACAACAACAACAACAGGTACTATACTATTATTAGACATACATACCGAGACGTTTTGTATGTGAGCGCGCCAAAATATATGCGTCCTTATCTAATTATCGCTGCTAAAGTTGCGCCAGTCGGTCGATTGTTTGTATCAACGATGGCATGTGCACCTCAAATACAACAAAGTCTAGACATGTCAATAAATAAAATAAAAGAGAAAATAAAATAAATATTTGTAACAAAGGATAACTGCCTTTGCCTGCCAAAACTTTACAGACCTCTGATTAGAAGCTTTTTCGTTATTAAAATGACAGTATTGTATGGGATATGTGTCAAATAAACGCTACTGTTCCTTAATTGTTTTTTGTTTTTAACAGGAAGCAATAGAGTCGCAAATGGCCATTAAAAATTTGGTCGGTCCAGCAAACGACATCATAAATGAAAACCCACCTCGAGAGAAGTCTCCATCAGAGGTAAAACAATTAAATATTTTATAATGTTGACTGAAATTTGAATGTTGTCTGATTAATTAATATATGTTAGTACTAAATGATTGATTAGGTGAGAGTTGGAACATTTTTTTTTATTTTGATTTGTCCTATTGTGGAAAGTTTGTGAAAGGAATGTGATTCTGAGGGTAACCGCAGACGTAAAAATAAAGCCAAGACAGGTTGACTGACAGATCCCCCCGATTTGAGTCACCGACAGACTGACAAACCTTGACAAATTCTGACAAAGAATCCATTTGCTTCTATTTCTTGTGTATGGTAATCGTTCATACCTCTTTCATTGTTGTTAAAAAATTATCGAATTTCCTTTTTGTGTGTAAATATTTGACGAATCTAAATGATCCTGTTGATAAAGTATATTTTATTTTCCTTCTTGTGGCATATTAAAACTCATTATTATTATTAAGTATTAAAACTCATACCAAAAATGACTTTCGTTATCTTGTGCTTCAGACGCCTTCAGAATCGTACGCGCTTCCAGGTTAAAGTAACTATCGATTAAATTTGCTGTTTATATAATAATAATAATAATAAAATATATTTCACAAAAAATTGTTCCATCTCTCTTAGGATAAATAATCTATAATCATACTTCCATATTGTTTTGTATGTAACATTTAACACTGAATGATTATTAACACGAATGATACAAACCTTCATTTTCCTGAACAAAATAAATCTTTCATTATTCTTGAATGTCATGAATTCCCATCATATATTTTGACATTCTATCATATGTTTTGTACACCATAATAGTATATGTTTCTTTAAAATAATTATGTAATATGTTTTTCTTTGTGGGTAGTCTGACCTTTTGATGATAACCATCTGATTCTTGAGATTTTATACCTATTAAATACATATTAGCCTTGTTTAGATGTCAGAGATTTCTTAATAATAAATTTTCATAGAATTATTATTGTATGTTTTGTACACCAATGCATAATAGCAAATGTTTTTTAACATATTATATCTAACATGTTTGTCTATGTGGGCGGGTACTCGCTTGGTTGGCGTATACGTGCGTAACCGGTTTGTGAATGTCAAATTGGCTTTGATAATTGTAGAAATGGCCCCTGCCACGTATCGCGTTGCGTACAAAACCGGGGCCTATATTGGCTGTGAAGGAGAAGGAAAAGCTATTAGACGAGCGAATAACACTACGGACTGAAGAGTACTTGTGTCCGGCCACCGGGGAAACCACAGTCCGGACCATTGAGTATATAGAGAAAGTGATTGAGAAAGAGGTACCTACGCGTCACGAACGCACTGTACATTGTGCTATTAGTATTTATGAGACGCTGTACACAAAAGAATATAATTATGCCGTATATTTTGTGTGGTTTTTTAAATATATTTTTTTTACAAATGCGCTTTAGCTTTTTACGTGCAACCGACTATTTGACCACAGGGCTCGGATTTACCGGTTTTTCTCGTTGATTTTTTTTTTATTTAATCGCGAAACTAACCTGTTTAATGTTGTGTGTGTTATCTTTATCTTGGATTATTGTAGCTTGTTTAATTGGTACTAATTCTGGGAAACCGGTTTTTTCAGTTTCCAGAAATTACTTAATACAAGTGGCACAGTGAGCCCAACTTTTATAACTAAATGTGGTATATTTAAGCCTGCAGCAAAGTAATTTAAGCTCAACATGTGTCATAGTTTTAACAACACTTAGACAACACAATAGACACATGTATTGCAAATCAGCTTGATTTTTTATAATAAATGCCGCTTTTTCTACCTTTCTATAACAACATTAATACAATTAAACTTTAACCGTTACTATTAATAACCGGATAATTGATAAACGGACTTAGGGCGGTTCCATGAGCTATATATTAATAGATACTACAAACCGGTACTGAGCCCTGACCTAACCGCGACTCGAACTCGACTTGTGACAAACGTTACACTGACTGATCTGATGGCGTGTAAAAACACTTAAATAATAATATTACGGGGGCCTTTCAACGCACACTATTGAAATTCACTTGTAACAGAAGTGATAATACACCTGTATTTATGTTGTAGAGGTAAATGTAGATAATTTAGTGTTAAATAGCTGTTAATTATGAAATGGTTGAAGATTTTAATTTTAGAACTTTCAACTGAATATTTTTTTCTTAATAAAATTTTCGAAGTTTGTATATGTCCTCAATTGTTTAAGCATGTCGTTAGCAACTCTAACATGAAATAGTAAACCTTTATTTAAGTATAATCATTTGAATACCGACTGCAATCTAAAATTTTCAATGCAAATGTGCCGTTTCAATTATATAACATTTTGATTCTTTTGTACCTAAAATAGTGATCCGGGCTTTGAAATACTTATTACAAGTGATAAATGATAACTAATTACAGAAATCAAATAAGTTTTTTACTTGTTTTTTTCACGACCAAGATCGAAGTCGTCAGGTCGTGATTTAAATTTTCCCACAAACCAAATGTTTGTTGTGGTCAGGATGTTTCCTATGGGTTTATCTACTACCCTTAGTACGACCGGTATGGCGTGGTGGCGAGTATACCCGCATTCCACTCCTGAGGTCGTGGGTTCGATTCCCACACAGGACAAATATTTGTGTGTATTTTTTGACTTCGCACATAGCTTTCCCGAACTGAGCAAAGTACCTACTATTAATAAAATAAATATTTCAGACACTTACACCAAATTTTTAGTTCCAAGATAAGTATCATTAAGAACTTGTGTTATGGTATATAACGGATAAAAATACTTTTTTTTTGTAAATACATACTTAATAGAAAAACACCCAGACCAGAACAAATATTCATATTTATACACACAAATATTTGTCCCGTGTGGGAATCGAACCCACGATCTCAGGAGTGGAATGCGGTTATACTCGCTACCACGCCATATCGGTCGTCAAAATCTATAAAAAAAAGCAAAACAGATTATGAAAAATGCACGTATATGTATATTTTCAAGCTTTAAGAACTGTTAGAGTTGCTTTCCACAGTTTATTGTACCTATGTATGTGTATGTATGTGCACATGTTTAGCATGGTTGTGGCATGGCATGCTAATGTAATATTGTGTATTGTCAGACGATACCTGGATTCTAGACACGGGAACCTCCACCGAACACAGTAAATGGTTTGTGGTCTTTATATACAATTATATTATTGACTTTTATTATATATATCCTCTGTTGCGGCCCAGCTTAAACGTTTACGCATTTAGATTTATTTACTAATACCGTTTGCATGTTGTGGTGTTTCAAGGTTTTTATGTACCATTGATCAGAATATGTAGAGTATCTAATGATTTAATATGCACAGTAACATTCCTTTCAAAAGAGTTTAGAGACTAGAGCTTTCGTTAAGAATTTAATTGTTCGTTATTGTTTTCACTCTACGTATTCTGAATATTATCATTTCCATACTTTTGTTGTAATATAAACATTTAAAAAAATAAGTATATATAATTTAATTTAAACTATTTCATTGAGTGCATTCTATGGATATTATACTTTCACCTTATGACTTAATTAAAAGTAAATGATATTACTGCAATAGTCAGTTATATAAATATCATACCATTAGAATAAATTTTTGACGTCGCATTAGAATAGATTAATTGAAATAATATTGCATTTAAAGATTCATCTTATTATCGATTCGAGATAACAACAATCGACACACATTAAATACACTGACCCAAATCATGAAGGTGGTTGCAAAATTAATTTACATCACTTACATTTTTTTTGTATGATATAGATTCATCGTCATTATTTGCTAACGAACTGTATGTATACAGTCAAGCCACTTGCGCATGATTTTACACTAAAATTCAATAAGAAATATCCGAGTATGGCATTAGTAAAAACATGCGCAAGAGACGGCTTAACACTTCAACAGTTACTGTAACAGAAATAAAATTTTGTCGAATAACTTCTACAGGTGGAGACTACACAAGAGAAAATAATATCGCTGGAATTGACAACTAGTCCGAGCAGTGAAACTGCGCCCACTGACCTTGCAGACGCCGTCATCATTTTCGGAGACGGAGAGACGGAGGGAGACAACTCCCTCCAACCAGACATCTCCCTCCAACCAGACATAGTGCAAGTCGTCAATCCCTTACTAGACGGAGGCGCGGGAATAGTCACTGAGATATCTGTAGGCCCCTCCGAAATATTCGCAGCGTATACAGAACCACAATAGCAACCGCCACATAAAGAGTGCTGCAGTCCAAATCTCGAATGTAGATTTCTTCAACGAAACGAACAGATACGATACGAGTGTCCATCTACTTTATGTATTATGAACTGTGATAATTACTTTAGAATTCCACCGACTTCTTGTGTACGCGATAGTGACTTGAAGAAATCCACCAACGAGCTAACAATTTCGCGCGGCATTTTCCGATCACAACTTTTTTATTTTATTTTTTCTTTAAAGTAATTTTGCGACGGAGATTAAGTTTTACATTTAAGTAAATACAATTATCTATTTTGATATAGAACAATATTCTATTCTTTGAATACTTTACGTATTATAATTTTAATATTGTTTTCATTCCGTGAAAGTTTTAATGTTTTTGACTGTTTGATGATGCTGTACCTGTTAAGGTTTAGGAATGAGTTTTGGTATTTACTACGAATAGTAAGTTATAAGTTGGGTATCGAGATGTTGTAATGTAGTGTACATACCATCGACAGATGCAGTATTAAGAATTGTATTTTTCCTCTTCTCTTGAATGTACAAAAGATGACATCACAGGGCGTCAAGTTAATAAATATTTTATCTTAATTTTAAATTTATCTAGACATTTCATGTGCATTGTTATTAATTCAGTATTTCTCTGTGTTTATTGGTGTTTTAGTATTTTAATTAATTATTTTATGTATGTGGTGCCTTATTTCTCAAATTGATTTATTCAATGTTTCTTTATGTTTAATTATTATGATTTTTGTTCTCGGCATGTTTTATTTTTTAATATATAATGTATAATGATTGTACAATAGTGAAATTATAAACAATATGAATGGTCGTTATTTATTTTTGACTTTGAAAAAAATGTAATTAAATCCTATATTCGTCGTTAATCTCAATAATAAAATGTATATTTCCTCTTGTGACTATATGGAAATTTGTAATTTTTGCGATTTTGATTATTAAATTTATATAGTGATGTTCCAACTTGTACCTATCGAATGTATGAACGGTTTTAATGCGTGTCCTTTATACCTTTTTAGGGCTCTTTAGCGATAAATGTGAACTAATGAGAATATTGTATGTTTGTCCCAATTAAATGGTTTAATATATATTTTAATAAAAATAAAAATAAAACTTGTAGTTTTTCTGTAATACCCTAAAGTACATTTGAAAACGAAATGAAACACCCAGACCAGAACAAATATTTATGTTCATGCACACAAAGATTTGTCCTGTGGGAATCGAACCCACGACCTTTGGAGTGAAGTGTAGGTATACCTCCACACCATATCGGTCGTCTTTATTATATAGATAACATTATACTGGGGCTATTTGCCCGTAATCACCACGCTGTGAAGGCGGGTTGGTGATAAAGATTCGTGCTAAAAGTATTATAAAAGTTTTTTTTACTGTACCGGTACCATTTTAATAACGATACTGTGTCCGTGACTTTTTCTCTCTTGGAAATTGGAAAAATATTAATGCATGAGAAATTTCATTGGCGTTAATATTGACAAGCTATATTAATTAATATTAACGCTTACCTTCTGTAATCGATACTTTTTGGCTCTTTCTTTTAATATTGAAATTATTCTGAATTTACTAAGAAGGGGCTTAAAATACCATTAATATGTTCAATGCATTAAATAAAAATAAACAATAAACTCAATTTCTTTTAATAATAATAATACAATATTTAAACACAATTTAAAGTCTGTTACATCTACATAATAAGAACAACTAAACATCTTATAAATAATTAACATTATTTTGACTATATTCTTGGGTTGCATCCTATTTCTTGGGGGCAATGATACCTTCGAGTTGTGCCTGAAACAAGTGATTGATTATTGGGTTTAAAGAATAATAACTTGTCATTTAAAACCAAAAATTCACTTACATGAAAAATTTACAATAGATGTGGGTAAGATTATATTCATATTCATTTATTCAAGTTTGGCTCAAAAGAGTTCTTATTAATGTCAAAACTTAAAAATTAGCGCGCTACTAATTATTTAAAGCACTCTGCACTGGGACCAAAACTCAACGTATGACACACCACTACCATAATTATATTTGTCTGGCTTTGGACATAACTACCTGTAATACGGGATCCCCAAGCTGGAACATTCATATCATCTATTGTAGTTAGGAAAAAATTGCTAGCGATTTACAAGATAAGCTATTACGTGTACCCACTCTCGACGAACTGCATAAACTTTTACTGGTCTTATAGGAGAAACAAAAGAATTATAAAGTCGGATAGGCTTACAATATAATGCCTCACCGTTTGATTCGAGTGTTGCACAGCCACAGAATAGGGTGATTCCGAAGATAAACACGTAGTACACTTAGGGTGAGGGCACACTCGCGGGCACTCGGGCACTTTCACCCGCCCGGTGGAAGATCTATTTAGAGAGGGGGGCAGGGGGACCACACTCTCTGGCACTTTCACCCGCCCGGTGGAAGATCTATTTAGAGAGGGGGGTAGGGGGAGCACACACCCTGGCACTTTCACCCGCCCGGTGGAAGATCTTCTATTTAGGGAGGTGGGGGGGCACACACCCGGCGGAAGACCTCTTTAGCGGCAGGTACTCATTCGCTCCCTACAACTTATTCAGTTTGATGTTCTAGTTAAATATAAAAGTTAGTTTACCTTCAATTGAGCATTAGTCTTCTTGAGAGCGAGTAGTTCTTCTTGGTGCCGTTTCTCCTCGGCGGCCCGCAGTTCAGCCGCACGACGTTCCAGCTGTTCGGTCTTCTGCTTCAGTTCCATGCACTGCTTCTCTAGCGAGGATCGTTCCGCTTCCAATTTGGCCACTTGGTCCATTAGGTCAGACTTGCCTTGCTCTGACTGTAAAATAGATAAATAGACTATAAAATGTATTTTTAAATTTGTGAAGCGGTGCGGCGATAGCCCAGTGGCGAGCAAGAACCATAACCTTCAAATCAGAGGGTCTCGGGTTCAAACCCTAGTGACGCACCTGTAGCTTTTCGAAGTTATGTTCTTAATTATCGCTTGCGGAATCGGAAAGCACGTTAAGCCGTTGGTCCCAGCTGTGATAAATAACTGTGGCAGTCGTTATTAGAAAGTCAGTGCCTTCTTACATCCTGACAGCTGGTTTAACCATAGAATTATGTTTCTCTTTGGGTTGCGAAGGTCAGACGGCAGTCGCTCCATGTAATAACTTAAATTCAGCAATACATGGTTACCAATAAGCAGACCGTGAGCCCTGGGGCTTGAGTCTGGGGCAAGCGGGATAAATACTAGGATATGTAAAGAGAGTACGAAAGTAAGTAATTTAATTACCCCACAGAAATATTCAAACCATCAAATTAAATGTCGTTTATGAAGATCATGTTTTTATGCCGTGTGCCGTGTGGCGCCGGCCTAGAATAGCGTCACCCCCTCTCATCTCATGGGGAGTCGTAAGAGTCGACGAAGAGAAATAGGACCGGATGATGGGCAGCAGCGCCATCCTGCGTACTGGCTGGAACTGCGATCACCAACCCGCCTGCCCAGCGTGGTGATTACGGGCAAATACCCCTAATAGAATGGCACATACACACAAACGGCCCCCAGTCCCCGGCGGCCCCGCTATTCCAGATTACGGTAGCGGTCTTGGTAACGGCGGGGCAGGGGGTGCAAAGAATCACCGGCAGAGATCCGGCTACCATCCTAAACGACTTCTGCACCTGGCAACCTACAACACACGCACACTGAGGACTGATGAGAAGATTGACGAGCTGGAAGAGGAAATAGAGCAGTTGCACTGGGACATTATCGGGTTATCTGAAGTCCGAAGACAGGGGGAGGATACGGTAATCCTCAAGTCCGGCAACTTGCTCTACCACCGGGAGGGCGACCACCTGTCCCAAGGTGGTGTCGGTTTTATAGTCCGGAAGTCCATCCGTAACAACATCGTGTCTAGAGTGTGTCGACTAGGGTAGCGTACCTAATACTCAGAATCACCAAACGGTATTCGCTGAAGGTAATTCAGGTCTACGCACCGACCTCGACACACCCTGATGAGGACGTAGAGTTATTGTATGACGACATTTCTGCCGCCATACATACTTCACCAACTCACTACACGGTTGTTATGGGGGATTTCAACGCAAGGCTAGGCCAGCGAAGTGGTGACGAGCAGAAAGTGGGGCAATTTGGAGTAGGGCGAAGGAACCAAAGGGGCCAGCGGCTAGCGGATTTCATGGAGAAGGAGGGACTTTTTATGATGAACTCCTTCTTCAAGAAACCTCCGCAGAGGAAATGGACCTGGATGAGCCCTGATGGTTTCACGAGGAATGAGATAGACTTTATCATGACCACTAAGCGGCAAATATTCAATGATGTCTCTGTAATCGCTAGGGTGAAAACCGGCAGCGATCACCGAATTGTAAGAGGCACATTAAATATAAATGTCAAGCTTGAAAGGTCCCGCCTGATGAAGTCTACGCTCCGACCCTCAGTCGCCCATATTCAAAACCCCGAGTACTTTCAGATCGAGCTTCAAAATCGCTTCGCAGGTCTAGAGGACTGCGTGTCCGTCGACGACTTAAGTAGCGGGCTAGTTGAGACTGTCTACGCGGTGGGGTCCAAATTTTACAAGACCAGACCCCGAAATAAAACCCAAAAATTATCGACTGAGACTCTTAATCTCATGGAAGCACGACGACATATGCGATTGCAGTCTTCAGCAGATGCATTCTCTTATCGGCGTATCACGAAATCCTTGCGACTTGATATTCGCAGATTCAGTACTACGTGTATTGAAAATGCAATAGAGAGGAACAAGGGTTCGAAAGTGTTCGCACGAGATCTGTCTATTGGCGTCAGTTAACGCAGCTGAAGACCAACAAGGGCAATCTAGTCACGTCGAAACCTGAGATCATGAGGGAAATCGAAGGGTTTTATGGGCAGTTACATACTAGTACGCAGGATCCCGCTACTTGTTTGGCTAAAGATCCTAGAGCCAAACTAACCAGGCACTACACCGAAGACATCCCGGACGTCAGCCTATACGAGATTAGGATGGCCCTGAAACAGCTGAAGAACAACAAGGCACCGGGTGAAGACGGGATGACAGCAGAGCTTCTGAGAGCGGGTGGTACACCGGTACTAAAGGTACTTCAGAGGCTCTTTAACACCGTCATCCTCGAGGGACGTACGCCACAGGCGTGGGCCAGTGGCGTGGTTGTACTTTTCTTCAAAAAAGGTGACAAATCTCTTTTGAAGAATTATAGGCCAATCAGCGTGATTCTGAGCCACGTCTATAAGTTGTTTTCACGGGTCATCACGAACCGTCTCGGTCATAGGTTTGACGACTTCCAGCCTCCCGAACAAGCCGGTCTCCGAAAAGGCTTTTCAACCATGGACCACATACATACGCTGCGGCAGGTTATACAGAAGACCGAGGAGTATAACCAGCCACTTTGCTTAGCGTTTGTGGACTATGAAAAGGCCTTCGATTCGATCGAGACTTGGGCAGTGTTTCAGTCCCTGCAGCGATGCCGCATTGACCATCGGTATATTGAAGTGTTGATAAGTTTATACAAAAACGCCACCATGTCCGTACGCGTACTAGACCAGCACACGAATCCTATCCTCCTGCGGAAGGGCGTGAGACAGGGAGATGTCATATCTCCGAAACTGTTCACTGCTGCCCTGGAGGATGTTTTCAAAATGCTGGACTGGGGAAACTACGGCATCAACATAAATGGCGAGTATATGTCTCACCTTCGATTTGCCGACGATATAGTGGTCATAGCGGAGTCACTTGTGGATCTGGGCACAATGCTCGAAGACCTCGACAGAGCTTCCCAAAGGGTAGGTCTCAAAATGAACATGGACAAGACGAAAATTATGTCGAATGTCCATGTACCCCAATAATTATTGGAGGCTCGGCTCTCGAAGTTGTCGACGAATATGTATACCTGGGACAAAAAGTCCAAATGGGTAGGTCCAACTTCGAGAAAGAGGTCAATCGTCGAATCCAGCTCGGTTGGGCTGCGTTCGGGAAACTGCGCTATATCTTCTCGTCAAAAATACCTCAGTGTCTTAAGACAAAAGTCTTTAACCAGTGTGTGTTGCCAGTGATGACGTACGGTACTGAGACTTGGTGCCTGACTATGGGCCTCATTAGAAAGCTCAAAGTCGCTCAGCGTGCAATGGAGAGAGCTATGCTCGGAGTGTCCCTACGTGATCGAATCAGAAATGAGGAAATCCGTAGGAGGACTGGAGTGGCCGACATAGCGAGGCGAGTTTGCAGGCTGAAGTGGCAATGGGCGGGGCACATAGCTCGAAGAACCGACGACCGATGGGGCGTCAAGGTTCTGCAATGGCGACCGCGAACCGGTAAACGTAGTAGAGGACGGCCTCCCACGCGATGGACCGATGATCTGGTCAAGGCGGCGGGAGGCCGATGGATGCAGGCGACTCAGGATCGCTCAATGTGGAAATCTATTGGGGAGGCCTATGTTCAGCAGTGGACGTCAGATGGCTGAGATGATGATGATGATGATGTTTTTATGCACTTGGTTTTAAAATGACGATGTTTATCCGTTATTTAGTATCCACAACACAAGTTCTTAATGATACTTATCTTGGAACTAAATAATTGGTGTGATTGTAAGAGAATATTTATTTATTATTCACATATATTTATTTAATTTACACATAATTTATATTTTTTACAATTATTATATAACAAAAAAGAAAAAAATACAATACTGTAAAAAATATAAAAAACGGAGACCGCCGGTCGCGAGGTAACACCCAAACGACTGGCGGCTAGGGCTGCAGAGAGAGAAACCTCCTGACAATGCGCGCCGTATCGAGAAGCACTGCCTTTTGTATCTGACCCTTAACCCAGCTACCTAGCTTGAGCTTCTTAAGATATTGGTCGAAGCTTTTCGCTATCAACCCGTTGACCGTAACCACTATCGGAACAATCGTCGCTGAGTCCACATCCCACATGGCAGAAATCTCGTGGGCCAAGTCCAGATATTTACTTAATTTTTCCTTTTCTGCCTTCACGAGATTTTCGTCATGTGGAACTGTGATGTCAACAACAATTGCCCGGCGCTCTGATCGATCCACCAAAACAATATCAGGCTTATTGGCGAGAATAGTTCTGTCAGTGATGATGGATCGATCCCAGTAGAGCAATGCATGACCATTTTCAAGAACTGGCACCGGTTCATATCTATAGTATGGCACTTCAGGTCCGACAAGGCCATATCGAAGAGCAAGTTGCTGATGGATGATCCTGGCTACAAGGTTATGCCTGTGCAAATACTCGCCGTTAGCAAGATGCGAACAACCCGAAACCACATGCCTGAGAGATTCTCCGGGTCGATGACATGCCCGACATATGTCAATAGTAATTATTTATTATTTATTATTATTATTATTTATTATGCTCTTGGTTTTAAAATGACGATGACATATGAATAGATGGATGGTTTCGTATCTGACTATGCGCTATAAAAACAAATACTTAAATTTGCGCCAGACCATAAAAGTTCAACTTCTAAATAATAAAATAATAGACGTCTACGTATGAAATACATTATTCTATTTAGAGGTGTACAGGAATCCTACCAAGATCTGAGGAGCCCAAGCCAACCTCACCTGCAAGTGGTGCACCTGCGGAACAACGGAGGAGGCTCTGGCGAACAGAACAGTCTCCGCTAAGCGACAATAGGCTCGCCACCTATTACTTGCATGGGAACAGCAATATAATTGGCGAAATGTGGGCAAATAATATGCCTCTGCCTACCCCTTCAAGGAAACAGGCGCTATATTATGTATGTAGGTATATATGTATTTTTATTTATTACATGTTGTAATGTGATATTGATAATATAACCTTTATTTCGAGTATTTTATAATGATATGCATGTACTTGTTGTGTGCCTCTAGTTGACAAACGCCCACTCCACAAATTTTGTCTATAGTACCTACATCCCCTAGGTGTTCTAGGCGACGTTAAGGTAGCTCAAAGATCACTTAATTTTACCCGCACGTTCAACCAATGTACTACAACAGCTTTGCAACGAAATTTGTAAAAAGAAAGCTAGTGTTTTCTCACCTGTAAGGCTTTTCTCATCCCGAACGCGATAGAGCTGCAGTACAGCGTTTGGTAGGCCTCCATCGTGATGCGGGCCTCGTCGCGCACTCTCAGCAGCAGCAAGCCTCGTTCTCCGCAGTTTATCGTCACCTCAAAAATAACATATAACTTTTATTGTCTCTTCCTACAATTATATATAAAATAAGTGATACAATCTGTAGCCATACAAAAATATCTGTTACGTCGGTAACATAATGCGTTTACGCACTGCCTTCCGGCAAAGGGGGACCGAAAGAGGGTGTGGAACTCACCACCGGCAGACGCGACTGCGAGCAGAAATACCACTAAAAACCTTCCGGCGACGCCCGCCGCTTATTGAGAAAAAGGCGGGGGCCAGTACCTGAGTTGCAGCTTCTGACAACTGCGGCCAACGCACCCGGATCAAACCTGGGGGGACTTCTTAAAACAGGCGCAGTATATGCGCCCCTCCTACCATCTTGTGCGACCATAGCGTGTGTGGCCGACTTCTCGGAGGGTCCATGATTAGACAGCAGGGGCCCCCTGCCCCCATTGCCTAAGACCCTCGCTGCTTGACGGGCCAGCCTGGCCCACCAGCTGCGCCCTCCATATGTCCCTCTTAGTTTCCCTCCCGATAGTCAGTACTAAGGGCCCCAGAGTCGCCAACCTCTGGGTGTTACCTTTTCCTCGCCTACGGGAGGTACTCAGCCAACCTGTCCGGCAGGGATGTGATTTCTACCTACCCCTACCGGATTACGACGAGATAATATCCTAAGCATGGCGTAGGTTATTTATGTAGGTGTTAATGAGCTAATGCCTTTAAGGTACAGTGAAAAAATTAGGATCTAGTACGCTACCTTGCGGTACACCGCCTAAATATTAAATAATTGATGCACGGATGTTTTTAACCAACCTGTCGTATAAGTTCATCGAAGCATTGCGTATAGAGTTGCCTCCGTACAGGACAGATGCCGGTCTCCCGGGCTTGGCGCTGCTGCAGACGTGTGTCCAGCATTTCTTGGAGATTTATCACATCTAACCTGGTAGCAGGCGTCGACGATATCTGTAAACAGATT
Organism: Musotima nitidalis; assembly: GCA_949126915.1. NCBI lineage: Eukaryota > Metazoa > Arthropoda > Insecta > Lepidoptera > Crambidae > Musotima > Musotima nitidalis. The sequence continues at coordinate 18,101,538 of OX421423.1, read as the reverse complement.
TCTATTTTTAAGCAATACGTTACTTACTCTTGAGTATAACGTAACGTTATACGTTATGTACAGTTATTTGGGTCTTGCTTAAATAATTAGTATACATTTTAGTAGTAATTTTTTTCTCCATCCTGCCATCAGTGAATAGGCTTGAACATTTAAGAGTTCAATCCCAGATCGAATAAAATATGTATCATTGTTGAGACGGCAGTACTAACAACTAACGTCTAGTAACTGCTACTAAAAGCTACTAAGATGTTAGACCAGTTTTAGCCCTAATATTTAAAGATTGGGTGCAGGTGATATGCACAGTATCGACGTGACGAGTAAGATTTACCTAAAAGTCTACTGCGTACCTTGAACGTACCTACATAAAGAAGTAGATTTTTATCAAATATTTAATTTTAATAAGCAGTAGTACCTACCTTCTGAGTCCATATCTGCCCATCTTCCTCCCATTCCTTAGGCGGTAAAATGGCATTCAATATCTCTTCGGTTTCTCTTTTAGCTTCAGTTGGTACACATGGCTGCAGCGCTGCCGTTCCACGTGGTGAGGTCTATGAAGAACATTAGATTAAATTAACAGAGACAAGTCTATGAAGAACAAAAGTTAAAAATATCGATCCTACCCGTACATAAACTGCAATGAAAGTCGTTTAAAAAGTTGGGAATACTTGTCTTATTCGTCTTTGAAATAATAACCGACTGAGGTTAGTTGCTCCTGGCTTTAAGTGAGCTCGATATTGGGACGAGAATAAAATATGAGAACTTAAACAGGGATACTTTAGGGTCATAGTCTAGAATTAAAATAAAGGTGTATAGGGATCCTACCAAGACCAAAGAAGCCCAAGCCAACCTCACCTGCAATTGATGCACCTGCCGATGAACGGACGAGGCTCTGGCAAACATAGCAGTGCCCGGTAAGCGGTAATAGGCTCGCCACCTATTTCGTGGGCCCAACTATTTACTTGGCGAAGTGTGGGCGTATAATATGCCTCTGCCTACCCCTTCGGGGAAACAGGCGTGAATGTATGTAGAATTCGAATAGATTGTCGATCAGTAGTATTTTAGGCACCTACCCTTTTATCCTGTAGTCAGCGACACGTCAAGCGTAACACTGACGGTTGTATGCATCTTAACTCCATGTCGAATGAACCTGAGGCCTTAAAAGCCTTAAGAGAATTTTACAAATAATTGGATGTAGTTATGCAAAATAGATCCAGCTACAAAAACTTACTTTTAAGAATACAGGAGTTTTAGTAAATTTGATATAGCATAATATGAAAACTGTAGTTTGTTTTCGAGTTCCTGTTAAATACTGGGTATTGTTATCTACTTCCTGTCTAGTATTGTTTTAATAAGTTTGACATTTATGACTCCATCTCAAAAAATCGTTTTTGTGGGTTGGTTTCATTTTGCATAATTACGTCCAATTATGACTAGGGTAAGAGATCACACCGATAATTCTTACTTACTTTTTCTGGCTGCTTCGTGACCAACACTGGGTTGTCATAGCGCACTAAAGTTTCTTCAGAAGACACTGGAGCCCTTTCGCCCATGTTTACTACCTCTGATTACTAATTATAGTAATTAATTGACAATATTTTTAATATTTACTGACACAGCCCGTATTTTGTAAATATACAAATATTATTCGTAACTATGGTAACGTTGCCGGTTGCTATGTCTATTTGTGACGGGTACAATCAGATACATTTATTTCATATACTACATTGTGGTTTTTAAAAAAATTACCATCATCACCTATACTAATCAGAGATAAGAGTTGCGACTCCTGGCTTTCAAACCCCTGCGCTGGAAATATGTACGGCGACCATGGGTCAAGTATTATGTTTAAATCATCTCAGCCCATTAACGTCCAACTACTGAGCACGAGCCTCCTCTCACATACCTTGGTATGCATGGTATGCACATGCGAGCGTATTGGGTCATACTCCACCACGCTGACCCAGCGCGGACTGGCGGAGGAAGGTGTGTGGCTTCCTGCTGTTAGAATTTTTCAAGCCGCTCAATTAGGCCTCTAACATGTCTTAACGACTACCACATTTTGTGATAACCGAGACCAACGGGTTAACGTGCCTTCATCGTTTCCGACCACCGAGCATCGCGGAGCTACGAGCGCTTTAAATTATATTTAAGTATCCAATAGAAATTAAGTACACAGTGCGTACAGACAGTAATAAATTTATATTGCATCTACAATTATCAGGGAATGAAAAAATTGAACTGAATTCCGGCACCATCACTTTTGTACGGTACTAGATTTTTCGACATTTATTTTCAATCAACTATAAGAAAGCCGTGCATAAATAATTTGTAGTAATTCCTCATTTAATTTTGAACCTGGGAAATTTCATTTCCTACTCAAATACTGACCTGTAGGTACTGTACCGCTCAAAAGTGACGGCATAGTGCTGAGTTATTTTCTGATATAGTAACAGCCATATAGGCGTTATTCACGTTGGTTCATCTTAAAGGGCAGTTTTTGCCCGCAGTCCTACCCACTAAAAAACTTCCGAAGACGCTCACCGCTGTTGAAAAAGGGGGGGGAAGGGCCAGTGCCTCGGTTTATAGCTTCTGGCACCCCGTTCGCGGCCAGCGTCCCCCGGATCAGAACCGGGAGGACCCCCTCAGAGAGGCGCAGTGTGTCGCGCCCCCACTACCTCCTTGTGCGGCCATGGCGTAACTGGCCGACTTCTGGGAGCTAGACGGAAAGGACCACCTGCCCACGCCGCCTAAGACCCCCCAGGCGCGGCCGGGCGGACCCTCCTGGCCCCCCGCTGCGCCAACGGCGTAGCTGGAGAGAGAGCGGATCCCGCTCCCTCTCCCGCTCCGCGGCCTCCTTCTACGACATCACCAATACGCAACTGGAACTCTGAGCTGGGCGTGATTCAGCATTTATACAGGCCATCATTTTTCCACGTTATGAATCGCTCTCATTTTCCTTGGACTAAATCGACTGCTTACCGTCAAGCAGGATGTAGTTATGACGTGACTAGAGAATTCGATACCATTTATCGGGATTGAAATCCGCGGGATTATATTTTTTTAATCCCGAGATTTTTGGGATATGATATGATTTGGGATATGAAGAGTTAATATAATAATAATGATTAGAAACCTAACTCCCCAAGCATTGGAGTGGATTACGTAACAGTACGGTGGCTTTTTTATTAAAAAGTATGTAAAGAAATAAATAACTTATGACTTTGACATGCCACACAAGCGGTAACTCATCCAAGGACTTGCCTCTATGAAGTCGGCTAACATCTGTGATCGTTTCCAACCTCTTAGTACCGTGTAGCTATGAGCACTTAAAACGCGATAAGTACAAGAATAATGTGTAGAGATGCGTTAGTTTATAAGTATGACATTCATAAGAGCTCTATTGAGCCAAAATTGAATAAATGAGTTTTGATTTTGTATAGTCTATCTCCAATATGTATAGGTAGGTATTATGTATTATAATATAAGAAAATTAGAAATAAAATAAATATGAATGTAAAAAACATTTACTTTTTTCTCTTAAATTACTTACTTATCACTAATTACACATTGTTTTATAAAAACACTAGCGGCCGCCCTCGACATCCTCCGCGTGACCTACATATGAACCTTCCTCTTGTATCACTCTATCTATAAAAAAAACCACATGAAAAACTGTTGCGCAGTTTTGAAGATCTAACCATGACAGACAGACAGCAAAAGCGATTTCTTTTATACTATGTGGTGATAAAAGTATAATTTCTATCATTAACTTGATTTACAGCCCATGATCAAAATATTACTAGCATTAAAAGACGTTAAATTTCATAAAACACCATGTTTTGCATCTTGTTTTCATTGGTATTCTACCAATAAAAAGATAAAATTTGCTGATATGAAACGCCTAAAACTCAGTAGTTTCTACTCATATATGATATTTGACACTGAGAAACAACCGGTCCTAATGCAGTTTATACACAAATAACACTTTTCACAACTGATCACAACACTTTTCCACTTCAACTGCAGCCAAATAATAATGTCTTCTGCCCTATCTCCTTTAACGGTGCACTTAATACAAAATTAAGCATGATTATTCATTACTCGTACAGATAACTTTCATTGCGAGTCACTGCTGGAACTTGAACTGGAGTCGGTGGACATGACCTCGACATCCTCCTGATTGTGGGCATCTTTACTGCGCCCGTCGATGGCTACTGAGTTACCACCCCCCACTGACATGTGGAGCTCTCCAGATGGGTGCCATGTGAACTGGTTGGTCGATGGAGTTGGCACTGCAGACAAAAATTTGTTTTTAATTCACATGTTCAACATGAAGCGGGAAGAGACAGCTAATCCGGTTGAAACTTGCCTAGATACTTTTAATATCATCAAATAGTAAATAAAAACCGATCAAAAATATCTATTAGGATTCTGTGTAGTCCACACACCTGTTGCAGGAATGTTCGAAAGGGTTACTGCGGCCTCGGGACATAGCAGGCTCAAGCAGGAACATGGATGGTTTTTAGACAGTAAAAATCTGACACACACTTCTGCTCCACCCCACAAAAGGATAATAATAAATTTAAAAAAAATATATTCTCTTACAATCACACCAATTATTTAGTTCCAAGATAAGTATCACTAAGAACTTATGTTATGGATACTAAAAAACGGATAAACATACTTAAATACCTTTTTTTTTTTTTTTTGTAAATACATACTTAGTATACATAAGAAAACACCCAGGTCAAAAAAAATATTCATGTTAATGCACACAAAGATTTGTCCTGTGTGGGAATCGAACCCACGACCTCTGGAGTAAAGTGCAGGTACACTGACCTCCAAGCCATATTGGTCGTCCAGAAGAAGACAGTCATTTGATGATTAAAATAAGGACTACACACACCACCTCCGCCACGGGTCTTCATGGTAAAGCATGACCAGAATCCCTCCCTCTGAGGTTCGTATGGGAAGGCCTACTAAACTCAGTAGTGGGACATTAATTGGGTGAGGTAATATGTATTACAATTGGTAATTGTAGCACACATAAAAACATAACTATAAAATTAATTCTTCTTATTAGACAAATATGTGCATACAAATGTGTTATAATTAACCTCTTGTACTCAAACGTTGTAGGATATATTCTTTTATAAGGAAGCAAGTGCCATATTACTACTATAAAAAAATCAATAAGAAACTTCCATTGTCAATGATGAGTCTGACTATATATAAAAGCTAGATGTGTATTGATCAGTGATAGGAATAGGTAGACTATATTTGTCTAAAATGTACTCATTTTAATTTGTATTAAATTTAAATGAGTACATAATTCTAGACCCAGACCAGAACAAACACTCATGTTCATGCACACATAGATTTGTCCTTTGTGGAAATCAAACCCACAACCTCAGGGCCGAAGTGCAGGTATACTTTTCTACACACCAGATTTAAACGATCGTCGTCGTCATAAGCTACATAATACCAGCGAAATTTGATACCGGTATTCTGAATATTTGGTCTGGTATTCCCACATACTCCAGAACTTATTATTCTACTCAGCTCCATGTTATGTTCCATGCATAGTTTTAACTTAATAGTCTGCCTATTCAGTTCACTGGTAACATTATTCACAAATATGCGTTTCGTGAGTTATAGTTTCATTGGAATTAAAAAGGGAAATCAATTATAGCCTTGTTGTATAAATCAATGAATAAATTAAAGAAAAATTACCTCCGCCAGTAGTGATTCTGTGCAGTTCATTCAGTGTGGAGGGTGTGTGTCCATTGTTAACTGGGAGGTCACTGTGTCGGCCTATCATGCCCAGCCTCATCTCGAGATCTGTTGGGTAAGGACGCCGAGGATCGCCTGGTTGCCATGACAATGGTGCACTGACTGCATTTGATGCACTTATCCTGAAAAAAATATTTAAGTAAGTTATTTACTGTGTTTGTTTGTCAGAATTTTACAGTGCAGGTATGCTGAACTCCACTCTATTTAAACTTAAACCAAAAATATTTCATAAAGTACAGTACAGTTCTATGGTTTGCTTGGAAGCAATATTAAGCTGCCAATTCTAATAACAGAACCCCTCACTCCTATGATTTGCCAACTCCCCTTGGGTCAGGGCAGTCAGGTAGGTATAAACTTAATCCCTTCATCTCTGATGATGAGTAAATCATCTCAATATAAACTGCTTCTTATGCAAACATCTATTCACCTTCCAATTAAGGGTGCTGCACACGAGGGTAATTTTCTGAGCTGATAGTCGCGTAATAAGAGTGGTGGATTCTCACCTGAAATCCCATTAGGTAGACAAATCAATTTGTGTTGCAATGTGGTTTAAACAGGACAATCAGTTCAAAAACTTACACTCATTTAGACTCCGCCCAATGGTTTACTTAACATCAAATAAAATGTTCATCATCATCATCTCCGCCATCTGACGTCCACTGCTGAACATAGGCCTCCCCAATAGATTTCCACATAGAGCGATCCTGCGTCGCCTGCTTCCATCGGCTTCCCGCCGCCTTGACTAGATCATCGGTCCATCGCGTGGGAGGCCGTCCTCTATTACGTTTACCGGTTCGCGGTCGCCATTGCAGAACCTTGACGCCCCATCGGTCGTCGGTTCTTCGAGTTATGTGCCCCGCCCATTGCCACTTTAGCCTGCAAACTGGCCTCGCTATATCGGTCACTCCAGTACTCCTACGGATTTCCTCATTTCTGATTCGATCATGTAGGGACACTCCGAGCATAGCTCTTTCCATTGCACGCTGAGCTTTGAGCTTTCTAATGAGGCCCATAGTCAGGCACCAAGTCTCAGTACCGTAAGTCATCACTGGCAACACACACTGGTTAAAGACTTAAGACACTGAGGTATTTTTGACGAGAAGATATAGCGCAGTTTCCCAAACGCAGCCCAACCGAATGTTAAGTGTTAATAAAATGTTAACATCACATAATATCTAAATAGCGTTTCCATATTTGCTAATTACCTGTGAGCAAACTTGATCAGCTCTTCAGAGGGCACTGGCCTCTTTCTGGACTTAACAATAGATGCGAGCTTCTGTCTGGCCTGGTATAGTGAGGTTGCTAGTATTTGTTCTGCATCCTTCAATTGCCTTTGTAGATGATAAATGTCCTGATCCTGTGAAATCAACAATTTCATTCATAGTAGAGGTGTGCAAGTACGATAGGCCTGTTGATAATTTATAACCAATATAGACCCACCAAACTCGTATTAAAAATGATTAAGGCTGTATGTTTTATAACTAAAGGAGTATCACTTACACTTCTTTACACAATTTCTTTTAGAAATAAGCAACACCATTGTACCTTAATTTGAAATTATTTGTGTGATGCTATTTTGTGTGTATACATAAATAATTAAGTACATATAGTTTTTGTAGACAGATAGAAAATTGTTATCAATTTTTTTTTTGTTATATATAAATCGTAGTAAATGAGAATGAGTGGTAATAAATAGTAAATGAGATGCCAACCCCTAAACCCCTTGAGTTCTCAGTAAAAATGTGGGGCTAAACTGAGAGAGAATATGAAAAGTGATGTTGCAATGTTTTGTTTCATTTACCATCACTTATGTACATTCACAACAACTTAATAGTTAATAATCCACTGTTATTACCAGTGGTCGGAGTAGGTATATTGAATTAAGGTCACTGACATCAAACGTATAAGTTAATATGGATACGCCTCCGAGTTTCCGGATTATTATGATAAAAATACCGAAACATCGAAATTATTACATGAAACTAGTTAAAAATGTATCAATACTCTCAACGCTATGCTGCTAGTGGCGTAGATGACCAGAATTTAATAGTAAAAAAATTGGTTCAAATCAAATCAAAATGTAGAAATTGTAACCGATGAGGATTAAAAATAATTGTTTTTAATAAAAGTGTAATAATGATTATTTGTATTAACAATAAACAATTTTGTTTGCTTACATATGGTTTTTTATTTTATTACTCTATTTACCAAATTTTTGGAAACTCCGGTACATTCCGGAAGAAATGCATGTCCATGTTATGATATCATGACTATTCATGACGCAAGTATCTAAAATCAATATACCTACTCCGACCACTGGTTATTACACATTAATGAAATATCACAAATTTTTAAAAATACAACAAAACTGTAGAGATGACGCTTCACTTTCCCCCAAGAAAACAATTGCAAAAGAAAAGCAATACAATTGGCAACCTCATGCTCTAAAAAAACATGCAGAGAATACATTTTATGTAAGGAGGATTATTATACTGAATAAATTGGTGAATTAGGCTGAACATAGGTTAAGTGCTAATACAAAAAATTAAAACATAATGCAAGAAATAGATACCTTGTTGTCAACTTCAGCCTTGAGTTCATTCATTTTCTGCTGAATGTTTGCCTGTTCATCTGCAAGTTCTAAAGTTTTTTTGAGTTCTGCATCTTTTACCAACAGTAAATCAGTCAACTGAGCATGATCAGCGGCAGACAGTTTTTGAGATTTAGGAGCTATTGACACTTCTATCATTTCTCTAAAAACAAGAGAAACAAAATTTAATTGACTTGTAAAACTTTTTATTATAAAATTTGTTGGATGAAAGAGCCTTATATTATTATTTTGAATCTTAAATGAAGTACAAATATCTTACTTTGCTATAAGTTCGATATCGTCAATCAGAGAAAGCAAACGATCTTTGGTACTAAGATGCGAAGCCATTATTTTCCTTTTTCTTTCTTCAAGGTATTGGTCACTATAGGTGACTTCTTTTTTAAAATTCTCTAACTGCGGATTGTAGATAATTATAGTTCAATTTCATCCATTTAAACACTTAAAATCAGTAAAAATTAAAAAAACCTCATGAACAAAACTTCGTCTACAATGAAGTACAATGTCATGTTGACAGTAGCATAGCAGTCAGATTGACGTTGACTTGTTTTTTAAATGATTGCTTCTATACGGTTCCAATAAATATAGCCTATTGTTATTTTATAATAACATTTCCGTTCCTTGCCACTTTTAAACTACTCTATCTATTTATAAAACAGGTTACAATAAACAATTGGTGATGGAAACTCCGATCTATTCAAGTTAAGGTATCTACGATAGAACAGCGTCAAAGATACACTTAGATGCTACGGAACATACGTTTTATATAAAATTACAACTAAAGGTATCCTTAGTTTTATTTTTTATTTTTGTAAAACGTTACGAAGAAACGGTTTTCTTTGTGTCAAAGTATGTATATGATGCTTTATTTCTGATTGTATGTATATGGTATATTTTGTGACTTATTCAAAGCATTGGATTAAATAATTTACTATTCGATCAAAATATAACTAAATGTGTCAGGTTCACCTTACCTGATGTAAGGCTTGCTCAAACCATTGCTTACGTAAGAGAGGATTGAGAGAATGAGACGAATTTTCTAAGTATAACACTAGATTGCATGTCTAATCCTGTTCTGAATGTGATAATTCATTTGTTTTTACGCTATTTCATTTTGTTTTGACGTCGTTCGGTGCTCAATATGGAAAATTTATAACACCGCACTATTTTTGAATACAAGTTCTAACGTGGCACGATCGCTGCAGCAACAGCTCGAAGGATTAATGATATGTACTCATTACCCATTGTCAATGAAAATAAGATACGTTTTGGTTCCAACGGTATCGATCTGGAAATTTTGATCTTTAGAACAAACCTCGTGGACGGCCAGAGACCCTAGTTGTAAGGAAATTTAAGAAACTGAAAGCGATTGTAGAAGCGGGTTCATCCCAAACCTCGACAGAGTTGACAGAATGATAAAACTATTTTGGAACATTTAAAACAAATTGGAAAAGTTTAAAAGCTTAAAAGATGGGTACCGCTTGAATTAAGTGAAGCAAACCAACAAACACGCATCGACTGCTGCGTCACGTTACTCAACTGTCTCAATATCGGGGGGATTTTGAGTCGTATCATTACTTGTGATGGAAAATGATTCTAAACGATAACCGGAAACGTTCATCACAATGTTTGAACCCAGGTAAACCGGCCAAATATTGCCCAAAGCAAAAGTTGACCTAAAAAAAAATCTCTGTCTATATTGCCAACAACTGGAAATCATGATGGACCAACTATCCGTTTAACAATCGAGATTGATCAACTGCTCTAGCCCACACTGCAAAACATACGGCGGCGAAACTAGAGGAGCTAGGACTGGTTTGTCTCTGTAGCAACACCGTACCTACAAGCGATGAACGGAACGTAAATTATAAATGAAATCCTGAATCGCGCAAACAAAATTCTTCAACCTCTGCTCATATCCGCCCGGTAGAAGATAGAAAAGATAGGGAAGATAGGGCAGGTCAAAAGTACCCTAAACCGACGGGCGTGTATGAGGAGGTTAATGAGTGTGAATGAAGCTAAAAGTGTGTGCCAAGATCGTAGCAAGTGGAAGGATGTGATCTCTGCCTACCCCTACGGGAAAGAGGCGTGACATTATGTATGTATGTATGTAGAAGATAGGGAAAAAAATTACATACAGGTTACAAAAATGGCAAAAGTGCATAGATAATAACGGCACATACTTTGATTGATAAATTTATCGTTTTCCTTTTTCCATGTAAAATATGAATTTCATATGACTGTAGTTGTAGGAACCTTATATAGTATTTTTTCCATTACAAATAGGTTGTATAAAAGCTGTACACTTATAATGATGACCCTAAAAAGGATAATTATAACGAAATGAAAATAATATGTATTTACTTAGAATAATAACACGTGTAATTATTCTAAGATGTATTTATATATAAATGTATTTAAAAACCAAAGCCTTTTAAGGACTCAGAAAAAAGAAATAATCTATTATAATTTATAGTTTTTAAGGAATTTTGCACATCAATCTCAGGATGTCACTTAAATCAAACAAAAAGCAATTATATTACAAATTGTTTTTATCTCTTTTACAAGGGCATGTGGGCGAAGTAAAGGGTGGTCCGCTCGCACATCTACATACAGTAATGTATATGTAACTAAACATAACCACGGAAGATCAGCGTCGTGATATCTCTGTGATGTTCGACAATATGCTGAGTGGGCACCATTTCTAGTGCATATAGAGAGCATAGTTGAGTTCTTCTTTTACTTAAGTTCTTATTATTCTATTCTTGATTTGTGTTAGCTATATTTTGTACTTATTTTGTATCATGTATTGAAAAAATATTTTTCTTTCTTTCTAAACATTTTTGTGGTTTATTATGAAACGAAAGAGTACAAATTGCAAAGAATATGCAAATAACCCAGCTATCATAATTCTCCTTGTGATTGTTTTGCAAAAATATTGAAATAGGCGCGATGGCGGTCGCACAGAACGGCTGTATAATGCATTCGCAAACCGGCTTTAGCACGCGGTCGCGGCGTGATCAGCTGGCCGCGGGGAGAGGTGCGGGTTCGAGGGGCGGGGAAACCGCCATGCGCCGAGCATGCACCCACCACGTGCTCAAGGGACTTTATTACCTGTTACAGTCTGAGCTCTATCTTTTTTATAACCGGATTATTAAACTGTTTTTTAAAACGACGAAAATCTATAGTAGCGCTTATTTCACATAGACCTATAAAAATACACAAATATTACATAACAATACAATAAATACCTACTATATTTCTTAAACTGCAAAAATTACATAAATCTACCACATGTTTATTTATAACGAAAAGTGAATATATTAGTATTTTTAAAAGCAATCCTTTATTTATTAATTAATAGGAGGAAATGCTAGTTTCTGGAGGCACGGTAGTGCCTCCGCCAAGACTAGCTAATCAAAGCGCAAATGCAATATCATTTTTACAAGAATAGAAAATAAATAAGATGCCAATATATTGATCACCTCGCTCCTGAGATGGTATCTTGATAGATACTTAACCAAATATTTCGTCTAGTAATGTTGTAGTTTTGTGAAGGCCATACCTACACATAAAGATTATAAATGGTAAATGAGATGCTTTCTCGCTAAACCCATTGAGTCCTCAGTAAAGATGTGGGACTATACTGAGATCTCACATGGACTTCTTGAAAATTTTTAAAAGCGATGTTGCACATTTTTTTTTATTTACCAACACTCATGCCCATTCACAAACACTTTGCGGTAAATAATCCATCTTTATTACACATTAATATCCGAATTATAACAAATTTTAGAAAATATAACAAAACTGCAGACATTCGTACGCTCATACGTTTTACTTTCCCGCCAAGAAATCTATAACTTCTTAATTTATCTGATAACTTTTTGGCAACATTGTACATGATTTTTTTTATGGTGCGAATATTATTTATTAATTTTAAACCAAGTTGTATAAAATACTATGGTACAAGAATAGCAAAATTGCAAAACAGATATGGGCTTTTATTTTTACGGCGCTTTAAAGATTGCTTAAGTAATAAAATTCAATTAAAATTTTAATATCTACAAATTATCTCAACCAATATTACTTCAACTTACTTATAAGTTCGTTCTAGCATCGATGCTGCCTTGAAATTATAAATAAATATCTTAAATTTTGACAGCACAGCAAAAAAGGCTCATAGCTGTAATACTTTCCATAGTTCATCACAGATATCAGTGTAACATGTTCGTGTGTTTATATTACAGCATCGGTATTTGGGTTTATAACCTCAGAATGCTACCTAGAAACATAATAATTTACTACAGCGAATAAAATATGACTAAACATCTTGTTTGATATTTATAATCGCGTTTTGTATAGGTAGTTTACAAAATAACGTCAGTATTTTAGCTGGTATTGTTAGTTACACTGGGACTTAGGTTTCTTTTTCCAACGTTGTTAAGGGGTAAGTTGGGACGAGGGGGGAGGGGAAGTGGATTGTTTTCGCGGCTCGGCTGAGTCGATCGGACTCGATCGTTCCGTTCTCCAGTATATGCTTAGCACTGGCAGTAGACGAATACTCGGCTCTGCTGCCGATCTAATGGAACATCGTTCCGTTCCCCAAGTGTCGTACGCTGTTGCATACAAATCAAACATTCTCCACAAACGCGACAACAGTCGTAAACAGCAAATCCTGCTCCTGCTATTATGTTGTTTAAACGGATCATTGAAGGAAAGTCCATGTTGAACGCGGAGGCGAAGAACATTACGCCTGACAAATGTTCTAGAAGGAAGTCGAAATGCCAGGGTTGTGGCGAACACACCACGTAAGTCGACGGATTGTTTAATTAAAAGCACTTCCTACTAACTTATCACAGGTGTTGCTTATAAACCTAAAAACTTTGGCATAAAACGACTCAATAACAAAGTAAATTGTTTTCGTATTAATGTAAACAAAGCTGGACCTAAATGATTATAAAATACCGTCTAACATATCAATGAATATATACATAGGTAATATATATCCAATAGGTATGCAGTCGGATACAAATAAAAACGCAGTTGCTTCTTAAAATTTTTTTTAAAATGAAAAATAATTTAGTAACCACGGGTATGCACTTATTACGATTCTGAGGCAAAATCTGACATTGTTTTTGTTCCTTTCACTGCCACAATTGTATTCATTTCCGCCGTTTCTGAATTATATTACATATTTGTAGTGTAATGTACGTATGATCACTCTTAAAACAATCAAAGCACGTTAAATTTAGTTTTTTATGGTTTACCGCTGCCTTTGAAAGAATTAAAATCGAATAACGTACTTTTGTCTTGTCAAACAAGTATTACGTTAGAGACAAAATTTGGCACAGTTTTTGACTTTCACTACAACAATAATATTTACATTAGGCAGGTTAGGAGCAACCTTTGCGCATTTATCTACTGACGAAGAAAAAGCTTACTTCCGTTATTTTAAAAAAGCTCTATTAGTACATTACATAGGGGTTAATAGACTATAGTGTGTGCAATAGCTTGTAAAGATTTATAAAGGGTTTCTATGTTGTTTTTTATTTGTCGAGTACAATGATAGTTAATGCTTACTGAAACAGTTTCTTTTAACTAATGGCTTCGTGCGGTTTGCAAATTTAGCCAGTGTCAAGTAAGAGATTTATTAATAACATATAAATTATAGTAAATGAGAATGAGTGGTGATAAAGACGATAAATAGTAAAAGGGATGCCCTCCCCCTAAACCCCTTGAGTCCTCAGTACAGATGTGGGACTATACTGAGAGAATTTGAAAAGTGATGTTGCAATGTTTTGTTTCATTTACCAACGTACATACTCATGTATGTTTACAAACACTTAACGGTAATAATCCACACCGTTATTACACGTTAATGTTCGAAATATCACAAATTTTAGAAAATTAAACAAAACTACAGTCATGACGCTTTACTTTCCCTCCAAGAAGTCCAAGAAGTCCAAGAAAAACCTTCAGATAGTGCAATAGGAATGCTTTGGGAAATCCAAACAATTGAAGATGTTTAGATTTAATTATGTATAATTCTACGATGTGTTTAGGAACCTGCCTCTCTGATTATGTTGAATTTGGTACCTGCAATTAGTTATAAATAAATAGTAAATGACCTGCCATCTATTACCTCACACACTACTGAGCACGGAAGGCAGTGAACGACAGCGGCTCAAGATTGATCAACATGGATAACTATTGGGGAGGCTTATGTTCAACTTTGGACTTCTACTGCCTGAGATGATGATGATGGTAAGAGGAATTCAGGTCATACTCCATCACGCGGACCATTTGCGGATTGGCGAAGACAGGTGTGTGGCGTCCTGCCGTTTAATTATTTGAGGCTAATAGGGTCTCGAATTTGGTTTAACAACCAAGATCTGAGAAGCCCAAGCCAACCTCACTTGCCGAACAACGGACGAGGCTCTGGCGAAAACACAAGTTCCCGAAAAGCGACAATAGGTTCGCCACCTATTACGTAGGACCAACAACATAAGTGGCGAAATGTGGGCATATAATATGCCTTTGCCTACCACTTCGAGGAAAAATTCTTGACATATTATCACTACATAGTATAAAACAAAGTCGCCTTTTCTGTCCCTATATCCCTATGTGCGCTTAAATGTTTAAAACTACGAAACGGATTTTGATGCGGTTTTTTCCAATAGATAGAGTGATTCAAGAGGAAGGTTTATATGTATAATACATGCATAATATAGTAGTGGAACACTGTCAATTTTTGAGATTTCTAATGTGATGTCGTAATTCAACTCACTTTTTTGCGCTTATATTGCAAACGCTGGCCAAACCCTACGAGATTAATCAAAATAATGTACTACAATATTGTACAACTTATAAAATTCTTCAAAAAAGTCCGCGATGGTATATGTCTATCTCTCAAGAATACCCCACAATAACCAATTTTATCTTTTACTTTTTACTAAAAATAATGGCTTATTAACGAAGCCATTTTAAGTATGTATGACATTAATTCTTATCTAAATAAACATGTTAGTAAGCTTGGACATTAAACATAGATTAAATTTGTCTTTTACATCATGTAATTTCGATCAGTACTTTACAAGATATCAAACGAATAAACTTACGCTAAATCGAAAAATTATGGTTGCGGCGGTGGTAGTTATTCGCGGCCTATATAGAGACATTCTGTAATTATGTATTATACGTCACTATTCATATTAGCATACCACCCGTGCGAAGCTGGGGCGGGTCGCTAGTTATGTATAAAAAAAAGACCGGGACGAAGCGCTCGTTATTAAATGCCACGTAATTAGACACTCATGCAGAGTCCGCCATCTGTAATTCTTTGTGTGTGTGTTTATTCGGTAAACGGTTTCAATCTAGTACAGCTAAGCTTCGACACGACGTACCTATATGAAACCGTTATTATCTCTTAACTTATCAATAATTTTGTTATAAATAAAGGTTGCAAGAACGTCAGCTTACAAACTAAAGAGCCCATTCACTGCAGGCTGAGGCGAAACGGTGAAACTGTTGTGACACATAATATCCCTTAGCACAATTACCTCGGTGACGAATGTCTCCCTAAAGGCGGTTTCAGACCGGCGCGGTTGCAAATCGAGGTGTGGAGAAGAATTGGGACAGAAAAATGTAGTGAAACTTTAATTCAGGTCCTGCGTATATGGTGGTCGAAAACCGAAAGTGCGATTGTGAGAGTTAAAATCATTGTTACTTTTCAACTTGGTTACATTTCTCGCAACCAAGAACAGGTCCTTACAAGACAGATCTATTCTAATGTGTCACCCATATCAGTCAGTCTCAAACATAAGGATGTACAGTTAGTCACAAGTTAAGTGTAACATTAACACGTTTGTGCCTGTGCACCTAAATGCCTGGTTAAAGGGGCAACCTTGCACTAACATGTTATGCTTTATTTGCCACATGTACAGTATATAGGACTGACAAATTTAATTCAATATTAAAAAGTTTGAAAATAAAGTAACTTTCATTTAAATGATATGTAACACCTATGCTATAGAAAATTGAATCAATTAAGTATTGACTTGGGAGTCATGTAGATTCACGTGCAAGCAGATTTTATCTTAGTTTGTTTTATCCACTCATTATTTGCCTAATGGCGGCGGCGCTAGCATAATGTTTCGTACGGTCCGATCAGTTTGAATTAATAATGAGTAATGAGTAAGAAATAACCTGAAAATGGTTATTAGAAAGTTTCTGTCTGATATTTGTACTCACATATATGTAGGCACACTGTACGCTTGAAGTAAACGAGTGGAACTAGGTAAAGCAATGATCATCGTAAGGTGGGCTATCAGGAGATGAATCAGAATGATCACAGATCCAAACTTATGGCGTGCAATTGGAAATGCTTATGTCCAGCAGAGAACTACTCTGATGTACGCATGTCTCAAAAGTCTTTATGAAAAGACTTAGAATTCTGAGAAGCAGTAAAATCTTAAAAGCTCAATAATGTCTGTATGATAGATATTCAGCTTTCAATTGGCGCCCATCCCATCTCATTCAATCCATCCCCCGCCGATCTGAAACCACCTTAAGACCACTGAACTTAAAGAAGTTTCATCTCATAACATAGTTCAGTGGTCTCAGAAGAAAACAACAATTTAGCATTACCGGTTATGGGTAGGCGCCGCCTGGTCAACGCAAGTCTAATTCAAGCACAAAGTATAAAGTCGAAAGCTTATTGCTCATATTTCCATTTTACCTTTGAATTTTGAAGTTACCAGTGTCAGGTCTTAAAGAATCAAGTGCCTTTAAAGTCTTGATCCTGTGGTTGTTTGAACCAAGTACCTTTAAAGTATCACCAACTTGTGTTTTGTGTTGTGTTTTTTACCTAGGATTAGAAGTGAGTCCTTACATAAATTACGTACTAGATATAGAAAAATTTATATAACTATTCCTCTTGTTATTGAAATAAAATATACCAAAAACTTCCTTTAGAATAAAATAGTTATTTATTTCACAATACGTCAAAACAAAACTAAACGTTCATTCATTAAGTGTGTTAGTAAACTTTTAATACACACTTCTTCCTAAGAAGGAACATTGAATAGAAGGAAATGCCTTTTCGTCAGTCAGTATTTTTTTAGCACGAAATTTTTTTATTGCATGAAAAATAAACACAAACAAATCAGACTTTGACAGACAAAACAAACAAAATAGTTTAGAAAAGTGACATTTTTAAACTGAAGAACGATACTATTATACCCATAGAATAATAACACCTAGAACGATAGTTCCCTCCAAAGCGGTCTTTCAAAAGCGAGGCAAGAAAAAAATCTATGTGTGCGTAAGATACTTATATTTACGCTCGACGAAACGCACACAGTGAAAAAAATCATGTTGTCATTTCATTCAATTTTTCCTAAAAGTAGGGAAGTTTAAACTTTTACACTTTAGCTTAGCTATTTATTGCATTTAGTTTATGCGAAAAACCACTTACTTTATAATTCCATTAAGATGTATATATATATTTTATCCTGCCAAGGGTGAATAATTTTTCACTAATTATTTATTTAACTTATTTAGAGCTATGAAACTCTTAAATGGTTATAGTTAGTCAACTGTTTTATGTAAATAGACCAGAATCGAATAAAACTATTACACCTTTTAAGATGTGATTTATGCCATATCAATAGAAATCAATTAATCAATGAAAAAATAAAGATTTTTGTGTTATCTTATATTAAAGAAATTATTTCACGCGAACAAAGTCGCGGGCGGAAGGTAGTAGCAGATAATTGTCAAATAACATTTTGTGCAATTTAATTTTGACTAATTGAGACGTGTTTCACAAACAAAATGTAGGAGATTTTTTCCCGTTAATGGCAACATTTTCATTGACTGTCACGTAACAAATATTGAAATTATTTTTTTCATTTTAATGAATGTTTTACTTAATAATTTAAGTTCAAACGCATAATTTACCCGTGTAATGTTATGTTAATATGTTTCTTGTGCTTTTCCGACGTATTGTGATATCCGTTCATAGCGCAAACCGTCATTTTTAATAAAAATATCAGGAGTAGTTTTCAATACGACACGACCTTGAGCACTGACGGGCCGCGTAACGAACTTAGCCAAAATGGCTAGGTTTGAGTTGCCTCACTTTGACGACGCGTACTGGGCTTCTAGGTGTAATTATTCTAAGATTATACCATATATTACTGCACATTATCTTTTTGTCTTAAATAATGGCTTCGTGCGTTAAGCACATTTAGCCAGTGTCAAGTAAGGGTTCATACAGACGAACTGCAAGTTGTGAACGGCAGAGGCTACTTCAGCCGTCGACGCGTCGGCGGCAGCCGTCAATGCGTCGACGGCTGCCGTTGGCAGGCGAAAACGTTTGCAGTTGGAGTGCCGCGTACTAGCAGTCGTGGTCGGTACGAAAAACGCCACAACTGCAAACGTCGCCACCTGTCGGCGGCAGTCGTCGACGCATTGACTGCTGCCGTCGACAGGTGGCGACGGCTGAAGTAGCCTCTGCCGTTCCGACTTGCAGTTCGTCTGTATGAACCCTAAGAGATATATTTATAATAATAATATATAAGTCAAAGTAAATAAGAATGAGTGGTGATAAAGAAATGGTAAATGAGATGCCCTTCCCCTAAACCCCTTGAGTCCTCAGTAAAGATCCCACGACTATACTGAGATCTCACATGGACTTCTTAAGAGAATTTGAAAAGTGATTTTGCACTATTTTGTTTCATTTACCAACACTCATGGACGTTTACAAACACTTAACGGTTAATAATCCACCGTTATTACACATTAATGTTCGAAATTTCACTAATTTTAGAAAATAAAACAAAACTGCAGACAGGACGCTTCACTTCAAGACCTCCAAGAAGTCCAAATTTGTACACACATACACATCACTTTTTTTTTCAAAGGGGTAGGCAGAGGCATATTTAACGCCCACCTATCGCCAGTTATAATGTTGGTCCCACGTAATAGTAACTTTGCTGTAACGTGGTCTCAGGACGGTTTGCGGACGACTTCGAAGGCATAGAAAATAATAGAATTGTCATTCTGTCTGGATATGCCATGATAGGTTAATCCAAACTATAATAATATTATAAACGCGAAAGTAACTCGTCTGTCTTTCTGTCTTTTCTTCACGCCTTAACTACTGAACCGATTTGTTTGGAATTTGATACAGATATAGGATGGAACTTGAGAAAGGACAGGATAGTTTTTATCCCGAAAATCCCGCGAGATCGGGAACTATGTGGGTAAAACCAAAAATCTGCCGGAAGTCACTATTCCACACGAACGAAGTCGCGGGCAAAAGCAAGTAAGCAATATATCAATGCACTTTGAACGGAATGGTGCCTCGTGAATCTGTTTGTTTACCAGACATAATTGTTCTAGAGAATAAAGCGCATATCTTGCATAATTAATTGGGTCATTAATAACGACAGCAGTACATCCGGGGGCTCGTCTCCATCATTTCAAAAGGCCAGTGACGAAGACATTGGATGTTTGTTACAGAAGTGTCTGATATGGAGCTATCAAAGGTTAACCTGATAACCTTTCAATAGTAAGATGCTATTCGTTAAAACTGTTTACCGACACGATAGTTGGTCAGTCTCATTTAAGTCTTCGTACAAATTTAAGTCTAACAAAGCATGATCGATTGTAGAAGGTTCGTGACTAATAAGAACTACTAGGGTAACGCACAAAGGATTTGAATTAATAAAGGTTTTTATGGTATTGTTGCAGAATTCTCGAAGAAATGATGAAGATGGTGTTATTGGGGGTCGTGCTGTGGGCCGGATTGACCTTCGGCAGTCATGTAGCTCCTTATCCGTTAAATCTGCTACTAACGAATGGTAAGTCTAGTTTCTAATATCTGTGTATTCTTCGTATGAAATTGTAAGAACTGTCGTATTCGATGTCGAAGTGATGGATTAAAAATATCTTTGTAACAATTCCCGCGCTACTATAATTTCCCGAAAAATCGAGAAACTTTTCAACACGACACGTGTTTCGCCCTTACACAGGGCATCTTTAGGTAAGATAGGAGCCTCAGAACAACGATGTCTTCACGACCAACGCTTAAACGAAAGAACTGTCGTATCCTTTTGACGAAGGTTTGTTAAAATATAGATTCATCTCTACGAGACCATTGTGTTAGATGTATTGTAAATAATTATCACCTCAGTCCATTAACGTCCCACTAAGATCACTGGCCTCCTTTCGCGAACCATGAATAGAATAGATTTATTTATTTGCAAGGAATATACAAATCATTAGGTATTACAAAGTTTTAAGGATCCTTGTACATTCAACCTAAATTGGCGTGCAAATTTACATTTGAACATAAATTACACACACTTATCATCTAAGAATTGTTTTACTAATAATTCTGTAACAAGCTTTTTAAATTTTGTTAGTGGCGAGAGAGATTCGATACAGATGCGGGCCTAGGGCGGATTGGCGGTAAATAGTCATGAAACATATGATTTAGACTATTTGACTTTCTTTCAGAAATAACACATCCACCACCAATGTATGACTTCCCATTTCCAAGTGCAGATATGTTGAGAAGGATACCACCAGTAACCTCGGCGCATTTGAACAAATCGTTGGATGTCAGTAAACTAGGTGTTTCGATGTTGGAACGACTGGAGATGAACCTTCAGTCTGCTGGCATCAGGCCGGATGCCGGGTCCTCAGCTAAAGGCCTCGCAATATTTGGATACCCATCTGAGGACGCGATGCACTACGAGCGGTCATCAATGATTGTGACTAAAGCGTCGCAGAATTTGGTTCATACTAGATGTGGGAGGTAGTTATTATTGTTTTTTTTATTACTATCTATTAAACTTTGGTTAGAATTACAATACCTACTAAAATAGGCGATGGTATTTAGAAGGAGTAGTTTTTTGTTGTGGACCCATTACGTGATGATAACATTTGGTTCTGCTGAGAGTTAGTTTCAATTATCTACGTGAAAGAACCTTTATATGTAAAGAACCTTACTGGTTTAGAATACTCAAATCAGTTGTGAATCACAAGTTTGTAAATCATCTATTATAAAGTCTTACACAGTTTATTACTAAATATAAATCGATTTCCTTCTAATTGTTTTGTGCGCCAGGGTCTTCAGAGCTCTGTTTTATGAAATATCAACCTTTCCCAATAGAAGATAATAAAAAGATATCTCGACATTCAAAAGTACTATCATCTTCATCACCCAAGGACGTCAATCGCTGAACTTAGGCCTTCACCATAAGCTTCATAATGTGCACGATTGCATACAAGTGGTCTATATAGGAGCCCATTGTTTTTACATACATACATTCTCGCCTTTTTCCCCGAAGTGGTAGGCAGAGCCCAGAGGCGTATTATACGCCCACACTTCGCCAATTATATAATTAGTCCCACGTAATAAGGGTGGCGAGCCTTTTGCTTTTACCGGGCATTGTTACGTTTGCCAGAGCCTCGACCGTTGATCGGCAGGTGCACCACTTGCAGGTGAGGTTGGCTTGGGCTCCTTATTTCTTGGTAGGATCCCAATACAATTATTAAGCATTTTTCAATTATCCTTGTCATTGACAACAATTGCTCTCATGTGGTGTGTGGTTCCAACAGATATGGTATACCAAATGACGAATGTGCAAGTTTTATAAGTACGTTAAACTTGCGCGATAGCGAGTACGGAGGCGAATGCGCGGCGCTGGAGAGGTATACTTGCCGAACTAAGTCGTCCTCTCGGTACCGAACTTTCGACGGATCGTGCAACAACCCAGTGAAGTCTTCTTGGGGACAGTCGTTGACCGGATACAAGAGGCTGTTGCATCCCAGATATGCTGATGGTATTGAAGAGGTGAGTGTACCTTATTTTTTTCTGATGAAATAACATAGTGACCGCCGACCGCTGAAGGTTGAACGAAAGGGCGTGTCAGACTTTTACTGACTTAAAACCATCCATATTCGGATTTACTTTTTAAATTCTACTGAAATTTTGTGTGCCTAGAATAATGCTTACACAAAATGGGAATACTGTGCCAACCCTTGTTTTTAATGATCTACTATAATAATATAGGTATATTTTTATTATCCATAAACATATTTTAAAACATTGTGTGTATAATAATGGTGTCCGTGTCATTAATTTTACAAAAATAAACAGAAAATTTTGACATCGACGGATATTTTGTGTGCTCAGTCTTGACTTAAACATCGACTGACATTTTGTGTCTTGGCCTCTTGGCGCAGTCGGACTGCCTTTAAAACTGGCGCATTAGTTGAAATCTGACTCGGAGCATACAAAGATCTTACGCGTATCTGATGACATTGGCTGACTGCACAAAAAGCAGTCAGCGAACTCAGTCACGCAAAATGTCCATTCATTCTTATAGAAATATTTCAATGGTCATCCGATTCATATTTGTCATGTTTTAATATTCTATTCTAAATATAGGCAAATGCTAATGTTCTACTCCTTGCAGCCTAGACGTGCATCCAACCACAAGGCCTTGCCGTCCGCAAGGCTAGTAAGCATTAAGATGGCAGATAATCTGGACCGACCCGATGAGAAAAAGACAATTGCTTTGGCTGTGTGGAGTCAGTTCATTTTCCATGATTTAGTGCACACACCCATACGAAAGACAAGTAAGTAGACTAATGCAAAATCAACTCCATTTTTTGTCTTCTTCTCTTGTACCCTATATCCTACTAATATTATAAACGTGAAAGTTTGTATGTGTGGATGGATGTTTGTTACTCTTTCACGCAAAAACTACTGGAGCGATTGTGATGAAACTTTGTACGTGTATAGCTGCAGTCCTGGACTAACATATAGGACACTCTTTATCCCGATATTTCCACGGGAACGGGGACCACGCGGGTAAAACCGCAGGGCGCTGCTAGTATACAATATTTGCAAGCATTTCACCCCTTAAGATTTCAAGCCAGCTATTCTTAAGCCCATCCTGCCTCGGTCGCGTGGATGTTGCCTATTTGTCTACGATGTCATGGACATAAAGACAAAATGCGATTTCTTCCTCCGCGATTTGTAACTAGTAAATCCGATTTAACATACATAATAATACATTACATAATGCTAGCAACATAATTATATTTCCCACTAGTACACAAAAACCAAGCCATGCTGCTGCGACAGTTAAGGGTACTCCTTGTCTCCACAGCACTTCCACCCCAGTTAAATGCCTATTCCCGTCTCCCGCGACGAACCCTGCCCTAGATGCTTATGCCATATGAGACCAACGGTTTAACGTGTTTTCCGAGAAACGGAGCAATCGTTAATTGAGCACAAAACTTCGGGAAGACATAGGACCAGGAATTGCCTCTGCCATTGCAGTATATTGGTCTTGCGTCTGGGCTATCATCTGCTCTCATTGTACCTACTAGTAATAAGTAGTAGTTTTTTTTATATATTTCCCACCAGTACACACAAATCAAGAAAGCCGCTGATGCAACAGTTAAGGGTACCCCTTGTCTCCACGTCACTTCCACCCCAGTTATATGCCAATAGCCATCTCGATGCTTATGGCAGTGGTCCCTGGCTTAACTTGTTTTCCGAGAAACGGAGCAAGTGTTTATTTCACATAGAACTTCGAAAAGTTATATGTGTGCCCGGATTTGTCTGAAAAACTCTGCATTGCAGTCTTTCCTTGGTATTGCCTCTGGGTTATGGTCTTACTCTAGTCTGATTGTACCTACTGATAATAATAATAAAATGTGTATATTTCCCATCAGTACACACAAACCAAGCAATCCGCTGCTGCGACAGTTCAGGATTCCCGCTGTCTCCGCGTCACATCCACCCCAGCTGTATGCCGATTGCCGTTTCCCGCGACGACCCATACTACAAGGGCCAGTACGTCTCCTGCATGGAGTATACCAGATCTGTCACCACTTATCGCGGAGACTGTACCTTCGGCGCGGCGGAACAGGTAAGATCTGATTTTTCTTTAGTTTTTATCAGTTATCTTTCTGAATAAAAAAAGAATGACCTAATTGATCAAGAGATGGCAAATTTTAAGAATTTTCCACTATGCTGTCTTTGAAGGACAATTTTAGTTAAAGTAGCCCCTTGAAGTACCATTGTTTTAATTTTTATAAGAGTTAAGAGCCTGGACCAGTTTTCATATTTACTTTTGGGCTATCCATAAATGATGTCACACGTTAAAGAGGTGGGAGGGGGTTGACGAAGTGTGACATGGTGTGACAAGGGGAAGGATCCTAAATTTCGTGACGTCACATTTCAATTCTTGCTGTACAATTGCAAAATATATGACATCACACTGAGGAGGAGGGAGTCTCACAAGTGTGATGTGACAAGGACGGAGAGGGGGGGGAGTCGAAAAATTACGGAATTCGTGTGACGTAATTTATGGATAATAGACGTTAATTTATGGTGGGATACCCCTTTGGAACCATAAAGTCTCTTACTTAATTTTTTAAATTAAAATATAAAAAAAATATTTTACGTCACTCTGAAGACCATCCTGTGTGACAGTATGTCTTTAACATTCCCACGACAACAGTGGCCCAATATCGACCATTGTTATTATTATTAACACCTTAATGTATATATACCATATTGTTCAAAACTGTATGTATTATTTCTTTAGTATGTCAAATGATATCAGTGAATGTATGTAGATCGCGCAAACGTTATTTGTTTTTCGGATCCATATAAGTCCGGCAGTTGTTTTTTAATAGTAATAAATAAATATTTCAGACACTTACACCAATTATTTAGTTCCAAGATAAGTATCATTAAGAACTTGTGTTATGGATACTAAACAACGGATAAACATACATAAATACTTTTTTTTTTTGTAAATACATACTTATTATACATAAAAAAACGCCCAAACCAAAACAAATATTCATATTTATTCACACAAATATTTGTCCTGTGTGGGAATCGAACCCACGACTTTAGGAGTGTGAATACTCGCCACCACTCCATATCGGTCGTCAAAAAGCCTTTCTGACCTTTTTATTGATTACCAAGGTTTGATCACAAATATGTGTTCAGGAATACCTGAATATAACTTAATTGAATTGATTAAATAACTTAAATGTAGATTTTATCAGCTAAAAACCTACGTAGGTAAGCAGATTACATTGTAAATAGTTAACTGAGTATTCTTGTATTCATAAATATGTAACAACATTTTATTATTTAGTTCTAGCGTGTCGTGTCGTGTCGTCAAACAGTTTGTCCTCAGTAATGATTCATTCCTAAGTTGTAAACAACTCAAAGCTCAGTAATATCACGCCGCGATCTCATGATAAGTAATCATACTTAATATTATAAGGGTACATATATGCTAAGGTACATTAATGGATGGTTCGACAAAAAAAAAAAAACTTTGACTATTCAATTTCTTCTTTAATTCTGAGTAATAGATTATATTTATTACTAGAAAAATTTGGGATACCTTCGAATGATCCAATGATGTTGCCCATAGTGTAAAATCTATACTTATCTATACTAATAATATACTTAAGATAGTTTTTTTTTGTGTGTTTGTTTGTTACGAAAAAACTCAAAAACTATTTATTCCAGAGTAACATCGGCTAAATTTGTTACTAGATGTAATTAGAGATCCCGACAAAACTCCGATAAAGTACCCAAAGGTATAAAATACTTAATGAATAGGTACCGACGCGAAGCCGGAGCTTGCCACTAGTATTTAAAAAACTAATAATGCACGAGAGATGGTTTAAGTCTTATTTATGTTTAAGTAAGCTAAAAGAGGTTTTAAGCCGCTTAACTTAGCTAATGAATGAGATTAACATTTAGTTTAAATTGATTATTATATATCAGACGTCAAACAGACGTCAATGGTTGATTAGGTGGAGAGTTTATTTATTTATTTAATCTTTATTGCACACAAAAAAGAAAGTACATAAGCGAAATTAATGCCGAAAGCATTCTCTACCAGTTAACCACAAGGTTAGCAGAGAGGGTTAAGGGCGATGCTATAAACTAAAACAAAATATTAATTAAAGTACACTAAATATACATTTTTAATTAATAAAGACATTTAATTATTGTGTGTGTGTGTAGTGAATTGATTATTATTAAAAAAGTATAGTATAACCACCATCATGTCGACTATGAAAAATCTACTGAACGATAGGCCTTTTCAACCGATTTCCTCGTCGTTCGATCTCGAGCCGCCGGCATCCACCGGCTTACCGCCACCTTGACCTTATCATTGGTCAATCGGGTGGGAGGCCGTGTTCTACTACGTTTGCCGGCTCGGTCCCCATCGGAAAACCTTAACGCCCTTCAGTCGGATGGGGCGTTATATAAAGTACTCCAGTTCGTTGAGCCGGTCTGCGTTCAATATATCCCTGTATTTATTTGTATCAAAATTTCATTGCGGAATTCAACAAACTTGTAGACTTTCACATGAATAATATAGTGTTACATATATTTTTTAAATATTGTGTATGATTGTTACTAAGTAGACAAGGCGCAATGTTCTCAAAACATTTTTTTCTAGCTTATTGATTTGAATTGTGTCGTTATTGATCTTTCGATAGAAACGCTAATCATTTCTATTGATTTAAATAGATCTTAATTAATTCTTAACCTTATATTAATTGATATGAACTTGACAATATCAGGACGTGTTTAAAGATCAATAAATATCTGTCAATTGGCATTGAGTATTTAGACTAAAATTACACAATTATTTGAAAGAAACCATAATTATGTTTGTTGAGGAACATAATTCTGTAACCATTATTAGAGCAGTGGTCAATATATTAATGCCACCATAAAATGAGCCTTACGTTAGTATTTCACAAAAGGCAGTCGCTCCACGTAATAACTTCAGTCAATATCAGGGGGCCTACCGCCGAGTTCGATGGCAATCGATTATAAGGCAAAATGGATTTCGAATTGATTCTGTCGTACCGCCGAACTCATGGAAATCGAAACAAAATGGCGTTCTCCATTTACCTATTGGTCTGTCACGGACTGAAGGTCATGAATGAGAGGTGGCTATCGGCAGATTCCCCGGTACGGATTAATAAACGTAAACAAAGTTTGATCTAGATGGATTACCGGTAATCCATCGAATTCGGCGGTAGGCCCCCTGGTTAAACCAGTGAGCAGACCCTGGGCCCTAAGCTTAAGTCTAGGGCAACCGGGATAATGCTAGGTCATGATGACTCATAAGTAAGTAAATCTTATAAGTGTGTACATATAATCAATTGCGTAATCCTCCATTTTAAGCTTAAAGGTATCTTGATTTATTAAATGTCTTAATTCTGCTCGTATAGGTACATAATTATCAGTAGGTACCTATGTAAGATGTCGAAACAAACAGCAGATACCATATGACAAGCCTCTCAGCAAAAATGTTGTTTATTTCGTAAAATAAATTTTTAAATATGTGTATAGGTACCAATTGAATGCTTAATGTGCATTTTTCATTGCATAAACAAGTAGATGATCTACATATTACTTAACCAACTATAATTGTTGTTTTTTTAATTCCTGCATCAATGTTCAATGAAGTTCAATTCAGTTCAAGGACGTTCACTGCTAAACCTCTACCATATACAGTTCAAATGTGACCGATTGTAGTTTTTGTATTGTTGTTTTTGTAATTTCTTCATCAATAATAAATGAAGTTCAATTCAGTTTAAGGACGTTTACTGCTAAACCTTTACCATATAGATTTCAAATGAGACCGACTGTAGTCGGCCTGCAAACAGTGTAATAATAAATAAATATTAATGAATAAATATTTTTTAACAATTACACCAATCATTTAGTTAATATAAGTATCATAAAGAACATGTGTTATAGATACTAAATAACGGATAAAAATACATAAATACTATTTTTCTTGTAAATAAATACTTAATATGCATAGGGAAACACCCAGACCAGAACAAATATTCATGTTCATGCACACAAATATTTGTCCTGTGTGGGAATCTAACCTACGACCTTGGAGCGGAGAGCGGGTATACTCGCCACCACGCCATATCGGTCATCTCGGGACCCTTGTCAGGTCGTCCGTCACTCTTGCAGTTAGACAGCCAACTCTACGTTTCCTGTCAAGGGGTCCATTTCAGAACATTTTTGCCCCAATGCCCATCAGTTTTAAGTGCTTTGTGCTAATTGCCAATCAAGCTTGCTAATTTCTTGAGCTATGTCACTGACTAAGGTTCTACTATAGATTTCCTCATTTCTAATTCTCGTACTAAAGGTTGACTATAGGATATAGTGGCTAGGAGTTTCTAGCATAACCCTCTTTGCTCGCTGTGTGACTTAGGGCTTTCTCATAACGCCCATAGTAAAACAATACATACTTTATATTATATTATCTATAAAATCATTTTTTGTCTGCCCTTTTTTTGAAAAATGTTGACAGATTTTGATGTGATTATCACTGTCAAATAGCTGATGTTATGAGACGAAACTTTGACTAATTTAGTTTGTAACAAAAAAATTACAAAGTACCTTTAGGTCACTCAATACTCAATATCTTTATTGCTCTCCACAAACAGTTACAATAGGATGTTAAGATATATTACAGTTCGTTGTGGACCCTGTCGGGCACGGCAAATAAAAGAGAGGACGATATCGTGGGGGATAATGCAAATCCGCGTAACCACCATACGTAAAGTCCGCGTATCTGTAATAGATCTAGTTTGACAGGGGAAGGTATAAAAACTTTATAAGCTTCTTATTTCAACTAATTTTGGGTTTACTTTTACACATACTATAGTTAAATATTCTAAATCTTGTTGTAAAAAGATTTTTCTGAAGGTACATAATTTAGGCTTTGTGTCGATATATGCTTTCAATTATAATAAAGTGGATTTAATGTTTTCGAACGAAGTATGTCATACAATGGTAAAGGGTGTATGTAGAATAAAGTATACATGTTTTATATGACGTCTTAAGATTTATAGATTTCCTGGTAGGAAATTGCGAATAAAAACACATTTATTTTCCTCATTTTAAAACAGTTGTGCAATATTTATTTCGTCATGACAGTGCATTAAAAGACTATTAAAGTATTTGTGAACGTACATAGTTGGTAAATAAAACAAAACAGTGCAACATCACTTTTAAAATTTACTCAAGAAATCCATGTGAGATCTCAGTTTAGTCCCACATCTTTACTGAGGACTCAAGGGGTTTAGGGGAGGGCATCTCATTTACCATTTATCATCTTTATCACCACTCATTCTCATTTACTTTGATTGATATATTGTCATTAATATAAATCTCTTACTTGACACTGGCTAAATGTGCAAACCGCACGAATCAATTATTTAAAAAAAGAAAATAGAACCTTTTCGGAGTTTTGGCGCCAACGCGGAAAAAGACATCACGACAGCCTTTTTTTTATTTTCAAAAACTAGTGCAAATTTGAGTTTTTATGTGTTAATATAGTGGATTTTAAGACATAACGTCGGGATAGTGCAAATCCGCGAAACTACCATACGTAAAGTCAGCGTATCTGTAATAGATCTAGTTTGACAGGGGAAGTTTTTATAACTTGATAAGTTTCTTATTTCAACTAATTTTGGGCTCATTTTTACACATTATATAATTCATTATATGTTCTATCTCTTGTTTTAAAAAGTTATTGTATAACTTGACACTTGTTTGCAAATACTCTAAACGAGCGATATGGACTCAATATTAAAGAGAAGAGAACGTCTTCCTTTGATGTCGGTGAAAACTGAAAAAGTTTTTTATTTTATTTTACATATATGTATCTTACCTATCCTTGTTATATCTATATGACTCCTCATGAGGTTGGCTGGAAGAGATCTCTTATAGAGATAAGTTCGCCTTTGTACATGTCCTTTTTATGTAATGTTTTGGTTTTTATTTTATTTATGTGCAATTAAGAGTTAAAATAACAAAATAAATCGAACTAATTAAAATAGTTTTAAAAACATTTTATTTTGCTAGGAAATAATATGTCCTAATTATTATTATGCTGTTTGTCAAGCCACTTGTTTCCACTTGTGTAACCTATCGCTACTGCGCAATTACATAACGTTGTTTTAAAATCAAAATTCATTTATTCAAGTTTGGCTCAATAGAGCTCTTATGAATGTCATACTTATAAACTAAGGCGCCCATTCACTGCGGGCGGGAGCTTAATCGTAAAAGAACGGGCAAGAAAATCGTCAAGGTTGGTTTTTTCTCCCGCCAGTTACAATTAAAATACATAATATTAAAACAATTGTGTTCTGCAGTCACAAGATTTAAAAGAAAGGAAGACATACTCTTTTTATTATGTTTCATAGTTATATTAGAGGTATGGTTAAGGAGGTTATAGGAAGTTGAATAATACCAAGGTCACATACATATAATCACGCCTGTTTCCCAGTGGTAGGCAGAGGCGTATCATACGCCCACATTTCACCAACTATATAGTTGGTCCCACGTGATAGGTGGCGAGCCTATTGCCGCTTACCGGGCACAGTTATGTTTGCCAGAGCCTCGTCCGTTGATCGGCAGGTGCACTACTTGCAAGTGAGGTTGGCTTGGGCTCCTTAGGTCTTGGTAGGATTTTGTTTTTGTTTGTGCGTTTGCAAAATATATGTGTACAAAATTGAGCCCCGCCATTAGAAATAAATGTAAAAGCAGGTGCTTTAAAATAATAATAGTGAGATGAGACTTTCGTAAATATTATTTTCTTGTAATCACTTCGCATCAACAAAACGGTTAGGCCATTGATCTATATTGTCGTCATTGTTAAAGATAAACTATACAGTAATTACAACTCGATTACATACTTAGAACTCGCTCATTTATCGGAACAGACACCCGTGTAAATATGAGGCCACCTTGTTATTTGACCTTTACATAATGCAATACGTTCTAGCTACGGTTGTATAATGTAGGTTTACAATAATATAGGTTTACAATAATGTAGGTTTACAATAATGTAGGTTTACAATAATGTAGGTTTACAATAATGTAGGTTTGCAATAATATAGGTTTACAATAATGTAGGTTTACAATAATGTAGGTTTGCAATAATGTAGGTTTACAATAATGTAGGTTTAAGTAAATATGTATTGTTGTACATCGTACACAGCTACAAAACTAAACAAAGCTGCACTATTAGTACAGGCAGCGTTATATAATTGGTAACATCATAAGCGCCATTAAAGTGACATCTCTATAGCCAAGAGCGTTGGTTGCTATTAACAATTTGTCGCTAACTGTACAAGAGAACGAATAAACTTAAACACTTTTTTTTTGAATCAATTAATTTGCCAATTGCCACTGCTTATCAAAGGCTTTTAATTAAAATAAACATCTATATAATCTATAGGAAACACAAAGACAAATATTCCTGTCCATTCTCACAGGTATCAATACATAAGTACATACATTCACGCCTGTTTCCCTGAAGGGGTAGGCAGAGGTATATTATACGCCCACTCTTCGCCAATTATATAGTTGGTTTTGTGTTGTAGTGTTGATTTATTATACCAGGCACTGTTATGTTTGCCAGAGCCAAATATTAATTATGTGCAGGAATCGAATACATGGCCATAGGATCAAAGTGTAGACGAACCTTATATGGCTTTCCATAAAATAAAACTTTGCCTACAACTACGCCTAGAAAACCTTTCACATAGTTGTATTGCACCTAGTCATGCTTGTATCGTTGTTGTATTGCACAATACTAATGATTTCTAGGTACTTATAAAATTTTCGTTATAAGTGTGTTTATTCATGACATGACGATTATGAAAAGAAAATGCAAGCAATCATTTATTAATTATTTCGACATACTGTGACACAAAAGGAGGTTTTGCAATAGTCTAAGATACTTATTTTTATTAAAATGCAAAGTGTGTTGCTACATAAAATCATAACTCAGCGAAAATTAAGTAGATTATTTACAATTTGTAATACAAAAAAATACTTAATTTACTAAAAGTTATTTATGAAAATTAAAAAAAATGTTTTTAGTGACATAGGCTAGATTATATAAAAACAAGATGGCGGCTCTCTGTTTCCCGTTCCCGGGGGAATAATAGTATCTTATGTGTTAATCCAGGTTATAAAGCCTTCATACTCAGAAACTTTCGCATTTTTAATATAAGTAAGAAGAACGATTGTACAATGACATATGGCCAATATAATATCTTTGGTGGATCTCCTATCACTATTTATTACAGAAATGAAAATACCGTGTACGTGACTTCATAGTACGTAATGTATAAAGTCGAATGGAAAGTTTTTCATATGGAAAACTTTCCATGCAGACCCGAACAATGGTTAATTCGTTTGTTTGAACTGTTAACGAGTATGTTATTGAACACTAAGCGAGTGATGTCATGAAACAAAAGAGGTTCGAAAGGAAACATTGTTTTGTTTTACTTTTGTTTCTGTTTTGGGAACTTTTTGATAATGTTAGGTTTTCTTTAAGTCCTATTAAAGTGTCAGGGGTCCTTATACATTTACCTTACCCATTTGTTATTTTATCGAGTTAAACATTTATCATATTCGATATTTGATTTGGGTGTTTTCTCTGTACTGATACTCTCAGCAACCCTGATACCTAGTACTGCCCTGATAAAAAAGTATTAAAGTATGTTTATCCTACCATTCATAACACAAATTTTTAGTGATACTTATCTTTGAACTAAAAATTTGGTTGTTATTTTTGACAAAAGAAGTCTGAAGTCACGCGGTCCCAACGATCTCTGAAGAAAAGCAAGGACAGTCCTTTTATGGGTTTTGATATCATTTGATATTAAGCGTCCGTGCTTTGTGAAAGGCACTAACGTGTATTAAGCCATCTTAGAGGTATAACTAGGCGGCCAATCTGCACAGGGTTCGCGTAGTGGAGTATGACCCAATACCTTTTTTTTTCGGATGGAAAATCATCAAGTGACCGCCTTCCGCTGTGGGTGAAGCGGAAGGGTGTGTCAAACTTTTACAGACCAAAAACCATCCATGTTCCTTTTTGAGCCTGTTACACTTTAGTTCATTAGGGGAGGGTTAATGAGCTGAGATAATAAATAAATAAATATTCTCTTACAATCACACCAGTTATTTAGTTCCAAGATAAGTATCATTAAGAACTTGTGTTATGGATACTAAATAATGGATAAACATACATAAATACTTTTTTTTTTTTGTAAATACATACTTAAGATACATAGGAGAACACCCAGACCAGAACAAATATTCATGTTCATGCACACAAAGATTTGTCCTGTGTGGGAATTATAATGAACTCGAAATCTTGTCAACAGATGAACCAGGCCACACATTTCCTGGACGGCTCGCATATCTACGGGACGAACAGCCGAGAAGCTGCCGCGCTGCGCGAGAAGACCGACGGTCTCATGAAGACCACAGTCATTGACAACGAGGAGTTCTTACCGCTTGTGGCTGACCCTACTGACAAGTGCTTGGTGGGAAGCAGCTCGGAGATTTGCTTTCATGCTGGTAGGTGAATTCTTCAAATGTCTAGTGACCGACAATCAATAAACAATCGTTCTCTATAACGTCTGGAAGGATCATTATAATTTAAAATATAGTAAAACATATACATACATAACAATTCTATATCTAAATTACAATGCTTATTGAGGCGCTTTCTGGCCAAAATAAAACCTTCTATCCAAACTTTATTTCAGTATAAAAAAAATGATTTTGCTCATGTTCGTGCGTTTGCAAAATATACAAAAAAAAAATACAAAATGTTTATTTCATTAACTTAGTGTCTAATACAATATTAGTGAATGGAGCTACCTTTTAAGCAAAATTATGCTTGTGTTAGGTAACACCGCTCTTCCGTAGCATGGTTACAATAGACTAGTTTAAGCAAATTGGACAGCGTCCATCATAACATAAACATTAAATAGTTTTTGATACAAACATTTGTGCTAATAAAATTAAATTACAAATTGCTAAATGTCGTTAGAATATATAAATGATTATTTTAATCTTGACAAAATCTGAAATTATGTGAATTTACTATTGTTATTTATTATTTTATTAATATTGAGTAATTATGTGTACAAAATTGAGCTCCGCCATTAATTTTATAATCATTATCAAATCCCTATATTTCCTTCAATACATTGCTGAAATATAAAGTAATTGAAATAAAACATGTCCTAAAATTTTTGTCAATTTGGTTAGATACTTTAAATTGATGATACGTTCTGATATTACAATTACTTCCAGCTAATTTTTTAAGTCCGATTAATTATTAGTATTTATTTAGTTAACAAGCAACTAAATAATAGTTTGTTATTACTGCAAATGAAAGTCAGCATTAAAAACTAGCACAGATTATTGCTGATATTTAAAAAAAGCAGACAAAGCAATACGCTTTCTATTGTGTCTGGGTTCATCGTCTAAAAGTTATCCGGGTTGCGACGTTCATCATGTCCTATTATTATACCGGTTCCCTAGTCTTAAGCTAAGGTCCCCAGGGTCCGCTCACTGGTTTAACCAGATTTGGCAATATTTAAGTTATTACATGGAGCGACTGACTGACCTCCGTAACTCAGAGAGAAACATAATTCTATGGTTAAACTAGCTGTCAGAATGTAAGAAGGCACTTACGTCCTAATAGCAACTGCTATCAGTCATGATAGTCTGTACCAACGGCTTAACGTGCTTACCGAAGCACTTCGCAGGCGATAATTATGCACAGAACTTAAAAAAGTCATACAGGGTTTTCGATTTCATGATTCGTTGTTTTTTTTATTTAATGTGACACGTCGTTTTTCGACTTTTATCGTAACTATTTACACCGTGAAATAAGAGTATGGTACAAAGGAGATACTAATGGCATGTCAACCTTTTTTCGATGTCAAGCCAACTCTTCCTGCTATTGTGTCAGGGACCAAAGGCGCTCAGCGTTATAAGGAAGTAGACGATAGAAGACCGGGGGGAGAGGTAGAGATCGACAAAAAAGAGTGTCTGATGAATAATTTGATCAAATAGATATTAGCCATTAGTTCATTTCTTTTTTGGACGACATTTCAATTAAACCGTCATAGACTAAACCAAAACCTAAATAATAACAGCATTAGAGAGTGCTACATTCAAAGTAAGCTATCGATATCTTCTATCTACCTAAGTAAATAAAAAAAATTCCAAACCAGCCTAAGACCATGAACCATATGCATGGCATAGTTAATGTTATAACAATAATGCCGATAGCATATCTGATAACGAAAGATAATGCATAATAAAATAGTAAATACGACACGTCTGGTATTAGGATTTATGCTAGATTATTTGTCTATGATAATACTGACTGTCTGATAAGATAGATCAATATTTAGTCTGTGTGAAAATTTTCCTAACTCAAGCTTAGCATTTTTATTTGATACAGGCTATTCTAATATGAATGACTTAGAACATGAATATTGTTAATGTTATATTCTAATGCATTGTATAGCTTTACAGACAAATAAAATTGTGATTAAGTACCTAACCAATTGATAAATTTAATAGAAACTTTAAGTTTCTATTAAATTTAACTTCTTCTTACAAAGAGGTGGTTCGGAACTGGCACTTAAATATTTTTGTTTTTTAATTGTTTTGTTGCATGTAAGTGAATCTGAGCTACGTGATTTTAGTGTTAACATATTATTATTTTGATTATTTTTTATATTTATTTTGACATTTTCAATTACTAAGCAATAGTTAATAAAATAAAGTTTTATTGCTATGTATATCTAGGCAGCATATATCTAAGCGTGGGTTGTCCGAAAATTTGTAGAACTTACGAATATGTGCTGTTTCAAGTCTTGTCGCTTAGAGTCTTATAAGCGGTGAGAGGGACTATTAAAGCATCAAAACATAAAATGTTGACGACTGATATGCAAGACATAGGTTCGATCCCCACAATGTACAGATTATGTTTATAAATTCTTTTCTGGGTTTTGCCCATGCCCATATGTATATTTATTAAGTATGTATTTTATAAAACTTATACAAATTTTTGGAGCTAAATAAGAGAGATAAAACATATATGCGTTTATTTCTCAAATCATTTAAAAGGTCCTAAAAATTGAATTTTTCATGTCTTACCTAGTTGGTGTATAAACATTAACGATGTTTTGTTTATTAAAATCATGTTGGATGCATGGGCCTTTTATTGATCACATTGATAACTTATAAAGGAGGCCTTTTTTTAACAGCAGCTGTAGATATCCGAGATAAACACCAAAAAAGGTTTTCTGGTAACAAATTGAACTTCTCACTTAACGAAGAAAATTCTCAGAAACAGGATGAAAATAGATCACCAATTCATCAAAAAACCACATGTCATTCGGAACACGATAAAAATACTGGCCCATTAGTTTCGAAGTCTCTGATTCCGGTGAAGACAGATCACACCAACAGCACTCCAGAGCAAAAAACCAGTTGCAACTCGATGTCTCGAAGTAAGTCGACGTTAGATGACGCTACTAGTTCTCCAGAGCAAGATATTAAACACATTTATTTATTAGGTGACGAATCAGTAAAAGGTCTATCTTTGGATCTCTTAAATTCAAGTTTCAGGAAACAAACATACAAATTTTATGCGCACGTCATCTCAGGTGGCACTAGTGTGGAAATGTTAAATCACTGTGACTCCATAATAAATCAATTAAAGCCAAAAGACATTGTTATTCTGAGTTTTGGTATGCATGACAAAAATATTCATTTGTTACACTCAAATATTTGTATATTATTAAATAAATTAAAAATGTTTTCCGTGGTTATGTTGCCTGTATTTAATAATCGTTACTTCAATGATATTACTTTGAATTATTACATAAAACAGTGGACATACCACTTTTCCCACTGCTCACACATTGACTGTCGGAATTTCAACGGCAATAACTTAAATCGGAAGTTCAACGGCAAAAACGGCATGCGTTTAAAACAGTACCTTTGTCAACAAATATATTTTACTATCGACTACATTGAATATAAAAATCAGTACTTATCTTACGAATTCATCCGAAAACATATCAAAGAATCTAAAAAAGCAACTATTGAACAAAATAATATACCGAAAAAAGGTACAATACCTTTTTATTATAAGAAAATAAAAAAAATATCCGCTTTACCGCGCGACAATGGCAAAGTGACTTCCCCTAATAGCAATAGTAAACAGCTTTTTCGTGCCTAAATCGGAACAAAAATTTACTATACTTCACCAAAATATTCATAGCTTACCAGCCAAGAAAGAACTACTCGAGATAAGTCTGTCTAACATTAGAACAAAAGTAAGCCCAGATATCCTCTGTTTCACGGAAAGTTTTATAAAACAAGGAGAAGAAAAATCGTTTAATATTGGGAATTATAGTCTAGCATCAAACTACTCCAGACCACAAAAAAGAGGTGGATCTTGCATTTTAATTCGAAGAGGGTTAGAATATCAAAAGCTTACTTGTTTTGATGATTTGGCAATGATATTTCACTTCGAATGCTGTGCAGTACATTTGACCACAAATAATATTGTTATAATATGTATTTACAGAACTCCCAGTAGAATCAAACGACATTTAGAGTATTTTTTTGACAAAATTGACATGTTGCTTTTTAAATGTTTAAAAAAAATTCCAAAAAAGAAAATAATAATTACAGGAGATTTCAATATTGACATGCTTTTAAATAATCAAGATTCCATAAGATTTCGTGAAATTCTGAAAAAATACAATTTTACCCTAAATATAAGCAATCCAACCCGGGGGAAGGCATGTATCGACTTAATAATTAGTAATATCACAGATGCAAAAGGTTATACTCTACCCTTATGGTTGTCAGACCATGATACCGCGCAAGTTTTAGCATTTAGTATTCAGAACAAAATTGAGGTGCCTGATTTTCTGTTTATTTTCAAAAGGTGCTATTCACAAGAAAATATTGAAAAATTCAAAAAACACATAGATAGCCTCTCTTTTTGGAATGTTTATAACCAGACCGATCTAAATACAGCTTACAATGAATTTATTGAAATATTTACCTTGTTATATAACTTGTGCTTCCCCATAATAAAAAGTAAGTGTAATTCATCGAGTAAACTTAAATGGATTTCCAAAGGTCTTAAAACAAGCAGTCTGACAAAAAATTATCTTCGTCACAAGTACTATTCCAACAAAAGTAACAAAAATCGTGTTAAGTACCGGAAATATAACTACCTTTTTAAAAAGTGTATAAATTATGCAAAACGTATGTCAAATCAAAAATTCGTTTCAAAGAGCAGTAATATCTGTAAGGCAACCTGGACGGTTATTAAAAATGAAACTGCAGGAACGAATGTAAAAAGGGACTACACGAATAATATTATTAAAAATGGAGTAAAAATAACTGACCCTCTGAGTATTGCCTCGACTTTTAATGATTATTTTATAAATGACATAAATTATGATAATACCTCCTCTAACACTGACACGTTAAGAACTAGTTTATCTAACAGTATCTTTCTAACTCCAATTGATGAACATTATATATGTAAAGTCATTATGTCTCTGAAAAATTCACATTCTGAGGGATATGACTCCATAAATACTAAGGTAGTTAAGTTTTGCAAAGAAGAACTTAGCCCTGTGTTAGCCTTCCTAGTTAACTTATCGCTGTCGACCGGTCAATTTCCTGAAAAAATAAAATTATCAGTTGTAAAACCACTACATAAAAAAGGCGACAAATCAGACACAAGCAATTATCGGCAAATAGCTATATTACCGATTTTTTCAAAAATTTTCGAAAAGGTTATGCATTGTCAACTTACCGCGTTTTTCAACAAATATCAGGTTATCAAAGAATGCCAATATGGATTCCAAAAAAATAAATCTACGACATATGCAGCTTTCGACCTCGTACACGAAGTGTTGCAAAGTGTAAACAGTAAAAACTTTACGACAGTGCTATTCCTAGATATGTCGAAAGCTTTCGACCGTGTCCCTCATAATAGATTATTAAAAAAACTTGAATTAAATGGAATTAGAGGTCCTGCCCTTCAATGGCTAGAATCGTACCTCTCAAATAGAACTCAGTGTGTAGAAATAGTTCAAATAGATAAAACAAAAACGGTACACTCATACAGATCTGATTTTAAAGAAAATAAATTTGGGGTACCACAAGGGAGTGTCCTCGGTCCTCTTTTATTTGTCTTACATATTAATGACCTACCTGACATTATAAATCACAAAATGCTAATGTTCGCTGATGACATTTCAATAATTATCACAACTGACAAAAACTCTTCCTTGGACCAACATGAAATTGACATTATTAATACATTGACATCAATAATCAAATGGCTTTCCAATAATAATCTTAAAATTAACTTATCTAAAACCAATATTATAAATTTCAATTGTTTTCAAAATAAAACTATCAATATCAATTATGACGGACAAATTCTACGGAACGCTACTAGTGGTAAATTTTTAGGTTTAATAATTGACTCTAAATTGAAATGGAAGGAACAAATTGATAAAGTTTGCAATAAAGTAAATAGCTTTTCATTTGCTCTGTACAAATTAACCAAAGTAGCTAGTGTTCAAACTGCCATTACAGCTTATTTCGCGTATGTCGAGTCAATTTTAAGATATGGTTTATTGATTTGGGGCAATGGTACTGATATACAGAGGCTACTTATTGCTCAAAAACGTTGCATCAGATCGATTTGCTCCTTGCCGTCGGATGTATCGTGTAGGCCCTATTTTGTATCACTCAACATACTAACGCTCCCTTGCCTTTATATTTTAGAAGTAGCTCTATATGTTAAGCAAAATGAGCAAAGGTTTATACAAGCAAGAGATGTGACTCAACGAAGCTTACGATATCCTACAAAACTAGTATTGGGAACCGTTCCTAACACAGAGAAATATCTCAAAAACTGTTATGCCATGTGTAGGAAAATTTACAACAAAATTCCCAATAATTTCAAGGACCTACCTACTAGCCGCTTCAAATCGATGTTAAGGAAATGGTTACTGGATAAGGCGTTCTATTCAGTTGATGAATTCTTAAGGTATGAATTGTAAAACTTGCAATCTCAATGACATTGTTCAAAATAAATGACATTTGAAACATACCTGTTAAATTACCTGTTTTAATCGCGCTTACGAAATAACCAACAATCAATGTGTAAATCTGTAGCTACTTTAAATTCCATAAGTCTGAATGTAATATTTGCATGCTATTTAATATGGCTAAATAGGTTAAGAACTCATAATGTAATTTGACATCTAAATTGTACCCTATTTAATAGCAAATAAAGATATTTGTATTTGTATTTGTATTTGTATTTAAGTTTCTTAAGGCATTGTTCTCAATCTCGTTGCCTTTTTGGAAGCCTCGTTAGAGTCACCGACTGACTGACTGACTGACTGACGGACAATCCCCTCCCCCCTTAGAATCACGACAGGCTGACTGACAGATCCCCCCGATAATAGTCACCGACAGACTGACAAATCTTGAGAAAAACCACAACAGACAGATAAACTGACGAACCTTGACAAATTCTGACAAAGAACCCATTTGCTTTCATTTCTTTATTATGGTACAGCTCATATCTCTTTTATTGTTGTTAAAAAAATATATCGAATTTCCATTTTATGTGTGAATATTTGACGAATCTAAATGATCATGTTGATCTTAAAGACAATAAAGTATATTTTATTGTGATTTTATCCTTGTGGTGATGATGATAAAGTCAATTTCAAAAGATATATTCAAGTTTGTTTCAATAAAGCTCTTATGAACTTCAACCTAAAATTATAAGATAAAACCATGTCCGTCTTGTTCCCAGGTGACGTCCGTGCCAACTTGCACCCTTGGCTCACAAGCCTCCACTCCGTATGGATCCGGGAACACAACCGCATCGCCAGAGCTCTGGCCACCCTCAACCCTCGCTGGAACTCCGACAAGCTGTACCATGAGGCCCGGAGGATAGTCGTGGCGGAACTGCAACATATCACCTACAAGCACTGGCTGCCTACTTTAACTGGTATGTTATTTTTTTTAACTTATACATACAAACTGTTTCCCTGTAGGGGTAGGCAGAGGCATATCATACGCCCACACTTCGCCAATTGCGTTGTTGGTACACGTAATAGGTGGCGAGCCTATTGCCGCTTACCGGGCACTTTTATCTTCGCTAAAGCCTCGTCCGTTAATCGGCAGGTGCACCACTTGCAATTGAGGTTAGCTTGGGCTCCAGAGACGATGATAGGATCCCCGTTTTTAACTTATCTATTTGCTATAAATATAATGCGGTTACCACTTTCTTAAATTCACATTCTTAAACGTTTAGGTTGAAGTGCCACTTTTATGTTCTTAGGTATAAAGTATTCCACAACAAAATCCAAGAAGCTACAAAATATTCTAGAACAGTATTAAGAACAAAACCAATCAAACAATTGAGAGGACCTACTCCAATTCAACGAAAACGAAACTTCGTTATAACCATCCCTTTCACTCGATAATCATATACCTAGAGAGTGAAAGAGATATCTAGGTATAATGAATTTTCGTTTTCGTTGAATCAGAGTAAATCTAATACAGCCCTCAGGATTATCAAGCGACGCTTCTGATTCTACTTTATGTTCCCTTTCAGGCAAGGCCTTCGATGAATTGTACGATTCCTACGACACCGGATACAACTCTGACGTAGACCCTACCATCACAAACTCCTTCGCCACGGCAGCATTCCACTTCGTCAATAGCTTGCTGGACCAGGATATAGAGCTAGGAGATGAAAACACCAGGCTTAAGGACCACTACTTCAAACCTGCTGTGGTGGCTCAGACAGCGGCGGTGAAGAATCTCATGCAAGCTATGGTCACCCAGAAAAGTCAAGGGATGGACTTTAATTACGATGATGATGTAAGTGTAAATGTTTTTTCTTTTATCTATTATTTGAATAAAAGTAAAAAATAGTGGTGTATAGGGATCCTATCAAGTTCTAAGGAGCATTAGAAAACCTCACCTGCAAGTGGTGCACCAGCCGATCAACGGACCAGGCTCTGGCGACATAAAAAAATCCCGGTAAACGGCAATAGGCTCGCCACCTATTACGAGGGTCCAACAATATTATGCCTCCGGCATTGAGTTCGCCTTTGTATCACTTTTTTGTCTGCAAAAAAGATTAAATAAATAAATATAATTAGCGAAATGTGAGCGTGAAATAAACTACAGCCCAACTCCTTCGGGGATAAAGGCGTTTATGTATGTATATTGTATGTATTTAAATATGAGTTCCGATGATTGGTCCGCTAAAGAATATCGAGATAACTTACCAAATACTAACTTTCGTCCTTAAAATATGAGCAAAAAACTCCAGGAAATAATTTTGCTCCTTTCAAGTCTGATTGAAATTATGAAAAAGAAAGAGATAAGGGTTCATTTCTCACAAATACTAGTAGTATTTATTCAGTAGAATCAGTTACAAATGCTATAAATTATGATGTAGCATTCGTTTATATTCTAAATTTATCCAAATTATCCAGGACAAATCTTTGTGTAGACAAACATGAATATTTGTTCTGGTCTATGTGTTTTCCGATGTATACTTAGTATTTTTTACAAAAAATAAAGTATTTATGTATGTTTAACCGCTATTTAGTATCCATGTCACAAGTTCTTAAAAATACTTATCATGGAACTAAAAACCTACATACAAAGTCACGCCGCTTTCCCGATCTTGGCACACACTTTTTGCTTTATTTACACTCATTAACCATCTCATAGACGCCCGTCGGCTTTGGGTACTAATGAAAATTTTCTGGATTTGGTCATCGAAAGTCTTACGTGGTCTTTCCCTCCCTACACTGCTATTCATTTGTACATCATAAATCACTTTCGTTGACTTTAAACTAAATAATTGGTGTAATTTTCAGAAAATATTTTTTATTATTTAGATTTGAGACTGGGAGACAGGACGTATCAAATTATTTAAAAAGTCGGTAGATTTTTAATTAATATTTCTTAATTCTAACAGACTTCAAGAAAGGAATAGTTGCTCAATATTCTATATTTTTTTATTGTTTTGAATTAGTTTTACCTTTTTCATAGCAAAATAATAAGTTTGTTCAGCACTTATAGCAAAATCCAGCATTAAGTAACGCCTTTTTAAAATTTTAGAACATCAAAACTGTATTTTCTTACACATACAAAGTGGCAGAAAAATCTTAAGTTGTTTTCGAGTCACAATGATATTTGTTTAGAATTTATCGCAGGTGTGCTGAATTGGATGTGTGAGATAAGTTGCTTGATCTTGAATGATTGACGTCATCGGCGTAAATATGTGGCGGTATATATTATGTACTTGTGTAGGTCATCTTCATTGCTTCCTGTATTTAGTTCAACTATCAGTATTAATTGAGGACGTTGAAGAATATCGGTTAAGATGTGAACGTAACGGAAATTGGCTTTAATTAAGATCACTTAAAACCATTTTTCTTCGTCATACATACATACATTTATTCACGTCTGTTTCCCCGAAGGGGTAGGCAGAGGCATATTATACGCTCATACTTCGCCAATTATATAGTCCCATGTCAGTCAGTTGGGTCTTGTCCAACGCAAGCGCTGGAAGACTGCGGGTACGAGATTACTCTCTTTCCCCGGGCTGCTTCTCTGCAGGGTCAGTTTTACCTGGCCCTCATACCTTGCGCAGTGGGCAGGGAGGGCAGTCCCATGTTAATAGGTAGCGAGTATCTTTTACTAAAAGCATCTTGCAAAGAAAAACCTTAGATTTATATGCGATCAAGGCTACATGTAATTTATTGCTTATAAATATGATACAATTTGGTTAATAGTATCTCTAAGGTTTATCTAGATATTAGGTTAGTTCTCAATAATTTAATACTTTAATAATCTATAATTATAAAAAATAAAACACTCCAAAACCAACAATATAAGATACAAACAATCGACATGCACCACTGAAGGTGGCTCAAGCTCCCATTACTGCCCATGGCAAAAATTATACAAAATGAATTAGTGTCATTCAATGATAACCGTTATGTCTAAACACATAGACATTCGCTGTATAATGCTCTATAGTATATTATAAATAGTTAAAAGAGCATAGCCTGTGAGTTTCTTACTAGTTCTTCTTACAGAGCGGTGGCTCTGAACGGGCTCTTAGATTCACTTACACTTAATTTTTTTTTGTTTTTTTTTTGTTTTGTTGCATGTAAGTGAATGAAAGCTTCGTGATTTCA
This sequence comes from Musotima nitidalis, assembly GCA_949126915.1. Taxonomy (NCBI): domain Eukaryota; kingdom Metazoa; phylum Arthropoda; class Insecta; order Lepidoptera; family Crambidae; genus Musotima; species Musotima nitidalis. Next base: position 18,056,897 of record OX421423.1, on the reverse strand, counting down.
GTGTAATCATATGTCGATTGTTTTTTTTATATTTAATTGTGACGTTTAAAGTACTATGTAATAGTTTATGAAATAAAAATATTTGGAGTTTAGTATGTGGCCTTGATTATTATTGATGCCCATAAAACAAACAATTTAATCTATCACAAATATATTAAAACATTCTGATCATTTTATTTCTAACCTAACAAGATGGCAAGGATATTTTCCTTTTGTTATGCACTTACTTGTTGAATTTTAAGTATTTTGATAATTAAATAAAGCTCTTTGAATATGAATTTAATATCATGCAGCTTTTTTATCATTGGCTGACAGCCAGTCTTACCTTAGTAAAGAGTTTTGAAAACACATATAAGTTGTTACTTTTCTACTTTTGAATACGTTGTCTAACAATCGAAAAAATCGTAGGTTAAACGCGTCCTAAACAAGCGCCAGTCCGTGTTTAAATTTAAACTATGTCTAAGGAGTGTTTAAGGTTAGGCTATCACTAAACCGGGTTTTATAAAAGAGTTTTGTTTAAACGCGCGTTCAACATGTGCTTAACTTTTTGTAATAACACCGTATGTGTTTTGGTCTGTAGGTCCGCCAGCGCTGGCTGGGTGCCCTCGACGTCCTGGCGGTAGACACTCAGCGCGGGCGCGACCACGGCCTGCCCGCCTACCCGCACTACCGCGCACTCTGCGGCCTGCCTCCCGCACACTCCTTCTCGCAACTGGCTGATATCATCCCGCAGGAGGTATGTATGTTCTGAGCAAGACCACTTAGCTCTGGAATTCGCTGCCGGCTCATGTGTTTCCTATGATCCCGGGTCTTTTAAGCGGGGCGTGAAACGGCATTTTAGCAGGCCGTCATGAGTGGATGCGCTTTGAACCGTGCTTATTTCACGGTATGAAGCCCAATTTTTTTGTTTTTGGACTGCATCGACTGTTTACCCTCAGGCAGGATATCGTCATTATGACGTGTAACATTAAAAAAAAATGTACTGTTTAGCAAGTATATTTATTTTTCCTCTAGCGCTCGTGGCTTCGTTGTACTAATACTTTTTACCTACGACCTATAAAGCACTCACTATACTAAAGATTCTTAGTGTTGGTGATGTCATTCAAAAGAGGTAAATACTATATAGCAACCTACTATGAAGCGCTCGTGGCTTTACCATAACACAGGAAATAGAAAATGATATCAAGGGCGGCTTGCATAACAGTTCTCAATTTGATTCATGCTAAATTTGATTTAAAATGTCATTGCTTTTCAGTTATTTGTTTAAAGATGACAGACAGAAAGATGTTTAAATAGATTAACTCTAATTAGGATTTGTGGACGTTGTGCAATACACCCTAAGAGTGATTATGTAAAGGTGACCTTTGTGCGTCTTTTTGCATTAGAAGGTTATATCTAGTTCTAGCAACCCCAGTTCTTTTAGAATGGGTTTTTATCCCGCTAGTTACAAATTTACGTAAATTAAAAACAAACATAGTTTACAAAAAAAATACTGAAGTTAAAACATTCAATAATAAATGCATCATAGTAGTTATGACAAACATAAAACTTGAAACCGTTCTACTGTAAAATGGACAAAATTACATTCACGTCTTTTTAGAACAAAATGTGCGATATGATCCAACTAGTATTGCGAGTCCACCTCCCCTTTAAGATGATGATGCGCTGATGCTTTGATTTGATGCGCAGACAACCGATATGGCGTGGAGGTCAGTATACCTGCACTTTACTCTAGAGTACGTGGGTTCGATTCCCACACAGGACTAATCTTTGTGTGCATGAACATGAATATTTGTTCTGGTCTGGGTGTTTTCCTATGTATATTAAGTATGTATATTTTTACAAAAAAAAAGAAGTATTTAAGTATGTTTATCCATTCTTTAGTATCCATAACACAAGTTCTTAATGATACTTATCTTGGAACTAATTAATTGTGTTGTGTGATTGTGTTGAAATAGAAATAATATGCAGAATAACTTTAACTTGAATTTATTTTCCACGAGACACATTTACAGAGCTTGAAGACCAATGCAAAAAGGAAGCGGAAAACAGTCTTACAAAAAGTCCAGAGACTAAACCATAATGCACTATTCTATGATTACATACGAATACAATATTTCACGTAGTTTCTCCCAATAGAACATAGATGGCGCTACGTGTATCAATAAGATTATAAATTTACCAAATTACAACAGATTGTACATACATACATAATGTCACGCCTCTTTCCCGTAGGGGTAGGCAGAGATCACATCCTTCCACTTGCTATGATCTTGGCACACACTTTTAGCTTCATTCATTCATTCATTCATTCAGATTGTAAGATAATATTTATTTATAATATTTACATTAAACTACATTTGTTGTTGCAGACGATACACAAGCTAGAAGAGCTGTATGAGAGCCCGCTAGACGTGGATCTGGTGGTTGGGATGATGGCAGAGACCCCGTTGCCTGGATCTCTGTTGGGGCCTACGGCTACCTGCTTCCTCAGTAAGTATTTCCACATGAACTGTTAAAACAATTTGCCAGGGTGATTTTTCACCAGAGATGCTATATAGCTGCGAGAACGCGGAAGCTAAGCTATTTTATTTTATTTATTTATTTAAACTTTATCGCACAAATTAAAATTAAAATATACAAAAGGCGAACTTAATGCCGCAAGGCATTCTCTACCAGTTAACCTTTGGGTTAGCAGAAAAGTATGAGGCAGTACGAATAAGAAAAAATATAAACTTACATAGAATTAAATATGTGTTATTAATAAACTACATATACCTATACACAAAATTAATAGTAATTATGATATGTAGACTCAATCGGATGATAACTCCTCAAGAAAGTATTTTTTGAGCAACCCTATAAAAGTAGACTTGCTTTCTGCCAACCTAATATCAATAGGGAGAGAGTTCCAAAGTTGAATAGCTTTTATGCAGAAAGAGTTCGACATAAAACCTGAACTGTGTTGTGGAGAATTATGTGATCGTTTAGACTGCTATGCTATAGAGCGGTGACCTTGCTCTTGTCATTGCTACACCATTAGCCATCTATAGCACACATCCTTCCATATAAAAATTGTATGAACAAATGAATATCATTGGTGGATTTCAAACGCAAAGCAACGTAGCTTAGCACATGTCCGGTGGAAAAGCGCCCTTATTCTCACGAATATCAATTCTGCTTTTACAGACAAGACATGAACAAGCATCTGGGTTATTATCAACCTTTAAAAAAAACATTTGGCACTTATAAAAAAAAAATTACAAAGTTGTTGGAATTTTTGTGGTTCTAAGTTCTAACCCATATATTTTAATGGACGCCTACCTACAACAGTATATTTTGCGACCGATAAAAGTTGGACAGGAAAAGAGCAATATATAGGAACTAAAATTGGTTGTGTTCCCCCAACCCAGTGTCAAATATATTGTCACCACAAAATGAACTACATACAGTTATATTAAGGTATAAAGTCGATGAAAGTTTTCAATCTGCTCTGCCTATTAAAGATCATATTCTAACAAAAGTTAACCTCTTATTGCTACAGAGGAACAAATGTGGCGAACTAAAGCTGGCGATCGCTACTTCTACACGCACGCAGACGAAGCCGGGAGCTTTACGAAGCGACAGCTCGCGGAGCTAAGGCGGGCCACACTCGCACGACTTCTGTGCGACAATGCTGGCATAGCATCTATACAAAAGGACGTCTTCCAACCGCCTTCGGAGAGGTAAGATTTGTTTAATTATTCATTCATACATTAGAAAAAAACAACCATAAAAATCAATAAACTATACATACATTATGTTTTTACTAATTATATTAAATGTATTTAACTATTCAATTATATATTATATGTTTGCAATAGATGTTCCTTTAAATTAATATAAAACTTAGTATCTTTAGTTATGCATTTAATATTTTTGGGTAACTTATTATATACTTTTATTGACATGTGCTCACTAAGTGCAACTTTGTGAAAGGTGTTACTAACTTATTACGGGGTCTTAGACCATGAGATAAATACATTTTCTTTCTTGACAATATCTTATTTTTTGTCTTTTTGTAATTTCTTATTACTGACCTGTGATTCTATTTCAGCAACCCGTTAGTGTCATGTGAAGTAATCAAGAAAGTAAACTTGGAGGCGTGGCAAGACCCCTCCCAACAGCCGGACATATTCGCCCGCACCAACAAGTGGATCAAAACTAAAGTAGGCACTACCGGCAATTCTACCAAATAGTCGTGCGTGTGTGAGAGACCTTAGGTCCATGTCAGGTTATCAAGACCGCGCTCACTATAATTGAAACATTACAAACGTACGAATTGAGTCTTAAATCATTTACATTGGTCCTCTCGTTCGCACTTTTAGGCACTGGTAGTGTGTGTAAAAGAGATAAAGAATATGTCGATAGTCGATAACAGGTAATGAGGGAAAGTTTAAGGAAATAATGCATTATTCGTAAGCCCAGTTAGCAGCGATTAAGCGGCATTTCTTTATTGATAATGACTTCTCCTCAACGTCACATTCCCTTGAGGTAACTGTTTAAGGCCCAGTTTGCACATTTGTAATGGTCTTTAAGATCGTAATTCAGCAGCGAAAATCCAAAAGAATCGCACTAACAAGGGCAGCTTAAGGCGTTTATTGATGTTAAGTAGGTTGTTGTTGAACCGTTTTAAAGTCTGATAACAATTTTTTTTAAATAAGATATATTTATAGTAAGTATTTAATATGGGGCCTTAAACGAATCTACTTTAGTTACTTACTATTTCATTTTAATATTTATGTGCAATCAAAAACAAATGTTAATGTAATCCTATTTTCATTTTGATAACCAAAAATTTTATTATGTCAATAACATTTTATAAAATTGAATTTTTCGATTTAAAATATTATATAAAATACTTAAGTCGAGTGTTACATTATTAAGGCTGCTTTTAGTGTGTGTTTGGCCTTAATTAAAGATTAAGAATTTAGATATTTTATTATGATACTTATTTTTAACTCCTGAAACATATTGAGGCTGTATTTATATTAGATTTCCTACATTGCAATCTTTTTCAAAACGTAGCTTAATTATATAGAAATTTTTAAAATGTTTGAGAAAAGTCTTCTGTGACCTTTTGTATAAAAAGCCTGTGTCTATGAACAATAACATCCAACATGTAACTTACGTATATTTTAGCCCCACTTTTTAATTTCACTTTAGCCCCACTTATAACTTAGGTTCATCTTATTATTTTAGCCCTATTTATAATTAAAGTCTACCTTATTTTTTTAGCCCCATTTCTCATTATAGCCCCATTTATTATTTTAGCCCCATTTATCATTTTAGCCCCACTTATAATTTTAGCCCACTTATCATTTTAGCCCCACTTATAAATTTAGCCCCACTTATTATTTAGGTCCTCTTATAATTTTGTTCCCCACTAATAAATGAGGGCCCTAATAAAATGTTTAGCCATACTTATAAATTTAGTCCCACTCATCATTATAGCCAGCTCATTGATAACTATAAGTTCCTACTTATCAAATAATATTAAGGCACCTTTACAATAAATCGAGTAAGAATCTTAAGTAACTACTGTATTCACCAGTTTTTAGAAATTTCTTATGTCAAAGGCACAAGTTTCAAAATATATATTATTATTCTTTAAGTTATCGATACAACACTTATCATGCCAAGTGGCGTAAGAATAATCCTAGACATTTTTGAGTACTAACGAGGTCACCGTAGCATCAGCATTGAAGGTTCCTTATGGGAAGGTACCTTGTATAGTTAGACGATAGTTATCGGTTTCTACTAGTCCAAGTGTCAAGTTTGACTACAATTAAAAAATTGATCAAATATGCACTAAGAATTTGACTAAGAACTTCTATCGGGCAACGTTGACCTCGATAGTACTTTAACAAGTATATACACATATTTGTGGGCATATAGTCATAGTAATAGTACCGTGTTGTACGCTGGCTGTGATAGCGTAGACATTGTCTACTTGCCCGGGTCTCCAATATGATCCTTATGTACCTAGACATAAATCTTACTTCAATTCAATGGAAGGAGAAGGTAATGTTTTGGATTTTGTAAGGACAAAACCAGGTCCCACAGATTCATATGTTAAAAGATCTGGGACCAGTTCATTGTAAAATTAAATATAGGAAAATAAAAAGATGTGAAAAATGTAGCTTTAAAATATTTGTATACCCGTAAGGGGTTTTTAGGTGAATTATCACTTCACATGAAGTTAAATAAAATAAAAAAGCATTTACAACTCCAGTTGTATTTTAAAATATATTCAAATTTTAATCAAGCTTTAAAATGTAGTTTATATTTTGTCTATGAATTTTTTCTAAAACATTTTTGATCAAAACAATAATTAAGGAAAATCAATGTTTTATTAAAAGAATCTGTTTATAAAAGTCGACTCAATATAATAATATATGTTTCTTAATACTATTTTCTCTTACTTTTATATGGCTAATGCTTATTTTTTGGTAGTATTTGTCAACTTTTTCGAATTGTTAAAATAAATAATGTTATTGAAAATGTGTTGAAGCAGAGTTTAATTCCTTGTCCTCATTTTTTTTTCCTTTTTATTAACTTTACAGATCTTGTTTAAAAAAGTATTTATATTACAAGATTACTTTTAAGTCAACAGAACCTTAATATAAAATTGAAATCATCTGAAAATATTTGTAAATAAGTAGGAGGTGCCAATTTGAAAATCCCACTTCTGAGCACGCGCCTACTTTTTCTAAAAAGGTGTAACATTCTTTTTTCACATCTAGAAATATTTGTCTTATACGGAAATGGAACCTACTACCTTGGGCGCAGAGTGCAGGTAAACTTACCTCAGCGTCATATCGGCCAGCGTCTGCTTATTTTAGGACCACAAGCGCTGTGTGAGAAACTAAATCTCTACACCTATTCGACCATTCTTTATACCAGCATTCTGTAAACAAAAAAAAAAGTATTGTTTTGAATTGCTAACATCGTGCCCGAGAAACCAATAGACAACCATTAATCTTCATGAACAGCCTACCGTGAAACGCTTATGGTTTCATTTCGCCATCTGACGCAACACACCATAACCTCAGGCGAGCCCTCGCTGCCACGAGTATGGTTCTCAAGGGTAGATAGTAGTAGATAGCGTTGTCGGCAGTCGACACTTAAGTCTATCGATAGCTGACCCAAATTATGACTATCTATAAAATTTATTGATTCAGGCGTTACTTTGCGGAAATCCATTGTAAGCAAGTGATGGATTAAAAATATCTTTGTAACAATTCCCGCGCTACTATAATTTCTCGAAAAATCGAGAAACTATTCAACACGACACGTGTTTCGCCCTTACACAGGGCATCTTCAGGTAAGATAGGAGCCTCAGAACAACGATGTCTTCACGACCAACGCTGAAACGAGACTGGAACTCTCTTGCACTTATCTTGTGGAAAGTTACCCTAGGTACCACAAATAGCCCCCCCGAAGTCGGCCAGTTACGCCATGGCCGCACAAGGAGGTAGGGGGGGCGCTGCAAATTGCGCCTTCCTGAGGAGGTCTCCCCGGTTCTGATCCGGGGGACGTTGGCCGCGGGCGGGGTTCCAGAAGCTACAAACCCGGGCACTGGTGCCTCGCCCCTTTTCAACAGCGGTGGGCGTCGTCTGAAGTTTTTTAGTGGGTAGGACTGCGGTGGTCGTGTCGGCCGCAGTGAGCCCCACACCCCCTCCCGGTCTCCCCCTTTTGGCCGGGAGACAGTGCGTAAGCAGCATTTTTTTACAGACGATAATAAAAAAAAAAAAAAAAAAAAGGTACCACAAATAGCCGACAAATAGTATTTATGCAATCGATAGTTCGAGAATTTTCCTGTTTGATTGTTTCCAGATAAAGACTACAAGCCTGTACCCTGGTACTACCGAAGTTCAGAAAAACAATTCTATCGATATAACCCATAGCGTCACCTTCTGTGTCGCATTATCGATGGAGTAGCTAATTATTGAATTAAACAATCGATAGTGGAACTATCGACACTTACGCCACACTAGTGGATAGTGATTGTGCTTTCAAAACAAAACATTTCAATGTTACCCGTGGTCGCCCATTACAATACAGCCTTAATTGTACGATCGTGTCACTTAATGGTTAATGGGCTACATTTCGCCTCTATAATATTTCTTACATACATAATATCACGCCTGTTTCCCCAAAGGGGTAGGCAGAGGCATTTTATACGCCCACATTTCGCCAGATATTTTATTGGTCCCACGTAATAGGTGGCGAGCCTATTGTCGCTTACCGGGCACTTTTATGTTTGCCAGAGCCTTGTGTTTTGCAGTCAGTTAAGAAAAGAAAAAAAATATTAATCTCTCATTCCTTAGCAACATGAACATACTCCTCATCCTCTTGAATTACTTTATCTATTAAAAAGTATCGCATCAAAATCCGTTGCGTAGTTTAAAAGATCTAACCATTTAAAGGGCCAGACAGCGGAAAGCGACCTTGCGTCCTTCAGAAAGTAGTGAAATAAAAAACCCGATGACACGAGTAGGTAAGCAATTGTAATAATTAAGTCAAATTTAAGTACCTACTGATTTAATTTTGAAACTGTCACCTAAGTTATTTTACTTAATTTGAATTTCCTCTCATGTCTTATTTGTTTAATAACTATAGCACTTAGATAAGACCTTTTTTTTTTCGGATGGCAAATCATAAAATGACTGTCTTCCGCTGTGGGTGAAGCGAAAGGGTGTGTCAGACTTTTACTGACCAAAAACCATCTATGTTCCTTCTTGAGCCTGTAACACCAAGGCCGCGGTAACCCTTTCGAATAATTCCGCAACCCTGGCAGGACTTAGATAAGACCTAGGTTGTGAAGAAAAGTCGTAATTACATACAGTTTTACGGTTCTTCTGTTGTAAATTTTAAATAGCTTAAATGACATAGCATTGTCGCAAGGCACATTTTGAAATATGGGGCCACGGAAATAAGTACCTTATTGATATCGATCACTTTATAGTTGGAGTTCAGATTTTGACGAAAGATAAGCAGATTAGGCCGATTAAATAGTTAAGCGAACCGTTTGTTTTTGTAATGCTTTATAGAGCTTTATTAGGCCCTTAATGAAGAAGTATTTGATGTCGAATGCTTTCGTGATTTCGAAGTGCCTTGTATTTTTTTAAAGGTTATAAGCTCTATCATAAATTCGTTGGAAACGCTTGTTGATGCCCCTGATGAAGGCGCTGATCTAACTTTCGGTTTATCAGTCACAGACATTCGAAAGTCATTGTTTTTTTATGAAGGCATTTGATATGATTATTTAGTAAATCTTAAATTGCACACATAAATGTGATACAAAGGCAAACTTAATGCTGAAGGCATTCGTAACCACTTAACTTTAGGGTTAGCAGAGAGATAAAAATGTGACGTCTAATAGGGGTGTATGGGGATCCTATAAAAACCTGAGGAGCCAAGGCCAACCTCACCTGCAAGGGGTGCACCTGCCGATCAACGGACGAGGCTCTGGTGAACATAACGGTGCCCGGTAAGCGGCAATAGCCTCGCCACTATATAATGGGCGAAGAGTGGGCGTAATATGCCTCTGCCTACACCCTCCTCCAACAGGCGTGAATGTATGTAATAGGGTTGTGGTGATGAGACCATCGTGTGTCCGACGGTGGATCCGCTCTTGCCCTGTGCAAGCAAGCATGCATTGCAAGCATGCATTGCACCGCAGCCAATGCATTGCAAGAATGCATTGGCTGCGGTGACCACTTGCCATCAGATGGGCCACATGCTTGAGCTGCGAGACCTTAGGTTGTGAGAGGAGACCACTGCAGAACATACGCTGACGAATATTTCAAATTCGTGGAAAAATTCATAGCTGACAAATCATTTATTCTAGCTAGATTTATTTTCCGAGTACGTTCCGAGTGAACGTTACTTCAATTTAGGAGCGGAAGCTTCCACCAGGGTGAACAATGCGCTTGTTCATAATCAGCACAGTGTCAGTAAAGAAAATCCGTGATGGTCACCCTGAGACATTACTTCTTACAGAGCGGTGGTTTGGAACCGGCACTTAGATTCACTAACACTTAAATATTTTTTGTTTTTTTAAAGATTTGTTGCATGTAAGTGAATCTAAGCTTCGTGATTTCAGTGTAATCATATTTCTATTGTTTTTTATATTTATATTAAATTTGTACGTTTTTAAGAACGAAATTTCGCTGGCTGCTGTTCAAACTAGTTATATTAATTCTATTTTTTTTAATTTAATCTTTTGTGTCAATTACACCAATTATTTAGTTCCAACATAAGTATCATTAAGAACTTGTGTTATGAATACTAGACAACGGATAAACGTACTTAAATACTTTTTATTTTGTAAATACATATGAGTACACCCCATTCAGAACAAATATTCACGTTCATGCATACAAAGATTTGTCCTGTGTGGGAATCGATCCCACGACCTCTGGAGTGAAGTGTAGGTATACTGACCTCCACGCCATATCGGTCGTCGTTATTGCCTCAAGCCTTTTGGGAAATCGTACCCATCAATCTTTTAAAGCTATTGACTCTTTGCCTTTAGAACTTATCGGCACAAATGTAGGTATGTCTCAAATAGAGCGAAGTGAAAGGTTTTGCAATTGACCAACACGGGAGTCCTCCCAACGGGTCGATCGATGAATGCCCTGACCATTCAATATTGCCACACATCACTTTACTACAACTAATTTATATTATAGTGGGTCTTGGTAATTTATTGCTAGTTTTTAGTTACAACTAATGCGGTATAGACCGGTTTAATCTTCTTAGCTCCAATGTTAGCGGGTGCAACTCTCACAGTAGTACTGTTTTACAAAAACCAAAATAAAAAAAAAAAACAAATACCAAATCACAAACGTTAACTGTGGGACTTCTTGGCGGGAAAGTGAAGCGACATTTCTGCAGATTTGTTTTATTTTCTAAAATTTGTGACATTTTGAACATTAATGTGTAATAATAACGGTGGATTATTAACCGTTAAGTGTTTGTGAATGTCCATGAGAGTTGGTAAATGAAACAAAATAGTGCAACATCACTTTTCAAATTCTCTCAAGAAGTCCATGTAAGATCTCAGTATAGTCCCACATCTTTACTGAGGACTCAAGGGGTTTAGGGGAATGGCATTTCATTTACCATTTGTCATCTTTATCACCACTCATTCTCATTTACTATAATTTATATGTTATTAATATGTCTCTTACTTGACAAAGGCAAAATGTGCTAAACGCACGAAGCCATTATATAAAAAACCTTAACTGTGTAAGTATTATGTAATAATAAAATGGTGGAATCGACTATCAGATCAACTAAAACATTAATTAATAGACCAGTTAATAAAAGGGATCTGGTGTTTGGTGTGTAAAAAAATCAATTCAGATGAGGCAGTCCAAAACTTCTTCAAAGATTTTTTTAATTCTCGTTTCCGCAGTTTTTTATGCAAAGGAATCAATGAACTCCCTATAAAATGTCAAAAGTGAATAGATAATGAATGATTAATTAAATTAAATATTTAAAAAAAATAGATTTTCTTTTTTTATGTAAAACATCAATATGTAAGGACCTCATTCTATGAACTTAGAACTTAATAGGAGGGAGAAAGACGATTTTCCTAGCACAAACCTGCTAAAGATAGACTCTAATCCGCCATTAGTTTCGCTTCCGTTATTTACAATAAAACAATTTTCAATATTCCGTTAAGTTCAAATTCAAATTCAAAAGTAATTAATTCAAGTTTGGCTTAATAGAGCTCTCATAAATGTCATACTTATAAACTAACGCGCCTATTCAGTGCGGGCGGGAGCTTGATCGTAAAAGAACGGGCAAGAAAATCGTCAAGATGGTTCTACAGGAACCATCCTCTTTGTCCTGATAACAAACAGATATATATACCTCCATTACGTCTGTTTGAAGAAGTAGGCAGAGACATATAGACGGCTCATGTGTTTCCTATTTCCTATGATCCTGGGTCTTTTAAGCGGGGCGTGAAATGGCATTGCAGCAGGTCGTCATGAGTGGATGCGCTTTATACCGTGTTTATTTCACGTTATGAAACGCTTTCATTTTTATTGGACTGCATCGACTGCTTACCATCAGGCAGGACGTAGCCATTACGACGGATCACATTAAAAAAAAATTATACGCTAAAATTTTGCTAAGGTATTATACGCCACTTGACGGGAACTTTTATTTTGGTCAGCGCCTCGTCCGTTCATCGGCAGGTGCACACCCACACTACGACACTTTGACAGGCGGGCGAGAGCTTGAGTAGAAAGGAATAGACAAGAAACTCGTCAAGATTTCTCCTCCACCAGGCTAAATTAATTTATGTACATTAAAACCTTCTCTACCCTTAAGAGTCAGATTGTGAACATAAGGTCATAGCAAAAATTGTAGTTTATTCAAGTTTGGCTTGATAAAACTCTTATGAACGTCCAATAACATCTTATGAACGACTCAATAAAGCTTTTATGAACTATTTTATTCAGGATGCAGTCTAAAGTGAATGGTAACGATATTATATAAGCTGATAATGAGCAAGATCTTGGTTGAGTGAAAAAGTATTGGGCAAGAAACTTTCTTTATTTTTCTGGGTTCATTCACTTAGAGTATTTGTCGTGTCAAGTAATTTGACAAACCAAATGTCGTATGCGACATTATTATGTCGTATACGCTGTATTCAGCGTTGGGTCTTTTTGGCGGGAGAGTGAAGCGTCATGTCTGTAATTTTGGTTTATTTTCAAAAAATTGTGAGATTTCGAACATTAATGTGTAATAACAGTGGATTATTAACCTTTAAGTGTTTGTGAACGTACATGAGTGTTGGTAAATGAAATAAAACAGTGCAACATCACTTTTCAAATTCTCTCAAGAAGTCCATGTGAGATCTCAGTATAGTCCCACATCTTTACTGAGGATTCAAGGGTTTTAGGGGGAGGGCTTCTCATTTCCCATTTATCATCTTTATCACCACTACACACACAACACTATCTATCTCACTTACTATAATTTATATGTTGTTAATATGACGGCGCTTTCGTAATTGTACTATACCAGAGACAGTAAAGCATAGTGAAGCGAGTGTCACTGACAATGAGGGTTGGGTGACAGCTCGCTTGATCTAACTCGGTCCGTTGGCGGCATGGTGCTAGCTAGCTGCTGATGGAGGATCGGTTTGCAGCCAGCCTCACGTGTTCTGAGGGCCGTCTTGATATTCGCGTAATATCTTGTGTTAGCTTTTTAAGTGTAATTAGATTTCGATGGCAAAGAGACTTATTTGGATGTTAATTGTAATTGCAAAATAGACTGCTTATTTAAAATATAGTGTTCAATGATTTCTCCTCGCTCGTTAATCCACGACGCCCCTTAGCATAAATGGAAACCTACGATAATCCCGAAACAGGCCAATTCCCTATAAATATGTCTCATACTTGACACTGGCTAAATGTGCAAACCGCACGAAGCCATTATTTAAAAAGAAAAAAAAATTAAAAATAAAGCGTTGTCGTCATTTAGTCACAGTCAAAGTCCACCAGTAGAGCAATGGAGACTTACTGAAGACTTCTATCGAACTATGAAATCAATGCGGAATTTAAAATTGACTATAAATATGCCGCTTTTCTACACTTGCGTAAGTTGTCGAAGAATTGTTGTCTAAAAACCATCATAGTTCCCCCAGCCTATTGGGTATATAAAAATATCTAAGAGATACTCCAAAGATAGACTGATTTTAAGAAATCGTTGGTAGTTACGTACTTAGCAGAAAAAATACTACGAATTTTCTGGGTAAAGATCTTGACATTTTTCTCCGGCAAAGTTATTTGCATTTAGCCGGGCCTGTATAAATTGCCACTTAAACTTTAGACTTTCAAGTAAGTACTTCATTATAGGCGATTTATATTTTAAGTTTTATTAGTTTCATAGCTTATTATAATAAAATCCCAAGCAATATATAGCAATTAAGCCTAAATAAATTTAAATTAACAATAAAACGCAAGCTGTCTTTAAAGGGATACTATTCTATTAAAGACTATATGGCTGATAAAAATGCTTGGGATTAAACCGCCGTTTCATACAGGCTATTCTAATATGAATGACTTAAAGCATGAATATTGTTATATTATGTTGCATTGTATAGCGTCACAGACAAATGAAGATTGTAACTAACCAATCGATAATTTAAAAGAGCATAGCCTGTGAGTTTCTTGCCAGTTCTTCTTACAGAGCGGTGGCTCGGAACTGGCACTTAGATTCACTTACACATAAATATTTTTTGTTTTTTTAAATTGTTTGGTTGCAAGTGAATCTAAGCTTCGTGATTTTAGTATACTTAATTATATATTATTTGTTTTTGTTATTTTTTTATAATTTTGACGTTTTTAAGTACTATGTATAAGTTTATGAAATAAAAAGTATTTTGACTTTTGACTTTGACTGTTATTTTCAAATATTTACCTTGACTTTTTAACTTGACTAGCTCACGACAGTCATATGAGGAAAAACAATTAAATAAGGAAAAATATACCGACTGCTCATGGAAAATTCTCTCGTTAAGGTGATATTAAAACATTCTGTGGTTTTATTTACCTCATTGGCCAAAAACTAACATGTAAATACGAATTTAAAAAAATTGGTTTTTAGGTACGTACAAATCAGCTAGTAGATGGAGTCGCCTTTTAGACAAAAACGTCTGTATTAGGAGGCAGGAATTTGGTTAGCAAAAAAGAGGGTAAGAGCGTGCAATGCCTTTTATATGAAAATATGTTTTATAATCATAAGTTATCTGTTTAAAAATGGTTTAAAGATGTTTTAAATTAAACTTTTTATATATATCTTTGTTAGTATCTACATAAACCTATTATCTTGTTACAATTTTCAACAACGACTCTAAGTTCTATACAGCAAATGCTTAACAAGCGCAATGGTCAGCTAAGATCAGGTAAGAACGCTTGTAACATACATTTTGGCCACATCTTAAGTAACTACAAATTAAAAACACTTTTTATAAACCACTGATTGGTTTTCAAAGTGCTTTTAAAATATATTTCTTTAAGGATTTCTATTTTTTTAAATTGAGGATTGTAATAAATGAAGTAACATTTAAACAAAAAAAAAAACATCATTCCTAATCCGAGCTGTTAAAATTATCATCCGGAATTGTCTCGCGGCTGTACCACTAAGAATTCGAGAACGCGACGTTGTCGTTCCCTACGGAGTAGGTACATTGATTTTGTGAAGTGCAAGTACGACTCAGATATATTTATTACAACCGGCAATGTATTTAAAAGCTGTAAATAAAGCGATTTGAACCATTTGTGTACACTGTGTCTTGAACAAGGAGTGTTTCCCTTGGAACTGAAACAGTCTATTATCCACCCGATATATAAGGGAGGGGACAGAGATGACATAAATAATTACCGACCTATTTCGGTACTTCCGGTAATCTCAAAAATTTAAAAAAAAGTAATTAACACTAGATTAATAAAATTTCTTAATTCATATAAATTACTTTCAAACTCACAGTACGGGTTCCGTGAGGGCATCAGTACTGAAGACGCAATTCTAGACCTGACCAAAGATATCACTACGCACTTAGATAACAAAAAAAAAACAATATGTATTTTTCTAGACTTACAAAAAGCATTCGATTCAGTCTCTGTTTCCACCCTTCTTATAAAACTTGAAAAAATTGGCATTAGAGGCACCTTCTTTGATTTACTTAAAGATTACCTACACAACAGAACCCAATGTCTAAAGCTTTGTGATGTTATCTATAGTACAGATAAATTGATTACAAACTTTGGAGTTCCACAAGGAAGTGTCCTTGGCCCTACCTTGTTTCTTGCCTATATTAATGACCTGACTGAACTAAAATTAGCTAGGGGAAGAATTATCTCATACGCTGATGACACAGCCCTCCTATTTCATTGTAATAACTGGAAAGAAGTATACGATTCAGCTGAAACTGGCTTAAGGAAGGTTATTAAATGGCTAAACTTGAACTTACTCTCTCTAAATACCACGAAAACGAAATACATGGCCTTCTCAATGCGTGACTCGCAACAACCGGCCCCCCAATTTAATATAACCGCACATCACTGTGAATATAATAAAAGTCAAACATCTTGTGACTGTAAAAAATTAGAAAAAGTTGACATCATAAAATACCTAGGCATCATCCTAGACCAAAATCTTTCATGGCAACCTCATCTCGAGTTAGTGGGTAATCGCGCGAGAAAACTTATTTGGATTTTTAAATATTTAAGAGACATCACAGACAAACCACTAGTCACATACATATACATTGCACTAGTACAATCCATTTTAATTTACTGTATAACGATATGGGGTGGTACTCACAAAACAAAATTTTTAAGTATTGAGAGGGCGCAAAGATTAATCCTTAAAGTAATGCACAAAAAGAAAAGACGTTATGACACAAGTAAGCTCTATTCAGAAGCTGATGTTTTAACCGTCAGGCAATTGTACATTCTTCAATGCATAACCAAAATTCAACAACCCTATTGACTTAAGAATTTTAAAAAAACGAAATAGGTATTCGGTAATTAAACTAACTCCTACACGAACAGTATTTGCCTCCAAACAATTTACAAGCCAGTCGGTTAAGATATATAATAAAATAAACAGAATACTAGACATATACTCAAAATCGTTGTCAGAGTGTAAAAAAAAAGCAACAGCATATTTAAAGACCCTAACTTACACGCAAACGGAAGAAATATTATCCTCCACTACCTAACTAGTCACACGGAAACTCAGTCACACACACACACCCACGAATACGCATACACACACACAAACACACACACACGCACACGCACACGCACACGCACACGCCCTCAAATACAGATACACAACACGCACAAGCACGTTCGAACAAAATAACCAATTTATTGTATTTATTACTTGCGCACTCTTTACTCTTTACTCTTCATTTATTGTTTTTAATATATATATATATATATATATAAATTAGTATTTATATTTGAAATACATCTATATCTATATCTATACTAATATTATAAAGAGGAAAGATTTGTTTGTTTGTTTGTTTGTTTGTTTGTTTGTAATGAATAGGCTCCGAAACTACTGGACCGATTTCAAAAATTCTTTCACCTTTGGAAAGCTACATTATCCCCGAGTAACATAGGCTATATTATATTTTTTTAAAAATTAGGGATCCTTACTAAAAATCCAATAATGTAACCCAAGGTGTAAAAAAATTACCTGAAAAAATCCTTACATAGCGTGCGCAGCGAAAACTATTGATGATAGAACTAAATTATGTACTACGACTTTGCAGTACTCATCATTATCTACAAAAAGTGTCGCGACAGCATATGTCTAAATATTATAGTTACGTCACAGTGAGCGGTTTTTTATTCTAAAAATTTAATTTATATGCCGCCGCTTGAAAAGGCTCTATATTTGTACCTTGGTATTAATCCTTATCAAAAAAAATTACTTTGTATTCAAGACGGCTTCAATACCTTTTTATTACTTTTTGAATTATTCAATTCAGACATTTCATTAGGAAGATATCACGAGTTTAAAAATGCAAGTATTAGAAAAAAGTCGCGTGGTGCCGCTCAGCTAGCCACCATGCGATGTAGGCTCCATGTAAGCGTCACTGGGGTGGTACGGGGGGGGGGAGTCAATGTAATCTATACTTAATATTATAAAGTGGAAAGATTTGTATTTTTGTATGTAACGAATAAACTCAAAAATTACTGGACCGATATTAATAATTCTTTTTTCAATAGAAAGCTACATTATCACTGAGTAACATAGGCTATATTATAATTTCGAAAAAAATAGGGTTCCGTAAAATATTTGGGTTTTTCGGACACAAAGTGTAAAAATCAACCAGAACAGTTGCGTACGCTGCCTAAACTATAAAAGATAGAACCACAAAATGTATGAATGAATTAAAGATCTTATACCACCTACTAAAAAGTCCGCGACACACTATACCTATATATGGCGAGTGAGGCACAACAACCCTTTTTTTATTTAGAAATCTTGATTTTTTTTTGTACTATATTTATACGAATTTATTTTACTTATGCTATTAATCCCTATCAAAATTAATTATTTCATCACTAAGTGCAGTTTATGTAGATAATATTTGGTCTTGGAATGATCAAAATTGGACGTTTGTTTTTGAAGTTATGGCGAACTTAAATTATTACGATTTCTGCTGCACAGCGCCCTATCACGGGTCGGGGCTCCCGACCATCAGTTTATTTTGTCACCTAAAAATAATTTAATGTCAAATGTTGTTTATGGGGAAGATTTACAATAATCGCTTTAGTTATCTATCCCAAAACAACAGGTTGCTCTCCGGGACTGCCGGTAAGAGTAAAAACTAAGTATTAATTAGATTTAAATATTATCATCATTAACAACTTCAACATCCACATAAAGACAATCTATGCAGCCTGCGGATAATGACTGCGTCGTCGATGTTAGTGTCCGTGTCTGTGAATTGATCTGGAAATCATTTTGCTGACCGTGTCTTTTCTGGGTAGGCATTTTTTAGCGGTAGTCGACATCCACGCGGGCGGAGCCGCGGGCGACTGCTAGTACATAATAATTATGATAAATCTAAGTCTGCTTACGTTCTTATATGTACCACAGCAAAGAGGGTACTCTTCTAACACAAGTTTTATTAAACTTAAAAGATGTAGTACCAACCCATGTAATACTAACCCTTGAACGACAATAAAGATTTGTTATTTATTTATTTGTTATTATTAACCATCGGATAATCGTAACATGGAAATCTTTCGTTTTAGGTTTATTTTATTAATAAATTCCATATTTACTACATTAAAATACTTTTTATTTCACATAAAATATGGTACATGAGTGGTCTTAAAATTTAATACAGTCCGCATATATAATCAGCAACTGGTATATAATTAGAGGATTCTAAAAAAACAAACATAAATTTATTGTTCAAAATATTCACTCAGTGAATAAAAACAATTATCAAGAAGCTATTTTTTTAAATGAACTTTGAATTTATTCAATGGCATCAGCTTAAAGTTATTGTTGAGCCTATTGTAGACTTTAATAGACATGACATAACTGTTCTTCGCATAAGATGCAGTAGACGTGATTGGCAGATGTCATAGAATTTATATTATCCTTACTAGTCCTTACTATAATATTATAATTATAATAATAGGTTGGGGAAAAAGTCTTTTCGTATTTTTGTATGAAAAGTCAAGACATTTTTTTCAGAGTTTATTTACATTTATTTACAATATATATGTACCGTTTTGTTGAATAACTTTCTGCCATTTTGTGGGCAGAGACATTATCCCGTTACTGTAGAAACTTTGGGACTTCTGATCAAAAAAACGGGACAAATAGTTTTGGCAGTCCTCTCTTGAGGTCAACCTTACAGAACCTAAAGAATTCTGCAGAGACCGAAACAGCTGAAAATCTGAAAGCGCAAGGTCAGGGCTATATGGTGGATGCACTAGGACCTCCCAGTCGAACTCTCTTAATTTTTGCTGAGTGGCTAAAGATGTGTGTGGTCTAGCGTTATCGTGATGAAAGACCACACCCTTCCTGTTGATCAATTCCGGCCGTTTTCTCTCGACTGCTTCCTTTAATCTCATCAGTTGCTGGCAGTAAAGATCAGAATCGATGGTTTTGCCGGGCGGTAAAAGCTCATAATAAACAATGCCCTTCCAATCCCACCATACATACAGCATCACCTTATTTCGTGTTAGGCCAGGTTTGGCCACAGTCTGTGAAGCCTGGCCAACTTTCGACCACGACCTTTTTCGCACGTTCTTGTCGTACGTGATCCACTTTTCATCGCCAGTTATCAATCTCTTCAAAAACGGCTCGGTTTCATTACGTCTCAATAATGAATCGCAAATGAGTACACGGTTCATTAAGTTTCTTTGAGTGAGCTCGTGTGGCACCCAAACATCGAGCTTTTTTGTATAACCAGCTTTCTTCAAATGGGTCAAAACTGTTTTGTGGTCAATTCCCAGTTCTTCAGCTACATCGTAACTACTAATATGCCGATCTTGCTCCACTCTTTCAAAAATGGCGTCCATTTTATTCGTAACAGGGCGACCAGAGCGAGGTGCATCTTTAACATCAAAATTTCCGGACTGAAAACGTTTGAACCAAATTTGTGCTACTCTTACTGACACTGCATCAGGTCCATAAACATCACAAGTTTTTTTCACTGCTTGAGTTGCATTTTTGCCTTTTTTATAATAAAATTTTAAAATGTATCGAATTTCTTCATTAGATTCACTCATTTTTACGGAGAGAAAAACAAATGAAAAATAGCGGGAAACAACTTTTTTTTATTTTTTTCTTTTCTTTATAATGAAACCTTTTTAATGTTACCAAAACCAGCCAGACACAAATAGTACAGTCAAAAAAATTTTATAATAAGTTTATACCTACGTTATGCGAAAAGACTTTTTCCCCGACCTAATATTATATATTATTATAAATGCGAAAGTAACTCTGTCTGTCTGTCTGTCTGTCTGTTACTCTTTCACGCCAAAACTACTGAACGGATTTGAATGAAATTTGGTATACAGATGGTCTAGACCCTGAGAAAGAACATAGGCTACTTTATATTTCGAAAAGGGGGTTGTAAAGGGTTAAAAAGGGGAGGGAGTGAAAAGTTGTATGGGATTTCTTAATTTTAAAAGATAAAACCATGAAACTTAATATTTAAGCACTTGATAAGAAATAATTAAACATTTGTTCTAGCGTTTTTGAAATTTCGTCCTGTGAGAGATTAAATAGGGGTTGAATGTTTTTATGGGTGTTCTTCATTTTTGAAGATAAAACCATGAAAATTGGTACGTAGGTCTCTTAGGATGTGCAGAGTTTTTCTACAAACGGAATTCTTGAAATTCGAACGGAACGGAACGGATTCGGCACGGGAACTACGACGCCAAACTATTCTAATAACATGATATTTAAAAAATTTGGGTGTATCAAGTTTAAAAAATATTTTGGCTTTTGAAGTTAAAGTTCCTTTTAACGAATTCTCTGCATCGCCGCCGCTGATATTTACTATGCCTACTAATGATTCTTATTAAATAATAAAAATGCTACCCAAAGATACTATTCCACGCGGACGAAGTCGCGGGTAACAGCTAGTATAATTATATGTAAAAAACTCGTGAAGCGTGTAAAAGAATTCTAAAACTAATATTCTTTTTAACTTTTTACTAAATGCAATTAATTTTTTATAGCTGTCGGCGTTTTATTATATATATTTAAATTAGCATGTGCGGTTATTTAACATTTATTCTGAGATTAGGAAAGTAGCGTCTAGTTTTATGTTACGTGTGTTTTTACTTTAAGAAATTCTTTAAAATTTTTATAAGTGAAAATGCAAATGTCGTAATATTATGTGTACCTAAAACAACATTGTTATTTGTACCGTCGCAGCTCAAAGTTAATTAAACAGCGTAGGTTTGAATACAACTAATTACAAAGTCTACGTTATTTGGGATTGACATTTGTTCAATTTATTTGAAAGGTATAGATTTAATTAATCTTGTCGTTTGGTTGTTTGTACTAATTCATTTTATCGTATCTGTAGCGCTGTATTGCGAATTTAAGGTTCCGCACTCTATTGAAATGTTAATTTAATTATTTGTTGTCATATTGTATTTGTGTATACATATATATTTTCAATATTTCTTTCCATATTTTATGTATGCATATATTTATTTCTACAGTTTTTTTAATTCATCATTTTAATTTATTTTGTAATTTTTATTACTGCTTGCACCCGCTAAACATTTGTTAATGTACAATTGAAAATTTGTATATCTACATTATAAGCATTATTTGAATAAAAATATTTGTATATCCTAGCATTACTCCGATTGCTCTGAAGTTTACTGAAGTTCAGGGCCCAGGGTCTGCTTACTGATCTAACCAAATTTGGCTGAGTGTCAGTTATTACATGCAGCGACTGCCGTCTGACCTTCGCAACACAGAGGGAAACATCATTCTATGGTTAAACAGCTGTCAGGATGTTAGAAGGCACTGACTTCCTAATAACAACTGCTATAGATGTTTATGACAGTTTGAACCCGAGATCCTCTGAATCTGAGAGTTATAGTTGGTTCCACGTAATAGGTGGCGAAACCTATTGGCGCTTCCGGGCACTGTTAAGTTCGCCAGAGCCTCGTCCGTTGATCGGCAGGTGCACCCCTTGAAGATGAGGTTGGAGGTTGACGGACGAGGCTCTGGCGAACATAAAAGTGCCCGAAAAGCGGCAATAGGCTCGCACGTGGGACCCACTTTATAATTGTCGAAATGTGGGCGTATAATATGCCTGTGCCTACCCCTCCGGGGAAACAGGCGTGAACGTATGTATGTTTTATTCTTATTTAATTTTTTGTATTGTAGGTAATGACTTGATAGATTTTATTGGCGTATGTCGTTTTTGTTACAATAAATGAAGACACGAGAAGAAAATCTGAGAATCGAGCTCAGTGGAGCACACTGGAGAGGCACATGCTAGCAGTAAATAAATATACGCAGATGATAGTGACTTATTTTTTTAACTAATTTCATAAAATACAATTGCAGTATTGTTTACTGAAATCGCTCTGTAAAATCACCCAATGAAGTAAAAAATAACTCATTGTGCGGTCTACGGAGGTCCGCGTTCACCGCCCGTCATCCACAGTTGATTGTTATTTTACACTTGCGTGCATTCAATGAACGAATCTGTGTCCACTGCTGCAATTGCAGCAGTAATTGTAATTTTTTACCGTTACCATATCGGATAAGAAATGAGAAATAAAGCTGCCGACATAGCGACATAGACAACCGAGTTCTACAGTGAACACTTTGGCTCGGAAAGCGCAGTGAAGGACGCCCATTTAAAAAGCGACATAAAATATGCAAAACGGTAAAGGTCGATAGCGAAAAGTTGAAGAACGTGCTCAGTGGCGTGCTGTTGCACAGGCTTGTGTCTAGCGGACGAAGATAGATGTAATGGGTGTTGTCATGGGTTATTTATTGAACCCCCCCGACTGGTCTCCACCTTGTCGTGGGGATAAGTACCTCTCGTTAGGGCGCAGAGGGCGCTAGGGAAAAGGTAACACCCAGAGATTGGCGACTCTGGGTGCCCTCATTACTGACTACCGGGGGGGAAACTAAGAGGGACCTGTGGAGGGCGCAGCGGGCGGGCCAGGCGGGCAGCGGGCGGGCCAGAAGGGTCTTAGGCAGCGGGGGCAGGCGGCCTCTGCAGTCTAACCATAGACCCTCCGACAAGTCGGCCGCACAAGGCGCACAAGGAGGTAGGAGGGGCGCGTCCACTGCGTCTCTCTGAGGAGGTTTGAATTTAAAATTTGCCAGCGTCGAGTGTCAAGAAAATTTAAAAAATGTAAATAATTATAATTGCATAAGTTGATAGTAATGCTATGCAATAGCTTTACCACGGCAGTCTCCGAGTGCCAAAAGTCTTTTTTTAAATATATATTTATCTTTATTTTACGCTCGCGTGCGGTAAATAAACGGATCTCTATCCACTATTGCATTTGCGTACCGCTTTGTTGTTACCTCTGTGTCACTGTGAGCGTTAAGCGCGTCCATCGGAATCCTTGGTAGCTCAGTGGTTAGAACAGTGGACTGGTTTATCAACGGTCGTAGGTTTGATTCCTAATGGAGCCTCAGACGAGTTGATTGCTTATAGAAAAAAAACGTCTCAGATATCATTAATTTTTTTTTCTTTTAAATAATGGCTTCGTGCGTCTAGCACTTCTAGCCAGTGTCAAGTAAGTGATATATTAATAATATATAATTCGTAGTAAATGAGAATGAGTGATGATAAATGAGATATCCTCCCCTAAGCCCCTTGAGTCCTCAGTAAAGATGTGGGACTATACTGAGATCTCACATGGACTCCTTGAGAGAATATGAAAAGTGATGTTGCACTGCTTTGTTTGATTTACCTACACTTATGTATATTCACAAACACTTAACGCTGAATAATCCACCGTTATTACACATTAATGTTAGAAATATCACAAATTTTAGAAAATAAAACCAAACTGCAGACATGACGCTTCACCTTCCCGCCAAGAAGTCCTCATTAATTATTATTTAGTTAGATTCTGTAACGCCATAAAGTAACGTAATAAAACAAACGTTTTAATTACATACAGCCTATAGTGCCATCTTTGTGGGTCCGCGTACATCGCCCGTCATTCGCACGCTATCGTTATTTTCCGCTTGCCCGCGTTAAATAAACCAATCTGAGTCCACTCTGCATTCGCATATAGGTACGCTCCACGGCACATAGGTACTCGTATTTATTTGATTAAAGTAAACAAACTGGCTTATGCTTTTAACTGATTTCAAAATAATATGGTATTTTTTCTTTAATATTGACTCTCTCGTTTATGGTATTCGCCAGTAATTTTAAAAAAGTAAAGTCATTAAACATTGTGCAGCGTTTTCTACTTATTTTACATATAAAACTCCAAATTACACCCCCACCATACGATTTTTGACGACCGATATGGCGTGGTGGCGAGTATACCCACTCCAGAGGTCATGGGTTCGATTCCCACATAGGCCAAATAATACTTGTTCTGGCCTGGGTGCTTTCCTATGTATATTAAGTATGTATTTACAAAAAAAAAGTATTTATGTATGTTTATCCGTTATTTAGTATCCATAACACAAGTTCTTAATGATACTTAACTTGGAACTAAATAATTGGTGTAAGTGTCAGAAATATTTATTATTATTATTAACATACACTAGCATTATCCTGATTTCTCTAGACTTAAGCCAGGCCTAGGGCTGTGGTTAAACAAGGTTTTCCAAGATTTGACTGAATTCCAGTAATTACATGAAGCGAAAGGGAAACATCATCATTCGTCTTTTTCTGCGTCAAAACTTCCGAAATGGACTTTTTCTTTGTTATAATAAACAGATAAATCAAGTTATTTGCAGATTTGTTCGTTGTAGGATTTTCCGATTCGTCACAGTTAAATGCAAGTAAAGTCCGTCACATGAAGTCAAAATCAGACATAATACTCACACACTGTTTCATTCAGTTCCGCAATTAGTTCAATTACATTGCATAACTTATGCATCGTGGGGAGAAAGAACTATTCTAATGACTACTAATACTATTTTTGACATATTCATAAATTATCGGCAGTCAAGAATAAATACAATCATAAAATTTTAAAACTGAAAATATTACATTAATAATCGCAAATTAGGCGCGAAACCAGCTTGACAATGCCGGGCGCGGTCACGCAAATCGAGCCGTGCGACTATCTCGCTCTTGCAGTACTAACAAATATATCTGTATGTTTTACTCTTATTCACTTCTCATATCATTGAGTTAGTGAATGAACTGCTTTGGAATATAGTGAAAGAGTGATACCTATAAACTAGATAGGTGAAGTAATTAAATTCTGTCATTCATTCAGGAACTTAAGAGAAAGGGCAGGGGGCCTACCGCCCCCCCCGACTGGTCTCCACCTTGTCGTGGTGGGGGGGCTGAGTACCTCCCGGTAGGTCGCAGGAGGCGCTAGGGAAAAGGTAACACCCAGAGACCGACGACTCTGGGTGCCCTTAGTACTGACTACCGGGGGGGAAACTAAGAGGGACCTATGGAGGGCGCTGCGGGTAGGCCAGGAGGGCCCGCTCAGCAGCGCCAGGAGGGTCTAGGCAGCGGGGGCAGGGGGCCCCTGCTGACTAACCATGGACCCTCCGGGAAGTCGGCCACACACGCTATGGTCGCAGGGGGAGGTAGGAGGGGCGCGTCCACTGCGCCTCTCTGAGGAGGTCCTCCCGGTTTTGGTCCGGGGGACGTTGGCCGCAGGCGGGGTGTCAGAAGCTGCAACCCAGGTACTGGCCCCCGCCTCTTTCTCAACAAGCGGCGGGCGTCTTCGGAAGATTTTTAGTGGGTATTGCTGCCGGCGGTCGTGTCTGCCGGTGGTGAGTCCCACACCCCATTTCGGTCCCCCTTTGGCCGGAAGGCAGTGCGTAAATGCATTTTGTTACCGACGTAAAACAAAAAAAAAAAAAAAAAAGGGGGCCTACCGCCGTGTTCGATGGCAATCGATTATAAGGCAAAATGGATTTCGAATTGATTCTGTCGTACCGCCGAACTCATGGAAATCGAAACAAAATGGCGTTCTCCATTTACCTATTGGTATGTCACTAATCATTAATGAGGGTTGGCTGTCAGCAGATTCCCCTGTACGGATTAATGAACGCAAAACAAAGTTTGATCTAGATGGATTACCGGTAATCCATCGAATTCGGCGGTAGGCCCCCAGGTCAAAAGTACCCTAAACCGACGGGCGTGTATGAGAAGGTTAATGAGTGTGAATGAAGCTAAAAGTGTGTGCCAAGATCGTAGCAATTGGAAGGAAGTGATCTCTGCCTACCGCTACGGGAAAGAGGCGTGACATTATGTATGTATCTATGTATTGAGGAACCACCCATGTCTACTTTGCATTAGGGATGTACTGTAATTACAAAGGTACATTTAATTGTATGAACCGTCTTGATTCTTGAACTTTATTGCCGTGAATACATACTCACACACATAAGCAATTACTCCACAAACCCTTACTTAGTTAAGCTGCAGGTATTGTAAGCGATATCTCACGTTTATTAACTTTCACACCTAACAATACTCAGTTCCTTATTCCCCCCTAGTCCGGATGTAGAAAGACTTATAATTAGTCTTTCCGAGTACAGACACCGGTCTTTCACAAATAATTATTTATAAATTAAAAAAATTGCATTTACAACGTTATCTTTTGTTATAAAACAAATTTTTTACCAGATAACCATAACTTGTCCGCTATGGCCAAGAACCAAGACCTTTGGACATTAGTGGCCGGGTTATCTATCTAAAAGTTCGTTTTATAATTTGTACCCAGAGGGAAACATCATTTTATGTTTAAAACAGCTGTCAGTATATTAGAAGTCCTGACTGGTGACACTTCGTAACGCATACTATTTATTGCCTTAATTTCAAAAGGCATACATCATAGGGCATAAAAATCCAAAAGCATAATATCTTTTGGCATAACATATTACTACGCATAACAATAATAATGCAGAATTGTTGAAAGGCATAATTATAAAAGCCATAATCATATAAATCTATGTTTTCATATTTTTATAAAGCATACTTTGATACGCAGCTTACTTCTCTTTTTAGTTAGGTCGAGGTTATTTTTTTTCTTACCATTAAAAAGTATTTTCTTATAATAGTCATATACAATTTGCCCACCTGACTATTCTTATTGTTAATTTTTATAAATAATAATCAGTATAATTCAGTATAATTATGTTCAACAAAAAATATGTCTTTCATTACATATGCTTATCTAAATTATGCCTTTTAATGATTCTGCGTTTCGAAATTCGGCGATATGATGTTATGCGTTATTATAACGTTATGCTTTATAGCGGTATGGCAAGTGATGATTATGGTAATTAATATTATGCATTTTCAGTTTATGGCCAAAAACGTTATGCGTTTCAATAGGTAACCGTCCTGACTTCTTAATAACGACTGCCATAGATGTTTATTACAGCCGGACCAACTGCTTAAAGTACTTTCCGAGTGAAGAAATTGAGTGATGTGAGATATAATTACGCATATATCTTCAGAACTTTCTGATAGAGTCAATCAGACATGTAGAACAGGGTTTGAACCCGAGAACCTCTGAATTTGCAGCTCATTGGTCTTACCACCGGCTATAGGCGTGAGTTTATGTATGTATTACTTTGTGTGATACACTGGAAACATGTTCTTATTTTCACTAATGACATTGTAGCGGTGGTGGGGTTGAAATCATAATTATGTTTATTCAGAATTAAAGTGTAGGTACTCAAAAAACAGACTGAGCCACAAATTACTTATATTTTGTATTAAATTGCACCTACGGGCGAAATCTAGTGCCATATATTTTTATTCAGATTCCAAGTTCAATCACAAAAAGAAACTTAGTCTTACATACCATAAGCATACTAAGTAAGGCTTCCAGGCCTAATTTGAACCTAAACCTAACTTAATTAAAAGCTCCGGCGGCAGGAAACTGCTAAAACACCTGCCTCCGCCTATATGCTCTAGATCCGTATACAGTAGGTATTTATTTATTGCGGTATAACACAGAGCTGTAATGTATTGTTCTCTGGGGATTATAAATTAGCACGTTCCAAATGTATTTCTGTGATGAGCGATGTAATTAATCAATCGATCTATTTTGCTGTTTCATATATCTATTAAAAACAAAATAAATTACATCAGGATTAGAATTGTGGTATATCGTATTGTGTCTAGCGATAATAGTTTGGCACTTCAAGCTTCAGGGGAAAGGTGACAATTGAGTATTTTAATTAAATACTTAATTGTATTTTAATTATAGCGTAACGCGTCTGCTCATGTCTACTATGTTTATCCGTAATTATGTTAATATTGCTAAAAAAAGTTTTGTCTTCCTTCTTTTTTTTTTTCAAATCTTGTGACTGCAGAACACAATTGTTTTAATATTATGTATTTTAATTGTAACTGGCGGAAGAAAAAAACCAACCGTGACGATTTTCTTGCCCGTTCTTTTACGATCAAGCTCCCGCCCGCAGTGAATGGGCGCGTTAGTTTATAAGTATGACATTCATAAGAGATCTATTGAGCCAAACTTGAATAAATGAATTTTTAATTTTGTACTTAATAAAATAAAGCTACGAATTTATTTATTTCTTTTAATTCTTTATTGCACATAAATCAAAAATATCTCAACATTACAAATAAAAAAGACATGTACAAAGGCGAACTTATTTTTATAAGAGATCTCTTCCAGCCAACCTCATGAGGAGTCAGATAGATACAACAAGGATAGGTAAAATACATAAGCAAAAGATTAAAATAAAATAAATTAAAACAACACATTTCGCATGAGTTTACAATAGTAAATAATATACTGTTAAATAGCAACAACGTATAATAATAGAAGTAACAGACAATAGGAAAAAAAGGGGTTTATATATATATATCCTTATATATACATATATATATAAATAGATACAAAATCACAGTTTATGATTCAGGTAGTGTTCTTTGACTCCACGTCTGAACGTCTTAACGAAAGAACTGTCTCTGATAGAAGCCGGCAAATAGTTCCAGAGTTTCGCTGCGTGCACGGTAAAGGAATCAGCGAAACGTGGGCGTATAATATGCCTCTGCCTACCCCTTCGAAGAAACAGGCATGATTGTATGAATGTATTTTATCACACGGGGAGCCGTAAAAGATATAAAGTGCATAATTGGACCGCCATTTTGGAAATGCTGCCTAGTTGGATTTATAATAACGACACAAAATTTCAGCTCAATCGGTTGAAGATTCAAAATTAAGTTGCAAGATTTCACCAGACCATTTATCGTCAATCAATACTTAATTTATTAAAGTAAAGGTAGTTTATGTATTTTTAGAGTATTTTAATAAGCATAATTTTGCGTTCCTTTAAACCGGATTAAAGTATTCTGGCAGCAAAATAGGTATCGGACATGTGTCAACATGTCTACTCGCACTCCGAATTTGCACAATGAATTTACCATTCAAGTCAATCCTGATACGGAATGGTATTGACAGTTGGAAATGGAAATGTTGGAAGGTTAAGTAAGACCTTCCATGACCAAATCCAGAAAATTTGGAGAAAAGGCAGGTCAAAAGTATCCTAAGCCAACGGGCGTGTATGAGGAGGTTAATGAGTGTGAATGAAGCTAAAAGTGTATGCCAAGATCGTAGCAAGTAGAAGGATTTGATCTATGCTTACCCCTATGGGAAAGAGGCGCGACGTTAGGTATGAATGAATGTAAAAAGGTGGATGGTGTATAAGTAATGATATGACCAAGACGGAGGTGGATGAGTGGATGTCGAATATTTCCAAGGTGATTGGAAGGAAGACATGTTGCACCGATCTCAAGCAAGTGCAAGGTGATTTCTGCCTACCCCTACTGTGACATTATGTATGTACCTATTGACAATTTAATTCACATTCAAAATTGAT
The DNA here is from genome assembly GCA_949126915.1 of Musotima nitidalis. NCBI lineage: Eukaryota > Metazoa > Arthropoda > Insecta > Lepidoptera > Crambidae > Musotima > Musotima nitidalis. The sequence continues at coordinate 18,026,768 of OX421423.1, read as the reverse complement.
AGCGTCAGTTCTCTTGGGCGTGAAGAAGAGAGAGCAAGGTTCCTAAGATCAGCAGTTTCAGACAACATACACAGAAATGAACATCATTGAGGCATTGGCTTTTTGGTGGCAAATCTGATGAGTGTTGCAATTAAGTTGGAAGCCGAACAGGCGTGTGTCTCCGGTGATCGTGCGTGTATCAAACAGCAATGGTATCTTTCTTTTGATGGTATCTATCTTTCTTTCTTTCTGAGTTTTTTTAAAAGACCACGACCTGATGTCGAACACTTAAAATAATAAGAGCGCTCTGTATACCGTGGCTTGCCAAGATACCTACTAGCCGTGCTGATGGTAAGAAGCTTCTCACTTAGGCCTGCGTAAATACCGCTTGAAACTTAAAGACCCTGGACTATAAAATGTAGTCATCATATAATGTCAACTGCTGAACAATAGATCCTTAATAGATTACATAACATTGGAGGTATTTGCCTATATTCACCACGCTGGGCAGACGGGTTGGTGATCGAAGTTCAAGCCAGGATGCTGCTGCTTATCATCCGATATAATTTATCTACGTCATCTCTTACAACGCCTCGTGAGATGAAATGGGGTGGCACTATTCTAGGCCGGTAACACACGGCAGAAATGCATCGCCAGCTGATTTCCAAGCCGGATGGTGTTACATGTCCTATCCTTTTTTTTTGTTTAACGTCGGTAACAAAATGCTTTTACGCACTACCTTCCGGCCAAAGGGGGACCGAGAGAGGGTGTGGGACTCACCACCGGCAGACGCGACTGCCAGCAGTAATACCCACTAAAAATCTTCCGCCCTCTGCCCCCACTGCCTAAGACACTACTGGCGCTGCTTGTCGGGCCCTTCTGGCCCGCCCGCTGCGCCCTCCACAGGTCCCTCTTAGTTTCTCCCCCGGTAGTCAGTACTAAGGGCACCCAGAGTCGTCGGTCTCTGGGTGTAACCTTTTCCCGGCTTCCGGGAGGTACTCAGCCCCCTCACAACGACAAGGTGGAGACCAGTCGGGGGGGGGGGTACATGTCCTATCCTGCATTATCCAGGATGCCCTATACTTAAGCTTAGAGCCTAGGATCTGCTCACTAGTATTACCAGATTTGGCTGAATTTCAGTTATTACAGGCTGGATTACGACAAAATCACTAAAAACATTATGGCTCGTGTGCTGATAGTCGGCACAGAGGGCCTACCGCCGAATTCGATGGATTACCGGTAATCCATCTAGATCAAATTTTGTTTTGCGTTCATTAATCCGTACCAGGGAATCTGCCGACAGCCACCTCTCATTCATGACCTTCAGTCCGTGACAGACCAATAGGTAAATGGAGAACGCCATTTTGTTTCGATTTCCATGAGTTTGGCGGTACGACAGAATCAATTCGAAATCCATTTTGCCTTATAATCGATTGCCATCGAACTCGGCGGTAGGCCCCCAGTTTTAGGGTGACGCGAAGTTATGGCACTACGTAGACATATTCTTTTATAAAGAGAATTTTGTTAATAATATTCTACAGTTAGTTCAGTGTCGAATAGTGTTAGTAAAGCGGTGATAGGCCAGTGGCGAGACCCAAGCTTTCAAATTCAGAGGGTCTCGGGTGGCGTACCCAGATTGCGTACTTATGACTTTTCGAAATTACGTGCGTAGTTATCGCTTTAAGTAAAAGTAAAAGTAAAAAGTTCTTTATTTCATAATATTTCATAAACTATTACATAGCACTTGAAAACGTCAGAACAAAATATAAATTTTAAAAAACTAAACATTACTACACTGAAATCACGAAGCTTAGATTCACTTACATGCAAATAAATAAAAATTAGGTGTAAGTTAATCTAAGTGCCAGTTCAGAGCACCCGCTCTGTGAGAAGAACTGCCAAGAAACTCACAGGCTATGCTCTTTTAAATTATCAATCAAATACAACAATACGGAACACACACAGTGAATATTTGAAAATATTAAAAGGGTCCCCAGATGCAGTAACCAATGAAGCAGCACTAAGAGAACCTTTCATCACAGTCAAGTAAGTATGTAATGTAAGTAAGCTTGCTCTCCATGCCTCGGAAAGAACGTCAAGACGTTGGTCCCGGCTGTGATAAACAAATATGGCAGTCGTAATTAGAAAGTCAGTGCCTTCTAGTATCCTGATAGCTGGTTTAACCACAGAATGACTGAATTCAAGCAAATCTGGTTAGATCCTGGGTGCTTAAGTTCGGAAATCGGAAAATTGCTGGAATGTGGTGATGAGTATTAACGAACTGTTCATTAGTATGACTACGCTGTGGCAGTCAATTGCCAAAAACAAAATAATTCCAATTTGTGTCTGTGTTATGGCATATCAATTTAACCACAGAGTGAATATTATATGTTAACTACAAGGTTCATATAACAATAGTGAACATGTATATCATGGCTCGTGAGAATAACAAGCTGGTAAGCACTTGCTATAAGAAAAGTATAACCTTATCCCCCCTTAATGGTATATAATTCCGCCGGTTCCCTTCGCGTGGTTTAGTACGGCGATAGTCGCGTCGAGCGGTCGATGCACTAAGTAAATGCGCGTGCGCACGGTCCTTCCCGATTTGAGTTAATTTCGAGTTTATATCTTTATATATTGTGAGAGGATTTTTATCTTTCATCTCTGGGGAAGCTGGTAAGCTTAATTTTTTATTACAGTTAAACGTAATTAATTACATGTAAAATTTAAGGGTAACACATTGTCAATTTTTTCGCCTTCTTTTTCTATTACACAAGTGCTTATGATTATTATATTATTGAGTAACGAGAAAGATGATAAGCATGTGTAAAAAAAATTTTTTTATTTGCTAAGCAATCAAAATTTAATAGCGGAAGTCAAAACTTTTCCGAATTTCTTGTCTTCTTCACTTAATAAGCTTCCGTTAGCGCTCTTACGTCTAAATTAAGTTTACAAGTGCTTTTCAAGATACCAACACTCGAGTTGATATATTGTAGCAGGAATCTGATGAGCTTAAATTATTTTTGTCAACCGTATTAGTTAAGTAAGTTTCTAAAGCTTCGAGAAAACTTTTAAATTTCTTGTCTTTTGCTTCTTATAGTAAGCTACCGTATTAGTGACTCGGGCTTTTACATTTAAGCTAAATTTGACATTATCTTACATTTAAGCTTGACACTTTATCAAGAAAATACTCATTGAAGATAAATTTTCTTTTTTTTGGAATTATACGGCGCCCTTCCTCCTCTCGCCTACACTATGCTGTGCCCGACAGGGTCTACAAATGAACCAAATTGTAATATTCACCACTTTATAAAACCATTGTGGAACGCAATAAAGTATTGAGTATAAATTTACAAGAGGTCCTAATAGTAATCAATAAATTATTTTCAGAAAATAGTTTGCGATTGTAAGAAAATTTTAATAGAGAGTATCCAGTATACATGAATATAGTATTCTGTACATTAAAGTTAAAGTCAATGTTGTTTTTTAATGTTTGGCTCAATAGAGCTCTTGAAAGTCAAACTTAAAAACTAACGCAACTAACAAAAAATAGGTAAGTATGTTTAAAAATTAACAGCGTAACGAAAAATTTAGTTTCAATTTTTTTAAGATTCTTCTTGAGGTCACTGAGAATATCATTAGCATTTCAATGATACACACAGTATGTTTCACATTCTTCCGCTTGTTGCGAGCCGATAGCAAATACTTTTACATATTAATAATAAGGTATACATAACGTTGAAGCGAAAGTTGATTTTAAATTTAGTTAAATACCAAAACATACATCGAAAACATCACGCCTGTTTCCCCAAATGGGTAGGCAAAGACATATTATACGCCCACGTTTTGCCAGTCGTTGGTGTCACGTGATAGGTGGCGAGCCTATCCCGGTAAGCGGGAACTTTTATGTTCGCCAGATCCGTCCGTTGATCGGCAGGTCTACCACTCGCAGGTGAGGTTGGCTTGGGCACCTTAGATCTTGGTACCTTGGACCCTGTACACCCATATTCATACTTAAAATTACCAACACTGATATTCACAAATTCAAATATTATTATAAACAAAACTATTTCGCGTAACTTATAAATAAAAACAGCAGTTAACTGTTTTTTTTAAGATAAACATTAAAATTACAGAATATGGACGAAGCTAAGTTAGAGCTTTATTTATTTATTGTTTATATGATCTATATTTTTAGGACACCTATTCTTTTTTACGATTTAAAATAAATCAATTTCTTTACACAAGCTATTTACATAGAGTCACATTCGTTTTTGTCTTTAGGATTTAAAGTATTCTATGTTAATGTCGTTCGTTATTTTCGTCAAAGAGAAAAGTAAAAATGGCATCTCTGGCGTCATTTTTATCCAAAAGTGCAACAATAAAAATGTAGTTTAAAATTAATGTTTTTTTTATTATGTACATGAAAATGATTATACTTCAACATACCACATATTTGTTTTTAAAAATAATATTATTAAATAACCATGAATTTTGAAGATCTATTTATACGCCCTTTGGCAGTGGACGGCGATTGTCTGATTGATTGGCCTAGTTAATTGTATCTTATTTTTCTTATTATAAATTACTTAGTAATTTATTGTAATCGGGTCTTTTGGGGAAGTCTCCCCGTGACTTTTTGTCACGACGTTTTGACGAATTAATGTAAAGTATTCTAAAAGTCATCGAGTCGGGATAAAATAGTACAGAAAACCGCAAAGTTCATTAAGAAAATGTGTTTTACGTAATATTAGCGTAATATTAGCCCACGCGATGGACCGATGATCTGGTCAAGGCGGCGGGAAGCCGATGGATGCAGGCGACTCAGGATCGCTCAATGTGGAAATCTATTGGGGAGGCCTATGTTCAGCAGTGGACGTCAGATGGCTGAGATGATGAATATTAGCGGACCTATAGGTACTTTCAATTTTTTAGGCTAAAATATAGCGGAAGTTACTTCCTATCGGTCTAGCTAGCTACCTGTCATTGAAAATCTTGTTACAATCGGTCCAGACGACATTTAAATAAAAATATTTTATGAGAGTGCTGTATTACTTTCATATGCATTCAATAGAAAGCTCTTATTTTGACTATCCACACGATTATACAATTCAATTTTATTAACCGACTTCCCAAAAAGTAGGTGGTTCTCAATTCAGCCAGTACTTTTTTTTTTAATGCAAAAAAAAAAAATTCTGACAATTACACCAAGTATATAGATTTTAGATTCAATAACGGATAAAGATACATATTTTTTTTGAACATACATACCTAATATACATAGGCAAACACCCAGTTCAGAACATATATTCATGTTCATATACACAACTATTTGTCCAGTGTAGAAATCGAACCCACGACCTCAGGTGCGGAGTGCGGGCATTCTCGCCATCACGCTATATCATCATCACCAATCAAATATTTTAAAGAAAATAATATCTTCAGATATATCTTTGTTATTGAGTATTATTATCCTATGTGTATCAAGGACAGCACAATTTGCTGTGCAGTATGAAATCACACAAAAACAATGCCTGCGCTTGTTACTTCGAGCCTTCGACTTAAGTGACTCGAGAGATTTCAACATAAGTAATTGTAGCGTTATGTCAAATTAAGAACGACTTTGTTGTGACATTTATGTTTATTGATTTTGTCACAAAATGTACACATACATATGTATAAATATATAGGTATGTCATAACCATAACAGTACATATTAAAATTTAGGAGTAGGTCAACCTGTGGTCTGAAATAAGTGCACTGTGTGTTTTTATTTATTTGTTTTATCTGTACATATTTGTTGTTAACTGCTATAATAATAATAACAATTCTCTTAAATTCACACCGATTGTTTAGTTTCTAGATAAGTATCATTAAGAACTTGGGGACTGAATAATGAATAATAAAATAAAATATATTTGTTTAGGAAATGCATAGGTACTTAGTATATTAATTATTTACTATCATTGTTGTAGTATGTCAAAATATGGAAATTTTATATGGCATTGAAGGCCACGTGTCAACAAACGATTCAAATTAGGAATCAAGTTAAAAATCAGCGACAGCGAACGATAACTCGAATAATTAATAGACATGCAACGTAACATTCGTTTTTCGGAAATGCAATGATTATCTATTAATGAAATGAAATAAAATTTATTTAAACATAAATACATATAAACAAAAAAACAGAATTCAAATCAGTAAAGAATTTTCACACATAAGTTTACATATAGTATGCCTAAAAAGGACTCCACTCAGCATGTGCTGCAGTGGAGGACCACAACAGCGCTGGTCTTCCGTGGAGACCCTATAACTTTCGTATTAGAGCTTTTCCTTCCTTTTCAAAGCGATGTGCATTTTTTACCGCCGTAAACGCTCTGGAAGCGTCTGCTTCAGTTCGACTTATTGAAATAGAATCAATAAATTCTGCGTCAATCGGAAGTCTTGATTTATCACGACAGTTAAATAGAATTAGCATTATTTATCATAATTGGATGGCCTCTGAAGGATGTTTCAGCGCGGGACCGAAACAAATTTTTCCTTGCATTTCCATAATGTTTTTAATGAATACCATAGATCAAAAATTATTACTCTATAGAATTCAAATCGTGATAAATATCGTTTGTTTGTTTATTAGGGAAGTACGAAATCGAGGAGTATGAAGGTTGTCGTTGACTTTTTGACGTTCGACCTTTTTTAATCTTAGATATGGACTCACTTGTTTAGTGCATTTTCCAATTTATATTTAATCAAGCTATTTGTATGGGAGTTGACTCAAGAGAGAATAGGGCAGGGGGCCAGTACCTGGGTTTCAATATCTGACACCCAGCCCACCTAACGTCACTCGCAACCGGGAGGATCTCCTTAGAAAGACGCAGTGGGCTTCACAGGTCTCTCTAAGTTTCCCCCCGGTTGTCAGTACTAAGGGCACCCCGAGTCGCTGACCCCTGGGTTACCATTCCCCAGCTCCTCTGCCCTACAGGAAGATGTTTAGCCCCCTCACCACGTCAAGGTATAGACCATTCGGGCGGGATTTAACTTGACCTCTGTGAGCACTTCTTAACTGCGATAAGTGTTTTAGACCATCTAGTATCACAGACAGTAAGCTATTCACGCTTCTCTTTAAAATATATCTTCTTAACGACTCATCTAGTTACATATATACATAATGTCACGCCTCCTTCTCGCAGGGGTAGGCAGAGATCACATCCTTCCACTTGCTACGATCTTGGCACACACATTTAGCTTCATTCACACTCATTAACCTCCTCATACGCCCGTCGGTTTAGGGTACTTTTGACCTGCCCTTTCTCCAAAATTATCTGAATTTGGTCATGGAAGGTCTTACGTGGTCTTCCCCTCCCAACACTTCCAATCACTTTATCTAGTTAACTTCTCAATTTAAAGTTCAGTAAGCTTATGTGGAATTTTCCCTAGAAACATTATACTGCTTAGCATTTAAATTGGGTACTCCTAATAAGGGTCGAGTCCCTTATGAAACAAATTTAACTAAAAATTTCCATCACGAGTAGATCGAAATTTAGTCCACAGGGTGCCTTGTGTGGGATTAAAATTAATGGAGTTTATTTATACATGAATATTAACTATCGCTTCTTTAGTTAGCAGGCCCTTTTTTTTCGGATGGAAAATCATCAAATGGCCTTCCCCCGCTGTGGGTGGAGCGGGAGGGTGTGTCAGACTTCAACTGACTAAAAACCATCCATGTTCCTTCTTTTGAGCCTGCTACGTACCGAGGCCGCGGGAACCCTTTCGGACAGTCCCGCAGCCCTTATTAGTTAGCAGACCCTGGGCCCTAAGCTGAAGTCGAGGGCAGACGGAATAATGCTAGGATATGATGGTCATGTCAGCCGTAGATTACATTATATTGGGGGTATTTGCCCATAAACACCACGCTGGGTAAAAGGGTCGGTGATCGTAGTTCAAGCCAGTATGCTAAATGACGCTGCTTCCTATCATTCGGTAGGATTTCTAGAAATACGCCATAATGCTCTTCACTGTCGAGATAGAATAAAAAACTGAGTCAATAGAATAGAATAGAATTCATTTATTTGTGAAATATAGGTTACATCATTGGATGTTGTTAACAGATAAAATTAGAGTATCACTATATTTCCTATACCTTTTACAAGGTACACAAATGTCATAGTGGAGTATTAGGTATATAAAATTATTCATCATGGATTAAGTCAAAAATAAAAATATTATTAGTCACTATATGTGACTAATAACGTGACGACCGATATGGCGTGGAGGTCAGTATACCTGCACTTGACTCGAGAGGTCGTGGGTTCGATTCCCACACAGGACAAATCTTTGTGTGCATGAACATGAATATTTGTTCTGGTCTGGGTGTTCTTCTATGTTCTTAAGTATGTATTTACAAAAAAAATAATATTTATGTTTTTTTATCCGTTATTTAGTATCCATAACACAAGTTCTTAATGATACTTATATTGGAACTAAAAATTTGGTGTGACTGTACGAGAATATTTATTATTTATTTATTTTATATGTTACAATTGAGTTTGGAAAAACAATGCAATTAAAATATTGATTCTTAGATATTAGGATTAACGATAACTAAATTTGTCAAATTATTATTTATCTACTTAAGTTACGAAAATTAAAAAAAATATAATAACATGTCAATAATTAATAAAAACTTGATTAGTGAATTATGCAAAAACAAGTCAACACGAAACAAAATTGTTATTTAAAAAAAAAAAAGACTTTTTAGAATTTGGAAACAGTGTAGTATGCTTTGTCAATAAGGAATGGCAGTAGTTTTTTTTAAATGTCCTGTAAATCTTTATGGACCCTTGAAAGTTATAAACTATATAACGCTTACTATACGGGGAAAATATATTGAGTTCACAACTGCCATACCATGTTGTACCAATAAATCAGCAGCTAGGACTAGAGTAGACATTCTAAAGTATAAACAAGGTAACAATTTAGAGCGGCTCAATTGTAATGGCCTGTTTTTGGCAATACAGTCGATTAATACTTTAAAGGAATTGTGTGTCTGTTCTACTAACTTATATACAGGGTGTCCCACGGCTTTGCCACATGGAGGAAAGTATCTTGAATATTGTAGATGGAACATTTAACTGAAAGAAGACTTTATTTTAATTTCAAAAACAATTTCAACTGCATTCATAATTTTTAAATAATTAACGGTTGAAACGAGAATCGAACCCGCTACATGAAAATAAAAAATACCCTGCAACTTTATCATACCAAAGTGTCAAAAATAAAAGAAAAACAATTAATCTCAACATTTTTAATAATTCAAGATACTTTTCTCTATGTGGCATATCCGTGGGACGCCCTGTATACTATTGTAAAGATTCCTACCAGTTTTAGTAACATATACTTCCAGGTTGTTGTAGTTGATAATTTTATGATATACTATTTGTATACAGGGTGTTAAAAGACCTTGATTAAAGCCAAATGTTACGCATTCTGCAAATAATCACAAGTGGCATAACAGTAATTATTGTTGGGAAACGTTCTTTTTGGTGTTAAAAAAACTGCTCATTAGCAGCGAACGAAGCACGCAATGAAATGCGCAATGGACCGCGTCTCTGTGTGTTAGTGGCAGACACGCGCTGACGCTTAAAATTAGTTTCAAATAAAAGCTTTCAAAAATATCCTGACTTCGATTCAATTACTTAAAGGTACATCATTCATCATCATTTCAGCCCATCAATGTCCCACTACTGAGCACGAGCCTCATCTCACATATCAAGGTGCGGATTGGCGAAGGCAGGCTTACGGCGTCCTGCTGTTAGAATTTATCAAGCCGCCCATTAGGCCTCTAACATGGCTTAACGACTACCACATTTAGTGATAACCGGGACCAACGGCTTAACGTGCCTTCCGAAGCACGAAAGCGCTCGATATCAAATTGCACACAAACGGTCACCCATCCAAGGACTGACCTCTGTAAACTCTGCTGTAATTCGGTGATCGGTTCCGACCACCGAGCACTGCACAGCTACGAGCGCTTCAAAAGGTTCTTACAAAGGTACAGTCTGAACTACCAGAAAACATTGCTCTCGCCTTTAGTCAGCGTTTTTTTTACATCCTGTATTATTTTCCGCTAATATTACGCAATACTGTGTTACGGTTTATTGTAGAAGTGTAAAACTAAGATCATAAGGAACTAACAAAATAAAAAACCGACTTTGCAACTGTCCGTAGGTGTTTCAATCTGACATGAATTTGTAACATAATAATAAGTTTATTATATATATAGGCATAAGTTTGTTTGAGGTGTATAGGGCTCCTATCAAGATCTGAGGAGCCCAAGCCAACCTCACCTGCAAGTGGTGCACCTGCCGGTCAACGGACGAGGCTCTGGCGAACATAAAAGTGCCCGGAAAGCGGCAATAGGCTCGCCCCCTATTACGTGGGACCTATAATATAAATTGCAAAGTGTTGGCGTATAGTATGCCTCTGCCTACCCCTTCGGGGAAACAGGCGTGATGTTATGTATGTACGTATGAATTTGTAACGTCAAAACCACAGAGCCTACAATAACCACATGTCTTTTACATTGTTCGTTTTTTTAATATGTCACGAATTTGTAACTTCAAAATCACAAGAAATCGATAGTACTATGGATTTTAGTACTTCCGAGACAATGCTAACGAATGTCGTGCAACAATCGAGAGTAATTACTAACGCAAAGACAATGTCAGAGTTTCCTCCGCGCAAGTATTCGGGACAATGTCTATTATTTAATAATCTCGCACGTTTTTCCTCGACATGGTTACGGCTGGTTAGGAGTGATTGCGAAAGCTATCTATCTACCGTAGACGCCGATTGTTTGACCATGATGGTGATAAATTTTATAAGGTAACTTAGTTGGGTGTAGTTTTTGTAATTTGCTTGTTGCAAGAGATGATTTATGATGTTATGTAGCGGTATAGTTTTGATCGGTTGGTTGTGGCATCGCGAAATTATTTTATTTATTAAGAAAACCAACAGCTGTAATAAAAAAATACATTATGGAACAGTTTTTTATTATAAGCTAGCTAATTATAGGTTTCCCTTAGTTAACCAATAAAATCAACATCTACCTAATACTATTATTTAAAACAGTTAAATATAAAAAAGAGTTACATATAAAGTCTATGGTAAATTTAAAAGTTCATTCCCTTTCGTACTATGAGATTTAATAGTTACTTATTATTATACATATACATATAAACAACAAAGATATAAACATACACATACCTAGATAAACAGAATAAATACATGATACATATAAGTCAATAATATGCAAGTACATATTTGTATGTATGCCTAAACTGAGAAGTTAATACGCCCGCGAAAAAACCCACTTAGGCAAGGATATTTTTATTTTTTAGTTTTTAGGATTGCAATTGCCATTATTATTGATGTTAAGCAGAAACGTCAGTTGTTGCATGATTTAGTGTGTCATTTGAAATCAGGCGCATCTTGCTTCGTAAATTAGGCTTAGCTGTTGGTCCTGTTAAAAACTGTATATGGTCATCATAGAATTCTCACTCCTGTTAGGGTTGGCTGGAAGAGATCTCTCTTAGAGATAAGCCCACCTTTGTACTTATTTAATTGGTATATGTGTCTCTTTGTTTTGTTTAATGTGCAATAAAGAATATAATAAATAGATTTAATAAAGAGTAGCAGCAGCAACAGCAGGACGCCATACACCTGCCTCCGCCAATCCGCACTGGGTCAGCGTGGTGGAGTACGACCCAATACCCTCACACCTTGATATGTAAGAGGAGGCTCGTGCTCAGTAGTGTGACGTTTATGGGCTGTGATGATGATGAATAAAGAGTTAAGACAAGCCCCGTGTTCAGTTCGGGAATATGAATAAGGCTACATGATGACGGTGGCTTTATATGTTTGTCTGTTAATAAGCTAACATCATCGAATCAAATTACTAATCAAGTTCCTCAACAACATTTGAATCATCTCTGTCAATTATTATTCCACTTTTGCTCATTATTCAATATTGGCTTATTATTAAATTATATTTGAATTATAAAATTACATCAAGAATGCAAATAAATCGTTATATTATTGTTTTGGAGACTTCGGAATGAATATCATCCTTCCTTGTTTTGTTTAACATCTGGCTGGCAGTCAATATTTTGTAACATCCTTTTTTTTATTGGTTCATCGGTATTTGAGATTACTTTGTGTAAAATTAATATTTAAACACTGGCCAATAAAGTGACAACCCAAAAAATAAAAGAAAAATGGAAAAGATATATTTTAAGTCAACGATTTTTCGTACATTATCTTTGGAAAATATAAATTTGTATTTTTAATCGTTTTCACAGACGAGAAACTTTTCTATATTTTTCGTTTACTCGTAACTTGAGTTCGCACTTGTAAATCCCACTGATCATGCAAATCTAAGTAGGTATATAAGATAATCCGTATAATCAAAAAATACCAAGATGAACACCAACAATTCAAACCTGTCTTACACTTACACAATAGGTAAACTAGGGTTCGTCACATATCGGTTGTATACATTCGTATGATATGTAAATAAATAAATAAATATTTTTCTTACAATCACCCCAATTATTTAGTTCCAAGATAAATATTATTAAGAACTTGTGTTATGGATACTAAAGAACGGATAAACATACTTAAAAACTTTTTTTTTTGTAAATATATACTTAATATGCATAGGACAACACCCAGACCAGCACAAATATTCATGTTTATGCACACAAAGATTTGTCCTGTGTGGGAATCGAACCCACGACCTCTGTAGTGAAGTGCAGGTATACTGACCTCCACGCCATACCGGTCGCCATATGTAACTTTCATTGGTAGCCCAATGGCTTGCAACACCTTAATAACGTATGTATATATCTTTATTGACACTTGCGTATATCTTTATTAGTAAGGCTGCAATATCATAAAATCACACAATATTTTTAATCTATATATAAGCAAAGTGCTCAACGAGCCAATACAAGCAATTACCACGTAATGCTTGCTGGGTGGTTGACCACAGAATAATCTTATAACACGTAATTTAACGTCGTAATTTTGATTTATTAAATTTATTCAAGTGCTTTGAATAAATAGTTACATAAGCATTATGTGTATTTTTTAATTAAATATTCTCTTTATATGATTTAAAATGCTGCTGTATGTTTTCCCTTTACTTTTGCAAGATTTTTAAGATTTTACATACATACATACAATCACGCCTGTTTCCCCGAGGGAGTAGGCAGAGGTATATTATATTATATGCCCACACTTCCCAATGTTGTTGTTGGCCCCACGTGGCGAGTCGGCGAGCCTATTGCCGCTTACCGGGCACTGTTATGTTCGCCAGAGCCTCGTCCGTTGATCGGCAGGTGCACCACTTGCAGGTGAGGTTGGCTTCGGGTCCTTAGGTCTTGATAGGATCCCTATACACTATTTTTTTATGACTATCTGCAACCGTTTTTAAATTACGGTTAATCAGTTCGTAATCATTTATATCTCAAGTGTTTGTTTCTTTTTTTCTTGTGCAAAATTATATAATGAAATGGTATAGGATATGGTATAGGCTGTTAATACTGTATATACTCATACAGCTGTTTATATTATGTATATTATTTTTATGTGCCAAAATGGCGTGAAGGTCAGTATACCCGCAGTCCACTCCAGAGGTCGTGGGTTCGATTCCCAATCAGGACAAATCTTTATATTGCATGAACATGAATATTTGTTCCGGTCTGGGTGTTTTTTATGTATGTACGTAAAAAAGTATTATGTAGGTTTATTCGTTATAAATTATCCTAAACACGGTTGGTGTGATTGTAAAATAATATTTATTTATATATAATTAGCTGGCTGGAACAGATCTCTTATAGAGACAAGCTCGCCTTTGTATATGTTTTACATGTGTTCTTTAAACCCTCTTTTTTATGTGTAATAAAGAGTTAAATATATAAATAAGTTATATAATCTAAATGTACACAAGTTAATAACGATTATGTCCACACTATCACACCCTGCCTAGGCATTTTATATAACGACATACTCAGTCAGCAAGCGAAATTAATACAATGCGGTATTGTTTAGACAAGAGCTATAATGGAAGCACTAGAGTTTTATTATAACGCGATGGGAACTTTACGACTAAGCGCCCATAAACGAAAACTTGATGAGTTTTATCACCGGAATATATAGTTGGAAGTAATAAACCCGTCTTCATCATCATGGCAGCCTTATAAAGCCCCAGTTACCCATAATCACCACGCTGGGCAGGCGGGATGGTGGATAGACAGATAGATTTTTTTTTATTGTATACCAAATTAAAATAAAACAAGAAAACAATTGCATAAGAAAAGTGAAACAATTGGCGGCCTTATCGCTTACAGCTTACATATATATATATATATATATATTAATATACAAATACAAATAAATACTATTACTACAATAACATAAAATAAACCTACATATATAAATATATATGGTGATAGCTGTTTAAGTCAGAAAGAAAGAAAGGAAATAAATGTATTCAGTACAAATAAACATAGTAATTAAGTACAAAGAAAAAGCAACGATTAAATTTACACAAGCAAAATACAACATTAAACCATGTACTGAAACGGTGTCCACTCAGCACACTGTCGGACACCATAGGATGTCACGACGCTGATCTTCCGTGAACACCTAGGCATGAAGTGTTACTACGCGCAGTATTTGTGAAATTCATCTATTCAAATAATTAAAAATAAATTATAATAAATATATAAAGTAGTTTGTGTAAAGAATGGAATACTATAATAAAAGACAGTACGCAGAATGGAGGGAGGCTATCAAACTTAACCCTGGTGGGGGTTACGGCGCGGATTCGGGGCAGTGCCCACTGGCCGCGGTGTCTTCCGGCGCCTGTAAATACGGGCGCGTCGTTGGGTGGGCTGTTCAGCCGATAGGTATAATCCGGAAGAAAGTGAAAGACTCATCGTCCTCCAAATTCTACGCGGTCGTGAATGACGCGCTAGATCAGAACCGGTGAAAGCAGATCATCCGCTCCAGATGTTGCTCCGACGCTAACCACGATCCTCAGACATGAGGGACCGACTATAGAGAGAGATAATCCGGAGGTGTCTTGTCCGGTAGTGCTGCGATCAAGCCCTATTTTTTTTTTTAATTTTTTAATTTACGTTGGTAACAAAATGCATTTACGCACTGTCTCCCGGCCAAAGGGGGACCAAGAGAGGTGTGTGGGACTCACCACCGACAGACACGACCGCCAGCTCTGACACCCCGCACGCGGCCAACGTCCCCCGGACCAAAACCGGGAGGACCTCCTCAGAGAGACGCAGTGGACGCGCCCCTCCTCCAGGTCCCTCTTAGTTTCCCCCCCAATAGTCGGTACTAAGGGCACCCTGAGTCGCCGGTTTTCCCTAGCGCACTCTGCGCCCTACCGGGAGGTACTCAGCCCCCTCACCACGACAAGGTGGAGACCAGTTGGGGGGGCTGCGATCAAGCCCTGGGGCGATCAGCTAGCGTGGTGTCTTGTTTAGTGAATGGTCTCAGGTCACTTCCTACGTCTCCCGAGGGATTAGGCTTCGGGCATAGGCATTGGCTTGGTGGTCGAGCGTCATCTCGTAGGATTTCTCTTCTCCGACTCTTATGACTCCCCGTGAGATGAGAGGGGGTGGCACTATTCTAAGCCGGCACCGGTAGTGCTAAATCAATATCTTTCCGTCCCTCTCAACTTCAAACAAATTAGTGAAATGCAATGACATTATAAACATATTAAAAACTGTTGTGTGAGCCTATATATGTCTGGATGTGTATTTGTATGTGTATATTTGACGACCGATATGGCGTGGGAGCGAGTATACCCGTATTCCACTCCTGAGGTCGTGGGTTCGATTCCCACACAGGACAAATATTTGTGTGTATAAACATGAATATTTGTTCTGGTCTAGGTATTTTTCTATGTAAATTAAGAATGTATTTAAAAAAAAAAAATTATGTTTTTCCGTGGTTTAGTATCCATAACACAAGTTCTTAATGATACTTATCTTAAAACTAAATAATTGGTGTAAGTGTCAGAAAATATTTTAAAAAAAAACCTTAGTCAATAAAGTTCCGAAACAACTTTCTGAGATTAAAACTGAAACTTATTTGTTAAATTTAATAAGTAAACAAAGTGAGTCACGTGATCTCAGAGAAAATTGACCAGTAAGAGCCGGTTGCGTAATAGGTACTAACAGCTTTCGGAATTTGTAGGGCGACCTCGTCCTTGCCAAAAAACTTCCACTCTCATTGTAATCGTTGTTGTTTTGAAGAAATTATGAATTATTTTGAGTAACACATTATGTCATAATTATCTGGTTCGTATAAGTAAAAAGGAGGTCAGTTCTTTGTTTATTTTACGGAAAGTGAATGGATTTGAAAGTCCTTTATCATCATCATCATATCCTAGCGGTTGCCTTATCATCATCATCATCATCATCTTAGCTCATCTCATGAATTTTACTTAAAATTTTTGTTTAACTCATATCACCACGTAAGTCATTTTTAGGAACTTTCAGGATAGACAATAACAAAATTCTGTTAGTAATTTTGATTAGTAGCTTCCTTGCTGTTACTTTTCCAAAATTCTTTCCGGAATTTCAACCCACTAACTAAAATAAATAAAAGTACATTTAGATAATAATAATAATATACCTGGACTTTAATAAAAATAATTAAAAAATATCCATAATCTAAAAATCAATCTCAGCCCATTAACGTCCCACTACTGAGCACGAGCCTCCTCTCACATATTAAGGTGTGAGGGTATTGGGTCATACTCCATCACGCTGACCCAGTGCGGATTGGCGGAGGCAGGTGTATGGCGTCCTGCTGTTAGAATTTATCAAGGTTGCCTTATACTAAAGCTTAAAGCCCAGGGTCTGCTCACTGGTTTCATCAGATTTTGCTGAATTTAAGTTTTTACATTGAGCGATTGCTGTTTGACCTCCGCAACCCAGAGGTTAAACATCATTTTAGGGTAAAACCAGCTGTCAGGGATGTTAGAAGGCATTGACTTCCTAATAACGACTGCCATAGATGTTCATGACAGCCGGTATCAACGACTTATCGTGCTTTCGTAGGCAAGCGCTAAGTATGTCAACAACTTCGAAAAGTTATAGGTGCACCACCAGAGTTTGAACCCGAGACCATCTAAATTTAAAGGCAGGCACTACTGGACTATCACCACTCAAATGCTGATGAAAAACCCTTACGCTGTGAGAAGCCATGCAGATTCCTTCTTAAGCCCGTTTGTACAATTAGGTCAAAACATACGACTTTATGAAGACTAAATTAGTACAATTTTTACTCTTGATGTTGTAAAATAAAGGTTATTATTATTATTACTACGGTCACTAATCTTGTACAAACATCACTTGATTTCAGTTATCGTTTTTGCCTATTTCATCTCGCGACGCCACTGAGTGTTGTCTACATATTTCGTTTTAATACTTACTAGAGACTATTCCTTGTATCCCGTCAAGGAATGAGAAACGTGATCTCGCATAATGCGATATAATGGGGAAAGGATTCAAATCGTCACCTCTTTACCTAATGGATTACCTACCGAACACTTACTTTGTCGTAATAATGAGATCGGCACGTCTGGGCCACTCCGAATCAACTAGAGGAGCCCTACAACTTGTACTGCGTAGTCTAGTAGAAGGTTTTAATTATTAATAACATTTCTTAGCGGAGTAGTAATAATTTAGGGCCTATCGTGCAGTGTCAGTTATGTTTTAACTGATGGACGCATAATTGACAAACATACGCATTACAGGGACTAATATCTTTTCAAACGACGTGAAGTTTTATATAGCTTTGCCCATTACAATCGTAATAATGACTATTTATAACTTCACTAATGATATTGCCTCGCTAAAGGTGCTGGCTGACCATTTGTGTGGCACACTTTAACGTACTGAGATAATGACTTATATGCATTAAAATTTCCATTAAACGCACATAACCTTCAATCTAACAAGCGCTCACTTTATTACGCTTGTCTTCTTTTTGGGGTAATCAAAACTAAAATATTTTTTTTATTTTCTAATCGTGTTAGAACTGCTTCTCTACTTGGTTGTCCGAGCCATAACACATTTGCATTTCGTGAAAGTTTTCGCTATTCCTCCACAAAATGTTGGAGCCAGTACCTGGGGTGCAGCACTGACACCCCGCCCGCGGCCAACGTCCCCTGAACCAAAAGCGGGAGGATCTCCTCAGATAGACGCAGTGAACGCGCCCCTCCTACCTCCTTCTGCGACCATAGCGTGTCTGGCCGACTTCTCGGAATTCCATAGTTAGACAGCAGGGGCCCCTTGCCCCGCTGCCTAAGACCCTCCTGGCGCTGCTTGACGGGCCCTCCTAGCCCGCCCGCTGCGCCCTCTACAGGTCCCTCTTAGTTTCCCCCCGGTAGTCAGTAATAAGAGTTGCCCAAAGGGCACCCAGTGTCGCCAAACTCTGGCCGTTACCTCAGCCCCCCCACCACGACAAGGTGGAGACCTGTCGGGGGTAAGCCAACCACACCTGCAAGTTAAGCAACAAACGAGGCTCTTGCAAACATAAAAGTTCCCGGTAAGCGGCAATAGGCTCGCCCCACCGAAAAGTGCACAATATAAAATGTAAATGATTTCTAAAGTCTCGAAAAATAGTACGGAACCCTATGTGTTCGAAACCTACTCACGCTTCACAGTATTTTTAAACGTATCTCGTCAAATTAACACGCCCTGCTTCATGTTAAGATTTCAATTACCGCGCGCTGCGTGGTGCTCCACGGTCCCCACTTAATTGAATTTTTCATAGCTCTGATGAACATGAACAAAAATATATTCTGCTGCTAAATTCTTTTATGTCCTAATATTCTAAATTCTTCTAGACACTTGACAATATTCAGGCTAACGCGGTCGAGGTTTTTTTTTCTGGTACTAAAATTTTGTCATTAAGTTATTTATTTATTCATAAGTACATGTCAACTTACATATAGTTTCCAAACATTAACATGCCTTAAAATATGAAAAACCATAATTTTCAACATATTTTGACATTCATACGCTCTGCGTTGTCAAGATAATAATAGAACTTTAAGAAATTGTTTTAAGATCCCTGCAACATAATCTTTTATGAATAAACATTTTCATTTTTAAGCTATTGCATAATATATTGCATAGCTTCTATCGCGGGCCTTGAGCGTGGGGACTGAATTAAGAAATTCCGTAACGAATAAACCTAACAAACCCCTCACTCCAACCGGCACAGTGATGATACTTTTTAGTTTTTCCATCTATCGACAAATAGCAGAACTTTTAGTGACTTTTTGTTATCACGCTTATCTCTTTAGTTCAGCAACCCGCCTTAAGGTAGCATGGGTTGAATCAGCGTCCGCAATCCACACGTTTTTTTTTTTTCATGTATAGGTTTACATACTTATTATACATAGGAAAACACCCAGACCAGAACAAATATTCATGTTCTTGCACACAAAGATTTGTCCTGTTTGGGAATAGGTAGTACACATTATTGCCGCGCAGAGAAAGTATATATTATATCTATATAAGGTTGCCTGGAAGAAATTGTTTTAAGCGATAAGGCCGCCCATTGTATATACCTACCTGTTTAATTTTCTTTGTTTTTATGTGTAATCTTTATCATGGTGTACAATAAAGAGTAAATTATTATTATTATTGTTTATAATGTACATAAAAATAAATAATTATATTTGCATAAATTGATAAAAAATGCTATGCAATAGCTTTACCGCGGCAGTCTCCGAGTGCCGCATTTATTTTATGGTTTTTATGTGTAGAACCGTGCCCAGTAGTGAGACGTATAGGTTAAGGCTTAAGGTCTCAGCACACATATGGGATCGGAAAGGGATCGTCACCGTATCGCCTCGAGCCGTTCAGAATGGTTTGTATTAAACTCCCTACTGCAACGCACTCTAATCGGAATAATAACGTAATCGCCTCGCCTCGGAACAGGCTCCGAACTTGAATTCCCGCGCTTACGGCTCATCGTCCCCGCGCTTACGTTTCTCCGTCCCCGCGCTTACGTCTCTCCGTACCCGAGCTCACATCTCTTCGTCCACCCTTTCCCCTTTCCAAACAAATTGATTCAAACTGATCTGGTGCCAACCAGGTCAGCCAGGGGGCGGCGAGGCGTAAGCGCGGTGTCGCCTAGCCGTAGCCGAGTTGACGTACAGGCGCTGCTAATACGCTTTCGTTACGTGCATACGGTAGGTTGACGCCTGGTTGACAGCGAGGCGAAAGGCGTTACGGTTACGATCCCTTTCCGATCCCATATGTGTGCTGAGACCTTTAGTCCATTGTAGGCACAGCTTTGTACAATTTGTAAGTAATTATTATGATAAATATCAATGTCAGCCTTGGCTTTTAAAGATGTCACATAGGTGTACAGGTCTCAATGATATAGCACACTTTCCGGTTCTGGCCGGGTAATCAGCGTGTTCATAGCTTACGCCCTTGTTACATTCCGTTCCATCACATTCCTGAAACCCTGCAAATTACTGTGCTAGTGTTTTCCAGAACATTAAACTGGCAGAAGATTTAGCCAGTCTTCTGCCAGTTTAACATGGCTTACTTTTAGAAAATAAACGTTTGTTTTAAAAAGTTATCTTGGTATTAATAAATGCTGAGTAGAATCTGAAATAACATAAAACACTTTTATTTTTTTGTAAATATATTAGGAAACAATATTCTTTTTACACAGTAGGTATTGAAAACTTCATAAATTCTTTTCTAAAATTAATTCATAGCAAATTATATATGGAGACATAACTTGAAGGGTACAGGGGGCAAAACGAGGAATGCGATATTAAATATCGATAGATTTAATAATCGATGTTGTAGTAATTAAGAATAAATACTTATAAATAAATTATGAATAACTAATAACTCTTTAATGAAAGTTGCTGATTCATATTTTTTCTTTTAAATAATACCTTTGTGCGTTTTTGTGTGTATTAAGCCAGTAAGTGATAGATAAATCATAGCAAATGAGAATGAGTGGTAATAAAGATAATACATGGTAAATCAGATGCCCTTCCTTCTAAACCCCTTGAGTCCTCAGTGAAGATGTGGGACTATACTGAGATCTCACATGGACTTTTTGAGAGAATTTGAAAAATGATTTTGCACTGTTTTGTTTTATTTACCAACACTCATCTACGTTCACAAACACTTAACAGTCAATAATCCACTGTTATTACACATTCATGCTCGAAATATTACAAATTTTAGAGAATAAAACAAAACTGCAAAAATGACGCTTTATTTTCCCGCCAAGAAGTATGCTGATTCATAGTTATGACTGCTTTTATTTTAAACAATTTTTTTTTTTTTTTACTCTGGCTATTAAACTCTAAGACTAGGCTCTACAAAGCGACAAAATATCGTTAGGTCAACCAATAAGGTAGTGCTTTTGAACATTACAGGAACCGCTAATGTGATATAAGTGTAGGGCAGGCTACGGTGTACCGGCAGACATTATTTCCTGTGCCCAACCACTAACTGCCAAGAGGCACTTTCATACGTTACTATTGGTTGGCCATAATTTCTATGATTGCCTTACATAATGACGACATACAACACCCTTTCTGTGGAGTACTTATATACTTTTATTGCAGTTCTTGTAATATTATTAAATCTCATAATACTCAATAAACCGGTAGCCAAATACAAAAGATTACACACATATTACATCCCCGGTAGAACTTTATTAGAGCTTAAAAACACATAGAAAACCTCTCTCTCTCTCTTTCTTTACAGAGAGATATGAGAAGTACAGTCGGTCTCTCATGTCTGAGGGTCGTGGTCAGCTTGGGGTTCATATTGGGATCGAACTATCTGCCTCTATCGGTTCCTGTCTAGCGTCTCTCTAACGACATACTAGAGCTTGGAGGACGGCAAGTCCTTCACTTAATCAGCCCATTTTGTTGATGAGAGACCGCGTGATCGCTTGCCTTCAGTGTTCTCAAAGAAATTTTAGATAATAAAACAAAACTGCAGACATTACGCTTTACTTTCCCGCCAAAAAGCCCCGCGCATATTGTAGTTCTATCGCGATCGTCTTTCGCTTCGCTTCATTAACTAGTGGCCGCCCGCCACTTCGTCCGCATCACCTACATAATAAACCTTCCTCTTAAATCATTCTAGCTATAGAAAAACGGCATCTCATTGCTCTGTTTTAAAGATTATACATAGCGATAGACAGCAGAATGCTTTTTTTTTTAAATGGGACACGTCATAATGACTAGATCCTGCCTGATGGTAAGCAGTTGATGCAGTCCAAAAAAAAAATGAAAGCGCTTCATACCGCGAAATAAGCACGGTACAAAGCGCTCCCACTCATGTCGGCCTGCTAAAATGCCGTTTCACGCCCTTAAAATTCCCCCGCTTTGTTTTATACTATGATGTATGTTTATTTATTTATTGAGAAAACCAACAGCGTATACAGTAAAACAGTTGACATAAAAACTTAAAGCGAGTATGTCCAATAATAGGTTTCCCTAATATAATAAACATGTGACTGGTAAACAAAGAAACTATTACAAGTAATAAAATATAAAAGAGGCAGTTGCTGTATAGTGCTAATAACTGGTAATTCTGGCAGTTAAAATAGTTATTCAAGTAAGTAAGTTGATATGTAAAAAGTAAAAGTAAAAAAAATATTTATTTCATAAACTATTATACTACTTATACATAGTATTTGAAAACGTCATAATTAAAAATGAAAAAAAACAATCGAAATATTATTACACTAAATCACGAAGCTTAGATTCACTTACATGCATCAAAACAATTTATAAACAAAAAATAATTAAGTGTATGTTCACGGCGATAAGGTGTATTTTTGATTGTGAGGGTTTTTTGAATAAGGAGACGTGTGGTTCCTTTTAAATATGATTTAATACTAACTCATTAACAAAGGTTCAACGATAAACTAAGTGGACTGTATATGTTTTATGTTATAATAAAGTTATACGTTGTTGTCGGTACCGCTTTGGACATTCCGCCCACCAAAGAACGCAGTTCTTTAACTTAAGTAATATAAATTTTAATCAACTAGAACTACTTAACATCCAAACAACCAACGCAGCCAACAAGATACTCGTATAGTGGCAAATCCAAAACAAAATAATTAACACTGTTTCATTATATTATTACAAATAAAGACACAGAATTTACAGTAATGAACTACATAGTTATACAACCAAAAGTCTAGTTTTTTTTTTTTATTTATTTTTTTTACAACTAACCAGTCACCGTAATAATAACTCATAAATGAAAACAATTCGATTTTGCGTACAGAGCGTGTTTTAAATATAGTATAGTCAACTGTAGCAATTTTAATACAGGTAAGTATGCTACTCGTACATTTTATACCACAGTTATTAATTAAGTTTAAGTATAAAATAAATTGAACTAATATACTTAACAGGTTTCTTTACAACAACAACTTCAACAGAATATAATTATTTGTATTTTATTTCTTCGATATTTTAAGTAACATTTTTTTGATGCATTTTAGTTATGATACATATTTTACTTACAGGTCTTTTAAGAATTCCATTTTTACATTTAACAGACACGACACGAGTGATGGTATCAGGACCTACATGTTTTTGTACTATTCTTCCCATTACCCACTTACAAGGTGGAATATTATCCTCTTTTAAAAGTACTACGTCATCGATTTCTGGTTCAGCATTAATTTTATTCCATTTGTACCGCTGATTGAGATTGACGAGATATTCTTTGTACCATCTGTTCCAGAAATCGTTGACCATTTTTTGTGTGAGTCGCCATCTCTCATGTAAACTAATATTAGGTTGCGTGTAGTCTTCGTCAGCTAAGTTCAGTAACGGCTCACCGATTAAAAAATGACCAGGTGTCAGTGGGAGAGGATCATTGAGATCGTCATTTAAAACACTTATCGGTCGTGAATTGAGACATGCTTCTACTTGCGCTAGCACTGTAGACAATTCTTCATATGTAAGTGTAGTGTCACCGATTACTCTTTTTAGGTGTGTCTTCGTACTGCGTACCCCAGCTTCCCACAGACCTCCGAAGTTAGGGGCGTGTGGAGGTATGAAATGCCAAGTGGTACTCTCTAAGGTTAACAAATGGGCTATCTCACTAGGGATTGATGACTTGGCTTTATCGAACATTTCCCTTAATTGTTTATCTGCCCCAATGAAATTTGTGCCATTATCACTATAAAGGTCATGACAGTGTCCTCGTCTCGACGTAAATCTCTTAAAGGCTGCTATGAAACCTTTTGCTGTTAAATCTGTTACTGCTTCTAGGTGAATGGCGCGAGTCACCATACAAACAAACAATGAAATATATCCTTTGTATGACTTTGCTCCTCTACCTGGTGAAAATCTAATATTAATGGGTCCCGCGTAGTCTACTCCTGCCGCTCTGAAGGGCCTGTTAGGTTTCACTCTCACCTCTGGTAGTTGGCCCATTAATTGAGTAGTGTTTTTTGTAGAGTATCGGACACAAGTGACACATTCACGGTAACACTTTTTTGTTTCATCTTTCACTCGTAGTATCCAATACTTTGACCTTAAGTAATTAATCATTATTTGTGGGCCTCCGTGCATAGTTCTTATATGGGCATCCTTAATTATGAGTCTGCTAAGATGACTCTTAGCCGGTAAAACTATAGGATGTTGAGTGTCATAAGATGCTTGAGATTGCTGTATACGTCCGCCAACCCTCAATATCCCATCCTTATCAAGAATCGGACAAAGAGCTCGAAGTTTGCTTCTTCTAGGTACACATCCATTAGATTTTAATTGTTTAATTTCCTGTCTAAATTCCATACTCTGAGTTTGTTTAATGCACATCTCTAACGATTCACTTATTTCCTTTATAGTAACATGTTTTGTAAAAACTTGTCGGGTTTTTTTAGGTAATTTAAGATTTCCCAATCTTCTGCAATATGATATAATTCTTAACATTTTCGATAAATTAGAAAACTTAGACCAAACAAATTCCTCTTCTGTATTTATTGAGGTATTTAAAACCTTAATTTTCTCTTCTTCCTGTGTGTCCTCAATAATATGGTCTAAGCTTAAGCTTATATGTAGCGAGGACAACCAGTCGGGTCCGGTCCACCATAATTTATGATTTAACAAATCCGACGCTTGTAGTCCTCTCGACGCGCAGTCTGCTGGGTTCACTTCAGTAGCAACATGTCCCCACTGGTCGTAATCTAAGATATTTATTATCTCTGATACTCTGTTGCTAACAAATGTTGTCCATCTACTAGACCCACCTCTTAACCAGGCTAAGACTATGGTCGAGTCTGTCCAGGCGTATAAGTTTGTTTTAGGTGTATCCATTACTTGAGACACCTCTGAAATTAATTTTGTTGCTAATACGGCGGCACAAAGTTCCAGTCTTGGTATTGAAAGCTGTTTCTCGATAGGAGCGACTTTAGTTTTTGCTGATATAATATTGACGTAAACTCTGTCCTCCTCAACAATCCGCATATATACTGCTGCTCCATATGCCAGCTGTGAGGCGTCTGCGAAGGCATGCAGCTCTATCCTGGCTGTAGAAGAGTAGTGTAACCACCTCGGTATCCTTACTCCCTTAATATGTATTAAACTCTCTCTGTACTGTAACCATTCTTCTAACAACTCTCCATGTACCGTATCATCCCATTCCAGCCCTGACCTCCATAACTTCTGTATTATTATTTTTGCAACAACAACAACAGGTCCTATCCACCCCAAGGGATCGTAAAGCTTAGCTACTTCTGACAGAATTTGACGTTTAGTAATTGACTTTTTAGGTTCTGGTAAGTTAATTGTATATTCAAAATTATCTGTTACACGATTCCAAATCACACCAAGTACCTTTACTAAGTCGTTGAGCTTGAGAGGAAGTTCATGATCTATCCGTTTGTGTTGACCGATGTATTTCAAAATGTTCTCATTATTGCTACTCCATTTTTGAAGCTCGAACCCTCCTAAGTTCATCAGTTTGTTCATTTCGTTATATATAGCTACCGCCTCATCCTCTGTTTCACAGCCCGTCATCAAATCGTCCATATAATAGTCATTCTTTGTTATCTTCGCTGCAATTGGGAACTCGGACCGTTCATTATCAGCTAGTCTTTGCAATGACTTCACTGCAAGATATGGAGCACATGCTGTTCCAAATGTTAGTCTTAATAATTTGAAATGTTTAACTGGCTCGGTTTTTTTAAATCTCCATACTATCCTCTGATAGTTAGTATCCTCTTCTGCCACACGAACCATTCTGTACATTTTTATGATGTCCGCAGTTATACCAATTTTGTGTACTCTCCACCTCATTAATAAGTGACGCAAGTCTTGCTGCAGTTTCGGGCCAATAAGAAGATCATCGTTCAAAGAAACGTTGTTCACACCTTTACATGATGCGTCAAAGACCACTCGAAGCTTCGTAGTATCTTTGTCTTCTCTCATTACAGCATGATGTGGAAGATAGACAGCTTTACAGTTATTCGTGTCTGCCACATCTATTTCAACCATGTGATTTAACTGTATGTATTCATTTATTACTTTATGGTATTCTTCCCTCAGTTTGTTATTTCTGTCTAGCTTTTTTTCTAAGAATTCAAATCTTTTAGTCGCTATATCTATTAATTTACCATTTAGACACTCTGGAGGTTCCCTTATAAATGGCAGTTTGACCACAAATCTTCCGTTCTCGTCTCTAACCGTAGTAGCATCATAGAATTCTTCACATTTCTTTTCTTCTTCTGATTGTCTCTTTTGTATCAAGTTTGGTTCGTCTTCCACCTCCCAAAACAGCTTAAGCAGCTCGTCTTCCTTGTGTTGCACATGTAAGCTTGTGATGTGTCTTCTTGCTGGAGTAGATTCTTGAGACATCCTTCCAGATAAAACCCAACCCAATATTGTATTTTGTGCCAATAAATTATTCTTGGGATGTTTAATAATGCCATCTAACAAAACGTCGCTGTATACTTCAGCGCCAAGTAAAATGTCTATTTTGCCTGGCACGGCGAAATCTGGATCAGCCAACTCTAAGTTCCTTATGTCTGACCACTCAGGAGTACCAAATTTAGTATTAGGTAGAAGTGTCGTTAATGAACGTAATACATATGCATTAACTCTAACTAGTGCCTCGGGATTATAGCGCGATTTCATAATAAGTGAAACCATGTGTTTGATTCTCGTTTGTTCCTCACCCACGCCTGACACCCAACCACTCACAGACTTACGTGTAAGATTAAGTGACTGAACCGTCGCCTCCGTTACAAAGGATGCCTGTGACCCTTGGTCTAACAATGCTCTGAGTATAAATTTGCAACCATTCCTACTATCTACTAACACTCGTGCAGTAGCTAAAAGGACACTGTTTGTATTAAAATTCTCTCTCGAAAAGTTGGTTACAATGTGTGTATTATTAGACAAAGTATGCTTACCTCTCTGTGTATCAGTCACAGTACCTGCTGATGTAGACTCAGTCTCACTCGTTTTCTCGGCAGTGATTTCTCTCTCGAAGTGCAGAAGCGAGTGATGACGCCGTCCACACTTCCGGCAACACGCTGACTGTCGACATTTCACTACGGGATGCGATGGCGCCAAACAGTTGAAACACAATTTACTATGTTGTACATAGTCTTGTCGTTCCTTAGTAGACATATCACAGAATTTCTTGCAATGGTATATGTAATGTCCTTCATTACATAACGCACATTTCACTTCGTGTTTTTTCTCATCCTTTATAATACTCGAATGAAATGCTTTAGGCTTGGCGACTGGCTTTGCTTGCACCACTCTTGGTTTATGGCCGTCTATCATTTCTAATGATCGGAATCTCGCACTCAAAAAATCTCGTAGTTCTGGCCAAGTCGGGTTGTCGTTGTTACTCATGCTCAAATGTTGTTCCCACTCTTTGACCGAATCGGCATCCAATTTTGACAGCACCAGGAAATTAATAATCAGATCCCAAGTATCAATAGGCACATCTAAGTTCTTTAAAGCCTTTAAACAGGTCGAAGTTGTATCCACTAATTGTTTGATGGAACTCACCGAAACTATTTGTATTGTTTTTTGTGTGAATAATTTTCTCAAAATCTCGTTTGTATTATATCTCTTGTTATTATATCTTTTCTCTAGTTCAATCCACGCCTCCTCATAATTAGCATTTGTTATAGAATAATTTCGTAGTAATACTTCTGGTTCGCCAACTAAATTACTCTTAAGATATTGTAACTTTTGTACGGGAGATAAAGATTTGTTACAATGTATTAAAGAACAAAACAAGTCATAAAACGATTGCCACTCTTCATATTTTCCAGTAAAAGTGGGTATCTGAATACGAGGTAACTTAACATCAGTATTGAACGGTGTTTGTGAACCGTTATTTGGTGTAGATGTTTGTGAGTATGTAGGGAATTGAAGCTTAGATGAATCCAAAAATGGTTGAATAGCCTCCTTCAAGCTCGACTTGTATAGTATATAAGTCTCTTCAAACTGTTCGTAAAAGTTTTCCTCCAAGTAAGAATCTTCCTTGTCATCGTCTTTACTAAGCTTTAATATAATTTGTTTGTGTCCTTCCTTAAAGTTATTCCATAGTTCTTCTAGTATTTCTAACCTCGTTTCTAAATAAGGCCTTTTTATTCTGTCCTTAGGTGACTTTTTGTAGTTTTTCTCAGCATTTTTCAAATTGTCTAGTAGCTCCCTTTGATATACCAGAAGTTCCTCAGTTCCAATATTCGAAGTCATAATTATCTATCACACAACACACTCAAATTCACTAATTGTGTAATAAAAAATGTAATTCACTTGAATGTAGTTATTTGTAAAATGAACTGCAACTATTGCTTATGCTTATCGCTGTGGAATGCCGGGTGTCTTTTGTTCTCGCAGCTCGCTCGCAGTGGCCGGCCGGTATATCACTATCCGTCTCGAATTGGACCAAATGATCACGGCGATAAGGTGTATTTTTTATTGTGAGGGTTTTTTGAATAAGGAGACGTGTGGTTCCTTTTAAATATGATTTAATACTAACTCATTAACAAAGGTTCAACGATAAACTAAGTGGACTGTATATGTTTTATGTTATAATAAAGTTATACGTTGTTGTCGGTACCGCTTTGGACAGTGTAAGTGAATCTAAGTGCCAGTTCCGAGCCACCGCTCTGTAAGAAAAACTGGCAAGAAACTCACAGGCTATGCTCTTTTAAATATGTCCATTGGTCCTAGAATTACAATCTTCATTTGTCTGTGAAGCTATACATTGCAATATATGGCGTAAAGTAACTTGTTGTTTGTTTACGCTTATTTGTAACATTGACTTGTAAACAATGATTGCGTAATATACTTTCGCTGACTTGCGAGTTTTTGCCCCATTTCCAGGCCACCTACTTATCTTGCCCA
Source organism: Musotima nitidalis (assembly GCA_949126915.1). Classification (NCBI taxonomy): domain Eukaryota; kingdom Metazoa; phylum Arthropoda; class Insecta; order Lepidoptera; family Crambidae; genus Musotima; species Musotima nitidalis. The sequence continues at coordinate 17,997,292 of OX421423.1, read as the reverse complement.
AGGTCGCTTGCAAACGTGAGCACGCAGATAACAGTTTAATGCCCTCGCATTTTGTCGATTCATTGAACAATCACATTATCTTGATCTATATGTGAGTGCAGAAGGTAGGTTATAGATATAATCATCGATATGGTGCGGTAGTCAGGCAGGAAGTCACGTTCTCAGTTTCGTTTCGAAGGTCTTGGTTTACATTCCTGAATAGGACTGATATGTAATTTTGTGTGCATGTTTTTAGTACTTTATAAATAAATAAATATTTTCTTATAATCGCTAAGTTTAAGATAGATAGATATACTCTTTATTGACAAAAAAACTTAAAAAGTACAAATTACAATATTGAAAAAACATTTATTTAAAGCCAATCTAGGCGGTCTTATCGCTAAAAGCGACTAAAACTATTTGTTAAATATTAATAAAATACACAAATATATAAATTAATAGATAAATAAACAAATATATAATATTTAAAAAACTGATACAAACAACTAATCAGATATATTCAAAAAGTAAGACTTCACCCTCGCCTTAAAAGAGATTAATGTCTGAGCTTGTCTAATGGAAACAGATAAGGAATTCCAGAGACGGATAGCCTAAAGGGTAAAACACTCATGATATTTTAAGGATTTTACGTAGTATAGGACGGCCTCTTACGCGATGGACCGATGATCTAATCCAGGCGGCGGGAAGCCGGGGGATGCAGGCGACTCAGAAAAGCTCAATATGGAAACTGGAATATTGACAATTTTTTTTACAGATTTTCCAAAATCACAGCCCTAACATAAAAAAACATAAATTGTGCGCACTTCGGTGAGAAAAAAAAAGAAAAATTACTTGTGAGTTTTTTTTAATACGAGTTTACTGTAAACAAAAATACCCGAGGCACTTAATAAAAGTTCGTACGATCAAAGGTTTAGGAGTTGTCCGAGCTTGCCAGCCAGCCCGAGGACTTGTTTTTAAAGAAATAATTCAGTTCAAAAGAAGTGTTAACTGACTTAATGTTTAATTACTAGAAACGGATTTCTAAGGTATAACTTGCGATCTTAATAAGTAAGTCTAAATTTGTTACAAATAGATAATTGCAGTTGACAGTTGGTTAGAAGTTACAAAGACTTATTTTTTACAAAAATAGTTACAAAAGTTACATTCACTTTGAACTATAACGAACTGTTTATAAATTAACATAATATATACATACATGCATACATAATATCACGCCTGTTTCCCCGAAAGGGTAGGCAGAGGCATATTATACGCCCACAATTGTCCCACGTAATAGTGGCGAATCTATTTCCGCTTACTTTTATGTTTGCCAGAGCCTCGCCTGTTGATCGGCAGTTGCACCACTTGCAGGTGAGGTTGGCTCTGGCTCCTCAGAACTTGGTAGGAGCCCTTCTCACCTTTAATCATCCTAACAGACCATCCTTTTACAACCCAATTTGAAAGGTATTTAGGTTCCCGGCGTCCCTGATCAAAAAACATTCTAGCCTCCCAATAAAACATCAAAATTATATCAACGACTAGCACCTATAACGGCGAAACGTGCTTTCCGAAGCACAAATTCCAAGAAACGACTAGCACCTATAACGGCGAAACGTGCCTTCCGAAGCACAAATGCTAAGAAACGACTAGCACCTATAACGGCGAAACGTGCCTTCCGAAGCACAAATTCTAAGAAACGACTAGCACCTATAACGGCGAAATGTGCCATCCGAAGCACAAATTCCAAGAAACGACTAGCACGTATAACGGCGAAACGTGCCTTCCGAAGCACAAATGCTAAGAAACGACTAGCACCTATAACGGCGAAACGTGCCTTCCGAAGCACAAATGCTAAGAAACGACTAGCACTTATAACGGCGAAACGTGCCTTCCGAAGCACAAATTCCAAGAAACGACTAGCACCTATTACGGCGAAAAGTGCCTTCCGAAGCACAAATGCTAAGAAATAATTAACACCTCGTTTATTTAACTTATAATTAAGCATAAACAAATCAATTTAAAATCAGAATCACGCTGAAACATTACACTAACATTATAATAGCTTCAATCATAAAAACTGCTTTGTTGAACCAACGGAGCAATTAAAATTTGTAGATCAAATGAGAGTTACATAAATGGCGGTAACTGATTATACACGGTTACAACGAACCTTACATACTTATTACAAATAGGTAAAAGCCGTTAAATTATATATCTAAAAGAGTAGTGGATATAAACGTAACGCAATATGATTTTGCCGTATCCATTCATGCTACATCAATGGTTACGTCTCCTATTATGGTTACATGATGTCCGACAAAGTTAACGAAAAATGCTTTAGGTTACTAGATTAGATGAAAATGGAAAGTGCTTTACTTAATTCAGGTTCTGATGAAGTACTTTTAAATGTCGAGAAATTTAATATTGTCGCGAAAATTCACGGGATAAACTAGAGTGCAGAGAGAGAGTGTAGAGGTTTTAGAATTTCAATGGTTTGTGAATTAGGGCTTCTAGCTTAGCAAAACGGTTATCAAATATCAAATCTTTATTGCAGACCAAGTGTAGATACAAAGATATTAACATAGAAATTAAACTTGATACCTAGTCGCCCTTTTTGAAAACAGCAATTTAATAGAGCACTCCTAATTTATTAGAACGATAACAAAATTTAAATTCAACTAAGAGAGACCTGTGGAGGGCGCAGCGGGCGTGCCAGGAGGGCCCCTGCTGTCTAACCATGGACCCTCCGGGAAGTCGGCCACGCACGTTATGGACGCACGGGGAGGTAGGAATGGTGCGTCTACTGCGTCTCTCTGAGGAGGTTCTCCGGGCGCAAGGCCGGGCACTCCGCAGGCGGGGTGTCAGACGCTGCAACTCAGGTACTGGCCCCCGATCCTGCGACCTTAATCTGGGCTTTCCATCTTACAGGTTGACGGGTTTTGCAGAACTTTTCTGCCCCAACAGCCGTCAGATCTTTGTGATACGACAGCTACTTCTTATCGCTGATTTATTAACTTAAGCCGGTAGCTCAAAGAAATTTTGAATGTTCTTTTAATTACTAAATAAAACTAAATACAATATTAGTTATTGATTTTACAATTGGGAATTATGTGGCCTGCTCGCCATGACACCCGAGGTCAAAATCCAATACTCAACGCCAACATATAATTGAATTATTTCACAACGCCCAACTCCGCCTACCCAGTTCAATCAGCTCTCAAAATACTGAGTCGCCCTGTCAGAGAGCACGTATTTATTTTATAACGTAATTAAATAAATAAATAAATATTTCTTACACTTACACCAATTATTTAGTTCCAAGATATGTATCATTAAGAACTTGTGTTATGGATACTAAATAACGGATAAACATATATAAATACTTTTTTTTTTGTAAATACATACTTAATATACATAGAAAAACACCCAGACCAGAACAAATATTCATATTTATAGACACAAATATTTGTCCTGTGTGGGAATCGAACCCACGACCTCAGGAGTGGAATGCGGGTATACTCGCCACCACGCCATATCGGTCGTCAAAATAATTAAGTAATTGTGTGACATAACAGCAATGAATTAATTAATATGCATTTAGTAAAAGGCTGCTGTTTTTATCTATAAACCCGCGACGCGTTTTAACCTCTAAATCAGATCTATTTGTTTTTGACTCCAAAATCATATCTTTAAATATGCTTGTCATAATTTTTATTAATCATGACACAACTTAAGACATATCATATTTTATTACACCTGTACATAATACAAAGACTGAAAATAAGAAATAAGCAAAATTAAGTAAATAATTTATTTATTTTTATAGATAAACTAACAATTTTCAACTATAATAACTAGTATGCAATAAGGCAGAACACTAACAATGCCAGAATGTCTTAAAAAAGTTACTAAATTATAGATTTGAACAAAAAAGACGAGATTAGTTTCTTGGGGCATTCTTCTCAATCTTGTTGCCTTTTGGAAGCCTCGATAGAGTCACCGACAGGCTGATTGACAGACAATCCCCTTTCCCTTAGAATCACGATAGGCTGAATGACAAATCTTTCCGTTAGAGTCACAGACTAAAAACCTTGAGAAAAAACCACTACAACAAAATTTAATGACAAACCTTGATAAATTCTGACAAAGAATCCATTTTGCTTTTATATCTCTATCTTTCTTCATTATGGTACCAGCCAAATTGTTTGCATTGTTGTTAAAATCTTTTTTGTATTTAAAATTTTAAATGTAAAATTTTACGAATCTAAATGATCTTGTTGATCTCAATGTCAATAAAGTATTTATTATTTTTTCCTTTTTATTTTGTACTTAGTACTACATATAATTTTTTTGACATTATGTTTCTAGTGAGTTTCTCTTTTCTTTACTTTGTATATAATTGACCCCACGTCTTAGGAGAGAAACTTACAGATCAACTTAACTACTAGTAATTAACGTTAAGTAGCCAGACTAGTTTATAATGAACTGCCTTCAAAAAGTAAACTGACCGCCACAAAGGTCGATAATCTGGGAGCTAAGGTCGTTGTTTCGATACCCACACTGGGCAAATTGAACATTTAGTAAATAGTTCAGATTTGAATTACGTGCATTATTTCATCATCATATCTTAGCATTACCAAGTCGCACAAAAAAGCCTCTAACAAGGTTTAACGACTACCGCATAAAGTAATAGTCAAAGTTAAAATCATATATTCAGGTATTCTCAATAGAGCTCTTATGAAAGTCAAAATAAAACCTTAAAACTTGAGCGCCCATTCACTGCGGGCATGATCGTAAAATAACGGGCGAGAAAATCGTCGAGGTTAGATTTTTCTATAGGGTGTATAGGGATCCTCCCAAGACCTAAGGAGCCCAAGCCAACCTCACCTGCAAGTGGTGCACCTGCCGATCAACGGACGAGGCTCTGGCGAACATAACAGTGCCCGGTAAGCGGCAATAGGCTCGCCCCCTGTTACGTGAGACAAACTATATAATTGGCGAAGTATGGGCGTATAATATGCCTCTGCCTACCCCTGCGGGGAAAATGACGTGAATGTATGTATGTAGATTTTTCTCCCGCCAGATAACCGAGACTAACTTCCTAACGTGACTTTCGAAGCACGGAAGCGAATGGAGGTCATATAAAAAGTATATTTAAAAGTGCTCGCCTTATCAATGCCTCCGCTGACAAGAAGACTAGCAGCTCTGCTAGCGTATTAGCGTGGCAATCCAAATAGGACATGTTGCCAGCATTCTTGGCTCCATACCACCCACAGTTGGAAGACATCTTCTCTTCTTCTTTTAAATAATGGCTTCGTGCGGTTTGCACATTTAGCCAATGTCAAGTTAGAGATATATTAATATCATCACAAACACTTAACGATTAATAATCCACCGTTATTACATATTAATGTTAGAAATATCACAAATTTTAGAAAATAAAACAAAACTGCAGACATGACTGTTCACATTCCCGCCAAGAAGTCAGGAAGACATCTTTTATTTATAGCTTTCTGTTAATTTTTTAAATAATGTTTATTTAGCTTTAAAAAGATATTAGATTAAATAAATGTTATGTCTTGTATTTATGAGGTTTAGTAATAAAGAATGGTTATCCTACAATATAGGAAAAAAGTATACTGCAAATAGTGATTCCAGTACAAAAGAACGGCTCTAGGTCAAGTTTGATAAAGGTCAGTCATGGTAATTGTGTAATTGTTTGTCTTCGGAGGGTCCGAGGGTTACTGTTGACTTGAATTAATAATCTTCCTTGTGTTTAGTACCTATTTAACAATTTATGAATTACTTTAAAGTTATAGCTAACTTCAATTAGCAATAATAATACTTAACTTTTCACAGACATCTCACACCGCGCTATTTAGCCCCATACAAATTAATTAACCCTTTAACAGGCAGAGCACGTTAAAAATATTCATTGATTTTCCACCTTAAGTTAACGGCATAAGGTTCAATTTATGGTGGCCATAAATTGACCACTGCTTGGTAAAGGGTTAATTAACTAATTGTATGTATGTATGTATAAATTTGTTAATTAGTATCCATAACACAAGCTCTTAATGATACTTATTGTGGAATTAAATAATTGGTGTAATTGTAAGAAAATATTTATTTATTATTACATAGGTTCATGCACAGAAAGATTTGTCATGTGTGGTAATCTAACTCGGAGTGGAATGCAGGTATACATACTACGTATATAATGTATAGACACACATATATATATATGTATACATACAGCAATACTAATAATAACCATTTATATTATGTATATTGACCTCCACGCTTTATCGGCACTACTAACAGCTGTACGAATATACATACATACATTCACGCCTGTTTCCCCGAAGGAATAGGCAGAGGCATATTATACGCCCATACTTCGCCAATTATATAGTTGTGTCCACGTAATTAGGTGGTGAGCCTGTTGCCGCTTATCGGGCACCGGGCGCCAAAGCCTCGTTCGTTGATCTGCAGGTGCACTACTTGCAGGTGAGATTGGCTTGGGCTCCTTAGGTCTTGATAGGATCCCTATACTGTTCGAATAGTACTACAGCAGAGTTTACAGAGGTCAGTCCTAGGATAGGTGACCGTTTGTGTGGCATTTGATATCGAGCCCTTTCGTGCTTCGGAAGGCACGTTAAGCCGTTGATCCCGGTTATCACTAAATGTGGTAGTCGTTAGGCCATGTTAGAGGCCTAATAGGCGGCTTGAAAAATTCTAACAGCAGGACGCCATACACCTGCCTCCGCCAATCCGCACTCGGTCAGCGTGGTGGAGTATGGCCCAATACCCTCACACCTTGATATGTGAGAGGAGGCTCGTGCTCAGTAGTGGGACGTTAATGAGCTGTGATGATGATGATGACATTATATATACTGTACGAGTATATACAATATAAACAGCCTATTATATAAGGCTGTTACGGCTTACGCTCCGCAGGTCAGTAAGTCTCTTTGTCAAAATAAAGTTTTAATGAACTTTCGTTGTTATGACTTTATTTCGTTATGACTTTGAATATATTTTTTGCAAAGGCCCTCCGAGCTCTCAGTGGCTTAAGCTTTTCGGCACTTCATATCATACAATATGTTTTTTATTTTCAGATTTTTGCTGCATTTGGATCATTGTCGGCTTCAATACAAAAGGTAATGATTTTAATACTTTACTACTTATTATTATTATTAGCAAGTATAGAAATCGATAATAAAACTGGAGTGATCTAAACAGTAACACGGGCTAAATACCCGACGACGAAATGCCCTCTCTGGGCATTCAAATCAAAAGTCGATTGGCTAAATAGAGCTCTTATGAATGTCATACTTATAAACTAACGCGCCCATTCACTGTGGGCGGGAGCTTGATCGTAAAAGAACGGGCAAGAAAATCATCAAGGTTGGTTTTTTTCCGGCCAGTTGCAAAAAAAATACCTAATATTAAAATAAATGTGTTCTGCAGTCACAAGATTTAAAAGAAAAGAAGACAAAACTCGTTTTAGCTGTATTAAAAAAATTACGAATAAACATAGTAGACATGAGCAGATGCTTTTTGCTCAACGATATTAATGGGAACGTAACGACCCGATGCATGACGCCACCACCGCAGAAACATATAAGTGAGCGTGACATACTCAAGCTACAGGATAACAGAATTTTTTCCAAAACGGAGTCTCGTATGGAGTCTTTACATCTCCCTCTAATAGGATGACGCACACAATATCCCTTTTAAGCTTGCCTGTGACAGGGTAACGCTGACTTCCCCTATTCTTCATATATGCAGCATATCTTTACCATGTTTTATATGGTCGTAAGCTTGTAGTAATGTATCGCTAGTAGATGTAGCCTGTAGGTTATTGACGTTATTGACAGTTCCGCAATGACGTCTCTTGCCGTCAACGCGTTGTACGTATCAATCACAGCTAAGCACTCGCGACAAAAAAACGAGTCGAGCTAGATGTCTCGTACGGAGGCTTTACATCTCTTTCTGATAGAATGACGCACACACACGCACACATAATATCCTTTTTAAGCTTACATATAAAAAGATACTCTGCAACGTAACATATCTTCATATTATGTTTCATATAATCACAAGATTGTAGTTATGTGTCATTTTGACAGAATTTAGTAAAATCCATCGTGTTAGTAAATTTTGCCTGCAGCTTACACTGAACGTTATTGACAGTTCCGCATGACGTCTCCTGCCGTCAACATACGCTTCGGCTGTTCTCATTCACGTGGGGAACGCAAGCACGAGATCTCATGCATTCACGAGCCGCCCATACACGTTCATGTATTCAGACCTTGATTTCACGTCTATCGGTTCTAGATTAAGTCATATGATTTACTCCAGGCAATATTGCTTAAAGGTTTAGCTGTATGGTTACAAAAACAAATCAGATACATTTATTAATACTTATTATTTATAAAGAGAAAGTATTTAATTATTTTTTAGCATTGAAGAGGCTCCAAAATTACTGGATCAGATTTAAAAAAATTGTGGTAAAAGGAAGCTACATTCTTTCTTTCGAGAAAGAGATTTCGATCAGTAATGTACATTTGTACTAATTCTATTTAACATAGCTATTTTGTTATTTGTTCTTGTACAATAAAGAATATTCCGTCTTGAGGTGAGCTCATGGGGAATCGTAAGCGTCTACGAAGAGAAGTCCTATCGGATGATGGGCAGCAGCGTCATCCAGCGCATTAGCTGAATGTGGTGATTATGGGCAAATACCTTCAATAGAATGTAATCTATTGTGGAGGCCAAGGTTCAGCAGTGGACTTTAATGATGAAAGGATATTTTTCATTCACTGGTGTAATTATGATCCCTACATGTTGAGCAATCATATTATATAGATTACTGCAATTTAGTTTTTAAATGCTAATATTTAATGATGTTTATAATCCTCCTGCGTCTTTCCACGCGTTTATTTTCCATCAATTTTTGATACGAACCACCTTTTTATCTGCTTAAGGTTAGCTTCCTGAAATAAAAAACTGGCTTATTCTGTCTCAACTTGTATAAAGATCTGTACGAAAATTGCCAATTGGGGAAGAAAAAAAATTTATCTGTGCAAAATGTCATTTCAGTAGGTTCTATGACTTTCAAGTCTAAACAGGTAACGGAAATCAATACGGAGAGACAGATAAACGTGATAAATTAGTGCGTTACGTAGTAGGAAGTATAGATATTAAAAGATTTTTTTTCAAAAGAGATATCACATAATTATTTGAAATGTTGATTACACAATTTTGTAGGCCAATTACAACTGTCCTATACGTCGGATGGAACCCACGACCTTAAGGAACTTAAGAGATAGAGAGCAAGTGTAACTATACGTCCTATGGAACCCACGACCTTAGAGAGCTAAAAAGATAGAGAGCAAGTGTAACTATACGTCGTATGGAACCCACGACCTTAGAGAGCTAAAAAGATAGAGAGGAAGTGTAACTATACGTCGTATGGAACCCACGACCTTAGAGAGCTAAAAAGATAGAGAGCAAGTGTAACTATACGTCGTATGGAACCCACGACCTTAGAGAGCTAAAAAGATAGAGAGCAAGTGTAACTATACGTCGTATGGAACCCACGACCTTAGAGAGCTAAAAAGATAGAGAGCAAGTGTAACTATACGTCGTATGGAACCCACGACCTTAGAGAGCTAAAAAGATAGAGAGCAAGTGTAACTATACGTCGTATGGAACCCACGACCTTAGAGAGCTAAAAAGATAGAGAGCAAGTGTAACTATACGTCGTATGGGACCGGCTTAAGGGATAGAGAGCAAGTGTAACTATATGTCGGATGGAACCCACGACCTTAAGGACCTTAAGAAATAGAGAGCAAGTGTAACGGCATACGCGCCATTTTGGTTGTCAATGTCATTGGGTTTTTAACGTAAACAACATATTTACGTCAAAAATTTTAAAAAAATAAATAAAAATTTACTTTGGTCTACCTTTTGACCTTCAATATCCTTAATTAATCCATTGACAAAAATACGGAAAAAAATATCTACTTACGAAACAAGTCAAAAATAATAATTAACCAAAAAGTACTATCGAGGCTATAACGGAGACTGTACATTCATACATAATCTTAACGTGTGCCGTGTGGCACCGGTCCAGAATACCACCTTCTCTTACCTCATAGGGAGTTGTCTAGTCAACGAAGAGAAATCCCACCGGATGATGTAATAGTAATTTAATTTATTAATATAGAATAAGTAAATAATAACAATGTATTAATTATATAAATGAATTAATGAGTGAATAATAATAATTTTGTATTTTAACATGCAATGTAAATATAAATATGGAGTGCTTTTCTGCCAACAAACTGCTATGCAGTTTGGCGGAATGTATTCAAATTTAATTGTAATCTGGAAATAAAAGTCTTAAATTTTTTTTTTAATGATGGGCAGCAACGTCATTCTGCGTTCTGCCTTAAAACTGCGATCACCAACCCGTTTGCCCTGATTATGGGCAAAAACCCCTAATAGAATGTAATCTCTTTAGGAGGCTAATGTTCAGCAGTGGTCTTTAAAAGCTAGTGGTGATTGCTGTTCCGCAATTATAAAATGGTAATAACAATTACAGTAGGCTAGTTGTGAGCTATAAGCCCACAAGAAATCAGAGGGGAGGACATTATTTTCCTCAAATTTGCAGCAGCTGTCTAACATATCCAGTAATTACATATCACTTTTTAATTCTACTCTATTATAAGAAAAAATATTTTGTAGTATGAATTTAAGTAAGTGGGAGCGCTCGTAGTTCCACGATGCTCGGTGGTCGGAAACGATCACCGAAGTAAAGCAGAGTTTATAGAGATTAGTCCTTGGATGGGTGACCGTTTGTGTAACATTTGATATCGAGCGCTTCCGTGCTTCGGAAGGCTCGTTAAGTCGTAGGTCCCGGTTATCACCAAATGTGGTAGTCGTTAAGCCATGTTAGAGGCCTAATTGGGCGGGTTAAAAAATTCTAACAGCAGGGCGCCATACACCTTCCTCCGCCAATAAGCACTGGGTCTGCGTGATGGAGTATGACCCAATACCCTCACACCTTGATATGTGAGAGGAGGCTCGTGCTGAGTAGTGGGACGTTAATGGGCTGAGATGATGAATTTAAGTATATTTTTTTATAATATGTGTACGCAACTTAGAATGAGCAGGATTAGTCGTTCACACAAAAAAACTTTGTATCACACAGGGGCTTTTCCCTTTTATTTGATTAAGAGTAAACAGTGACAGCACTAGTTTTAAGCCTTTTTTTTTTTTTTTTTTGTTTTACGTCGGTAACAAAATGCATTTACGCACTGCCTTCCGGCCAAAGGGGGACCGAAAGGGGGTGTGGGACTCACCACCGGCAGACACGACCGCCGGCAGCAATACCCACTAAAAATCTTCCGATGACGCCCGCCGCTTGTTGAGAAAGAGGCGGGGGCCAGTACCTGGGTTGCAGCTTCTGACACCCCGCCTGCGGCCAACGTCCCCCGGACCAAAACCGGGAGGACCTCCTCAGAGAGGCGCAGTGGACGCGCCCCTCCTACCTCCCCCTGCGACCATAGCGTGTGTGGCCGACTTCCCGGAGGGTCCATGGTTAGACAGCAGGGGCCCCCTGCCTCCGCTGCCTAGACCCTCCTGGCGCTGCTGAGCGGGCCCTCCTGGCCTACCCGCAGCGCCCTCCATAGGTCCCTCTTAGTTTCCCCCCCGGTAGTCAGTACTAAGGGCACCCAGAGTCGCCAATCTCTAGGTGTTACCTTTTCCCTTGCGCCTCCTGCGCCCTACCGGGAGGTACTCAGCCCCCCCACCACGACAAGGTGGAGACCAGTCGGGGGGGAGCACTAGTTTTAAGCCTGGCTTAACTTTAGACCTTGTTTTGTGATAAGCCCTACAATGTTTAAGCCATGATATTATTAAGTTTCACTAAAACACAAAATGTATTATGCAGTTTCATAATTGATATTATTAAGTTACATTAAAACACAAAATATACTATGCAGTTTTATAACTGATATTATTAAGTTTCATTAAAACACAAAATATATTATGCAGTTTTATAACTGATATTATTAAGTCTCATTAAAACACAACATATATTATGCAGTTTCATAAATGAGGGCTGAGCGGAGATAGCTTGAGGCAAGATATATAGACATTAAATTCAAAAAGCCTTGGGTTTAAACCCTGGTCGAAGATATGTGCGAAATTTTCTCTTTCTCCGTGCGTCGGATAGCACGTTAAACACGTTTATAGTCCCGGCTCTCATGTACACCAAAGTCTTTCGTTATTAGAAAGAGAGCGCCTCTTATATTCTGATAGCTGGTTTAAGCATAGAATGATGTTTCCCTCTACGACGGAGGTCATTTTTGGGTTCAATTCTTGTCGAAATTATGTGCGAAATTTTCGCTTGGTCCGTGCGTCGGACAGCACGTTAAGCCGTTGTGGTCCCGGCTCTCATGTACACCAAAGTCTGTCGTTATTAGGAAGAGAGTGCCTCTTATATTCTGATAGCTGGTTTAAGCATAGAATGATGTTTCCCTCTACGACGGAGGTCAGTTTTGGGTTCAATTCTTGTCGAAATTATGTGCGAAATTTTCGCTTGGTCTGTGCGTCGGACAGCACTTTAAGCCGTTGGGTCCCGGCTCTCATGGACACCAAAGTCTGTCGTTATTAGGAAGAGAGTGTCTCTTATATTCTGATAGCTGTTTTAAGCATAGAATGGTGTTGCCCTCTACGGCGGAGTGTATGAAGGGTACGGAGATTAAAACTGAAATTTAGCCAAGCCTGGCATAAGGCTAGGATATAAATTAGGCAGTTTCAAAGATATTTTATAAAGTTGACGACCGATATGGCGTGGAGGTCAATATACCTGCACTTCTCTCCAGAGGTCGTGGTTCGATTCCCATACAAGTCAAATTTTTGTGTGTATGAACTTGAATATTTGTTCTGGTCCGGGTGTTTTCCTACGTATATAAAGTATGTATTTACAAATAAAAGGTATTTAAGTATGTTTATCCATTTTTTAGTATCCATAACACAAGTTATTAGTGATACTTATCTTGGAACTAAATAATTGGTGTGATTGCACGAGAATATTTATTTTATTTAAAATCGACATTTTAATTACCTTAATCTCCAAAACTGAAATCTCTTCTTTTTTACGTCATATATAACAGGGAACCAAATAAAAAGAATATTGAACGTACACAAATATTTGTACGCGAGTTGTATGAACTCAAACTTATCCGCTATTCCGTATAAGAGTGATTCTATTTTCGTGAGTTTTGTAAAATATTATTGACATTAGAAGATACTTTATATGCCTTGTATGGTATAGTCACAAAATTCTCGATAATCATTTGAAAAGCTAATGAATTCCTATTATATCTCTATTTTTCTTGTATAAAGTATTAAGCCACAGAATTTTCATGATTGTATGCTTAAAGTCGATGTTTGTGTAAGAAAGTTTTTATTATTGCTGCCAGCCGTACACGAGTTCTATCCACTTGATTTTCATTGGTTCAAGTACGTTAGGGATTCCTTTTGATAATTAACATTTGTTCGAGATTGGAGAATGTTAGATAGAGATAGATAAGATTCATATCTTCTTCTTTTAAGTAATGGCTTCGTGCGTCTAGCACATTTAGCCAGCGTCAAGTAAGTGATATATTAATTATATATTATTAATAGTAAATGAGAATGAGTGGTGATAACGATGATAAATCGAAGATGAAATAACCTCCCCTAATCCCCTTGAGTCCTCAGTAAAGATGCGGGACTATACTGAGATCTCACATGGACTTCTTGAGAGAAAATTTGAAAAGTGATGTTGCACTGTTTTGTTTGATTTACCAACACTCATGTTTGTTCACAAACACTTAACGGTTAATACACATCCACCGTTATTACACATTAATGTTAGAAATATCACAAATTTTAGAAAATAAAACTAAACTGCAGACATGACGCTTTACTTTCCCGCCAAGAAGTCCCAAGATTCATATCACAGATACGATAAGATTGTTTTTTTTTTAAATAAAAAACAGTTTGCACGTAATTTACGTTACAGATATAAAACTAAGAAACTATTTTACATAAAAACCCTATAAAACAGTAAATCATACAGTGAATAATTACAACAAACACACTTGTACACACACATACACGCACAACCACTCACAAACTCACACACAAGCTGAGAGAGATATTAACATGTTTTATACTGGTCCTTTTTAGGATAATTGTAAAACCGTTTATTGAATACGTAAAATTGTTAACTAAGCGTGGTCCCCTAGCACATACTTAAGTACATCTCAGGGAACAGAAGTGACTGAAATCTTTATTATTTAGAAAACTTTTAACAGTATAATGTAATTTAACATAATTATGTAAAGGGAAGCAATAAATAATAATAATAAAAATTATTTCTGACACTTACACCAACTATTAAGTTCCAAGTTAAGTCTCATTAAGAACTTGTGTCCAAGTTAAGTATCATTAAGTGTTATGGATACTAAATAACGGATAAACAAATAATTATAAGTACTTTTTTTTTGTAAATACATACTAAATATACATAGAAAAACACCTAGACCAGAACAAATATACATATACATAAATAATTTTTCATTATTTATTTTATTTTTATTAATAATTTTTTAATGTTAAATTATGCTTCATAATAATATGCCCCTCAAAAGTGATACGAAAAAAAATTTCTCTGACATTAGTGTTGTGCTATTTAATGATTATGCCAATTGATGTATGACATATACTATGTACCTATACTTTAGGTAAATCGACATAATGCAAAAAGTACCACCCCTAATTAATACAGATTAGGCGCTACAAATTGAACAGATAATATTTTGCCATAAAATTTACAACATTAAAAACTTGCTATACACAACTTTATTTTAAATTTTTTGTTAACAGCTCTGGTAACCCGTTAAGTTTGTATGTAAATCTGTTGTTTTACGAGTTAATTTACGCACGATACGAGTCGACTAGGTTTGAACTCGGTACCTATTTGTTTTTGGCTTAACAAATACTATTTATACGATCCCTATTATATGTTGATACTGTTTAAAAATATGACAGTAATAATTTACTTTCAAACCTCACACTAGTCTACATACAAAAAAGTATTTATTTTTAATGAGCGATCTCAGTAATGAGATCATGTAATTGTCATAACAGTAACCAAAACGTCTGAGTCCCAACAAAAAGTTAAAATATAATGATTGTATTTGCATTGTTATGTGATGAATTGCAATAAGTTAACCTACATATGGACGTAGTTATGCAAAAGGTAGCCATCTCGCAAATAACAATTTTTAATTTTATGTATTAGGATTACACGATTAGAATTAATTACACTTCTTTTAAAAAATCTTTTTCAATAGAATAAACGTATGTTTGTTTTGACCAGTAATACTATGGTTCACTAAGGAGGCACCCCCCACGCCAAGGTGGAGACCTGTCCGGGGGGGGTAAGATCTGAGGAGCCCAAGGCAACCTCACCTGTAAGGTTGGCCGACCACGGACGAGGCTATTGTGTTCAAACCCTGGTGGCGACCAATTGAAAGAAATAAACAAATTTATTTAGCATTTTCAAAAATACTTATCATAGTTATTTTATAAAATAAAATTTAATTTATTGTCTTTAAGATCAACATCAACATTTAGATTCGTCAAACATTTACACACAAAATTGGAATTCGATATATTTTTTTAACAACAATGAAAGAGATAATACTTAAGTTCTGACTTTTCGAAGCTACGATCGTAAATATCGCTTGCTGTTTTGAACATCGTAAGCAGTCGTTATTTAATAATCAGTCAGTGCCTTCTAAAATATTGACACCAATTTTAACCATAGAATGATATTTCCCTTTGGGTTACGGAGGTCTATGTAACAACTGAAATTTAGACAAAATCTTATGAGACCAGTAAGCATACCCTAAGCCCTAAATTTTAATCTAAGGCAACCGAGATAATGCTGAATATGAGATGTTTGTCTGACAAGTAGTCAATAGAACATAGAACAAAATCTTAGCAGAAATACGTTACATTTAATAGACAAGTAATGGATTAAATTTATAGTTGCGCGGGAATTGTTACTAAGATACTTTTAATTTACTTGCTTTCAATGGATTTCCGCAATGTTACTCAATCGATAACTTAAACAAAAGAAAACGAACAAATAATGTCCCTTTAAGTAATCCTACTAATATTATAAACGTGATAGTTTGTATGTGTGGATGGATATTTGTTACTCTTTCACGCAAAAACTACTGGAGCGATTGTGATGAAACTTTGTACGTGTATAGCTGCAGTCCTGGACTAACATATATACTAATATATATGGGACCACGCGGGTAAAACCACAGGGCTCTGCTAGTTACTAATATTTATTAATATTACGTAATTGTTGCCACTTAACTATAGTTTTTAGTGTAGACTTTGATTAATTACTATTATTTACTGCCGGATTCTAATTGTCGCTTCACTAGTGGGACCTAGTTTAGCATTAAACTGATGTGGTTACAAGAATTTGTATTTTAAACTTCTTGAGTACTTTGGTCTATAAATACAATAAACGATAGCGCGATTTAAAAAGTGACAGCGTCATCTTTTAATGAGAAGTACAACTATATACATTTATAAATTTAAGTTAACATTTTTAGACACTAATAAAAAATTTGGTACCAATACTGAATGAATTACTCGTTTATAATATAATATATACAAAGGAAGTCTTATGTTAATTTCTATTTCCGTCACGGTTCTAACCACGAGTCGAGATGAATGTCACATTCAACAAATTTCTTTCCAGTCGGTATAATTCTATAATACCGGCTATTATATAACAAACTTTACTGTTTTGTAATAATTTAGGTTGAATTATTGTAAGTCGTCGCATAACTTAAGAAATACAATTATTATATTCACTTTATATGAAAAGTTTAAGTTATACATAATGAATTCAATCCTCATAAATTGTGTTGAGAAAATATTGTACTTTATAGATATTCAAAAGCTTACATTTTAACATAATAAAAGTAAAACGATTTTTTCTTTAAAAATTTATTTATACAATCACGTCTGTTCACCGTTGGGGTAGGCAAAGGCATATTATCCCCCTCGAACAGGTCTCCACCTTGGCGTGGTGGGGGGGCTGAGTACCTCCCGGAGGCCGGGAAAAGGTAACACCCAGAGACCGAGACCGACGACTCTGGGTGCCCTTAGTACTGACTATCGGGGGAGAAACTAAGAGGGACCTGTGGAGGGCGCAGCGGGCGGGCCAGGAGGGCCCGTCAAGCAGCGCCAGGAGGGTCTTAGGCAGTGGGGGCAGGGGGCCCCTGCTGTCTAACCATAGACCCTCCGAGAATTCGGCCACACACGTTATGGTCGCACAAGGGGGTAGGAGGGGCGCGTCCACTGCGTCTCTCTGAGGAGGTCCTCCCGGTTTTGGTCCGGGGGACGTTGGCCGCGGGCGGGTTGCCAGAGCTGCAACCCAGGTACTGGACCCCCGCCTCTTTCTCAACAAGCGGCGGGCGTCGTTAGAAGATTTTTAGTGGGTATTACTGCTACTCGTGTCTGCCGGTGGTAAGTCCCACACACCTCTCTCGGTCCCCCTTTGGCCGGGAGACAGTGCGTATATGCATTTTGTTACCAACGTAAATCAAAAAAAAGGGAAAGGCATATTATACGCCCACATTTCGCCAATAATATTTATGGTCGCACGTAAATAGGTGGCGAGCCTATTGCCGCTTACCGGGAACTATTATATTCGACAGAGCCTCGTCCGTTGATGGGCATGAGTACCATTTTCCGGTGAGGATATCTTGGGCTCCTAAAGTCTTGGTAAAGGCACCTCTGTATATTAAGTAACTTGTTGATTTTAATTATGTGTTAAGGCGTTAAATTACTTTTTTAATTATTAGGTCGATTTTAATGAAGTATATGTTTAAGTAGGTACTAAATATGCCTTCAGTTATATATGTAATGGAGGTGTCTACCCTTATTGAGTGATTAAGTGATTGATGACTGCAATAATTAATTTATCACGATACAATCTCGTGCTAAGTAACCACGTTATGAACACTTAAACGGAACCAAGTAATTAATTATACTGCTCATTTCTTTGAAGCCAATTAAATTTTTATTACTTTTATACTTTCACAAAATGGGAGTTATTAAAGTAATTAATTTTTAAATTAGTGTGAAAAATAAAATATTTTGTTAAGTCATATTATTTAAGGGGTCCTTTAAAGACCTAAGGAGCCCAAGCCAGCCTTATCACCTGCAGATCAAACTGGCAATCATCACAGTTCCTCGCCCACCCTTTAACGTGGGAGTATAAATATAATTCGCAAAATGTAGGCGTATAATATGCCTCTTCCTACTCCTTCGAGGACACAGACGTGAATGTATATATGTATGTAAATTTAAAGAAAATTAAAAAGTCGCTGTGAATGTGACGAGAAGAATAATGAGTATGAGTACACACACATACACACACGCACAAACACACACACACACACACAAACACACACACACAAACACACACACACACAAACACACACACACGCATTCACGCCTATTGCCGCGCCAGAGCCTCGTCCATTAATCGGCAGGTGCACCACATGCAGGTGAGGTTGGCTTGGGCTGCTTAGGTCTTGGTAGGATCCCTATACATTTTTAATTACTCCAACTTATTAGTAGTTTCAATACCTTAGAAAACGTTCGGTTGCTTTTGCCAATTTCTTTATTTATTATTTTTGATGAGTTTTTAATGCATTCGATGCAAGAAATCCATCTGGAATCTCCTCTGCTGCGAGCGCGGAGTCTTCTTGCTAGGCTTCTGAAAGCGACATGCACCGTCCCCTTCAAATCAAAAGGTATTTTTACCATAACTAATCGAAAAGTCGCTGACATAATAAAGTAGTTCCATTTTCTACAACGTTTCGTATAAATCAACGTTGTCGAAGAGATAAGGATTGAGAAAAATAGCCCCACGTTTCCAATCGCAATTTAGGTCAGGGAAATCTTTTGAATTCGATAAAATATCGTTGCTAGCACCTAGGTGAGTTTAATTAATGAATTTCAGTTTAAGGTTGTCTTGCACGACGGTCACTAATCCTGATTAGAGTTTAATGTATTTAAAACATCGCACTGTTCCTCTCAACTTAAAGTTGTAAATAAATGACATTTCAAATCTAATTTAGAACTGTTGTACAAAGTTCAAAGTTCTTTATTGCATTCATGTTGTACATATACAGGTGTTAACAAAGATAGAAGGTAACAAACATGACCCTGCAAGGGCACAGCAAGTACATATTATTATATATATTAAAGTAACTTATTATTAAATAAAATATAATTCGTAATAGTATTTTAACAAATTCTTAAAAATTTACGTACCAAAAATATTTGTTGAAAAAACATACCTACCTAATTAACTAACTACAAGTCGCCTTTTTTTACGTCTAACAAAATGAAGGGTTTGTGGGATTCATCACCGGCAGACACGAAATGCAGGTATACTGACTTCTACGCCATTGCGGTCGTTACCCTATATACACGTTAATTGAATGAGTTTATTATGAGGTGACGATGTCTTGAGTATACAGCCTCTTTTGAGAAGCTTCAGCTGCGTAGGGACATTGCTTCTCTCAGTGTCTTCTACCGAAATCACTACGGCGAATGTTTTGAAGAACTTTTCGACCTTACCCCGTCCTCTCTTTTCCTCTCCCGAACTACACATGCTGGCCTTAGAAACCACCCTCATGCTGTGCAGTTTATTAGCACTCGAACCTAAGTATTTATAAATAAATAAATAAAATAATAAATATTCTCTTACAATCACACCAATTATTTAGTTCCAATATAAGTATCTTGTAATAATAAACTTAACATTTTTGCCCCTTTACCCTCTCACAGCAAATTAGGATCTAATTCTCCCATAAACAGAAAACAGAAAGCGCATAATCTCGGTCAAAGACTGTGACAGGTTTAGGCACAGTCTCGTTAAATTTAAAACAGTATTAAAAACTATCTTAAACTGATGTATTTAGTCAATTTCATCGTTTTATGTAAGATCATCTAGGAATTGTTAATTTATATTACACGTGGATGCGCTTTATATCGTGCTTATTTCACGTTATAAAGCGCTTTCATTTTCTTATTGGACTGCTTCGACTGCTTATCATCAGGCAGGATGTAGTCATTATGACGTGTCACATTAAAAAATAAAAAATAAAAAAAATATATATATTTTACTAGTTAACTGTTACATTGGTTTTTTACACTTCTTATCTATTTATTACTTAATCTGTTATGGTATTATGTTAAGGCTTTATGCTTGTTAAGCTTAAACTTGGGTCTCAACATAAGGATAAACAAAATGTGTTTTTTAGTATTTAGTTTGCTATACCTTGTAATTTTTTAGTATATAAATGTCGTGGCAACTTGTAATGGAAACTGCACTATTGTTTGAGCCATTAACTTCTGTGTTTGATCCTTGTCTTTGTGTGTGTTTTGTAAGTTGTCCTAATTATAAATAAATAAATAAATAAGTATCACTAAGAACTTGTGTTATGGATACTAAATAACGGATAAACATATTTTTTATAAATACATACTTAATATACATATGAAAACACCCAGACCAGAATAAATATTCATGTTCATGCACTCAAAGATTTGTCCTGTGTGGGAATCGAACCCACGACCTCTGGAGTGAAGTGCAGGTATACTGACCTCCACGCCATATCGGTCGTCAATTTAGTATTTAGAAAGTCCTGCCTAAACTATGTAAGACCATTCGTCTTTGGAATTCTCTGCTGGTGCATGTTTTTCCTAACTTAGGAGTTTCCGCTTAAAAGACCCGTGACGGGGGCGTGAAACGGAATATTTTGCAGGTTTTCATAAGTGGGAGCTCTCGGTACCGTGCTTCTGGTATGGAACGCTCCTGCTCTTATAGACTGCATCGACTGCGTACCATCAGGCAGGATGTGGTGATTACGGCGTGTCACTTAAAAAGAACTACACCGATAGTTTTCAAAGGTCTTTTTTTTTGGTCCAGTTTATCTGAAATCGGCTATCAGCCATAATCAGATATGATCCATGGTTAGTATTGAGTTGGGTGCGATTCCATTAAATGGCACCATATGTGTTGGTAGAAAATAGATATTTCAAAGGTCTAAAGCCAAAAAATGTGTTAAGTTCAAAGGTCAAAAGACTTTAGTTATTTGTATGTCGGTGAGATAAAACGAGGAGCAATAAATTGAAAGGGATCTTGATGTAGGTTTGATAATAAATATCGAAATATTCTTAGAACCTACGTCACATTTTTCACGCACGAGGCGATCGCAAAATGATCATTTCACTTAGGGTAAAATATGTTCTTTCTTTTCGGAACTATTAGTACATTTCTAGCGAACATTAACGTTCCTGGTAAGCGGCAACAGGCTCGCAATATTACGTGTGACCAACAACATAATTAACGAAGTGTGGGCATATAATACGCCTCTGCCTACCCCTACAGGGAAAAAGGCGAGAATATTAGTATATATGTATGTTTATTTATACTATCAAGACCTTAGGAAAATCTAAATGGTGATTATGGGCAATGTTCAGCAGTGGACTCAAAAGTGTTATATATAAAACCTTAAGAGCCCAAGCCAACCTTACCTGCGATTGGTGTACATGCGGATTAACAGACGAGGATCTGGGAAACATTAGAGTTCCCTGTAACACTGACAAAAGTATTTGTTCTCCAAGCGTCATCTTGAAAATGTCCCGTCGTCGTTTCGTTCAACAATTCAAACTTCAAATATTTTTATGTCATAAACTATTACATAGTAATTGAAAACGTCAAAATTTAATATAAAATACAATAGAAATATGATTACACTGAAATCACGATTCTAAGATTCACTTACATGCAACAAAACAATGAAAAAACAAAGCATATTTAAGTGTAAGTGAATCTAAGTGCCAGTTCCGAGCCACCGCTCTGTAAGAAGAACTAGCAAGAAACTCTCAGGCTATGCTCTTTTAAATTATCAATTGTTTAGGTACTCTAATTACACTCTTCATTTGTCTATGAAACTATACAATGCAATTTAATATAACATTAACAATATTCCTGTTCTAAGTCATTTATATTAGAATAGCCAGTATGCATCGGCAGTTTGTTTGTACAATATAGATATAAGTCTGAAAAATTGTAACATTACCCATTTCACTTCTGCTCGCGTTTCATTCTGTCTAGACTTTTGTATTGTAAGTTAAGTGCAGGTTTGCGAAACTCCTTGGTTAATTTCCTTTGTTTGTGTCACAAAGCAATTTCCTAATATACTTTTACAGTGTTATGCGTTTCCCATATTATGTTAAGGTCATTGCTTCCTTAGAACAGAGATATAAACGGTTAGAAAATACTTTGGAAATCTTTGATCGTTTATTGGAGGTACTAAAGTTTTATAAAAGAGCATAGCCTGTGAGTTTCTTGTCAGTTCTTCTCACAGAGCGGTGGCTCGGAACTGGTACTTACACTTAATTTTTATTGGGTGTTATTTAACGTGTCTTCAAAATTAATAAATTGCCAACCTAACCTAACCTTTTTGTGCATCAAAAATACTGATTGAGCACCTAATCACCTCATTAGATGCTCACTCAGTAATTTTGATGATCAAAAAAGTATTTTTTAGAGGTTCAGTTTATTATATTCCATTTTTATTTCTTTTGCATGTAAGTGAATCTAAGCGTCGTGATTTCAGTGTAGTAACATTAAGGTTTTTTTTTATATAAATTATGTTTTGACGTTATCAAGTGCTATTTTGACGACCGATATGGTGTGGTGGCGAGTATACCCGCACTCCACTCCTGAGGTCGTGGGTTCGATTCTCACACAGGACAAATATTTGTGTGTGTATAAATATAAATATTTTATCCGTTATTTAGTATACATAACACAAGTTCTTAATGATACTTATCTTAGAACTAAATAATTGGTGTAAGTGTCAGAAATATTCATTATTATTTATTTATTATTTATGTTTATGAGGAAAATAACTTTTTACTTTGCTTTATTTTTACTTTATAATATAGTATGCTGCAATTATTTTAATATAAGTATTATATTAAAATAATTGCAGCATGTGAAGAACGCGAGGAAACTTGGTTGTCTGAATAAAAATAAGTTTATATAATTATCAAGAGATTTGAAATGTATTAAGATAATAGGTTGGGGAAAAAGTCTTTTCGTATTTTTGTATGAAAAGTCAAGACATTTTTTTCAAAGTTTATTTACATTTATTTACGATATATATGTACCGTTTTGTTGAATAACTTTCTGCCATTTTGTGGGCAGAGACATTATCCCGTTACTGTAGAAACTTTGGGACTTCTGATCAAAAAAACGGGACAAATAGTTTTGGCAGTCCTCTCTTGAGGTCAACCTTACAGAACCTAAAGAATTCTGCAGAGACCGAAACAGGTGAAAATCTGAAGGCGCAAGGTCAGGGCTATATGGTGGATGCACTAGGACCTCCCAGTCGAACTCTCTTAATTTTTGCTGAGTGGCTAAAGATGTGTGTGGTCTAGCGTTATCGTGATGAAAGACCACACCCTTCCTGTTGATCAATTCCGGCCGTTTTCTCTCGACTGCTTCCTTTAATCTCATCAGTTGCTGGCAGTAAAGATCAGAATCGATGGTTTTGCCGGGCGGTAAAAGCTCATAATAAACAATGCCCTTCCAGTCCCACCATACACACAGCATCACCTTATTTCGTGTTAGGCCAGGTTTGGCCACAGTCTGTGAAGCCTGGCCAACTTTCGACCACGACCTTTTTCGCACGTTCTTGTCGTACGTGATCCACTTTTCATCGCCAGTTATCAATCTCTTCAAAAACGGCTCGGTTTCATTACGTCTCAATAATGAATCGCCAATGAGTACACGGTTCATTAAGTTTCTTTGAGTGAGCTCGTGTGGCACCCAAATATCGAGCTTTTTTGTATAACCAGCTTTCTTCAAATGGGTCAAAACTGTTTTGTGGTCAATTCCCAGTTCTTCAGCTACATCGTAACTACTAATATGCCGATCTTGCTCCACTCTTTCAAAAATGACGTCCATTTTATTCGTAACAGGGCGACCAGAGCGAGGTGCATCTTTAACATCAAAATTTCCGGACTGAAAACGTTTGAAGCAAATTTGTGCTACTCTTACTGACACTGCATCAGGTCCATAAACATCACAAATTTTTTTCACTGCTTGAGTTGCATTTTTGCCTTTTTTATAATAAAATTTTAAAATGTATCGAATTTCTTCATTAGATTCACTCATTTTTACGGAGAGAAAAACAAATGAAAAATAGCGGGAAACAACTTTTTTTTATTTTTTTCTTTTCTTTTTAATGGAACCTTTTTAATGTTACCAAAACCAGCCAGACACAAATAGTACAGTCAAAAAATTTTTATAATAAGTTTATACCTACGTTATGCGAAAAGACTTTTTCCCCGACCTAATATATGTGTTAAAGTGCAAAGTGGTATCAATGATTGATATCACAGAAAGGTTTGAACGCTGTTATATAACAATCAAGCAGTTGCAGGGAAAGTGGGAATTTATCAAAATATCTTTATGAAACAAGAGTTATTGAGGACAGTGATAGATGTGGTTTGTGTGAAAACTGGCTTCTGTATTTCATGTTTTCCCATGGGTTAAAGGGATATCTCCGTGGTAATAAGAGTTTGTGAGGTTGTTCCAGCTTTAATAATATCTAAGTTTACAATTTCATTGTTGGATCTTTCCGTTGCAATTATTTGAAATATTTACTGAACAGACAGAAATGTTTATGAATGTGTATGTGCTTGTCATCGGTTGTGCTGTCCTCTTACTTGTGCTACTCAGGTTCCCTGCTAGCTTTTGTCTTATTTGTATGCTTGTGTCTTATTTGTATTTTTATGTCTTGTTTGTATGCTTATGTCTTATTTGTATGCTTATGTCTTATTTGTATGCTTATGTCTTACTGTAACTGTATGTATGTATTGTGTTTTACCATGTATATAATGAATGTGTCATAGTAGTGCTCTCACAAACGGTATCTACGGAAGACCAGCGTCGAGGTGTTTTCGTGACACCTCGGCTTTATGCTGAGTGGATACCTTTTCTGTGACACTCTTCAAATTGTTACTTAAATATAATGTATCTGTTTTCTTTTGATGTTGTCACAGAATAAATTATTTTTCTTTCTTTCTTTCTTTTCTTTCTGTCATTACAAAAATATTAGGAAGTTTTTTACGCGATTGAGGAATCAAAACGTATTTGTTATATACTGGTAAAATTCTGAGTTTTTTTCTAAATCCGTAATAAATTAAGCCTTGTACTGCCTTATTATATAAATAAAACTGTTTGTACCAATTTTCTGTACGTTCTACTAAAGCAGTGGTTTGTTACCGTTTTAGTTCCGATAGCCCCTATGACCTGTGTACAATGAGATTTAAAAAGTATTAAAATTCAAAATTCAAAAACTTTTTATTTCATTAACTATTACGTACGACGACCGATATGGCGTGGAGTATACCTACACTTCACTCCAGAGGTCGTGGGTTCGATTCCCATACAGGACAAATCTTTGTGGGCATGAACATGAATATTTGTTCTGGTCTGGGTGTTTTCCTATGTATATTAAGTAAGTATTTACAAAATAAAAAGAATGTAAGTATGTTTATCCGTTGTTTAGTATCCATAACACAAGTTCTTAATGATACTTATCTTGGAACTAAATAATTGGTGTTATTGTTAGAAAATATTTATTTATTAATATTTACATACCTATCACATAGTACTTGAAAACGTCAAAATTATAAAAAAATAAAAAAAAACAATCTAAATCTTATGATTTATGTAACATTTATGTATTGAAGTGTAAAGTGATATTCCGAGTATTAATTCGTGCCGTGTTGTGTGGTACCAGCCCAGAATAGTACCACCTCCTCTCATGGGGAATTATAAGAGTCGATGAAGAGAAACATCACCGGGTGATGGGCAGCAGCGTCATCCTGCGTACTGGCTGGAACTGCAATCACCAACCCGTCTGCCCAGCGTGGTGATTATGGGCAAATCTCTCCAATAGAATAACTTCAAACTTCAAATATTTATTGCGATCATGATTAGACATAGGACGTTATAAAAAGTAAAGGTACATACATGATACCCTGTTAGGGCGCAGCAACACAATTTTAATATAAAATTACTTATATACTATTTAATTAATCTTATATTATATTATTTATCTATTTATATATTATTATACTCATATAATAAAATAATTAAAAAAATAAATATTTCTGACATTTACACCAATTATTTGGTTCCAAGATAAGTATCATTAAGAACTTGTGTTATGGATACTAAATAACGGATAAACATACATAAATACTTTTTTTTTTGTAAATACATACTTAATATACATAGAAAAACACCCAGCCCAGAACAAATATTCATGCACACAAATATTTTTCCTGTGTGGGAATCGAACCCACGACCTCAGGAGTGGAATGCGGGTATACTCGCCACCACGCCATATCGGTCGTCAATATACCTCTATTATGAATATAATCTATTGAGGAGGCTAATGTTCAGCAGTGGACATACGGCAGACATGATGATAATGATGAGTATTGTCTTAGTGAAAGGTAATTTCGGCCAGCTTATTACCCCCTAGAAATATTAGTTTTACCTTCGCGGGGAGATTTACCCCCAGGTAATAACGCAAATTATGTAGATATCTTACTCAAGGATTATGTTATTTAATATCATTTTCATTGAAAAGGTCTAATCAGTATTGATTTTAATTTAGAACTTGTCTGGACTTTGTTTACGATTTGTTATTATCAAAAGTTGAATGAAATATAAATAAACCGGTCGATTATAAAATAACATTTGTGGAAACTATTCGGCAAATGCATGGCCACATTAATGATCGAGACTTATTATGTTTCATTGGACGGATTAATATTGATATTAGAAAATTAGAGCTACATAAAATAAAGTCTGTCAGAGTTATTGCAGAGAATTTAATTGCGAAAGATAATTAAGAAAAAGACACAAAAAATGAGCATTTTATTTTCAAAAGATAGTAAAATAGTTTATCTGTCTGTCTGGTGACTCTTTTCGAGGGAATCTGCCAGTCAACCTGTCGTGATTATAAAGAGGGGATTGTCCGTCAGTCTTTCAGTCTGTCAGTGACTCTAACGAGGCTTCCAAAAGGCAACGAGATTGAAAAGAATGCCTCAAGAAACTCATCTCGGTTTATTAAAATTGTTAGTGTTAATTCAAGTTCTTGGGCAACTGTCTTCATTATGTCAAATAACAGCACGAGTTTTAAACCTAGTTTAAATTTAGATCTTGTATTGTACAAGAACTCTTATGTTTAAAAATAGTGGATTTTTAGAAAAAAACTTCTTTCGGCAACGTCCACAAATATAGGAAAGTGGCATAATGTTAATTGTCATTTTTCTTGTTCATTCCAAAACTTCATAGAAGTAAAGTTCTACTACTTTTCTGCGGTATAACTTCGACTTATAACTATAACTAGCTTTTGTCTGCGACTTCGTTCGCGTGGAAAACGATCTTCCGGCAGATTTTTGGTTTTACCCACATAGTTCCTGATCTCGCAGGATTTTTGAGAAATTCCCGCTCCTGCGGGATTTTCGGGATAAAAACTATCTTATGGCCTTTCTCGAGTTCCAAACTATGTCATTAATATATTTTTTAGGTTTTTAAGGAGATTTTCTTTTTCTATTGAATTGGGACATAACATATATAGATATAATATAATTACAGGATTGTAAATTAAGTAGGAATTGAATATAAATAAATAGATATGTTCATAATTCCTTCTTTCTTTCTGGTAACCCAAAGTTAACTGGTAGAGAGAAATTGCCTAGTCGCATTAAATTTGCCTTTGTACAATTAATATTTGTGCGATAAAGTTTAATTTACATACAGTATTTTCTTTTAATTTGAGATTGAAAGCATAGTTCTGCATCTGTTTGTGCAGTCCCACGCGATATATCCAAGTCGCAAATCGTCACTGCAGTTGAGTAACGTGTACAGGGCCGGATTTGGCTGCTTGAATTTTTGGGGCAGCGCCATAGGCCTCTTTTGAGATTGCAAATATCTGCTCTTCGAATCATTAATATACACATTTCTTATCATTAATATCATATTACTACACATTTTATTTATAAATATCACGTTATGATGGGCATATTTTTTTTTTGTTTTACTTCGGTATCAAAATGTGTTTACGCACTGCTTTCCGGCCAATGGGGGACCGAAAGGGGGTGTGGGACTCACCACCGGCAGATGCGACTGCCAGCAGTAATACCCACTAAAAATCTTCCGACGACGCCCGCCGCTTGTTGAGAAAGAGGCGGGGTGCCAGTACCTGGGTTGCAGCTCTGACACCCCGCCTGCGGCCAACATCCCCCGGACCAAAACCGAGAGGAACCTCCTCAGAGAGACGCATTTGACGCGCCCTTCCGACCTCCTTGTGCGACCATAGCGTGTGTGGCCGACTTCTCGGGGGGTCCATGGTTAGACAGCAGGGGCCCCCTGCCCCCGCTGCCTAAGACCCTCCTGGCGCTGCTTGACGGGCCATGGCCGGGCCGAGGCCGGGAGATTGGCATATTATACGCCAACACTTCACCAATTCTATAGTTGGCCACCCACGTAATAGGTGGCGAGCCTATTGTCGCTTACCGCGAACTATTATGTTTGCCAGAACCTCGTTCGTTGATCGGAAGTTGCACCACTTGCAGGTACAGGTCTTACTTTATCAGGCACCCCTGATACATTAAGGACAATTTGAAACACTATATTTTTCAAGGAACCCCTATAATATATAACTATAAGGGCCCCTTTATCTACCCTAAATCCGACTCTGTAAATGGCCATTGAATGGGTCTATTCATTATCACACCGTGGGACTTTAGTCACAACTAACACACTTTTTACACCTTTTAATTATGAATTGTGAAGGTATTATAGACATTGAATTCACATAGATGTGCTATTGTTGAAGTGTATATAGTGGTTTGATGAATGGATATACTAATATGTAAAATGTTACTCCTGCAGTGACTATTAACAAAAAGAAAAAATCATTGTTGGTAACAATATACTGCCCATGGTGAGCAGGGGAGCTTATTAAGGCTTGCTTATGCGGTAAATTATATCTAGACATTAATTAACAAAATACAGCCAATATAAGTAGATCTCACTCTCCAGTTAAATATTTAAAAGTCGTATTGCAAAGCTATGTAGCGTCATTTTAAGAACTGTGATTTGTAGAATGAATGAATGAAAGTTCCAATAAAACGAAGCTAAGACGGACCTGTGGAGGGCGCAGCGGGCGGGCTAGGAGGGTCTTATGCAGCGGGGGCAGGGGGCCGAAGGCGGGGTGTCAGATGCTGCAACCCAGGTACTGACTCCTGCCTCTTTCGCAACAAGCGGCTTGCGTCATACAAGGTTTTTAGTGGGTGTTAGTGCTGGCAGTCGCGTCTGCCGTTGGTGAGTCCCACACCCCCCTCAGGCAGTGCGTAAATGCATTTTGTTACCGACAAAAAACAAAAAAAAGGGATCCTAAGGTCTTGGAAGAATGTTTATGAAAGGGGTATTTACCAACTAGCGCAGTCATTCGTGGCCTAGTTCAACCGTAGCCACTAACGCTTTGTCACGAAGCTGAACTAATCACCGGAAGGTAACCACTGTGTTGTCATAAGTCGGTTTGTGTGTCAATAAAGGGTAACTTTAACAGTCTGGTGAACATAACAGTGCCCGGTAAGCGGCAATAGGCTCGCCACCTATAACGTGGGACCAACTATATAATTGGCGAAGTGTGGGCGTATAATTATGCCTCTGCCTACCCCTTTGGGGAAACAGGCGTGAATGTATGTATGTTGTACAGTATGCATTGAGTTCCAACGTCATTATAAAACAGACTTTAAGCCCCTACTGGCTCCTGCATAATATTTATTTGGGTTAGCGGGTTGTTAAAACTGTAACTTAGATATAGTTAATAATCCCTTAAAAAAGGGCAAAAGTCAGCATTTAAATAGACTAAATTAGTATCTTGTCACATTAAAAAAATACACTCTGTGTCTCGACCTATATGTAATTGTAAGGACGCGGGTTAGATTCCCTTACAAGATATACATATACATACATGAATATTTTAACACTTAGTTTAGTTGTATATTATTATAAACATTGAAGTCCATATTAACAATATAAACAATTTTGTTCTTTTCTTATTCGATTTTTAATGATTTATATGTATGCACGCACACGCACACACATAACACACACAAACCCACACCCACACATAATTATACTCATATTTTAATGTTATATGGTTAAGATAAAATTATTCGAAATAATCCTTAAGTCTGAAACCGCTGTCTTGGAGGCGGGCGCTGATGACTGCGACACTGTCTTTGACTGATGCGGTCATTAACGCTGAAATTGTTTGTAAAATAATGTTATGGTTTCAATAAAGATTATTATTATTTATTATTATTTATTAAACAAACAGCGATTTGGGCATTGAAAATACAGTAGTCCCACAAAACTGATTGCATAGTATGTTTGTGGAATCACGAGACTTCAACGTATAGAAGTGGTAAAAATACTAATAAAGTGTTGTTTAAGTGACCGATATGGCGTTGAGGTCAGTATACCTACACTTCACTCCAGAGGTCGTGGGTTCGATACCCACACAGGAAAAATCTTTGCGTACATGAATATTTGTTCTGGTCTGGGTGTTTTTCTATTATTATTTATTATTAAGTATGTATTTACAAAAAAAAGAGAAGTATTTAAGTATGTTTATTTGTTGTTTGGTATCCATAACACAAGTTTATAATGATACTTATCTTGGAACTAAATAATTGGTGTAATTGTCAGAAAATATTTATTTATTTATTTTTATCTTGTTCCAGGCGTATATTCTCAGGCAAGCTATGTAATAGGTATGGCAACCGTGTCTTTAAAGTTTAATTTCTATTGTTGCAGGTACTTTGGTGCAGACTAAAGAATAAGTTCAGATTTAAAGAATAAGTTTAGTCAAGTAAGTATTGTGTGGTACCGGCCTAGATTAGTGCCCCTCTTATCTTATAAGGAGTCGTGAGTGTCGACAAAGAGAAACATCACCGGATAATGGACAGCAGCGTCATCCTGCGCACTGGCTTGAACTGCGATCATCAACCCGCCTGCCCAGTGTGGTGATTATAGGCAAATAAATATTTGGCAATGTAATAAACTATCGGGCCAACGTTCAGCAATAAATTTTTTTTTTTTGACACTTACAACAATTATTTAGTTCCAAGATAAGTATCATTAAGAACTTGTGTTATGGATACTAAATAACGAATAAACATACATAAATACTATTTTTTTTTTGTAAATACATACTTAATATACATAGGAAAACACCCAGACCAGAACAAATACTCATATTTATAGACACAAATATTTGTCCTGTGTGGGAATCGAACCCACAACCTCAGGAGTGGAATGCGGGTATACTCGCCACCACGCCATATCGGTCGTCAATAGCAATGGACTTTATATAGCTGAAATGATGATGTAAGTATTATCATCATTTGAGGCCCACTGCTGAACACAGGCCCCCCCAAATGATTTCCACGTTGATCGATCTTGTCCTGCCTGCATCCAGCGGCTTCCCGCCGCCCTGACCAGATTATGTCGATCACTCTAGTTCTCCAGCGGATTTCTTCATTCCTGAATCTATCACGTAGGGACACTCTGAGCATAGCTCTCTCCATTGCACGCTGACCGACTTTGAGCTTCTTATGAGGCCCATAGTCAGGCACCACGTAAGTATTACAATACTATACTATAATTTTTTCACTAAGTTATGGCGGACTTTCTTAGCTTTAACAGCTGTAAACTTCATGGAAACTCGTTCAATTCAAACCTATACTTGTACATGTTAATGTTAATTGATTTAAGTATTTATCTGATTAACTTAATAAATATATTCATCATAATCATCTCAGCCCATGAACGTCCCACTACTGAGCACGAGCCTCCTGCCACATACTAGTGCGAGGGTATTGGGTCATACTCCGCCAAGCAGACCCAGTGCGGTTTGGCGGAGGCAGGTGTATGGCATTCTGCTGTTAGAATTTTTCAAGCCGCCCAATCAGGCCTCTAACATGGCTTAACGACTACCACATTTAGTGATAACTGGGACCAACGGCTTAACGTGCCTTCCGAAGCACGGAAGCGCCACACAAACGGTCACCCATCCAAGGGCTGACCTCTGTAAACTCTCCTGTACTTTGGTGATCGTTTCCGACCACCGAGCATCGCGGAGCTACTAGCGCTTCATCCTGTTTCGAATAGTCATAATTAATGTAGGTGTTACATTGAATTTTTTAAAATAATTGGTACCTTTAAATTTTGTATCGGGTTCTTTGTACCGGTGCATATACGAATAAAGTAAAATAAGTAAAGAAACACTGCAGACGTGTAACCGCTCGTAAGAAAAATGCTGCCTAAGACTGCCTGGCCTATTCTAAGTAAGCGTTTTTAGTAAGTAATTATCAAAAAGTACCTCGGAATATCGTTTTTCATTTCTCTGATATTAATATTGAGTATCAAAAAGATATTGTACGGTTTTCAATATTATATTGATAAAGTATTTTACCCTGGCAATTTTCCACGTTGTATAGATTTCCTATAGAAATGGTCAATCGAAGACATTTTAGGATGAAAGCCTTAGGGTATAGACAAACGAGCGTATATTTATAAGGCTTAAGTCGCGTTAAAACAGCAGCATGATATACGTTCAACTGAAAAATTATTTTTACTATTATTGCCTTCTATTTATTATTGCCTTCTTAAAAATGGAAACACTTTTGGAATTGCGAATATCGACTGGCAAGGCATTTGACAGACTAAGCGCATGCACAGAAAATGAACAGGAAAGACGATTTACGTCGGTAACAAAATGCACTGTCTCCCGGCCAAAGGGGGACCGAGAGAGGTGTGTTGGACTCACCACTGGCAGACACGACCGCCAGCAGTAATACCCACTAAAAATATTCCGACTACGCCTGCCGCTTGTTGAGAAAGTGGCGGGGGGCCAGTACCTGAGTTGCAGCTCTGACACCCGCTCGCGGCCAACGTCCCCCGGACCAAAACCGGGAGGACCTCCTCAGAGAGACGCAGTGGACGCGCCTCTCCTACCTCCTTGTGCGACCATAGCGTGTGTGGCCGACTTCTCGGAGGGTCCATGGTTAGACAGCAGGGGCCCCGACTTGACTTGACCCGGCTTGACGGGCCCTCCTGGCCCGCCCGCTGCGCCCTCCACAGGTCCCTCTTAGTTTCCCCCCCGGTACTAAGGGCACCCAGAGTCGCCAATCTCTGGGTGTTACCTTTTACCGGCTTCCAGGAGGTACTCAGCCCCGCCACCACGACAAGGTGGAGACCAGTCGGGGGGGACCTAAACCTATAACCATTAACTACGCCAAGTCGGCCTAACTTAGCTTAAGTACAAAACAACGATAATCTTTCGAGACATATATATGTAGACCAAATTTTGCGGCAGCGTTAATTTTGCGACAAAATTTGTGCGACTCACAGCTTAAAAGAATAATCGCTCGCTTGGCCCGGCCCTTAGGAAAGAATATTAAAATCTCCAAGATCGTGCCTCTACAAACTTTTCCAATAGATCTCATAAAAAGCGAAATACAATCAAAAGTCCTCCCCTACAGCCGAATTATACACGTAGTATACTTTTGCATGAAGGAGACATTTTAATATGCAAAATGAGAAAAAAAGAAAGAAATTCTTTGATTGAACTTGGCCCAATACAAGGGAATAATATTTATTTATTTATTTAAATAGGTACACCGACAAGTTCACATGCATACTCTAACATTTAAAAAAGATATAGGTTCCGGACTCACATGAGAACCGATAACAGGCGTACACAACATTGTCAATACAGAGCACACATTAATTTACACAAAATAAAAATAACAGTATCAATTAAAATAAATGAGATGTGACGATAATTATATACAATTAAATTCAACGGAATTGATTACAAATTATACAAAAAATAATAATAATATAAAAACAAAAAATATACATATATAATTGTTAATTACTTATATTTAATTTGTTCCAGCACTTTGTTTTTGAATTCTTTCAAATATAAAACCATAACAATAGCTTTGAAGTTGATAATCTTGATCATCATTAGCCCAGGGTCCAGGGTCCGCTCACCAGGCTAACCAGATTTGGCTGAACTTCAGTTATTACATGGAGCGACTGCCATCTGACCTCCACAACCCAAAGGGGAACATTTTTCTATAGTTAAACCAGTTGTCAGAATATTAGAAGGCACTGACTTAATGACTGCCATAGATGTTCATGACAGCCGGACCAACGGCTTAACAATCTTGATGTGTATTTTGAATAAAATAAATATTCTCACTCAACGCATCTAGTCCTAAGCTTAAGAAAGCTTGTACTATGGGCACTAAATAACGAATAAACATACGGAAATACTTACCTAAACTACATAGAACACACTAAGCAAACTTGGGGTTGTTGAGAGATAGAATCTAGTATTTATTTCTTGTAATTTTGTTGTGTTGTATTGTTTAAACCAATCTTAATTTTAATTCGTTCTCATCCCATATCTTATTTTTATTTCTTATAGTTTACTTTGATAATAAGCCTGTTAGAGTATTTATATGCATGTTGTGATACCTTCAAATGTTGTACATTTAGCTTGTTATAATGAATATTTACTTAGACATAAGAAAATAATGTCACAGCTACTGGTTGTCCATAATAAATAAATAAAGGGTTATGTACACAAAAAAATAGTCATTATGGATATTGAAACTACACTTATTACTACTACTACACCAATTATTAAGTTTCAAGATAAGTATCATTAAGAACAAGAGTTTAACATGACACATTTTTTTACTAAATGGCTAAACTTACATAAATACTTTTTTTGTTTATACATACTTAATATATATAAGGAAACAGTTGACATTTAAGTTTTAAAAGAGGAAATTTTGTAATATTTACCTGCTCTGCCATTCACAGATAGGCAGAATGCGCAGAAGCTGTCTTAATCTGACAGCTTAGAACATTTTACCTACAATGCAACTTAAGTGAAGTAAAACGTCGTAAACAGGACAGCTTACCAACTATTTTAACGTTATGTTCACTAACACAGTCTCAAACTGGCAGTAAAGAGTTTTTGTGGTTGTA
The DNA here is from genome assembly GCA_949126915.1 of Musotima nitidalis. Lineage (NCBI taxonomy): Eukaryota > Metazoa > Arthropoda > Insecta > Lepidoptera > Crambidae > Musotima > Musotima nitidalis. The sequence goes on along the minus strand of OX421423.1, from coordinate 17,961,951 downwards.
CCTACAATTTACATTAATAGTTACTTACACTTAAACCATGTTATATAATAATATAATTTATACACATATAAAGAAGCGAACATAAATGCATAAACAAATGTTAAGTGTCCAGCTGCAAAATTTCGAAATTCCTCTAAAATGGCGCTAGTGTTGCAAAAGAGTATGAAATAAATTAGTAGTTTGACGGAGTAAAGAGCGCTGAGTGGGTGGAAGTTTTGAAGATTGCTTTAAAGTCCACCTGCTTCTGAAGCCCCACTTCACTTAATGCTAATAGTTTTCTAAAAAGAGACACACAATTGTCGCGTTCGCTAAAACTCTGCGTGAAGCCCCCTTGGGTGAAAGCTGAAAATCTGTGTTTACTCTCATTGTGGGCAAAATTATACTGGGCTTTGGCCCCTCTGCGTCACTGTTGCACACTAGCCATGGAAAGCGATTAAATATGTAATTATCATTTTTTTTTCTTTTAAATGTTCCAATTATTCTTTTTCTAATAAAAAAAATGGTTGCCTGTAAAGTCGTTTTTACGGGCGAAGATTTTACGTGACAACGTCTTTTTCTCGGTAGAATATTTATTGATATGAATATAATTAAATTGCACAATAGGAACAAGGAATTGAATGAAAATAAGAATTGCACAAATTTTAACTATAGAAATATAATGCGCCTAATTCTCTAGTGCTGCGCGCGCGGCAGACCGATCATAGTTGAGTGGGAGAGAGACGCAAGGCATTCGCCGGGCCTCTCTCTCGTTCGGTGACTCATCGTAACGTTACCGAGCGTTACACTTTTTCATAAGTGACTCCCAGCCGCAACCTAATTTAAGACGTTGTCACGTCAAAATGTAACATGTTAAGTTTGTATAATAACTAGTAGTAAGCCCTCTTGAATTGCTGTGCCCTCCCAGGGCGTCACATGTATACCGTAATTTCTGTACCACCTCATTTTTGTAATGTGATATGCAATAAATAAATAAAATGAAATGAAATTATTGTTTGTGTATTTTCGACTTTAATGCGATCGTTATGTCTATATTGTCTATTGCTGCATGTGTGTTTTTGTGATTCAAATAAATTATTATGTTATCTGAAATTACTAGGCATAGTACCTATTTCTTACAGCTCCATAAAAAGCAACGGTGCGGTTAACATATCCATGAAATGTAACTGTTTGATTTCTTATCAAATTTATAGTTAAATGCTGATTTCAATTAACTATAAATTAGATCAGTGCTGATATAAAACATTAATGATCTCCTTGTTAGAATTACTGTGTTTTTCTTAAGTTGCATATACAAATTAGGGTAAATTTAATTTAAGAAACATTGCTATATTTTTTGGTATGGTCATGTGGCACCGACTATGGGATCTAATTGCAAAATTAATGTAACTAAAATTATTGTGATTGGAGAATATATTAAAAATAATTGGTCGGGCAAAAATATAACTTTTTTAATTTTAATTTTTTTTAAATAATTGCAATTTGGTATAGAAGAAATTTAGTAGTATAAATATCGAAGTCATCTACAATCATCAAAAACAGACATTTCTGTTCAAAACAAAACTATGGACGAGAAAAAGTGGTACTTAAGAATACATAGAATCAATTTCGATTTAAAGTTATTAAGCAATCATCAAAACCTGGAATTTCTATTCAAACAAAACTATTAACGTTGAAACGTAGTACTTAAAAATACATTACGAGAACAGTAAAAAAATGCGTCGACTTGAGAGCCCTTTGTTTTGTTTTGTCTGTTTTAATATTGGAATAAAAGCAGTCATAAAAGCGCAATAAAAAATAAAAGATCTTTCAAAGTAAGAAGTAAGATGCATCTAAGGGTAAAAATCACAGACTTACACATGCAATAGAGTGCACAAGACTTATTAATCATGTCTCTTTTAAAATCAGTTACCTAGTATTTTTGTATACAATTTAACTCTTTTTTAATTTTTTTTTACGCACTGTCTCCCGGCCAAAGGGGGACCGAGAGAGGTGTGTGGGACTCACCACCGGTAGACGCGACCGCCAGCAGTAATATCCCTTAAAAATCTTCCGACGACGCCCGCCGCTTGTTGAGAAGGAGGCGCGGGGCCAGTACCTGCCAGCTAGTCAGTACTAAGGGCACAATCTCTGAGTGTTACCTTTTCCCTAGCGCCTCCTGCGCCCTACCGGGAGATACTCAGCCCCCCCACCACGACAAAGTGGAGACCAGTCGGGGGGATACAATTTAACTCTTATCTAAGCAGTGGTCAATATGTAACAATTTCAAATATAATCAAGAAGTTGTTAGGGTAGAAACACAATTGAAAAATTTCAACTTGCTCGGCCGGTTTAAGAGTGAAAGACGTCTTAAGGATTATACAAATGCTCAGTGAACTGTTCAGCGTATGTTATGCCCCCGTTCCCTGAGATGCTATTTTATGCTTTGTATGTATTTATTTTATTTATGCTATGCTATGTGTTGTTGGTCCCACGTAATAGGTGGCAAGCCTATTGCTGCTATGATAGTAGGATCCCCGTACACCATAATAATTATATCGCATGCTTAATGGAATAGTGACTTAACTCAAAAAGACGATTTTTGGGACATAACAAAATAAAATCTTCTAAAGAATTCTTGTCCTACTTGTAAGCGCATTAAATTGATACTGATTTATTAATTAGTAATTCTGCGTGTGTTTTATATATATGATAAATTATGGGCTTCAAATTATGTATAGATATCGAACGCTTGATTTGCATACAGTTTGTTAGAGTTGCGACGTCTTTATATTTTAAGTCTGTGGTGAGTAACGTTTATGTTATACAAATGACAGTTCTTATTGCGACCGTTTTCATATTATCCGCGATAAGCTGGTCTGCGACTAACAAAACTAAATTGCCACATCGCACTCCCTTAAAGTCATGCTGGGATTTGAAATTTACTTTCAAATTAGGATTTCCCTAGGCCTTCGATACAATATTTGAAATTATTACTAATAGGTAGTGTATAAATATAAAAAATAGATCTGTAAAATAAATACACAGTTTCAAGTACTTTTTTGAATATATTTTATGCGGGATATTCGTTCCATAATTGGTGTAACTTTTAACTTTACATAAAAACTATAATTTTAGGGGTACTTATCAATCAAAAGGGGGATCCTATCAAGATCAAAGGAGCCCAAGCCAACCTCACCTGCAAGTGGTGCGCCTGCCGAAGAACGGACGAAGCTCTGGCGAACATAATAATTCCCGATAAGCGGCATTCAGCTCGCTACCTACTACGTGGGACCAACAATATAGTTTGACCTGCGTAGAAACAGGCGTGATATAATGTATGTATATATTTTAAAGGTTCCGTACAGAGGTACTCAAAAGAGTGACATAACAGAGTCTAAATTCGATCACCTGTGTGTCGGCCACTGAAATTTTTCTAAAATTCCACTGAACTGAGAAGTTGCAAATTGTCTACACTTATAAAACGTAGCTATAACACAGTATGTTTCACATCATTCCGACTCATTGCAGAAATATATAAAAAAAAATTTTTAAGCACTTCAACTTTTTTAAGTTGCGAAAATAAATTGAAATATACTTTATCTGTTTGCTAGTTATTGCCCATAGTACAAGGTCAGTTTAGTTTATGACTAGAAGCTGCAGTGCATGTCTGAAGATATTATTATAATATTATTTTGATAACTCTCAGAAAATTGGGTCGGTCATTATTCGGCTACTTGACCTTGCATAAGACAATTAAAATCGACAATTTATAGGGTTGTCACGTATTAAGTAATTGCATAAAGTTTGCTATTACAATGGCAAATAATCTGTTTAAAACATAACATTATTTGACAACCGATATGGCGTGGTGGCGATTATATCCGCATTCCACTCCTGAGGTCGTGGGTTCGATTCCCACCCAGGACAAATATTTGTGTGTATAAATATTTATATATGTTTATCCGTTATTTAGTATCCATAACACAAGTTCTTAAAGATACTTATCTTGAACTAAATAATTGGTGTAAGTGTCTGAAATATTTATAATATTTATTATTATTATTTAGAATACTTTTAGAAAATAATAGGATTAATTCGATCCTGGCCACGTTGCTTAAAGACAGCGACTATGCAATATTTTATTCAACTTTTATTGTGATCGGTTTCACATACCCCTTTAGATATGTTTGATTCGCCACACAAACGTATTACCATTTCAGCCAAGTAGATTACTAGCCACTACTGAACCTCTCCCCTGGCTTCCCCAATAGTTGATATATTGAGGGTATTTGCCCATAATCACCACCTTCCGCAGTCGGGTTGTTGATCGCAGATTCAGCCAAGACACGGGATGACGCTGCTGTCCATGATGAAAGGTGGTGGCATTATTATAGGCAGTTATCACAATGCACGTTGAAGTATATAAATAAGTATATCATGCTGCTCATCATCCTGTAGGATTTCTCTTCGTCAAATTACGCCTACATATGAGATGAGAGGGCGTGGCCCTATTTTAGGCCGTTACCAATTGGCAAATGAACAAAAACGTATACTCTCTGTACTCTCCGAGTGAAAACTATAACTATCTCTTCCAGGGTCTCAAAGTACCATCATACGAAATTTACTTTATTTCGGTTCAGTGGTTGAAGTGTGGTTTAGTATAGGCATACTATTTTTATTTGCTTTCTACTTCAATTTTAAGACTATCTTCCAGAACTTTATTCGAATTAAAAATAGATATTTTGGCACAAGTCGCTTCATAGCGATTAGAATATAAATTATATTTTGAGTACCTGTGCGTTAAATATAATCATAACAGAAACAAATTTATAGAGTTTCTTATATATAATTGTAGAGTGACAGCCCTAGTCGCATTGACATGAATTGGTGATTTGTAATAAAAAATAGCATGAAATTTGGTAATTTGAAGTTGTGAATGGGCTCACAAGACAAAGGTTTTCCGCACAGAAAGGCAGGTGTGAAGGTCAGTTAAACAGCTAGTTTAGTTAAAATTAAACTTATATTCCGGCATTTACTTTTCCATGAATCATGTTTGTTTGATTTATTTTTCTACGTAGGTAGTGTGTCATCATGCTTTGAAAGGCACGCGAACTCGTTGGTAACCGAGACCTATATGATACAAAATCAAAATCATCGAACCCACGACCTCTGGAGTGAAGTGCAGGTATACTGACCTCTATGCCATATCTGTCGTCATAATAATAATCGGCACTTAGATTCACTTACACTAAAATAAATACGTTTTTTAAATTGTTTTATTGCATGTAAGTGAATCTAAGCTTCGTGGTTTCAGTGTAATCATATTTAGATTTTTGTTGTAATTAATTTTGACGTTTTTGTAGAACTATGTAATAATTTATGGAATAAAAAATTTGAATTTTTATAAGTGCTCCGCTGTAAATGGCCTCCCCAATAGGTAACAATCAATTCGAGGTATTTGGCCATAACCATTACGGGCAGGCGGGCTTGTGATCGCATTTCAAGAAAGTACGCAGAATGTCGCTGCTGCCCATCATCTAGTAGGATTTCTCTCCGTCGACTCTTACGACTCCCCGTGAGACGAGAGGAGGCACTATTCTAGGCAGTTAACACACTGCACGATGAAGTCTATAAATAAGTAAACTGATGCGATTGTTAGTGAGGTTGAGTGTGTAATACAAGTGGTATTTTTTGTAATTTCATTATAGTAATCTCATCGCTCGTAGCTCCGCGGAAGCGCTCGTAGCTCCGCGGTGCTCGGTGGTCGGAAACGATCGCCGAAGTACAGCAGAGTTTACAGAGGTCAGTCCTTGGATGGGTGACCGTTTGTGTGGCATTTGATATCGAGCGCTTCCGTGCTTCGGAAGGCACGTTAAGCCGTTGGTCCCGGTTATCACTAAATGTGGTAGTCGTTAAGCCATGTTAGAGGCCTAATGGGCGGCTTGAGAATAGATCTTTATTGCTAAGACTGTGTAAATTTTTCTGGTGTTCATGCATTACATTAGTAACAACAGTGTACCCGATGCGGGCGTGCAATTTATACAACTTACAACTAGTTACTTAATATTATTCGTAAAAAAGTATTCATTCAAATTGTAAAATAGTTTATTTATTAGCCAGGCTTTTAATTTGTATTTAAACTTTGGTAGATTTAATTCTTTAATTTCCAACGGCAATTTATTGAATACTTTTATACTGGTGTAAAAAGCACTCTTATAGTATAAGTAATTTTTTACATGAGGAATGCATTTGTGTTTATACTGATTGCGCACACTATAGCGCACAGGGAAAAACATCATACATACATACATAATGTCACGCCTCCTTCCCGTTGGGGTAGGCAGAGATCACATCCTTCCACTTGCTACGATCTTGGCACACACTTTTAGCTTCATTCACACTCATTAGAAACTCATTAAAACATCATACTATGATTAAAGCTGTCATGATATTAGTAGGTACTGACTTCCTAATAACGACTGCTATAGATGTTCATGATGGCCGGGACCAACGGCTTATTTTCCAAAACACGGAGCAAGCAATAATTACTCATATAACTTCGAAAAGTTATAGGTGCGCCAGGGTTTGAACCCGAGTGCCTCTTAATGTTAAGTTCTGGGTTCCACATCTGAGTTATCTCCGCTCAATATAGTAATCATCGTTATTGCAATCTAGCCATTGATAAACAGTATTTATGGTAGACTCAAACATCGTTATGAATCACATAATCATCACTCTTATTTTATTAACACCCGTTAATAGGTTTCATTTTCATTACTTACACAATTTATAACACGATCCATTTTGGTTAAGTATAAAACTCGATCAATCTGTATTTACGGTTTGAGGAAACATAAATGCATTGTGTGATCAACTCTTAGGCCGTGTCCCCAGTAGGCAAACTGTTGGCGGCCGACTGAGTTGCAAGACTGAGAGACCGACGCTGCAAACTGCGTATAGTGAGCGCAAAACTAGCAGACTGTGGACACTCCGTTTCAAATATATGGAAGGGCGTACTAAATCGGTACGCCGCAAACTCAGTCGGCCGCTAACAGTTTGCCTATTGGGGACACAGCCTTAATGCTTAAAATACTTGACCAAAAAATGTTAATACAATATAAAAGAGTTTTTCGAGGACAGAACTAAACTGTAACACAGTGTGAAATATAAATAATAATTCAATTATTATATGTTAAAGTAAATAGTATAAATAGAACGGAAAAATAATAATAGAGGTATATATGAGTATAATAATATATATAAATAGATAAATAATATAATATAAGACTAATTAAATAGTATGTAAGTAATTTTATATTCAAATTGTGTTGCTGCGCCCTAACAGGGTATCATGTATGTACCTTTACCTTTTATAACATCCTATGTATCTACTCATGATCGCAATAAATATTTGAAGTGTGAAGTTGGAAGTTAATGCAAAATTGAATTGTTGGACCTTTTAGGTAAATAGGGCGTAAATAGACTCAGAGAGCGTACAAAGACTCTAATTCACGATAATTTACGAAAACGAAACGCCTCTAAGTTATTAAAAGTAAAAAATCAATAGCCTTTAAGTTATTAAAAGTACAAGTAAAATAAATAGACAATACTTGTAGTAAAAATAAATTCTCAGCGATATTTCAATGGGTTTTTTTAATAGATAAAATGATTCAAGAAGAAGGTTTACATGTAGGTAACACGGGCGCGGTAAGTCGAGGGCGGCGTTTAACATAAAAACAATGTAAGATACGCTATAATAAAACAAAAATGCTAGCTAAACTTTTCCAATCTGTTTAGCCATAATTTGGCGTAAATTAATAAAAAACCTAAGCGTAAGTACCTAAGCGTGCGAAATTACAATCACCAAAAGTTTACCCAAAGTCCGATCATCAAAATCTATAGGGTACTTCGATAACCTTCAATAATAAAATTTTGCCACCAACGGCGATCTTTGGGCACAAAATAAGGATTAAATACGGATATCATAACTTTGAAGTTTCGCATAAAAGATTACGAGACAAACTTTGTCTTTGCGGTTCTTTCCGTACGACGTTCTTTTAGATAGACAGCAAAATATAAGTTTGTAAAAGGTTTAATTACATGATTTGCCGAGTTTTATTCAAAGTATTAAAAGCTTAATGGTATGTTTCGTTTCTAAGCATTTAATTGCTCAAAGGAGAGATAAGAATGAATACTTAAATTTTAGGAACTAATATAAGTGCACTTATATATTTATACTAACAATAATCTGCGGATTTGTTCGCATAATATCTACGGAAGACCAGCGTCGAGGCATCACTTATATGCTATGGCACATGGTGAGTAGATATATTTTCATAATCATGTAGAGATGTGTATCTTCAGTTTTATATTTTTTTTTGTACATGGTTATGAATAAACGTTTTCCTTCCTTTCATAAAAGGAAATTTCACATATAGTTAGTTCATGGGTGATTCGTCGCAATCAATTAATTCATGTGCCCTATAGATTATTTTTGTGACAATATTTGTTCGACAATGTGTATATATTTGTTCGACAAATGGGTTGACAATGTTTTTTTGACATTGTTTGTTTGACAATGTTTGTTTGACAATTCTCACAGAGCGGTGGTTCGGAACTGGCACTTAGATTCACTTACACTTAATTTTATTGCATGTAAGTGCATCTAAGCTTCGTGATTCAAGTGTAATGTTTAGTTTTTTAAATTCAAATTATGTTTTGATGTTTTCCAGTGAATTTGTTTTTATTTGTTTTCAAATGAATTCAAGTGAATTTATGAAATTAAAAACTATTAACTTTTACTTTTAATAATTGTTTGACAATGTTTGTTTGACAAAGTTTATTTGACAATGTTTGTTCGACAATGTTTGTTTGACAATGTTTGTAGTTATACATAATGCATTTTACATGCAATAGGTACATAATTTAAGGTAACCAAAACCATGACATCTATGATAGAGATCTATCTATACGAAATTAAATCAAAATCGGTCACCTGCAAGTGGGGCACCTGCCGATCAACGGACGAGGCTCTGGCGAACATAACAGTGCCCGGTAAGCGGCATTAGGCTCGCCACCTATTACGTGGTACCAACTATATAATTGTTAATTATTTCTTCGCTATATTTTTACTCTCCTTAGGGGTCGATTTTCCGGATGAAATTAATTCCATTATTCCATATTCTTTCCACGGACTTAAATACTTTAATCGAAAAAGTGATCTTAGCGTAATAGCAGAGACTGGTACTATGGGAACTAGACAACAGCTAACAAACTTTTTGTTTACATAAAATATATGGGAAAACAGCCAGCCGAAGACAAATAGAATTCTTATTCATGCACATAAATATGTCCTGATTGGGAATCGAACTTACATAGGCTGTGAAATAATAAATTCTGCTCACTGGTCGCTAGAGGTCAAATGAGCATATTCCGAAATACGAGAGCAATATTCTCATTCGTCTCCAAATTCATGCTATATTCCCACATAAAATATGTCATAAACACACACACAAATGGGGCGTCTGTAGACGAAGTTATGCTCATTACAATATAAAACTCCGTACAACTTTGACGGATAATGAAGTGGCCATTTTAGCACTAATTAAAGGAGTTTCCCAAGTAGATTACGGCGTGGCAAAGGGCGTCGTCGGCGCTCGTTAAACAAAGCACGCAGTGTGTTTACACAGTTAAATTTACGTTTTATTTTTCTTTTATTACTTTTAAACTATAGACAGATTGACAATTAGTCTATCTGACATTCATTTCAGTTCAGTAACGTCCTTCAACTGAGCACGGGCACACGAATCAAAGTGTAAGGGTATTGGGTCATATTGCAACACGCAGACCCAGTGGGAGTTGGCGTAGGCAGCTATGTGGCACCCCCCGACTGGTCTCCACCTTGTCGTGATGGGGGGGCTGAGTGCCTCCCGGTAGGGTGCAGAGGGAAAAGGTAATATCTAGAGATTGGCGACTCTGGGTGCTCTTAGTACTGACTACCGGGCGGGAAACTAAGAGGGACCTGTGGAGGGCACAGCGGGCGTGCCAGGAGGGCCCGTCAAGCAGCGTCAGGAGGGTTTTAGGCCGCGGGCCCCAGCTGTCTAACCATAGACCCTTCGAGAAGTCGCCCCACACACGCTATGGTCGCACTCGGAGATAGAAGGGGCGCGTCCACTGCGCCTCTCTGAGGAGGTCCTATGTGGCACCAGGGGGTGGTTAACTATGGGTTGAGAAAAACTATGATACAGGAGGATAAGGTCACTCTGTCACCGACGTAGAGCAGGAAACAGTGGAGTTTAGTCGGTAGTCTGTCATAACTTTGTGCTGTCCCTGCGTAAAGCCTATAAAAAAAGCAGCTGTGGCGCCCTTTTTTTTTTGGGATGCAAAATCATCAAATGACCTTCTCCCGCTGTATGTGTCAGACTTCTACTGACTAAAAACCATCCATGTTCCTTCTTTTGAGCCTGCTACGTACCGAGGCCGCGTTAACCCTTGTTAAAAGTTCTTAACCCCGGCAGGCTTGGCCCCTATGGGGCCCCAGGTGTGGCGTCCTACTTTAAGAATGTTCAATTAGGTGTCTTAAACGGTGTGATTACGACTACCACATATAATTATAACTATCGTGCGTTCCGAAGCACAGAAGCGCTCCATGTCAACACCCTTCCCAGGGCTGACCTTTGTAAACTGCGGTTTACTTCGGTGATCGTTTCCGAGCACCGAATAACAGGAAGCCACTAGCACTATATACTTGACCACGCGGAAGTAGTCCAAAGGAAAACCGCTAGCTGGAGTAAAATAAATATAAAACGTGTTAATAAATTGGTTAAAATGTTATTAACAAATCATTTTGCTTTGTACAACATAAAATTACTTAATTAAGACGGATAGTACTCATAAAATTTTTAGCATTGCATAGACTTTTTTTCTTGTTATTTTTTTATTATCAATTTTAAATTACGCAGTCATTTTTCTCTCTCTTTATTTGTGGCCGTATATTGCGACATAATTGAGTTGATATTTATAATATTAATATGATATAAAAGCAAACCATTCTCGGTTTCGCAAAGCTAGTCTATTATTGGTTATGCGCAAGTTTTTCTAACAAATTTGTGACAGTGCAATAATACAAAACCCAACTTTCTAGTTTCTTTAAAAATCAACAATAACATATATTACTTGCTTTTATTATTATTAAATAGTTGTCATACTTCTGGAATTGCTATTTACTTAACTGTGACACAACAGCTAAGTGAACGGTGACCTTTATGGCAGTCACGATCGCGAACACACACACACACACAATAGCTCAGCGGGTTATTGTTTGATATTCCAACTGCTGGTTTTATTTGCATGCATTCTGTAGCCTTTTGTACTAAATGCATAGGCCACGTTCGCTTTAGAAACAAAATGCAAGGACTTTTTTGTAAGTATTTTTTTTTTGTGACGGAAAAATAATTTATTTTGCGCAGGCCGTGACCCCGTCTATTTGTAAGGATAAAATTGTTTCCAAAAATATATACATTCTCTTTTACGCTCTTTTACGCTCTTTACCCGGACGTAGTTTATATTTTAGGCGAAAGCAGAAGCTGTTCTGTTGTTACAATGTATAAAATCGTGGTATTTTTATTTATGTGTATAAGTGGTGTATGCATTGCCGTAACTAAGGCGGTGCCGGCAGTGCCCAGGCACAGGGCGCAGACCCTGGAGGGGCGCAGAAATGACCAGAGATTATTATTATGATATTTAGAGAGATTAGATATATAGATAGATATACTCTTTATTGGCCGAGAAACTTAAAAACTACAGATTACAATATTAAAAAAAATTAAGTTTAAAGCCAATCTAGGCGGTCTTATCGCTAAAAGCGATCTCTTCCAGACAACCCGACGCAAAGGAGAGAAGAGGATAGCAGTTTAGCACAATAACTTTAAAATAATAAACACAAAAACTATTTGTTAAATATGAACAAAATACACATATACATAAAAAAAACTGATACAAACAACTAATCAGATCAGATTATTTATTTATTATTTTTATTATTTATTTTTTTACTGAGATTTTGTCAGTGTGTCTGAGGTATTGTGAGAGAATGGGATAAAAGAAGTTTTTATGTGTGAAATTTTAATATTATATTTAACTTTTACTGTTTTTAATAATTAGTGTAATTGGTGTATTTCGTTCTGATTAAATAAATAAATAAATTAGTTTTATCTCATGCATGGTAGCTAGTACGTACATTTTGTTTTATTGCGAACATAGTGTAGACGCGCCCTACTGTCCCAGGCCTGTATTTTCAGAGCCTGGTCAGAGCATTTTTCAAGGACGCAGTTTTGAAAGCTCACACCGGGTGCATAAAAGGCTATATATATACAACATGTAACAGAATAAGGGTTACACCAAGAAAGTAGTTTGTTATAAATCGGCTACTCAATCGATTAAAAATATTAAAAAAATAGGTAATTTTTAAAAAAAATTTTTTTTTTAATTTTTTGTTTTTTTTTTTGCGGCACTTTTCGGTGCTAAGCGATGTGTGCGTGCGTGTCTCTCTGTGTGTGTAGGTCGGTAGGCTAAAGCGCTAATATGCCCATACGATTTGCCCTCGATGAGTATAACTAGTAACTTAAATAAACCATATTTAATTAAATAAAAGTAAAATTATTTTGCATGTTTTTAATTATAATTAAATATTCTAATTGGGGTGTCTGAGGGTGTGCGTTAATTCTGTGCCATGTTGTATAAGGGTCCTGCAATCATCTTAGGAGTTTGTGGTGTTGGCGAATTGGCGAAAAGTGGGCTTATAATATGCCATGCCATTATTGGTTGTATGTTTTATACAAGTAACTTGAAAAATCACACTTCGCCACTTATATAGTTGGTCCCAAATAGGTGGCGAGTCTCTTGCAGTTTACCGGGCCCTGTTGCGTTCGTCAGAGCCTCGTCTGTTGATCGGCAGGTGCACCACTTGCAGGTGAGGTTGGCTTGGGCTCCTTAGGTATACGTAGGATCCTTATACACCCAATAAAACACATACAAAATTTATATTTGATATATAATAGATCTAATCAACAAACCCAGATTAAAAATAATAAAATAATAAAGTCAAGTTAGCAAATTATATAAATTCATGTCATCAATTCAAATTACAATCCGAGGTTTAGTTATTGTGTTGCGGGACTGTTCGAAAGAGTTACCGCGGCCTTGGTGTTACAGGCTCAAGAAGGAACATGGATGGTTTTTAGTCAGTAAAAGTCTGACACACCCTTCCGCTTCACCCACAGCGGAAGACGGTCATTTGATGATTTTCCATCCGAAAAAAAAAAAAAAAAAGGTTTAGTTATTGCGACGTTTTACTACAAATAAAAGGATTGATTTATTTATCGCAGATAGCCTATTTTGGATCGAGACAGATTATTGATTTTGGGCGTTAGAAAAAACCCAGCCCAAATAAATCCATGACCACGACCACACATATTTTTCCAGTGTACAAATCGTACATTTTGGTGCTATGAATAAGTATTAAGTACACCGACCCCGACGCCATAACGGTGGTCATTACATATTTGTATTTCTTAGCAATTACACTATAACATAGCAAGTTCCTATTGATGGTTCGAACTTCTTTGGACCTTATTACGTGTATGCATTAATTCCGCTAACGGAAGACTCGTGGTTAAGGCTTAGTTGCGTAATATGGTAATTTATAATAGACGATAGTATTTATTAGGGTTCCTGTTCAAAATGAGTTTCTTCCCGTCTTCAGTTTCTCTCGTTGCATGTGTTTCTTGAATCCTATATATATAGTCCCCAAGTTATCTTGCTTATTTCAAGGTATAGTGCTCTGTAATTTGTTAGTGCTGCATCGACTCTTTGAAATAATAATAATAACTGTTATAAAATATATAACATGGACAAGTCAATAAAATCCATACGTAAATACTTTAATGTGAAAGTTACTCTGTCTATCTGTTTCGCTTTCACGCCTAATTGACTAATAATATTTCGTTCATAGATAGGTCTAGAGTCTGAAAAAAATACTGAGAAAGTTTAGTTTTCCCTGCGAAAAAATGGGCAAAATAGGGGACCAAAGTTTGCATGGGAAGTCTTAATTTGTGGAGCTAGAATTGTGAAACTATTTTGTAAAGATTATTATTGGATCTTATACATATAATATTTAAAGTAACTTAAACAGGATGCGAGCTATAATCGCATTTCACGCGATAATATATAATATACAAGCTTTTGCCCGCGACTTCGTTCGCGTGGAATAGTGACTTCCGGCACATTTTTGGTTTTACCCACATAGTTCCTGATCTCGCGGAATTTTTGAAAAGTTCTCGCTCCCGCGGGATTTTCGGAATAAAAACTATCCTATGTCCTTTCCAGAATTACAAACTATGTCTGTACTAAATTTCATCCAAATCAGTTCAGTAGTTTAGGCGTGAAGAAAAGACGACAGACAGATAGACAGACAGAGTTACTTTCGCATTTATAATATTAGTTTGGATGACATATAAATATTATTTAAAACATTATGGATCCAAATTGTTATTCCTTAATGTTATCCGTGTTTATTCCTATTTAAGTCAAATTAAACTCTAAAGATATGATCATTAATATGTTACGTATGCAACAACACTTACACACACACAACACTTACAAGAACACTTAGTTGTTTAATGTAACATACATTGTAATTTTTATTGTAGTAATGCTGTGTCTTAAGTTGGTAATCTAATAAATAAATAAATAAATAAATAAATTAAGACGCACGCAATGACGCGAGTGCGCACCGGAATTTCCGGTCGAAATATTGCAGGAAATGCTGATTCTTTAGACGTTACTTGCGCGCTGTCGAACACAAAGCGATTCCGGTCGAACTCCGGACAGAGAAAATAGACAAATTCGTAATCGCTAGCCTGCTTTCCGCCATCTTCCCCTCAGGCGTCGAACACTATACGCCATATTATAAGTATCAGTCTCCTTTTTGATTGGAATTACAAAAAAAATACCCAGAAAAGAACAAATGGTTGCAGAAACTACTAACCTTGACGAGTTTCTTGCCAGATTCTTTACCAATTAAGCCCCTCAAAACGCTCTATATTAACATATATATATACAAGTCATGCCTGTTTCCCCGAAGGGGTAGGCAGAGGCATATTATACGCCCACGTTTCGTCAATGATATTGTTGATCCCACGTTATAGGTGGCGAGCCTATTGCTACTTACCGGGCATTGTTATGTTCGCCAGAACTTCGTACGTTAATCGGCAGGAGTACCACTTCCAGGTGAGGTTGACTTGGGCTTTTTAGGTCTTGGTAGGAATCCTATACACCCCTATTAAATGCCAGATCACCGATCGTAGGAATGACCTCTATGAACTCTGCTTTTAATTTTTTTAGCTTTTTACTTTCCTACCCTATTAGATGTATCAATTTGCCAGTTTATGAGTCGGGTACTATAGCCCCGCCTACTGATGTAAAGGCAAACGATCAAAGGGTTAAGGGCGAAATCCGAAAATCATTAATTATCAATCTAATAAATCTTGGAAACTCATAAGGGCTCTTGCAGACGGTTATTCTGCAGTTATAAGATGACTGTTCTTCAAAACATTTCCATAAAATAATGGACTGATAAATTCTAACCAACCAATAAATATCCTAATAACGGTATGCCGCAGAGGTCCTCCCAAGATCGTGGATTCGATTCCCACACAGGACAAAAAATTTGTTTGTAATAATATATTTATGTGCATTAGTATTTTTTGGGTCTGGGTGTATTCTATGTATCGTAACGTAAGTATATTATTTAACAATACGTTATATTTCAATAACGTTTATATATTGTTTAGGATCCACAGTCCACGCATTTCTCAGTTTGGAGCTTAATGGGGATGTGTAAAATGTCTAAGCAACTAATGTTATTTCTATTTAGTTAAATAAGATAAGATAATAAATCTTCACCAATAAATAGCTTTTATTCAAAATATTTGCTTTATGCAATGATTTATGGTAATATATCTTCGATCATTCATACTTGATAACAGTTTGCATGAGTATGTGTAACACGCCTTATTTCAAGAGAAATGTAGAGAAACTAAATTGAATGCCTCAATAAGTAAATTCATTGAGAGACATTGGTAATATTCAATGCTAGATAGATTAGATCATTAGCATCTTTGTTACGTAATTAGTTTTTCTAGATTCCGTAGGACTTCCTTGAGGCATTATGTGAAAATTTAGATAATTTAAAATACTTTTGTTCGCTTGGAAAGATTTTTTCTTTTTTTATGTGGGTAGATTTCAAAAAGGTGTAATTGTAATCTAATCAATCAACTCCTAGTATTAAAAAAAAGTTTGGCTTAATAAAGCTCTTATGAACGTTAAATTTAATACAATCGCGCCCATTTACTGCGGGCAGGAGCTTGAGTAGCGAAGAATCAGGTAAAACCACGTCCCAATTTATAGCGGCACAAGATCGATCTATGTGAAAAACTATAGACGAGGTCTATACATACATACATACATACATACATTCACGCCTGTTTCCCCGAATGGGTAGGCAGAGTCATATTATACGCCCACACTTCGCCAATTATATAGTTGGTCCCACGTAATAGGTGGCGAGCCTATTGCCGCTTACCGGGCACTGTTATGTTCGCCAGAGCACGCCAGACGCCAGACGAGGTCTATGGTTATCAGTAAAGTTGTTATGGCTAAAAAGATGAATAATTAGTGAGTTTGATTTCTAAAATGTTATATCAGTTCATCTAAGCACTGGCCTCCTCTCAAGAATCAGGGTGTGAGGTCACCCTACCACGCAGGACCAGTGCGGGTTGGCGGAGTCAGTCGGCGTTTTGTAAATTACTACTCGTAAATGTAAAAATATAAATTTTAGAAAACGTTTCTATTGAAAAAAATATATCTATTGCTAGGTTTTGGTTTTGTACAGCCGAGGTGTGCGGCGTACTGCATCCCGGACGCTGCGTTTGTTTTCAAGTCACAGGAGCGCTTGATATCAAAGGCCATTCTGAATTCCGTTTTACTCTGGTAACCATTTCCGAACTTTATTACTGCGGAGAAGTAAATATTATAACTGGTGTGTTATATAAAATAATCCTAACAGTTCCTTATTTATCAATAAAAGTAAAAAAGTAAAAGTAAATAGTTCTTTATTACATAAACTATTACATAGCACTTGAAAACGTCAAAACAAATTATATATATATAAAAAAAAAACTAAATATTACACTGAAATCATGAAGCTTAGATTCACTTACATGCAAATAAATAAAAATTAGTTGTAATTGAATCTAAGTGCCAGTTCCGAGCCCCCGCTCTGCGAGAACTGATAAATTGAATAAAATTTCTCTTCTTTGAACCTAATATTCTTAGAAGGGAGTACAACTTCATCTAACCCTAGAGTGAACTCCTATCTTGGCTAGTTTATATAATGAACCAATTTGAGAGCCGGTCTGGCGAATTACCATTTAAGTATACATATGATTAACTAATGATACGTTGGTTATATAATATTACTAATTGTTTACTAGTAATTGACATATGATATTTTTTATCAAATAACAAGATGTTCGTATGTGTATAGAAAATTTCCTACATAAATAAATAATAATATAAATAAAAATATATTTTCTGACGATTACACCAATTATTTAGTTCCAAGATAAGTATCATTAAGAACTTGTGTTATGGATACTAAACAACGGATAAACATACTTAAATACTTTTTTTTGTGAATAAATACCTACTAAATATACATAGGAAAACACCCAGACCTGAACAAATATTCATGTTCATGCACGCAAAGATTTGTCCTGTGTGGGAATCGAACTCACGACCTCTGGAGTAAAGTGTAGGTATACTGACCTCTACCCCATATCGGTCGTCAAACATACATACATACATTACATTACGCCTGTTCCCCAAAGAGGCATATTATACGCCCACGTTTCGCCAGTTATATTGTTGGTCCCACGTAATAGGTGGCGAACCTATTGCTCAATAAGAGAAGTTGTTACTTACAAATGTTTTAGCCGAAATTTTCGGAATTTTAGGCTTTCGGCTTTCGACCGTAAGGTATTTTAATTAATTGGTATTATACATACTTGGCATTTCACATAAAAGGTATTTTGATTTCGGGTATTTTGGGCTCAAGCATTTTAAGTAAAGGCATTATGTTTTCTGAGATTGTATTATGTAACCATAGTTTTACTTTTTGATGAAATCATTATAATTCGTTCTTAATCATTATCGTCTTTAAACTAGTTGGTACTGAGTTCAAACCATGTCCGTCAGTAAACCCACTTAAATTATTTATCTTAGTCCACTAAATGACCTGCGGGCAAACGGGCTACAATACATAGCATAGATTTAATCAAAAGCACGAATTAAGATTCCATTTCCTTTCTAAACGTATTTATTAATTGGTTTTCAATGGAAATACTTGCCTTATATTGTATAATTTCCGTAACGTGGCTTCGAATTAAGGAAATATAATCTGTTTTTTAATCTCTAGCCAATCGGTGTTTATCACGATTTAGCTGTCGCTATAATATTAAAGATAAAGTGTTTATAGGGATCCCAACAAGACCTAAAGAGCCCAAGCCAACCTCACCTGCAAATGGTGCACCTGCCGATCAACGAACGAGGCTCTGGCGAACATAACAGTGCCCGGTAATCGCGGCAATACGCTCGCCACCTACGTGGGACCAACTTTATAAGTGGCGAAGTGTGGTCGTATAATATGCCTCTGCCTACACCTTCGTCTGCCTACAGGCGTGAATGTATGTATGTATGTAAAATATCTGATACTTGATGTTTTTTTTGTGGACACTTCTAAAAGTAATGAAACGATTCTTAATAAACCGTTATTTTCGGACTTCTTGTATATCCTTAGTCTTATTATCAGTACCGTCTATTTAAACTATATAATATAATTGATTAATGGAAAAAAAATATATAAGCAACGAATTAATTAAAAAACCGCATTCAAATCGGATCATCCGTTTGGGAGCTACGATGCCACAGACAGACACATACACATTTACACACACACACACACAGACACGTCAAACTTATAACGCCCCTTCTTTTTTGCGTCGGGGGTTAAACACTGACAGCAATGACACTGGTACAAACAAATTTTTAAATCATCATCACCATAACAACCTCATACAGTACACTGCTGAACATAAACCTCCCCACAAGATAGCATTCTATTGGGGGTATTTGCCTAAAATCACCACGCTGGGCAGGCGGGTTCATAATCGCAGTTTAAGCCTAAACGCAGAATGACGCTACTGCCCATCATCCAGTAGGATTTCTCTTCGTCAACTCTTACGATTCCCCGTGAGATGAGAGGGGTACTATTCTAAGCCGATATCACAAGCACGAATACTGTTGAAAATAACCCATTAGTTAAAAATAATTAAATAATGACTTCCATTTGTAACCAGAGTTTTTAAATTTACAAATCCTTCAATTAGAAATCTTAATGGGATCATTTGGAGAAACCGAGTTGGTTTTTTTCATATTCATTACCATTAAAAATAAATTAACTCTAATTGAATGCGATAAAAGTTGTGAATACAATAAATTGCTTTTACTACATCAGTTAAGTTTAATTATTAACGAAAGTAAGAGGTGTTTAAAGTCATATGTTTTAAGTATATTTTTGTTTATGTGACTGTCTTTGTTCGTGATAAATCCGTTGCTATGAAAAATTAATTGTAATTCGTCAATATCGTTTCTTTAGTTTTGGATCAGTAAAGCTCAATTTTTTGAATCAAAGTATAAGTCAAAATAGTTTATTCAATTTTAGCTTTATACAGCTTATTTAATAGTATACTTAAAAAACTGATTAAGCTATTCTCTGTGGACATGAGTTAGCGTTTGAGCAAGAAATTTGTCGTGTTTTGATTTCCTGCGAGCCGTCAATGTGTGAAGAGCTTGGAATTAAATTATGTGAGTATTTCAAAACCAATCCATATCAATCATCATCACAACCCATTAACGTCCCACTACTGAGCACGAGCCTCCTCTCACATATCAAGGTGTGAGGGTATTGGGTCATACTCCACCACGCTGACTCAGTGCGAATTGGCGGAGGCAGGTGTGTGGCGTCCTGCTGTTAAAATTTTTCAAGCCGCCCGTAAGGCCTCTAATATGGCTTAACGACTACCACATTTAGTGATAACCGGGACCAACGGCTTAACGTGCCTTCCGAAGCACGGATCCATATAATCCATATAAATATAATAACCAATATCAATTGCTGAACACTTTCGCAGTTTTGCAAATGATTTTTTACAAGTACAAGTTTTTGTTTTATGCCAATCGCTTTTTTGGTTTGTACAAGTTTTTGACTTGTTGCACTCGTACACATGCACAATTTATACATAATTTAATTTAAAACATACAAAGTATACTCAGTGCGCTTGATTTCGAACATACATTTTTGTTTTGTAAATTAAGTCTTATATTATCATGGCAGAACCCGCACTTCACAATTGGACTTTGGAGAAAAGAGTTTTAGTAAATTTGATGTAGCATAATGTGACAATTCCTGTTAAATACTGGTTACTGTTATTTACTCCCTGTATAGTATTGTTTTAATAAGTCAGACATTTATGACAGTATCTCAAAAAATTTTTTGATGTGGGTTGGTTCTATTTTGCATAACTACGTCCAATTAATGTTAAAAACCAATATTCCTATACATATGTGCAGTGTGGGGATCACAACACGACTTTAGAATAGCAGTTCGGGTTTACAAACATCGCCATGTCGTACGTAAATAAATTAAAACTCAACGTTCAAGCAGCGTTGAAAACTGTGTTACAAACTTATATGCAACCTTTCGTTTTATCGCCCATTTGACTCGAATCGTTCGTATGTTTTACTAAATGGCTAAGTTTAACGCCAGGATGTAATTATATCCGAGTTCCTTTTACGTAACACTGACTTAAGACCACGCATGCCATTCGCCGCGCGTTGCCCTAGTTAAATTGACAAAACTAATTGAGTATCAGCTTAACATTCACTAGCCTAATCATCGCAACGCTTTCATATGTTTTTATAATTATATACCATTTTAGCCATACAAGGGTCTTGTTCTATATGGCAAGCTATAAAAAAATATTTTTCTCGTAATAGAATTGAGAGTAAAATGTTTACACTAAATACAACAACATAAAGAACAACGAAAACAAAAAGCTCAGACTAACAGTAAAATAAGACTAATTAACCCAACAAACCTAACCTTAGGCACCAAACAGGCCTCTTTAGAGTATAAACTGGGACTACTGTACGGCCCTGAGGTAGCATACTACGAACGGAAGTTATGAATATGTAATATAGCAAAATCTTGAATTGGAAACTGAAATTCAGTTTTATCTGGTTGAACCAGCGAGCAGACCCTGGGCCCTGTGCTTAAGTCTAGGGCAACTAGGGTATTGCTATGATATAATGGGAATATAGCAAATAATATAATATGACAAAGAAAGTATAAAATTTATCATGCTTTACTGAAAACCGTAGATAGATAGACATAGCTATTTGTGGACAAAAACTGTAAAATAACATTCATTAATAACGTCCCCAATTAATTACTTACAAATGTAACTAAATTTAAGCTGTTTGAGAGATTTATAAACTCAAATTATATTATTTATTGTAACATATATTTATTGTAAGTTTTATTTATTTCTCTTTTTTTTAATATTGGCTTTGTTTTATTTTTGTTTATGTTAATATTTGTGTGTTCATTTAATGCAATAAACGTTATATCTATCTATCTCAATATCTTTAAAACAATTATTATGAGTAAAATAAACAAATAATATCACTTTTGCCATAAAAACATTACATTTTGACGTTTTCGAGTACTGTGAGTTTATGAAAAAAGAACTTTTTGACTTTTAACATAACTGGATTGGCAATTTTCAAAAAGAACTGCGACAAGGTACGTTAATTGCTTGCGACTGTAGAACATTATTAAACCAATCAACAGTTACAATTCAATAAAATATGATGAACTCGTGAAAAGCGCTTCATTCAATATTCAATCGCGTCATCGTCGTAAGCCAGTTAATAGCACATCGAATGTCGGAGTCGCATGAAGTAAATAATTAAAGATATTTAAATATTACTTAAATGTGGCAGCTTGTAATTAGCCTATATATAAATTTTGGTTTTTTAATTTTCCAATAAATAATGTAAGCTTTCAATATGAAATAAAATTTAAGAAATATATGTTCAAGTTATTAAGTGTTTTCACGAACTAAATTTATAAATTCAATTACCAATAGTCCTGAGAATCAACAACGTCACATATATTTTATTATAAATAATATATAAGTTTTACTTTAACATTCAAATATTATTATTAAGGACGAATATATATCCTCCTAAAATATGCAAATATGTATTCTAATATTTTTTAACATGGCTGTGTAATTACACTATCGCCGCTTACTCTAAGCCATTATGTAATAAATAACAATAATACATTTAACCCAAAATATTACATTCATTTATAAAATTACCTATAGCGCCCAAACTAGGGAATCCTGTCTTATAGTAGCTATAAATAATTTGACGACAGTAATTTCACCTTTCTACAAAATTATGTGCGTTAGTGGAAATACTGTGAAATATAAACGAATAAAGAGATATCTATATATATACATATTTATATATTAAACCATGTAACCAAACTTATACTGTAAAATCATGTTAAGAAGAAGATTCTGTTATTATTTAATTATTTTTATTTTTGTGTTTCGCGTGTGTGTTTGGTTGAATTAAGTGTGTGCGCGTAAGTGTTATAAGTGTGTTATGATTTATATAAATATTTAGATTTTCCATAATTAACTAAATGATTGTATCAATAATTGCCAACCTAACATAACCTTATTACACATCAAAATATTATCCCAGCCCCCAAAATCCCCATTAAATGCTCAATTTGTAATTATAATGCATTTCTACTTCAGTCTATTGCAATCACTGTTTGTCACTTCGCGTGGGATTGCAGGTGTTAATGCTTAGACTATCTGCTTTTATAGTATGATGTACAAATTATGTTTTCAATATAAGAATATTTTTTTAACAAAATAACATTACATAAACAATAAGATCAAACAGTTACAAAAAAACGTACACAAAAAACAAAACAAAACAAAAATATTAAAATAAATAACCACATATGTAATTTTACCTGTCAAAAGGGCGATCCATCAGCATATCCTATAATATGAAAAAAGATACTTGCACACACAGTTAAAAGGCCAGTTTATTATATACTAGCGGCCGCGACTTTGTCCTCACCTACACATAAAACTTCCTCTTGCTTGAGTCCCTTTATCTATTAAAAAAATCCGCATAATAATCAGTAGCGTATCTTGAAAAATGTTGTAGTTATATTTGAAGCTCTCGTAGCTCCGCGGTGCTCGGTGGTCGTAAACGATCACCGAAGTAAAGCAGAGTTTACAGAGGTCAGTCCTTGGATGGGTGACCGTTTGTGTGGCATTTGATATCCAGCGCTTCCGTGCTTCGGAAGGCACGTTACGCCGTTGGTCCCGGTTATCACAAAATGTGATAGTCGTTAAGCCATGTTAGAGGCCTAAAGGGGCGGCTTGAAAAATTCTAACAGCAGGACGCCATACACCTGCTACCACCAATCCGCACTGGGTCAGCGTGGTGGAGTATGACCCAATACCCTCGCACCTTGATATGTGAGAGGAGGCTCGTGCTCAGTAGTGGGACGTTAATGGGCTGAGATGATGATGATATTGATACTGCATCAACAAAGAACAGGAATGCGGACCCTTAACTAAAACCGTAAAGATGCGTTGATAAGTGGACCAACGCAATGTGCAACAGAAATGTTGTTTTGTAGCTCATGCTCTTGAATTGCGCAAACTGCAATCACGAGACACGAGTTAAAAAAGAATATTAAAGTAACAATCTACACTTTCCATTTCATTGTTCGTATTAAGCCTCCTTATGGAAATGTTATGGAACAATCGGTGTATCGTCAAGTTTGTTACTTATTTCATGCTTATTTAATACTAGAATGAATTCGACTTTCGTATTGTGTGGTATATAAAATTAAAAATCAATTTTTGATAATAAGCGTTTATATATCGTATCTGACCTCTCGTAACAAACAGATTATTACTATTTAATTACAAATGTACATAATTAAGATGGAAAATAATAATATCAGAAATCGGCAATTTTATAGTTAAAATTTTAATATTGAAATAATTATAATGTAGTTTGATTGCGGAACCCTAAAATCGTACATTTTTGGCCAAAAGTAAATTCAAAACTAATGATACAAGTTAAACCATATTATCTCCTGTAAACATAATTAGAAATGAACTTAAAATTTTGTTAAGCGCAGCTGTTTTTAAATTATTTGATCATTTTCAAATAAAGCAGTCTTGTAACCGTGGGATTTGCGATTAGTTAAGTGTTAAGCTGAGTATACACTAAAGCAAAGAATGAAATTCTAGAAATTTATTCTTTATCAATATAAATTGCCAATCAACCTTGACTAGTTTCTTGCCCTTCTACGACCAGGCTTGCAATGAATGGATATATTTTTTTGAGTTGACATTCGAAAGCTTCATTGAGCCAATCTTGAATAGATTACTTACTTTATGTCATATAATTATTTTTCGTAGTAAAGAAACAGCCTCAGTATGTAACTTGACTTTGACTTTATTTGATATAGAAGTTAACATAATACGGAGCTTAATATGAAGTAAAGAAAATTACCTTTTGATATGCCTGACCTCTCAAACAGGTTGCTCTAATGACAGGTAGAATTTGAGCAGTCCACAGTTAAAAAGTAAAAGTAATTAACTTTGCCTTTTGTATTAATTTTTTGTGTGCAATAGTGATTAAATAAAGTAAATAATAAAAAAATACCGGTAAGTTATCAAGACGCGCACTTAAAAACTAAGCCGGCAAACAAATCTGCTAAAGGTGAGTGGGCTTACTCTCTAATCTATATCAAAAAGTAAGCCCAGGGCATATTTTAATCGCGCGGACGACAGTAACAGGATGCTACACTACACGGAATGTAGCACAGATGACTGGAGCGCGTATACGCTTTGGCGTATACGAGATTCGACCACAAATTGTAACAATGTTTTGTCGTATCTATTAGCATCTACTGCATCGTCTATGCGTTTAAAACCTACCGTGTTATTACCATTTTAGGGCCTTACACAAGGCCTTGTATTTAGGTGCCGTCGACGCACGTCGTCTACATACATACATTTACGCATGTGTCCCCGAACGGGTAGGCAGAGCATTATATGCCCACACTTCGCCAATTATATAGTTGGTCCCACGAAATAGGTGGCGAGCCTATAGCCGCTTACCGGGCGGTTATGTTCGCCAGAGCCTCGACCGTTGATCGGCAGGTGTATCAATTGCAGGTGGGGTTGGCTTGGGCTCCTTAGCTCTTGGTAGGATCCCTCTATACACCCATGTCATCTGCGCGTTGTTTAAAGCGCTGCACATATAGAAAAAACATAAGACGCAAATTGGGCGCGGACATATATGTCTTTCGCGTCCGTTTGATATAAAATGTATAGAGGTGTCACGTCGCAAAATATATTGAAAGAATTAAAGCTCTCTCTTTAATTTTTTTTCTTTGACACCTGATGTAGACTCAACTTTAGCAGAATGCGGCTTGCATTTACCAGACTTAGGCGAATGGGTCGATCCGGTTTTGCGAAAATACCTCGGAACTGCTACAAGATCTAATTAGAAATACTATGCTTTGTTTATTGTTAAATCTAACTAGTTATTATCGCGATTGCGATTGAAAACTCCTTGAATAATGTCTTTTGGATAGTAATTAATTTTACTAAAGCTTTTGTTAAGCGCTGAATATCTTTTAGATAATGAATTTATTTTGTTAAGCGATGATATAGTTTTCATTATACAAAGGATACTTTATTATACATCAAAAGCAAATAAGCCTTACGGTAATAAGAGCAAGTACAAAAGATGATTCATGTCTGACAGAAATCTGTTCCAGATTATCTTAACTGTACAGAGATAGTTGGCAGGCTTTTCGTAGTTATAATGTTTGTATTATGGGCGACAGTATGTTGTGGAGGTCAGTTTAGCATACCTGCACTACGGTCCGTTGGTCATGGTTAATATAACCAATGTTTGTCGTAGACGACCGATATGGCGTGGTGGCGAGTATACCCGCTCTCCGCGCATCGTGGGTTCGATTCCCACGCAGGACAGATCTTTGTGTGCATGAACATGAATATTTGTTCTGGTCTGGGTGTTTTTCTATGTATATTAAGTATTTATTTACAAAAAAAAGTATTTATGTTTGTTTATCCGTTGTTTAGTATCCATTACACAAGTTCTTAATGATACTTATCTTGGAACTAAATAATTGTTGTCATTGTCAGAAAATATTTAATTATGTATTATTATTATTTATTATAGTGTTTTTCCGTGGTTTATGGGGATTTCATCCTGATCAACTCATTTCAACTGGAAGTTCGATCGACACTAGAAATCGCTGCTGTGTTCCAACTAAGGCATCTACTTGCCCGGCTTTAAAGAGAGAACTTTTAGGTACGTTAGCTGTTTTTTTAAAAAAATTCTTTTACGTTAATATACATACTATTTTATGTACTTAAATATACTAAACACAGCACTGTTTTTAATATAAATGACAGATGCAACTCGAACTCCGCGCCAAAATGGAAAACAATTGTGCCAATCTAACAACACCAAAAAAAAAACAAATTTTATAATTTGGAACCATAAACAAAACATTCATTCCCGATACTTTCTTGCCGAGTGTATACTGGTTTGTTGTACTTCGCTGACATATTGTAAAATACATTAGAAAAAACGTTTCAAGGCTGCGGCCTACATAGCTATAGACTAGTTTCAAAACAATACGAAACCATTTCCTATCTTAGAGCTTCGTCGAGAAATTGAACTCCCTTGCGGGATTACGTCTAAATAAGAAAGCTGCAGAGACATTGTGGAAACTGTCTAACAAGAAAACTGCTAGACGGATTGAAAGACATATAAATAAATTAATAAATATTCTCTTACAATCACACCAATTATTTAGTTCCAAGATAATTATCACTAAGAACTTGTGTTATGGATACTAAAGAACGGATAAACATATTTAAATACTTTTTTTTGTTATGACATGCTTAATATACATAGGAAAACACCCAGACCGGAACAAATATTCATGTTCATGCACACAAAGATTTGTCCTGTGTGGGAATCGAACCCACGTCCTCTGGAGTGAAGTGCAGGTATATTACAAAAGGCCTTGTATCTGGTACCTCCACACCATATCGGTCGTTGTCGGCATATTAAAAGCTATTTAAAAGAATTATTTACGACCGATGGGTAACGGTTTGAAATGCTTGAGGGATGTACTAATTAGTAGGATGCCCCTAAAGTCATGAGTTCAATTCCCACGCATGAATAATTATAATGCGCATGGACAAGAGCATTTGTATTGATCTAGATGATGTCATATATGCGTATATTGACAGAAGAAAAGTATTGACTTATAAATTATAATAATCGTTAAATATTTTTTCAATAATATTTATTACTGGAAACGAAACTTTAATAATAAAATTTGATTAACAGATACAAACTTTGAACATTTGAAAATATAAAAAAAATTACTAAGGATATTGTGAACAACAAGGATACTGAGATCTACACCACTTTTCAATCGATATCTGACAATATAATAAAACTAGCGGTCGCCCGCGGCTCCGCCCGCGTGGATGTCGGTTACCGCTAAACGCCTACTCAGAAAAGACACAGTTTTTTAATAGATATTTATAAGATCTACAATTAATTCGTATGTTCTGTGGTTCTATCTTTTATAGTTTAGGCAGCGTACGCAAAATTAGTAACTGTTCTGGTAAAAATTTTACACTTTGTGTTCGAAAAACCCAAATATCTTACGGAACCTTATTTTTTATCAAATTAAAATTTAGCCTATGTTACTCAGTGATAATGTGGCTTTCTTATAAAAAAAGAATTATTAAAATCGGTCTAGTACTTTTTGAGTTAATTCGTTACTTACAAAAATATAAAAATACAAATATTTCCTCTTTATAATATTAGTGTAGATAATATTATTATGTAAGTAGATGTTTTGTAAAATAGCGGATCCTGGAACTGCCTTTTACATGGATATGGTATTCGTTACAACAAAATTCACCCGCAGAAAACGTGAGGGAGTGAGTATGTAGTATACACATATATATGACATAGTTTTGACGTATCAATAATGATGGTTTCCTCGTATGTATTGCTATCTTTTGGTGGCTTAACGATGTTTGAGTTAAGGATCAATCATATGTACACCTACAACATGACAACTGTATGTGTTTATAAAATGTTTGTTTTTGTTATAATTCTTACATTAGTAGATATTGTACATCAGTTATCTGACTGAAAGCTTAATTTATTGTGAATTTAATTATAAAGGCTAATAAATCAACATTTTCTGTAAATTAAACCGATTATGTAGTTCTAGGATCTATGATTACGAACTTGCGTTATGAATACTAAATAATGGGTAAACACATAAAAAAAAAGTTTTTTCTGTATAGAAGTGCAGGTATACTGACCTCCACGGTCCACACCAAATCGGTCGTCAAAGAAAAGAAACTTGTGTTTTGAATAGAAATTCAAACAAACATAACATCGCGCCTGTTTCATCGAAGGGATAGGCAGAGGCATATGATAAGCCCACATTTAACCTATTGCCGCTTACCGGAAACTTTTATGCTTGCCAGAGCCTCGTTAACTGTTTGACAGGTGCACCAGGTGAGCGGGCGGGGTGCCAGAAGATATAAACCCAGGCACTGGCCCCTCGCCCCTTTTCAACAGCGATGGGCTTCGTCGTAAGTTTTTTAGTGGGTAGGACTGCGGTGGTCGCATCTTCCGCAGTGAGCCACACACTCCCCTTTTGGGCCCCCCATTGGCCGGAAGGCAGTGCGTAAACAACACTTTTTTAACGAAAATAAAAAATCAAAAATATTTATTTCTTTAACTTAATCTAAATTTTCATTTTATTGGTTCGAGGCCCCCTTTTAAGTATGAAGATACCTGTGTTAGAGGGTCTCGCTCTTCCGTACATCATCAATATACAATTAAGTTTTTTTTTATCTATTTATATATTTTTATTAATCTACATTTTCATAAGATATTAGAGAATTATATAATAATACTATTAATAGTTTTAATCATTATCATTATTATTAATGTGTGTTGTGTATCTATTGTGTATATAATGTATATGTATTGTGTATGTATAGTGTATGTGTAAAGGTGTATATCTGTATATGTATGAGTACATCTCTGAATATCTAGGAAGGCATCTAGATAATACTGTTGTGTATGCGGTATGTGCAGAGTTAAGAGAGAGGCTCCAAAAGTTTTTCAACTTGTTCATAACTGAGTGTAACGACAATAATAAAAAAAAAAATTTGCACCAGGTGAGGCTGGCTACGGTTCCTCAGATCTTGGTAGAATCACTATACACCCTATATATAAAAATATGGATACCAATATCTATAACCAATTGCACATTCCATAAACAAACGCCTTACATACTACGACAATCAAACGAAGTGGAGGGGTTAAATCGGGTAAAGTAAAAATACAGTTAACGCAAAAAATAACAAAGAAAATTTATTTCCCGACCCCCAGAATAAAAGTATACGAGTGAAGGGATGAACGAGCGTCAATGCGTAACTGAGGGAGAAGTCACCGAAAAGGGTAATATAAAAATGCGATAAGAGACAATTCTACGACAAAAGCCTTAAAACATTTGGGAACACTTTTGTTGTCAAATGTTCTGAAAATTGCGATCATATTTACCCCACTTTTAATGCTGCGAGGGTAATTTAGCTGCGATTTTTCCTTTATTCTCTTAATATTAAGGTTGATTATTAAAATTGTTATGTATTTTGTGCACGTATCAATTTTGTATCTGTTTTTTTTTCTATTTTCGGTCTGCTGGAAGAAATTCCTTTTAGGGATAAGCAGTGCCGTTGTACATGTCTTTTATAACTTCTATCTTTGTTTATGTTCCTTATATGCATAAATTGTTAAATAAATAAGGCTCTTGCAACCACGAGCTTCAGTGAATGTAAAGCTAAATAAGGATAATGTTATGTTTAGAGGTGAGTACCTGAGTACATACCATATGAAATACTTTGGGATTTTTTATTCATTTTAACATCGGCTTCGGGCTAAGTAGCCATGAATTTTGACGGATGGGACTATGAATATAAATACGACTAAGATTTATGTTTAAGGTTGACATATAATTCTATTTTTAGATATTATGTGAAGAAATAGAAACACATATATACATTTAAAAAAAAGGTAGAAAACATCGACGAGAATATTATAATGGAGACTTCTTGGCGCGAAAGTGAAGCGTCATGTCTACAGTTTTGCTTTATTTTCTAAAATTTGTGATATTTCAAACATTACTGTGTAATTACGGTGGATTATTAACCGTTTAGTTCTTGTGAACGTACATTAGTGCTGGTAAATAGAACAAAACAGTAAAACATCACTTTTCAAATTCTTCTAAGAAGTCAATGTGAGATCTCAGTATAGTCCCACATCTTTACTGAGGGCTTAAGGGGGAAGGCATCTCATTTATCATTTATCATCTTTATCCCCACTCATTCGCATTTGGTATAAACTAATATTATTATTTTATCTTATAAATGAAACTGGCTTAATGTGCTAACCATACGAAGCTATTATTTAAAA
Organism: Musotima nitidalis; assembly: GCA_949126915.1. Lineage (NCBI taxonomy): Eukaryota > Metazoa > Arthropoda > Insecta > Lepidoptera > Crambidae > Musotima > Musotima nitidalis. The sequence goes on along the minus strand of OX421423.1, from coordinate 17,931,114 downwards.
AAAAAAATTAAACTGCAGATCACAGTACATCCGTTCTTAGTTCCAATCGTTGTAAGTGCGTTTCTTCGTTACATTTCATATGTCGGATGGAAAATCATCAAATGACCGTCTTCTGCTATGGGTAAAGCGGAAGGGTGTGTCAGATTTTTACTGACTAAAAACTATCCACGTTCCTTCTTGAGCCTGCAATGTAACAAGGCCGCGGTAACCCTTTCGAACAGTCCCGCAACAAATAATCGACTCCTACTGGGTGTTGTATGATTATCGACTTTGGGTGGTGTAACTGCAGTTGACGACATTGGGCGGTCTTAGCTGTCTAGCTGACAGACAGACACATTCGCTGCTGCAACCTATAGCAAATTTACTCGATTTGTTCCAAGAATAATACGTGTGGGTATTTTTGAGAGGGACCTGAGGGCCTACTCAGTCAGTACTTTAAATAATTTAGAATAGACAAAGTTTTAATTTTTTTCTAAAGTATAATAACAATTATGTACTTAAAAAAATATTAAGAGCACTATTATAGCCATAACCAAAAGGTTGACGACAACTGTTATAATACTGCCACCATAAATTGACACTTATTCAGATCACATAAAGCAGTTTTTATTTGCGATTTGCTCTGCTTTGTGTAAATTATGCAGCGCCTTGCAGAACCGTCAGAGTCAAAAGTATCATTTATGTGAACTGCAACTTCCAACATTTTGTAGGAGAAAAGTTTCTCCTTGCAGAGTTATGTTGCTTTGTGAGTTAACAATGCAAGACAACGACAGATCTTCGCTAACAAAACCGCAAAATTACGACAAACATGTTTCAAAAAGAAACTTTTACATAGAACCAGACAAGCAATATAAAGTAACTTTAATCTCATACAATCGAGAAAGAAAATGCATCTATTTTGAGACAAAAGACATTTCGGTACGATCATATTATCTATGATAATAATGTATCTACATTTATATTCGATTTTCTTTATAAAAAGCCCTGACTGGCTGTAATTAAGGTGTAAATGTATCTGTATTATTTTATACAATTAAAACGTCTTTGAAGTTCCTACATAATATTTATATACTCGTGAGACTTTATGAGATAGTCTATTTTCGTTTATTTTTCAAAATTATGACGCTTCAGTGCTACACGACACAAAGTGCGATATTGTCAAACACTTTCAGCTTCTCTTGTAAGCAGTGCATACATGTCAAATTGTACATTATACAAAGTAGATATATAAATAAATAAATAAAATAAATATTTTCTGACAATTACACCAATAATTTAGTTCCAAGTTAAGTGTCATTAAGAACTTGTGTTATGAATACTAAATAACGGATAAGCATATAAACATACATACATACTTTTATTTTTGTAAATAGGTACGTACTAAATATGCATAGAAAAACACCCAGACCAGACCAAATATTTATGTTTGTGCACACAAAGCTTTGTCCTGTGTGGGAATCGAACCCACGACCTCAGCATCGGAGTGCGGTTATATTCGCCGCCACTCCATATCGGTCGTCAAATACATGCAGAAGTATATTTTATTTCTCACAAAACAGGTGGCGATCCTATTGCCGGTTACTTGGTTTTTTTATATGACCCTCGGCCGTTAATCGGCCGGTGCACCACTTGCAGGTGAGGTTGCCTTGGACTTCTAAGATGTTGGAATGATCCTTATACACATTAAGTTGTTTGTAAGACGTCTAAATTTGTTACTGAACCAATCAAACTTCGTATCAACAAAACAAGAAATTTTAGGGCGTTTTAAATTACACTGTTCGAAATTTGTAATAATGATGGCGTTACATAAATTTTAGAGTTCGCAAAATGTGAGTACTGGTCATTTTGCATACATTTTTCCTGAATATGTCAATTTCGCCAATATGAAATTCGGGTTTGTGTATGTCATTGGGAATCGAGAAATTTCTCGCGTTATAAGTATTCTTCGTGTTATAAAAATAAACCAAGTCATGCAGCTAGGTTTACGACCTAAGCATTCCAAAGCTATGAAGCACTCGATATAAAATTTCACACAAACGGTCATTGATTTTAAAAGTATAGCTTTATTCTCTCCTGGTTTATTATGAAATAAAAGACTGACAGTATTCAATATACTTTAGGAATAATAAAATAAAAATATAGTGCACAGTCGTTGCGGGAGGAAAATTCTGGAGTGAAGACCCCGTGCCGATGTCCGGGGCAGAGTCTTACCATCACGGATGCAGAAGGCAATAGATAGACTTACGTGGAGAACTGTAGAGGAGGCCCATATCAGAAGACATAAATAGATAGACTGATAAACCATTTCGTAAGAGATGTCGGAAAATTCTGGAGTGAAGACCCCGTGCCGATGTCCGGGGCAGAGTCTTACCATCACGGATGCAGAAGGCAATAAATAGACTTACGTGGAGAACTGTAGAGGAGGCCCATATCAGAAGACATAAATAGATAGACTGATAAACCATTTCGAAAGAGATGTCGGAAAATTCTGGAGTGAAGACCCCGTGCTGATGTCCGGGGCAGAGTCGTACCATCACGGATGCAGAAGGCGATGGATAGACTTGCGTGGAGAACTGGAGAGGAGGCCCATATCAGAAGAAGGGCGCATTACGGGCTGACATGATAGATAGACCGATAAACCATTTCGTAATTGAAGTCAATCCAACCTTGGTAAACTTCTGAAGTCTATTACACTTGTACGTTATACGCCTAAAGTTCTTATCGTTCTGAGCACAATAAGCTTATCACAAAACTATATGTCTTTAGAAAGTTCTGAATGTCTAAGTTTTTAATACGTAGGCTACACAGCTTTGAAAGTTTTTGCTGCAGACACGAGGGAAACTTAGAACTAAACTTCCGTCACACGTTATGCTCCAAAATTTGCTGATCCATATCAATAAGTGATGAATTAAAAATATTTTTTGACAATACCCGCACAACTATTGTTTCCGATAAATTGAGTGCAAATGAATGCACTATCGTTTCAGCGTTGGTCGTGATGACATCGTTGTTCTGTTTTACTTACCTAAAGATGTGTTAGGGCGCAACACGGGTCGTTTTAAAATACACATACATCCATTCTATAACGTTATAAAAGATGATTTTTCGTTGTACATAATTTCAATTAATTAATCTACTCACAAAATTATATCTATCTACATATATTATTAAACATATATACATACAATCACGCCTGTTTCCACGAAGTGGTAGGCAGAGTCATTATATACCCCCATACTTTGCCAATCATATAGATGGCCCAGAGTAATAGGTGGCGAGCCTATTGCCGCTTACCGGGCACTGTTATGCTCGCCAGAGCCTCGTCCGTTTATCGGCAGGTGCACCACTTACAGGTGATGTTGGCTTTTGCTCCTCAGTTATAGGATTCCTATACACCCGTTTCAAATTGTCTTTCGTTTTTTCGTGAAATTATAATTTAGCGAGAATTGTCAGTAAGATATTTTTAATCCATCAGTTGCTTACTATGGATTTCCATAAAGTAACGACTGAATCATAAATTAGAACTGTATAGTTGAAATAATCGGAAACTCCCTCACGGCTACATGGTAGGATAATCATATCACACGTACATTAACATATCGCCCTAATGTGCTCTGACGTCATTTGTCCATTTTTTGGCAAAAATGAGCTAAGTATACAAAGATTATTTCTTAGTGTGTAATTGACAATGGTAATTTGATTAGTGCCCATAGTTTCGGATGTGTTGTTGTTGATTTGGAAACAAATCAAGAAGTTAGCGAAGTTAGAGGAGAAGAATACTCTCTTATTTCAGTATAGTTAGTACCAAAAAATCTTAAAAATTTAAAACTGCTAGGGCGGGCTGAAAGAGATCTCTTCTAGAGATAAGTCCATCTTTGTAATTTTTTGTTTTTAAATATTTTGTTATGTGATTATGTTTTATGTGCAATAAAGGATTAATAATATATCTTGGAAGAAAAATCTAGTATATATCCGTTGTTTTGAATCCATAGCACAAACTCAGCATAGATATCTATCAGCATAGATATGCCCTAAAATATCTATTATATTCCTTTTAAACATAAATTGCAATTTGTCAAAGACCGTAAGATAAGTTTAAAAGTTATTAACGCCGACATTTAGACTCAGTGAATGCGATAAAGACAGCTCTCATAGAATACGACTCAATTTAATTCCCCTTATTGGGACGCCCGGCGGTCACTAACGATATTTGTCATCAATTACATTATAATCTTGGTGGGTAAATTTGCTGTTCCTTGATCTATGTTTCGTAATAAGCAATAAATCTTTTCATCTCTATATTTCATCAGATGTCAAATTAAAATGATATGTCAGATGAATTGGGGGCACATATCCGTGTGCTGGTTGTAACTTAACACAAATTGCAATTCATGGTTTGTATTAATGTCTTAGCAGAAGACGCATAAGTGTTTTATGTCAAAGGCATTGCAACTAACATAGTATGACGTCTTCACCAAGTCTCTCAGTGATACAAAGTACAACACTGCAGTTTCGAGACACCTGCGATTCGTGAATGTTAAAAAATGTATATTTGACGAACGATATGGCGTGGTGGCGAGTATACCGGCATTTCGCTTCTGAGGTCGTGGGTTTAATTCCAACAGAAGAATGATGCGAGTCATAGTGAGGTGGAATTCTTATTACACAATCGAACCGTCTTTAACGTCCATCCAGTCATTTGAAATAACAATTTTCTTCATGAGATTATTGTCCTATAACTCACCTCCCAAGCTTCTGCCAGTAGTGACGTATCGCTATCGCCGTATCGTTAACATTCACTCGTCAGTGCTCTATGGTATCCCAAAATAGCATGCTAAATTTCTTTTTTTTTTGTTACAGATAAAATGTCCAGCAAACCTTACGTTTTGCTGGTCTTCTGCGGACTGGCCCAAGGTCTCACGGTCAACACCCTGCAGTCTCCAGTGCAGAGCGTGTTCAACAACATTGGGGCCCCAACTCTGCACATCACAGGACCCGGTTCCGACTTTGCGAGGATCGTTGCTGCTAACCTTCCTCCTCAGAGATTACCAGTCGCTGGTTTTGGGTATGGTGAAATATTGGCGTTGGGACTTGAACAATTAATATTTATCCACCTAATAAACTAGATGGTAGTCTTTTTTCATAGAAAAATAGAAAGAAAGGAAAGATACATTTTTTGACTGCACTTACACAGAACCTATTATAGTAGGCGGCACGAAAGTCTAGCGCTGACCGTTTATGCGCAGTAGTCGAAAATAAGGTATCGCAAGGGAGAGAAAGGGCGTGCGTAAGCGCCCATTGGCTCTCCAGTCGTACTCTCTCACTCACTCTATGCGCAGCTATCCCTTCCAAATTTTGTTCATCGCACTTACGTGCCGCTACCTTTACTCTCTGTAACTTTTCTGCAGTCAATAGGGGTTGTTGTAACAAATCCACAACAAGCTTAACTGTTATAGCTGCGCTGGTTTCAGCTTTGTACCATCAGCTCTTGTATATTGTGATGGAAACAACTGCAAAATTGATTAAGTGTGATTTTACAGTAACGTGGTAAGCGCAAGCCGTAAGCATATATAAAACGATCGTCCGTGCAAGTTAATCTATTAGGTCGGGGAAAAAGTCTTTTCGCATAACGTAGGTATAAACTTATTATAAAAATTTTTTGACTGTACTATTTGTGTCTGGCTGGTTTTGGTAACATTAAAAAGGTTCCATTATAAAGAAAAGAAAAAAATAAAATAAAGTTGTTTCCCGCTATTTTTCATTTGTTTTTCTCTCCGTAAAAATGAGTGAATCTAATGAAGAAATTCGATACATTTTAAAATTTTATTATAAAAAAGGCAAAAATGCAACTCAAGCAGTGAAAAAAATTTGTGATGTTTATGGACCTGATGCAGTGTCAGTAAGAGTAGCACAAATTTGGTTCAAACGTTTTCAGTCCGGAAATTTTGATATTAAAGATGCACCTCGCTCTGGTCGCCCTGTTACGAATAAAATGGACGCCATTTTTGAAAGAGTGGAGCAAGATCGGCATATTAGTAGTTACGATGTAGCTGAAGAACTGGGAATTGACCACAAAACAGTTTTGACCCATTTGAAGAAAGCTGGTTATACAAAAAAGCTCGATATTTGGGTGCCACACGAGCTCACTCAAAGAAACTTAATGAACCGTGTACTCATTTGCGATTCATTATTGAGACGTAATGAAACCGAGCCGTTTTTGAAGAGATTAATAACTGGCGATGAAAAGTGGATCACGTACGACAAGAACGTGCGAAAAAGGTCGTGGTCGAAAGTTGGCCAGGCTTCACAGACTGTGGCCAAACCTGGCCTAACACGAAATAAGGTGATGCTGTGTGTATGGTGGGATTGGAAGGGCATTGTTTATTATGAGCTTTTACCGCCCGGCAAAACCATCGATTCTGATCTTTACTGCCAGCAACTGATGAGATTAAAGGAAGCAGTCGAGAGAAAACGGCCGGAATTGATCAACAGGAAGGGTGTGGTCTTTCATCACGATAACGCTAGACCACACACATCTTTAGCCACTCAGCAAAAATTAAGAGAGTTCGACTGGGAGGTCCTAGTGCATCCACCATATAGCCCTGACCTTGCGCCTTCAGATTTTCACCTGTTTCGGTCTCTGCAGAATTCTTTAGGTTCTGTAAGGTTGACCTCAAAAGAGGACTGCCAAAACTATTTGTCCCGTTTTTTTGATCAGAAGTCCCAAAGTTTCTACAGTAACGGGATAATGTCTCTGCCCACAAAATGGCAGAAAGTTATTCAATAAAACGGTACATATATATTGTAAATAAATGTAAATAAACTTTGAAAAAAATGTCTTGACTTTTCATACAAAAATACGAAAAGACTTTTTCCCCAACCTATTATGTAACGGTCCAAGAGACGCAAGGGTCGAGTCCCGCGACGCGTCACTAACAACGCTGCCTACAGTGTCACTGTAAAACCGCACTAAAAGAGAGCTTGAATTTTAAATTACAGTTATTTGCGTAAAGAATCGTTAGCTTAGAGCATACGACAGCCTGAACTCGTGTCTTAAAATAAAGTGTAATGACAATCAATAATAATCAAAAATACAATACAATCAAAAATACAATTGTAGTTCAAGATATTTTTTTTTGGAATGCCAAATCGAATTATCTATGAACAGGAATTCGAAAGCAAAGTTTATATATACTGCGTTCTTACATTACAGTATCTTGTTACTCAGTTTAAATGAAACATAAAAATATTACCGTACTTGTATTTTTTTACTGGTTTATAGTAATCTTACAATTTTATTGCAAATATTTTTAACCAAAAACATACTTACATAGTTTTAATATATTTAGGAGCGAAGATGTAAATAATGTACAGGGTGCTGTTAGATCATACAAAGTTATACTTCATAAAAAGTGTTTTAACTATGCTTTTGTGAGTTCGACAAATACATGCTAAATAAATTCAAAGTTTCACTACACATTCTCTTTATTTAATGTATTTTGTAAATATAATAATAATATGTAAAAAAAAGTACAGATACTAAAAAGTTGTTTTAAGTTGTATAAATAATATTCATATGACATACGAATTTTCCATACTTCAGTGGCTACGATTGAGGTCACGATAATTTAATCAATCATTTTGACAATAATTTACAAACATGGAATTTGTTACACTAATAAGTTTAACATTTTTCTGATAACTATCAGAATATCTAAATAAGGCCCTGTTTTACAATATCTGGAAAGGGGATACTCGGCAGTTAAAATGACAGTTTTGTATATACTACCTGTCAAATAAACGCTTCTGAGAACTTACTTGTAAATTGTGAAACAGTCGCTGGATTTTGTTAAAAAGATTTATATTCATTTATTTATATATAGGTACGCTAACAGCTAAACATACAAACATATACAAAACCATAATACAACAACAAAAATTACATATATGTTGGTCTTTAGAAGCGTACACAGCATTCTCCTAAATTTAAACTAATCTAATATAAAAAGATAAAAGATTCAAGAAAGCCTGTTAAAACTTGGCCTTTAATATTAACTCTGTTAATACATGTTTCCCAAAAAATATTTAACTAAAAACTTTACGAACGAAATTGGTTTATTTGATGTTTAACCAATGGTTGTTGAACCATAGAATAACTCTTGACCGAATTCTAAAACGTTGCTGTATTGGTACAGCAAAGTGTCACTTAGTAAAAAATATAAAACAGGAACGAGCCAAGTCTCTTCTCCTATACATTTTAACTACACACTGCAGACCCTATTAAGGTGTATTTACGTCGCTGAAAGCGATGTTATATTAACTAATTGGAGAATATGGTCTATATTTGACCGACAGACAAAGAGAAAAGTGATCCTACTTATAAGGGCTTCGTCTTTTTATAATTCATTTGTCATAAAGTTTTAGTCTTCGCTCGATAGTTTTCTATGGTAAATCTCTTTAATACTTAAATGGATTCGTTCGTAAAGTCGCTTGTTAGCGTAATAAGGCACCTATTCCTCTATACCGAGGGTTTGAAATGGCACTACCCCATAACTACAGCACTGTTCTCTCCCCAGCACGCCCCTGCAACCATCGAACCCTGGAATTGGACCCGGCAGAAGGTTAATTATTATACTTATTTAATACCTACTTTAAGATAAGGCTGCATAATGTAAGGTATGTTATTTGCTAATAAAATATGGTACAGTGAGATGACATTGATTCAGAAAACACAAAAATGTATTGCTTTAAGCGTATCTATACAGCTTGCATACATACATACATACACTCACATGAATGAAAAAACTATTCATATGCAGAATTAGAAAAGAGAAAAAAAATATTCAACAATAATTTTGTCTCGTGTGTTAAGATTATTATTTAACAATAATATGCACTTATGTATACTCGTCATTGTGTGTAATTGTGTATGCGTATGAGTATGTGCGCGTGCTTGCGTGAGTATTTATGCACGCATGCAAGTGCGCGCATGCTAATGTTTGCGCGCCAGCTATGCTATTGCCTGCGCGCGCGCCAATGTACGCAAGCGTGCGAGTAAGCTCGCGTACGAACAAGTTCTTGCTCATACTTATGACTTAATGCGAGCACAGCATTCTTGTTAAATTTATACGTTGTTTTAATAAAAGGGGTAAAAGACACGCTTTAAAGTGTTTCTGAAGTGTCCCTTAGGTGATTAAGGAAATTAAGTGGTCAAGAAAATTGTTCATTAATTATTAATGAAACAGTCTTGTAAATATTATGTAATTAGAACAATGAATAGTATGTTTCTAAATAGATTGGACAATAATTTATTGATTCAGGCGTTACTTTGCGGAAATCCATTGTAAGCAAGTGATGGATTGAAAATATCTTTGTAACAAGAGTCCGTTTCAGCGTTGGTCGTGAAGACATCGTTGTTCTCTTACCTGAAGATGCCCTGTGTAAGGGCGAAACACGTGTCGTGTTGAATAGTTTCTCGATTTTTTGGGAAATTATAGTAGCGCGGGAATTGTTACAAAGATATATTCGATCCATCACTTGCTTAAATTGGACAATAGTGATGTAACAGTTCTTTATCTCTCCTGGAAAATGATCACTTTGTATGTACTAGCGATCACAAGTTATTAAAAAAAGTATCAAATAATCCGTTCAATCAGTTTCAGCAACCCTCCCCCACCGCTGGGAATAGGCCAGGACCCCGCGGCCCAGACCTGTGGGCTAGCTCCGCCGTTCTGCACCCAATCTAGATATCGATCTTTAGATGGGTCTTGTAACAACCTTCAGAGACCAGCCTGGGGAGTTCCTCAGACACCTTACGGGAGATTGGTGGCGTACAACTATGGTGACAGTGAGTTTGATTTCAAATATTATTTAATTAGATGAATGAATAGAAATAATGTAGAAGTTTGTTTCCTGGAAGGCACAGGCTGAGACATATTTTTTATATATAATAATAATAATAAATATTTCTGACACTTACACCAATTATTTAGTTCCAAGATAAGTATCATTAAGAACTTGTGTTATGGATACTAAATAACGGATAAACATACATAAATACTTTATTTTTTGTAAATACATACTTAATATACATAGAAAAACACCCAGACCAGAACAAATATACATAATATATTTATACACACAAATATTTGTCCTGTATGGGAATCGAACCCACGACCTCAGAAGTGAAATGCGGGTATACTCGCCACCACGCCATATCGGTCGTCAATTATGATATGGCTTCATTTTTGTAATTATTGTTAATCCCATGTGGTCAGCCTATTACAGTTAATAAGCTTCAAAATTTGATTTGAGATGAGATGATATTTTGACCCGATGTTTCTATGATCTGCACCTTTCATTGATTGGTATGGAAAGCTGCACTATCCGGTCTACATTCAGCAGAGTATTTCTTATATCTATGACAATGATATTGCTATAGACACAACAATTCTGCCATGACTATTAGTGTGTACTTAGGATAAATGAATGCCGTGTTCGGATGTAATCGGAGTGCAGGTTGAGTTATATAGTATTTAGTTTATATAAGAATAATGATTCCTGATTTGTACTCTGTTGCTGTACCATACAAAAATAAATAAATATATTATATGACTTACACGAACTAAGTTTTTAGAATAAATTGTAGGCTTTGTCGATTTTTAATCTTCGTTCGTAGAAAATTTGTAAAAGATTTTTTAATCGCTATAGAAGCAGAAAGTAAACGGACAAAGCTACGAGCAAGATTAGATTTAAAGACATTTATCCTATGTATATTAAGTATCTATTTACAAAAAAAAAAAGTATTTAAGTATGTTTATCCGTTGTTTAGTATACATAACACAAGTTCTTAGTGATACTTATCTTGGAACTGAAGAATTGGTGTGATTGTAAGAGAATATTATTATTATTATTATTCTCATAAAAACAACAAGTTCACTTATAATGAGATACATAATTATCGTATAATAAGATACATAATTATCGTATAATAAGGTAATAATAATTATACCTCTGGGTGTATTCACAACCCCTTACTAATTTATAGTTTGGCATTAATCATATCCTGCTTAAGTTTATTTAAAAAAAATACTTATATTAATTACTTATAAGATACACATATATACATACATATATATAGATATAGGACAAATACTGTTTAAATAACACAAAATTGTATAAACAAATTACGTAACTTACAGCTCATTTGTCACAGAGAAATGCTGTCTAAAATACAAATGACGCATCTACTGAGGGTAGATTTGTTTTCAGCGTTCTAAATGTTTTCTGTACATCCTTCCACTTATCTATTTCAATCAATCACTCGGCTCCTAATAGGTAGAGGACAATATGTTCCCGAATTTAGACAAATTGAATTACGTTCGTAGCTTTTTACTGGCGTAAGTTAGTTTAGTCGTTTGAATTGATTTGTTTCTTGTATTGTTAACGGTTACCGTTCTTTTTTCGCCCCTTGTGTAATTAAGATTAATGAATCAATGTTGAAAGTGTACTTTGTATTTTTAATTGTGTTTCATTGATTCTTTACCCGAGAAGGTAATACAGGTTCTCATAGCTCCTAAGCGTCAGGTTTTTTTTGTTTGAAAGCTGACCTGGAGGCCTACCGCCGAGTTCGATGGCAATCCATTATAAGGCAAAATGGATTTCGAATTGATTCTGTCGTACCGCCGAACTCATGGAAATCGAAACAAAATGGCGTTCTCCATTTACCTATTGGTCTGTCACGGACTGAAGGTCATGAATGAGAGGTGGCTGTCGGCAGATTCCCCGGTACGGATTAATGAACGTAAACAAAGTTTGATCTAGATGGATTACCGGTAATCCATCGAATTCGGCGGTAGGCCCCCTGGTCGATATGGTTCTCAGCTAAATAATACTTTACGCTCCGTCGTAAAACGCAAGTCAACAATTTTTTACGTTGTGGCAAGTATTTTTCGTTTGTAAAGAAACTCCCTTCCCTTTAGATGCACACACTGTAAATTTTTTTTTATATTGAATATTGTGGTCTCGCTCTACGAAAAGGACTGCAATGCAAATATCTTCAGATACTTTTCGAACTCATAACGTAAGGAAGTAATATAAAATAATGAAAGACAGGCAAAAATACTGTAAAAATTAAAGTATAAGTTAAAAGTACTCGCGGCACTCGGAACGTTTCAATATCACCATATCAGCCATATAATATCCACTGATGAACATTTGCCGCCCCAATGAATTACATTCTATTGAGGGTATTTTACCCATAATCACCATGCTAGGCAAAGTGGCGCAGTGCAAGCCAGGGGGCCTACCGCCGAATTCGATGGATTACCGGTAATCCATCTTTTGTTTTGCGTTCATTAATACGTACCGGGGAATCTGCCGACAGCCACCTCTCATTCATGACCTTCAGTCCGTGACAGACCAATAGGTAAATGGAGAATTCCATTACTTTGTTTTATTATTATTATTGTTTTTAAGTTTAAGTAATTATTTGCTAAGGATAAGAAATGTTCCTGATTACTGTTATGTTATTATAAATTGTTAACATTATATACCTTTTTAATAAAGAGTGCTAATCCCGCCGACAAACTGTAAAGCAGTTTGGTGGGTTTAAAATGTATATATATATATGTTTTAAGTTTCAATAAAGCATATTATATTATTATATTATATTATTATTATTATGAGTTCGGCGGTACGACAGAATCAATTCGAAATCCATTTTGCCTTATAATCGATTGCCATCGAACTCGGCGGTAGGCCCCCAGTATGCAGAATGACGCTGCTGCCCATCATCCCGTAGGATTTCTTTTCGTCGACTCCGTGAGATGAGAGGGGCTGGCACTATTCTGGGCCGACAACACACGACGCGTTTTAAAATCTTTGCTTTTTACATAAATATATATATACTTTCACGCCTGTGTCCCCAAAGGGATAGGCAGAGGCATATTTTACGCCCATTCTTCGCCCAGTTGGTCCCACGTAATAGGTGGCGAGCCTATTGCCGCTTACTTGGCACTTATATTCGCCAGAGCCTCGTCCGTTGATCGGCAGGTGCTCCACTTGCAGGTGAGGTTGGCTTGGAATCCTTAGGTACTCATAGAAATCCTATACACCATATAGTAAAAAATCATAATGTAAATATTGTATATTTCTTGCAGGAGTAAGTTCTTGGCCAGTATCTTCTACCGGCAGACCTCTTCCCAACCCTAGGGAACTCAGCCTGAAGTTGTTCCCGGATCGGCAGCTAGTCGACCAGGTGTGGAACTTGAACGCCATGCAATGGGGGCAGATCATTACCCACGACATGTCACTCACCGCTGGCGTGGCACAGAGTCGTAAGTACCTATCATGATGATGTTTGCTTAAGATGTCTCGCCTCTTTCGACCCCTCGCTGACCAGCAGCCTGAAGCTATTCTCGTATTGGTAACTGGTTAATCAAGTAAGTACCTATACCCCTTTTTAGGGTTCCGTAGTAAACAAGGAACCCTTATAGTTTCGCCATGTCCGTCCGTCCGTCCGTCCGTCCGTCCGTCCGCGGGTTAGCGCAGAGACTATTAACATTAGACAGCTGATAATTGGTGTGGGTATACATATTAATCACGTCGACAAACCTGTAGAATAAAATTTTTAAAAATATTGTTTTGTAACGTACCTCCCCTACACGTAAAGTAGGAATGATTTTTTTTTCTCGAGTCTATCTTATCATGTTGGGTATCGTTAGAAAGGTCTTTCAAAAGTAATACGAGTTTCTTAAAACCATTTTTCGATTTAGGGATCCGTTTTCGAAACATTAAGCTTTAAAGTGGAAAAAATTGATAGAGTTCAGTATCCGCCCCCCCCACCAGGTAAACGGTACTTTCAGAGTGGCTGAAAAAATTCACAATAGTAGTATGTATAATGAAGTTAAAAGGAAAACTATCACGGCTAAGTAGGCTTTACTGGTTTTCGAGTAATGGACGACAATCAAATAAATTTTTATATTAAACGAGCTGACCCGGCGAACTTTGTTCCGCCTTAATGGCAATAAATAAGCCGATTGTTTTTTTTATTGGAAAAAATCCATAAAATGTAAATACCTACATTCATCATTCGTTATTATTTCTGTATTTTAGTATATAGGTTGCTCTTCACTTAAGTACCTTGTGATACACGACATTTTTTGTTTTATTATTATTTATTAAGAAGCACGAAGTCGAGCCATACTATTAAGGCGCTGTTTCGGCACGTGCAATTTCTTGTTCTTCTTCAGTCCTTTCATTTGCAGTATTTCGTATTATTCTTGCATTCTTCTTGCATTTGTCGGGAAAGATTTTGATAGTCTTGCTCGCGGCAATATTAATTAAATTTAGTCAAGTAAGTGATATATTAATAATATATAATTCATAGTAAATGAGAATGAGTGGTGATAAAGATGATAAATGATAAATGAGATACCCTCCCCCAAAGTCCCTTAAGTCCTTAGTAAAGATGTGGGACTATACTGAGATCTCACATGGACTCCTTGAGAGAATTTGAAAAGTGATGTTGCACTGCTTTGTTTGATTTACTAACACTCATGTATATTCACAAACACTTTACGGTTAATAATCCACCGTTATTACACATTAATGTTAGAAATATCACAAATTTTAAAAAATAAAACAAAACTGTAGATATGACGCTTCACTTTCCCGCCAAGAAGTCAATTATTTATTTGATAGAAACTTTCTTTCTTTTAAATAATGGCGTCGTGCGTCCTGCACATTTAGCCAGTGTCAAGTAAGTGATATATCAATAGTAAATGAGATAATTCGTAGTATATGAGAATGTTTGATGATAAAGATGATAAATGGTAAATAATATACCCTTCCCAAAGTCCCTTAAGTCCTCAGTAAAGATGTGGGACTATACTGAGATCTCACATGGACTCCTTGAGAGAATTTGAAATGTGATGTTGCACTTTTTGTTTCATTTACCAACACTCATGTACGTTCACAAACACTTAACGATTAATAATCCACCGTTATCACACATTAATGTTCAAAATATCACAAATTTTAAAAAATAAAACAAAACTGCAGACATCACTCTTCACTTTCCCGCCAAGAAGTCAGAAATAGTTTGAATTTTGATTTCTTACAAATATCAAATTGTCATCCATTCGTCATTACATTGCTGTCATTATACGTCAATTACATAGCTGTAATTTGCGTTTTGTTATTCCAAGTCTGATTCTTTTTTGTTATATCACGTTTTATAGTGACTGACGTTTCATGTCAAGTCACACGGGAACGCTGTCGAACGGGATAAAAAGTATCCTATGTCCGTCTCCTGGCTCTAAGCTACCTCCCTACCAATTTTCGCCCAAATCTGTTCTGCCCTTCTTGAGTTATAAGTGCTGTAACTAACACGACTTTCTTTTATATATATAGATGTATTAAAATTTCATTCATACCGTAGTAGTGATATCTATCGGGGAATAGCTGAACCTGTTCATATAGCGACATTATGGCAAAGGGTGACTACGGAACCCTATATTGCGCGTGGCCCGACACGCACTTGGCCGGTTTTTTATTTACTTCGGTAACAAAATGCATTTACGCACTGTCTCTTGGCCAAATAAGGACCGAGAGAGGTGTGTGGGACTCACCACCGACAGACACGACCGCCAGCAGTAATACCCACTAAAAATCTTCCGACGACGCCCGCCGCTTGTTGAGAAAAAGGCGGGGCCCAGTACCTGTATTGCAGCTCTGACACCCCGCCCGCGGCCAACGTCCCCTGGACCAAAACCGGGAGGACCTCCTCAGAGAGACGCAGTGGACGCGCCCCTCCTACTTCCTTGTGCGACCATGGTGTGTATGGCCGACTTCTCGGAGGGTCCATGGTTAGACAGCAGGGGCCCCCTGTCCCCGCTGCCTAAGACCCTCCTGGCGCTGCTTGACGGGCTCTCCTGGCCCACCCGCTGCGCCCTCCACAGGTCCCTCTTAGTTTCACCCCCGATAGTCAGTACTAAGGGCACCCAGAGTCGTCAATCTCTGGGTGTTACCTTTTCCACAGCGCCTCCTGCGCCCTACCGGGAGGTACTCAGCCCCCCCACCACGACGATATGCCAAATGAAGGTACATAAATATTTATAATGTTTAAATTCAAAAAAGCTAAATCATTTATTCAACTTAGGCTCAATAAAGCTCTTATGAAAGTCAACTTAAAAACCAAAGCGCCCATTGGCTGCGGGCGGGAGCTTGATCGTATAAGAACGAGCAAGGAAATCGTTAAGATCAATTTTTTCTCTATATAATATTTACTTTTTTATCATGTATCGGGATCGTATGCTTAAGCAGCATAGCTTTTTAAAGATTCCTTCCTCCTCCGAAATGTTAAATATTTTGCATAAACCCAAATGTGTAGTAAAATCGCTTACCTATTTGCGCGGTACGAGTGTAGCGGGCAGTAAAACAGCGACCAACAGTGACCGTAACACAGACATTACGTTGCGAAAATTTTATGACTTTAGGGATTTTATTTCCTACGCTATCTTCATGTTTTTGGTACGGTTGTAGTAAATATTTTACTATATTACATACTGTTCGGTTTTGATCGTTTTAATTCTATAGACGGGTATTCTCCATTTTTTGGCAGACCATTTCATCCTCGTCTATTGGTGTTGATGCTGAAATGCCTCTGCATATAACATATAATGCATATTATCATTTCAGCCATTCGAAGTCCACTGCTGAACATAGGCCTCCCCAATTGCTTTCCACGTAGATCGATTCTTTGCCGCCTGCATCCACCGGCTCCCCGCGGCCCTGACCAGATCGTCGGTCCATCGCGTTGGGGGCCGCCCTCTACTACGTTTGCTGATTCGTATAATGCATATAATGCATGTATATAACTCTTTATAGATATAAAATAGATAACGAAAGTATCACGATTTGTGTTGAACCTGCTAATCAATAAACTGGCGCTTGGTCCTTCGCCATGTTGAATTTAACCTTGCTATCGGATACTATGTAAATATTTACAGCATCACGATTTGAATAGATAATAACTCCAAGTTTGGGAACTAGTTGGTATAACGATTTTTCTTTTTACTTTAATCCATAATGTGCTATAATGTTATTGTCGGTGTAAAATCGCGCAAATCGGGCCTTAAGTAGAAGTTGAGCAAATGTAGAGAATAGCAAAGTCCGTAAGGGGACTTCTTGGCGGGAAAATGAAGAGTCATGTCTGCAGTTTTATTTTATTTTCTAAAATTTGTGATGTTTTGGACATTAATGTGTAATAACGGTGGATTATTACCGTTTAGTGTTTATGAACGTACATGTGTGTTGGTAAATGAAACAAAACAGTGCAACATCACTTTTCAAATTCTCTCAAGAAGTCCATCTGAGATCTCAGTATACTTCCACATCATTACTAAGGATTTAAGGGGCTTACGGGGAGGGCATCTCATTTACCATTTATCATCTTTATCACCACACATTCTCATTTACTATGATTTATATATTGTTAATATATATCTCTTTCTTGACACTGGCTATATGTGCTAAGCGCACGAAGCCATTATTTAAAAGAAAGAAAAAAATGTAATCAATTATAGTTTTTTGCTATTTATAGTAACTCTATGGTGATGACACATCTCACCAAGCTTTCATTTAGTGCATTTCACATATACAGTTTACACAACATTATCCTTCTGGCTTGTTCCCAGTTTATTTGGGAGCCCAGTCGTCACTTTCCAATTAACATAGTAATTCCGTATTGATTCATCCACTCCCTTTAATAATCATTTTATCCATACACTCCTTACCTTTACATACATACACAATGTCACGCCTCTTTCCCATAGGTTGAAGGTAGGCAGAGACTGATCAAAACCTTCCACTTGCTATGATCTTAGCACACACTCTTAGCTTATTCACACACACTAACCTTCTCATACACGCCCGTTATTCCTTATCTTTTTCGGTCACAATTGCAGCTAAGATGTGAAGCCACTAACAAAAGGTAATTAAATAATAATAAATAAATATTCTCTTACAATCACACCAATTCTTTAGTTCCAAGATAAGTATCTCTAAGAACTTGTGTTATGGATACTAAAGAACGGATAACCATACTTAAATACTTTTTTTTTTTTGTAAATACATACTTAATATACATAGGAAAACACCCAGACCAGAACAAATATTCATGTTCATGCACACAAAGATTTGTCCTGTGTGGGAATCGAACCCTCGACCTCTGGAGTGAAGTGCAGGTATACTGACCTTCACGCCAAATCGGTCGTCTAATTGATAAAGACTAATAATAATTCTATTTTTTCCACAGACAAAGATCAAATATCATGCTGCGATGACAACGGCCAGCTATCACCAGATGCAGCTACGAACCCGACTTGCGCACCTATCCTGATCCCACCAAACGATCCGGTGCATGCCTCTCAAGGAACTCGCTGCATGAACTTTGTCAGAACTGGCACCACACGTGGACGAGGCTGCACTGCTCTTAACGCCCCTGCTGAACCGGCAAGTTGTTTACCATTTACTAGCTGTTACTTCTGTTTGTGGAAGAAGACTCCTTAATGGATGATTCGGCATTGAATAACATCCATGAGTAAATTCCGATGTCAGAGCCGAAACTGGCATTATACTGGCTTCTTTCCCTACTTTTGGCAGCAAACCAGTATGCTTAAAAAAGACACACTAAGAAAGATTTCTTTATGAAAACAGACACGTTAGTATGCCTTGGTGCATGCTTAGAATAGAATAGAATAGAATAGATCTTTATTGCTAAGACTGTGTACATTTTGCTGGTGTTCATGCATTACATTAGTAACAACAGTGTACCCGTTGCGGGCGTGCAATTTATAAGGAAGGTAAGGAAAGGAAAGGAATTAAGGAACTCAATGCATAAACTTTATCGACAAGTGATCCCTGAACTTGTCGACGCCTACTGAACTGCCAAGTCACTTATCATAGTTCAGAACATAGAAGCTTATTTAAGTATTATGTAAAAAGTTACCACATAAGTTATCTTATGCTGTTTTCTTTATTATCTACAATTACTAAGCATTTAAAAAACTCAAAAACTGCTTTTTCAAGCTTGCATGGATGTTGAGCAGAGCCAATTTAAACACTACTAATAGCCCTGTAAAGATAGATATCTAAAGTTTCTTCAAATGCTGGACATTCAGGGTTTCTAATCGGACTGTATTTTACAGCTCAGTATAGTGACAGCCTATATGGACCTATCATTGGTGTACGGAAACAGTGCAGCTCAATCTGCACCCATCCGAGCATTCCAAGGTGGACGTCTTCTCACCGTGCAGAGAGGAGGCCGGGAGTGGCCACCACAAGACCCGAACATCACTCTTACTTGCGAGTCTGCGCAATCGCTCAATGAACCCTGCTATCTGACTGGTAAGATCCTCCAAGGCTTTCTCCCTCTATTCTTAGGTATAGAAAAAGTATTTTTGTGCAATTTATTGCAGAATATATTCTATCATCTACTTCTATGACGTCTTTATCGATTGTTATATACTTTCAAAAGTGTTTCTTTCGACAATTAATCTTAACTTCACGCATAAGGTACGCATGAAGGCTTGGACCGTAAATCACAAAGTACTAAAAACATTCAGCTTGCCAATAGGATTAATTCACTAAAACAAGCCACAGTTGATTTTTTCTCTACAAAATTTATTTGACATATACTTTGTTTTATGATTTTACGAACTGCTCATTTTACTGACTGGTCTTCAGTAGCGACTTTGCTGAGAAGATTTAAAAACATAAAGGCCATTTTTAATTTCCTTAGAAATCAAATTTACTTATATTTCTTTCATTTAATTATTTAATTCTGAAGCACTGCATTGTAAATTGCTGTTTTAAAACGACTTTTTAAGTTGTTGAAATTATGTATTTGATTCTCTAGTTCTCGTCGACAGCCGTCCTTCGTCCACTGAACTTAGGCTTCTCTAATAGCACGCCACTGAGATCGATCTCTCTCTAGTCAAATATAAAAATTTTATGCTTAGATGACGTCCGCGTAGACCAGAACCCTCAGCTGACTTTTCAGAAATTTCATAATTAATTCTCTAATTCTTCTTCATGACTTTCTCTAGACTTGCTGTTTTTTCGATTATCTCTATTTTAAAACTGTCTTTTATTTATGCATAGGTGACATCCGCGTAAACCAGAACCCCCAGCTCACATTGCTGCAAATCGTTCTGATGCGTGAACACAACCGTATCGCCGACACCCTGGCTACCCTGAACCCACAGTGGACTGACGAGATCATCTTCCAGGAGGCCCGGCGTATTCACATCGCCGAGATCCAGCATATCAACTACTATGAATATCTGCCTATCTTCTTGGGTACGTCTGGCATTATTTTTGTTTGTTTTAATTTAAGCCATTTTTGTACTTGCGGGAGACTAATACTTGACGAGTTTCTTGCCTTATTCTTCTCCACTCTCGATTTGACGCTCATAAGAGGTTTACCAAATATTAACCTAGATAAAAAAAACTACATTGACTTTATTACAACTATTTTGAAATCAATAGCAAACGATAATGCAATATGGTTAAAGCTATAACAACTTTCTGCAGCGATTTAATGTTAATAAAGAAATGCTTGTTGACAAATCGCAACTAGAATGAAATACAACTATTTTAAAATATTCTGCAGAGCAGAAGTATTCCTGCACTTTACTCTTATGGTCTCAGTTTCGATTGAGCCATAGTTGACGACGGATATGGCGTAGAGGTCAGTATACCTGCACTTCGCTCCAGAGATCGTGGGTTCGATTCCCACACAGGACAAATCTTTGTGTGAATGAACACTAATATTTTTTTGGCCTGAGTTTTTACATAGAGATATTCAGTATGTATTTACAAAAAAAAAGTATTTAAGTATGTTTATCCGTTCTTAAGTATCCATAACACAAGTTCTTAATGATATAATTGGTGTGATTGCAAGAAAATATTTATTTATAGTAAAAATTATCCATATAGTCAAGAAGTATCCTCTTTATAATATATTTAATTATTAATCACCAATTCAAAATGAATCTTGTAATGAGAATAATAGTATCAATTAAAATGCATTTGTTGATTGCCAAATCTGTAATATAATAGTTGAATTCGTTTCAGGTCATGATAACATGGTAAAGAATAAACTAATATATCCCGGAGTTCAAGGCTACGTAAACGACTACAATCCCAATGTGGATCCCTCGGTATTGGACGAGCACGCCACCGCCGCCTTCAGACATTTCCACACTTTGATAAGAGGATTTTTGAAGTAAGTTATGAAAATTGTACGAGAAAATGAAATTGAATATTTTCTAGAAGTTTCATTATCTTTATTTCTTTTAAAAAGTAGCATTAACTTTAAATAAATTTTAAATTTAAATTTTATTTATCTGATTATTCTCTTTCACTTTTTATTATTAATTTGTATAATTTTGTGTAATTTGTAATTTAATTTAATATAATGTAATTTCTTTTTAATGTGTTATTTATTATGGACAAAGTCTGAAAGAAATGATTTTATTATAATTATTATTCACATATTTTTTTTAATTTACAAATAATTTATATTTTTTACAATTATTATATAACAAAAAAGAAAACATACAATACTGTAAAAAATATAAAAAACGGAGACCGCCGGCCGCGAGGTAACACCCAAACGACTGGCGGCTAGGGCTGCAGAGAGAGAAACCTCCCGACAATGCGCGCCGTATCGAGAAGCACTGCCTTTTGTATCTGACCCTTAATATTTTTATTATTATGTTATATGTTTGTACTTATACATAATTCGACCATCTGATGTCTCGCCCGGGGGTGTCATAGATAGCTCGACTAAGGGAATTGGATCTCGTCTAATGTCTATGTGGGCGAAGGGCTACCCAAATCATTTATTGCATATCACATTACAAAATTGAGGTGGTACAGAAACTACGGTATACATGTGACGCCGTGGGAGGGCACTGCAATTCAAGAGGGCTTACTATTTGTTATTATACAAACTTAACGTGTTACATTTTTATCGTCAAAAAAATCTTGTAAGCTATAATAACATTTATCTATATCGTTGAAAAGGTTTATAATCTCTTAATTTTTGATAGAATTAGGAATATGATTGTATATTTTAATTGTCATGTCCTCTTACCATTTGCTATCTCTGTGCTAAAATTGAACTTTGCTATAACTATATACATGTTATCGGCCAATCCCGATTTTAGGACAAACTAGTATGGCCTAGTCCAAACTAATTTAGGTGGGCTGCAACTATTATAATAAAATGTTTTTTAATGGTAAGAAAAAAAACATTTTATGCAGCCTAACCCAAAAAGAGAAGTATAAGTTTTTTTTCTTACCATTATAAAACATTTTATGCGGCCCACCTAAATTAGTTTGGACTAGGCCATACTAGTTTGTCCTAAAATCGGGTTTGGCTGGTAACATATATACTTAAATATAATAAACAAACAATATTTATTCCTCATAATCCCAAAGAGGTTGTTACTCTGAAAAATAAGTCTTAAGTTCTCCCCTTTAGTTTGACTAACTGTAAAAAGCAATCCAGAGATTTTTAAGTCCCAATAACATAATACATCGTATAGCTAAACAACTTAAATAAACTATTTTAACTTCAAACTATAAATAAAAGATGTCTTCCAACTGTGGGCCCATGGGTACGGTGCCAAGAACGCTGGCAACATTTCCTCTTTGGATTGCCAGGCTTGTACGCTGGCAGAAGTAGCTGCCAGCCTTCTTGTCACCGGAGATATCAATAAATTATCATTCAATCCAGAGATATGTATGGAAGTCAGTAAAATTTTAAATAGTTCTTTATTTCACCCACAGCAGAAGGCGGTCATTTATGATTTGATTTTTTACTCCTAGATCGTTTTTCATTACAGATTATTCTCAGAAAACAGGTCTTTATTGGGAACTATCCGCATTAGTGACTGGTTCAACCGACCACTGATTCTTGAGCTCAGCACCGCTTTTGATGACTTGACAAGAGGGCTCACAGCGCAGCCGCAAGACTTCAGCGACCAGTTCTGGGACAGCGAAATGACGCAGTTTCTGTTCAAGTAAGTTAATTACCTCATGCGAGGAATCATGCTACACTGATTATTGTTTGGTTACTGCACAATGTATGTTTATAATACACTCATGAATCCATCGTTTTCCTGTAAAGCATTGATAAAGTTATTGACAGAAGTACAGCACATCCAAATTATATCTGAAACAAAACAGAACGGTAATGAATGATACATTCATTTAATCAGGCGTAGTAGTAAAAGAATATAAATAATATTAGGAATGTTCTCTTTATAATTTGTTAAAATACCGTAAATAAATTTTCTGACAATTTTTCTGACAATTACGTATGTATTATCAACAGTAGGCAAATAATTTAAAAAAAAACTGAGTAGCCCAATTCAACCTCACCTTGCAAGTGGTGTGCCGATGAACGGACGAGGCTCTAGGAAATAAAAGTTAACGGTAAGCGGCAATAGGCTCGCCACCTTTCACGTGGGACCAACAACATAACTGGCGATATGTGGGTGTATAATATTCCTCTACCTACCCGTTCAGAGAAACAGGCGTGACTTTACGCAGTATGTATGATAACAAAAGTTCTTAATGATACTGATCTTGGAACTAAATAATTGGGTGTAATTGGTAAAAAAATATCATTTACATGTGCATGTGGATGGTTACTATGCAAATTTAGCATTTTGTATTTTCCCATCTTCAAAATATTAGTCTCAGACATTTAAAGTATTCATGTTCATTTGTTCACACAAAATTTGCAACAATAGTTCTTGTATATACAGTTGAACAAAATGTGTTTAAATTTTTATGTAAATTTACATATGACTCAAAAATAGATAAAATAAGAAAATTAAATGTCTAATTAAAATTCATTTTTGTTTTATATATTCCTTCAGTCTATAAAATGTCTATATATATTAATGTCTATTTGTTTGGTCGTATCTGCAGTACTATATATCTATATATATTAATGTCTATTTGTTTGGTCGTATCTGCAGTACTCAATGTCTATATATATTAATGTCTATTTGTTTGGTCGTATCTGCAGTACTAAATGTCTATATATATTAATGTCTATTTGTTTGGTCGTATCTGCAGTACTAGTTGTCGTAGAAGCAGGCTAAGGGAAAACCGTGCCCTATGGTACTATAATGAAAGAATAGTGCTACCCCCTTTCATCTCACGGGGAATCGTAAAAGTCGACAAAGTGAACTCCTACTGGCACTGAGCAACAGCGTCGTATTACGTACTTCCCAGCGTGGTGATTACCGGCAGATACCCCAAAAACTACACACATGTACATTGGCAGAGGCATTTTATACGCCTACACTTCGCCAATTATATAGTTAGCCCCACGTAATAGGGGGAGAGCCTATTGCCGCTTACCGGGCACTGATATATTTGCCAGACAACCGCAACCCCAAAAATTATGCAATTTATTGGGAAGTCTAACCAAATCAAATAATTTATTTGTCATTACAGGTAATAATGGTCTTACAATACAATTAATAGATTGCTTCCGTAATGTACCGTTTTAGGCATACAAATATCAAATTGAATAATAGTTAAAATTATTTACTTACTCAGTCAATTGTGAGGTACAATAACATAACAACTAATAATTTAAATTAGTGACATTATCACATGTCAAAATAAAATAAGAATAGTTATTAGTGCCGTTGTATATGTCTTTGAAGCGCTCGTAGCTCTGCGGTACTCGGAAACGATCACCGAAGTACAGCAGAGTTTACAGAGTTCAGTCCTTGGATGGGTGACCGTTTGTGTGGCATTTGATATCGAGCGCTTCCGTGCTTCGGAAGGCACGTTAAGCCGTTGGTCCCGGTTATCACTAAATGTGGAAGTCGTTAAGCCATGTTAGAGGCCTAATGGGCGGCTGGATAAATTCTAACAGCAGGACGCCATACACCTGCCTCCGCCAATCCGCACTGGGTCCGCGTGGTGGAGTATGACCCAATACCCTCTCACCTTGGTATGTGAGAGGAGGCTCGTGCTCAGTAGTGGGACGTTTATAGGCTGAGATGATGATATGTCTTTCAAAACTTTTATCTTTGTATATGTTCCTTATGTGCATAAATTGTTAAATGAATAAATAAATATAAAAGCAATAGACTAGTACAATAATTTAATGTCAGCAGTGGACTTTATAAGGTTGATATGAAGATGGGGAAGGAACGTAAAAGAAGCGGGCGGGGTACCAGAAGCTACAAACCCAGGTACTGGTGCCTCGCCCCTTTTCAACAGTGGTGGGCGTCGTCTGAAGTTTTTTAGTGGGTGTAACTGCGGTGGTCGCGTCTGCCGATGTGAGCCCCACACCCTCTCCCTGTCTCCCCCTTTTGGCCGGGAGACAAGAGCAGCATTTTTTTACAGACGATAATAAAAAAGAAAGGAACGTAGAAGATAAATAGTATGTCTGCTATTAGCCCTATACACAATTATTATCTTATCTAAGCGGCAGATAAAACCAACCTTGACGAGTTTCCTTACTGATAATTCTACGATCAAACTCCTTACCGCAGTGAATGGGTAGTTTTTAACATCACGTTCATAAGAGATTAATTGAGCGAAACTTGCTTAAAAGATTTTGATTTGATTTATCTTATTCGAAATGTTTGTCAGCATATATTCGACGACCGATATGGCGTGGAGGCGAGTATACCCGCTCTCCACTCCTGAGGTCGTGGGTTCGATTCCCACACAGGACAAATATTTGTGTGTATAAATATAAATATTTGGTCTGGTCTGGGTGTTTTCCTATGTATATTAAGTATGTATGTACAAAAAAAAGTATTCATGTATTTTTATCCGTTATTTAGTATCCATAACACAAGTTCTTAATGATACTTATCTTGGAACTAAATAATTGGTGTAAGTGTCAGAAATATTTATTTATTTAAATATATGAGGACATTCTGGTGACTAATATAGCATGGAAGCCAGTACACCTGTTTACCGCTCATAAGGTCTCGGTTTGAGCCCTAGACAAGGCAAATACTTGTGTACTTGAATTAGACTATGTATCTGTCTAGTAAATACTTCGAATAAACATATTGAATTTGACTACCCGTTCGTGTAGTATTTATAAGCTTGTGTCATAGTGACACCTCGGCATATGCTGAGTAAAACCTTTTTGCTTTCTACAATTGTTTTTATTTTATTGTTTTACTTATGTTTCGACTTTTTGGCGGGAAAGTAAAGCGTCATGTCTGCAGTTTTATTTAATTTTCTAAAATTTGTGATACTTTGAACATTAATGTAAAAAAAGGGTGAATTATTAACCGTTAAGTGTTTGTCAACGTATATGAGTGTTGGTAAATGAAACAAAACAGTACAACATCACTTTTCAAATTCTCTCAAGAAGTCCGTATGGGATCTCAGTATAGTCCCCACATCTTTCAGACTCAAGGGGTTTAGTGGGAGGCATCGTATTTACCATTTATCATCTTTATCTCCACTCATTCTCAAATACTATGAATTGTATATTATATATATGATTTATATGTTTTACATGGCACAGGCTAAATGTGCTAAACGCACAGATGTCACAGAATAAAAATATTCTTCTAATAAATAAATAAAGATAGAAATCTTTATTTATTTATTTCTCTGAGACCCATACGAGTTCTGTTTAATTTGGAACTAGAAGCGCTGTGTGACATTTACAATAATATGTATATTTTTTTCACTAGACGTAACAATACTTTTGGGGGTGACTTGCGAGCGACTGACATTCAACGCGGTCGTGATCATGGCCTCGGCAGTTATATTGCAACGAGGGCTGCTTGCGGTCTGCCAGTGCCCAAATCCTTCCACGAACTACAAGACTTCATATCGCCTGAGGTAATTGTTTTAATATATTTGATATGAACGTAATTCACGAAGTGTCCTTTCCGTACATATTTTTGACGGTACACGAAAAGTTTTCCATATCATCCCATCTCAAGTTGTTCACCAGCAAGTCACCAGACGGCAGCATCTGTCAAATAAATATATTATTATAATCAACTATTATTGATATGGTTAGGTACTTTCTAAGTACTATGTATAAAACTAGGTAAAGAAAGGACAAGCAAAGACAAAGCTTCGTTTTTTGGATGCCTGTTAAATATTATACGGCAAATACGCAAAACATAAAAATTACCTAACCTGAATTAGTTATATTTAAATATAGCGACAGCCCAAGACTTCGCCTGCGTGACCTACATTAAACCTTTTTTTTTTCGGATGGAAAATCATCAAATGACTGTCTTCAGCTGTGGGTGAAGCGGAAGGGTGTGTCAGACTTTTACTGACTAAATACCATCCATGTTCCTTCTTGAGCCTGTAACACCAAGGCCGCGGTAACCCTTTCGAACAATCCCGCAACACCTATATATAAACCTTCCTCTAGCATTACTATATCTGTTGAAAAAAACCGCACCAAAATCCGTTGCGTAGTTTTAAAGATCTAATCATATATACGGACAGACAGACAGCGGAATGCGACTTTATTTTATACTAAGCAGTGAAGTAATTTAAAAAAAATTCTTTTGGCGCCTTCAACGTTACGTCGGCCATAACAAAACCTCTTTTGAAACCTTTTTTCAGTAAAAGAAGAAATCATATGTTTTTTTGTTTTTTTTCTTCTTGTTGGTGCGTTTTTGTAAATTATATTTGCAGAAAATTGAGGTCTGCCATTTAATTTAGAATGTTATTAAAATCTAAATATTTCCACCAATACAAACAACAAGTTATACAAATCTAAAATCTAACCAATAAAGAGCAAAGCCTGTGAGTTTCTTGCTAGTTCTTTTTACAGAGCGGTGGCTCGGAACTGGCACTTAGATTCACCTACACTTAAATATTTTTTGTTTTTTTAATTGTTTGGTTGCATGTAAGTGAATCTAAGCTTCGTGATTTCAATATAATTATATTTTGATTGTTTTTTTTAATTCATATAAAATTTTGACGTTTTCAAGTACTATGTAATAGTTTATGGAATAAAAAGTATTTGAAGTTTTGAAGTTTTTTAAAAAGCAAGGACTCTTGCAACAGAAATAATGAATGAATGAATGAACACTTTATTGTACACTAAATATAAAAAAGTAATAAAATCCCATAAACAAATATATGGTACAATGGGCGGCCTTATTGCTAACAGCAATTTCTTCCAGGCAACCTTAATTAATTAATTTAAACCTTAAATATTTATGTACAAGAAATTACATTGCTATTGAGGGTTTGCTTAGTGGTTTAATAGGTCATAACTCTAACTGAGGACCGATATGACGTGGAGATCAGAGGGCCTACTCTTATTCCACGAAACCGTTACTTCGTTATACCCATTGCTTTTACTCGATAACGATATACCAATAGAGTGAAAGAGATACTTAAAACGAAGTTTCGTTTTCGTGGACTTAGAGTAGGCCCTCAGTATATCTTCTCTCCGTTCCCACAACGAATAAATATCTGTGTGCATGTGCATCGTAGCTCTGCGGTGCTCGGTGGTCGGAAACAATCACCAAAGTACAGCAGAGTTTACAGAGGTCAATCCTGGGATTGGTGACCGTTTGTGTGGCATTTGATTTCGAGCGCGTCCGTACTTCTGAAGGCACGTTTATCCGTTAGTCCCGGTTATCACTAAATGTGATAGTCGTTAAGCCATGTTAGAGGCCTAATAGGCGGCTTAAAAAAATCTAACAGCAAGACTCCTCCTGCCTCCGCCAATCCGCACTGGGTCAGCGTGGTGGAGTATGACCCAATACCCTCACACCTTGATATGTGAGAGGAGGCTCGTGCTCAGTAGTGGGACGTTAATGGGCTGTGATGATGATGAACGTCAATATTTGTTCTGGTCTGGGTGTTTCCTACGAATAACGACAAACAATGGGTTTCCTATTGTGTCTGGGATCGTTGGCGTTCAACGTTTTAAGTATGTATGGATAAAAAAAGTATTTAAATATGTTTATACGTTATTTAGTATCCCCAACACAAGTTCTTATTGATACTTATCTTTAAACTAAAAAATTGATGTGATTGTAAATGTGATTTAATTATGAACTTGTAATAGCGATTACTATAATTAGTAATAACTGCGACCCACCGCTTAACGTGCTTTTCGAAGAACGGAAGCGCTTGTTATCAATTACCACTAACCAAAACTGTATCTTATCCACGGACTTTCTTGAAAAACGAAAATTGGTTTTACCTATCTCTTTCACTCTCTTTGTATATCAGTATCGAGTGAAAGGGATCCAAGCAAGAGGCTTTATTTGGCAAGCATACCGAGAACTCACTCATCTGGCTTCGCCAAGCCTCACTATAGTAGCGTAGCGAAATACATTCAGTCAACAAAGTATCGGGAATGGATATTTTGGTTATGGTTCCAAATTCAAATTTTTGTTTTTTTTTTTGTTGTATTACTTGACAAATTCTCGTGTTGTCTGGCCAGAGGGTGTTCTTTGATTTAACGATACCTCTTTTTTATGATATTAACTTGTATTTAAGTGAACGCATGAAGTTTATATTTTAATTCAGAGGGTCTAGGGTTGAAACCCTGGTGGAGCACCTATGACTTTTCGAATTTATGTGCGTAATTATCACTTGCTCAGTGCATCGGAAAGATCGTTAAGCTGTTGGTCCCGGCTGTCATTAACATTTATTCTATGGCAGTTGTTATTAGGAAGTCAATGCCTTCTAATATTCTGACAACTGGTTTAACCATAGAATTTTCGACGACCGATATGGCGTGGAGGTTCAATTCCCACACTGGACAAATCTTTGTGTGCATGAACGTGAATATTTGTTCTGGTCTGGGTGTTTTCCTATGTATATTAAGTTTGTATTTACAAAAAAAAAAGTATTTAAGTATGTTTATCCGTTCCTTAGTATCCATAAGACAAGTTCTTAGTGATACTTATCTTGAAACTACAAAGTTGATATTATGGTAAGAGAATATTTATTTATTTAATTATGTTTCCCTTTGGTCTGTGGAGGTCAGATGGCAGTCGCTCTATGTAATAACTGAAGTTCAGCTAAATCTGGTTAAACAGTGAGCAGACCCTGGTCTAGTTAGGCTTTAGTCTAGGGCAACCGGGATAATGCTAGGATACCATGATTATGGTAAGACGTTTCATAGTACCTGCTCACTTTTCAACTTCTTTGTCAGAATGTGCAAGTGCTGCAGTCAACATATGAGAGCATCGAAGACGTAGAACTGGTGCCAGCTGGTTCCCTGGAGCACAACGTGCCCGGGGCGCAGGCGGGGCCCACGTTCCTCTGTCTCCTGACCGAGCAGTTCTACAGGACCAGGGTTGGAGACCGTTACTTCTACGAGAATGGAGCTGATAAGGACATTGCTTTTACACCAAGTAAGATTACTTTTCCTTGTAGGGGATAAATGTGGTTTGTGTAATGGCATACGATACGTTTCAAAAGAAATCTGCTGCGTGCAAGAGCTTTCTTTTCTTCTTTTGACGACCGTAATGGCGTGGAGGTCAGTATACCTACACTTCACTCCAGAGGTCGTGGGTTCGATTCCCACACAGGCCAAATCTTTGTGTGCATGAACATGAATATTTGTTCTGGTCTGGGTGTTTTCCTATATATATTAAGTATGTATTTACAAAAAAAAAGTATTTAAGTATATTTATCCGTTGTTTAGTATCCATATCACAAGTTCTTAATGATACTTATCTTGGAACTAAATAATTGGTGTAATTGTCAGAAAATATTTATTTATTTCTGCTTGCGAACTTGGGTGGTGAAATAAGCACCCTGGCATAGGTTTCAGTAAGTGGAGTTCTTCAAAACATTTTGTGTCCATAAACATAGGTTTCAGTATTTATCAGGCCTAAAATTGTTAAACCGCTTCTCATCTTACGGGGAGTCGTAAGAGTCGACGAAAAGAAATTTTACCGGATGATGGGCAGCAGCGTCATCTGCGTACTGGCTCAAAACTGCGATCACCAACCCGCCTGCCTTGTGTAATGATTACGGGCTTATACACTCAACAGAATATAATCTATTGGGAAGCCTAATCAAGGTCAGCAATGAACTTTATAAGGTTGTTGTGATAAAAACAATATACCTATTAAAATTTTTTAAAAAATCCATAAACTATTACATAGTACCTACTTGAAAACGTCAAAAATAAATATAAAAAAAACAATCGATATATTTTTACACTGAAATCACGAAGCTTAGATTCACTTATATGCCACAAAACAATTTAAAAACAATAAATAATTAAATGTAAGTGAATCTAAGTGCCAGTTCCGAGCCGAGTAAGAAGAACTGTCAAGAAATTCACAGGCTATGCTCTTTTAAATGTATCCATTGGTTGGATGGATGTATCACTTGAATTATATGTTGTTAAGATCAGTATTTATTAAAAAGTATTTTAGTATGTTTATCCGTTGCCTGCAGGATATAGACTAGACTGGACTTTGCGAAATTGCCAAGGAATTATTATAAATACAGACTCTTAAGTAAGGCCGTTTAATTAAGGGCTTCAATCATAATATGATATTACGTCCTACAGTAACAAAATGTCGTGAAGGTCACACGAGTCGTTTGACGACCGATAGGCGCGGAGGTTAGTATACTCGCACTCTGCTCCGGAGGTCGTGGGTTCGATTCCCACACGGGCCAAATATTTGTGTGAATGAATATCAATATTTGTTCGGGTCTGGGTGTTTCCTATGTATGTATTTATGTATGTATGTATGTATTTAAGTATGTATTTACAAAAAATTAAATAAGTATGTGAATCCGTTATATAGTATCCAAAACATAAATTCCTCTATGAAAATTATATTGGAACTAAATAATTGGTGTAATTATTATTGTTCGAAATTGTTTATTTATTATTTGTTTATGTAATTATTATTGCCTTTGCATCAATTAAACTTACCTTCACATTATATCTAGTCAACAATAGACTATTCAGGCTTCAATCGTATTTATCCCGAAGTACTAAATAAGATGGTAGCAGCCGTACGCGGGTGACCTACATATCGCATGCTTAATGGAATAGTGACTTAACTCAAAAAACACGATTTTTGGGACATCACAAAAGAAGAACTTCTAAAGAGTACTTGTCCTACATGTAAGCGCATTAAATTGATGCTGATTTATTAATTAGTAATTCTGCTTGTGTTTTGAACGTTTAATTAACATTGATTCGATCTCAGTAAGCAATAGAAAGACTGTATGAGTACGTAACTCAAACCTGACCTATCTATTAATGGGTCGATGTTCCTTTAAGCATGCGATATGTCACTATTCTTGAACCACATCTTTAAAAAAACTGTATCTAAATCCGTTATATAGAAAGATCTGAGCATATATAGGGACAGACAGCTTTGTTTTATTTTATGTTGTGATTATAGTGCCTTTCGTTCAATGGAACTAACCTTAAAATTATATCTACAGGTCAATTAGAGAATATTCGCCAAGGCGCATCTATGGCGCGGTTACTCTGTGACAACTCGGAGGGGGTCCACGCAATACAACCGAAAGCCTTTCAGCTGATTGGGCGAGGGTAAGAATAGTTTAGTTGAATCAAACCTTTTTTGTGCGAATTGACAGCTAAATGAAAGTCTGTTTATTTCAGTATGACTGTAATGTACTTTTGCAGTCGTGAGTTTCTTCATTTAGTACTAATAATATATATAAGAACCATTAACTGTAGAATCATTGAAGCCTTTTGAAAAAAGTCTTATAAATTTTTTATCATTTTTTTAAATAAAATTAACTTTAAACGCCGAATGCTCTATTAACAATAGGTTTTTTATTGTGACTGTGGCTGGTGGCGTTCAATGTATTAATAAAAAACTAAAAAAACTCTGACCGCATTGTATATTGAAAAGATATTATTATCATAAAAAACTTTAAAGAAAAAGGTTACCACACCCATTTAGTAGTTTTTCCGATGATATATACACCGGGAACAAGACAAGATGTTTTAAAAACAACACTTAAAAACACTTTTTAGCACACTTAACATAATATTAAAATTTTAATTTGCCAGTTCTGTGTTCAGTGTTCGTATGTGTGGAATCGCGAATAGAGACTCGTGGGATCACATTCTCAAAACTACATGACTATATGACTCAAGGGGTTTAGAGGGAGGATCTCATTTACTATTTATAAGCACACATTCTCATATACTATGATTTATATATTATTACTTTATCACTTACTTGACACTGGTTAAATGTGCTAAACGCACGAAGCCAATATTTAAAAGGAAAATAAAACTTATAAGGTCGGCCATCTTTCTTGTAGGGCTTCTTAGCGGGAAAGTGAAGCGTCATGTCTATAGTTTTGTTTTATATTCTGAAATTTGTAATATTTCTAACATTTGTAATATTGGTGGATTATTAACCGTCAAGTGTTTGTGAACGTACATGAGTGTGGGTAAATAAAACAAAACAGTGCAACATCTCTTTTCAAATTCTCTCAAGAAGTTCATGTGATCTCTCAGTATAGTCCCACATCTTTACTGAGGACTCTAGGGGTTAGGCTTAGGGGGAGGGCATCTCATTTACCATTTATTATCTTTACCACCACTCGTTCTCAATTATTATAATTTATATATTATTAATGTATCTCTTACTTGACACTGGCTAGATGTGCTAGACGCACGAAGCTATTATTTAAAATTAAAAAAAAACTTATTCTTTTTATTTGTTTTCAGTAATCATTTGGTGTCCTGCGACCACCTTCCGTTCGTGGACCTCACACTATGGCAAGATGCACGAGGTTCCTTT
This sequence comes from Musotima nitidalis, assembly GCA_949126915.1. Classification (NCBI taxonomy): domain Eukaryota; kingdom Metazoa; phylum Arthropoda; class Insecta; order Lepidoptera; family Crambidae; genus Musotima; species Musotima nitidalis. The sequence continues at coordinate 17,897,278 of OX421423.1, read as the reverse complement.
AAGAAATAAATAACTCATTTTATCATAAAATTATTTATATTTTCTACCATGTTACCATTACTATAAAGCTGTTATGGCTAATAATGTGTTTAAGAGATTACCTTTTGACTTTTGATAAAGATGCTGTATTTGATCATTTCTGATTTGTCTTATATGCACGGTAAAATTTTGATCGTTTTAGGGCCGATTGCATTAAACTTTTATACTTATTGAGATTAATATTAAAAGTTTATACAATTTTTATTAAAAAAAATAGTTCAAAAATTCAAAATCATTTATTCAAGTTTGGCTCAATAGAGCTCTTATGAAGGTCATACTTAAAATTTTACGCGCCTAGTAAGTTGCAATTGCCCAGTAGCGAGGCTTCAAATTCAGAGGGTCACGGGTTCAAACCCTGGTGACGCGCCTATGACTTTTCAGTTATGTGCGTAATTATCGATTGCTTCGTGCCTCGAATAGCACGTTACATCTTTGGTACCGGCTGTCATGAACATCTATGGCAATCGTTATTAGAGAGTCAGTGTTCTTAATCATCCTGACATTCTGACAGCATGATGTTTCCCTCTGGGTTGCGGAACTGAAATTCAGCCAAATCTCATCAAAAAGCTAGTGAGCAGACCCTGGGCCCCTAGGCTTAAGGCAATCGGGATTATGCTAGGACCTGATATACAATTATCATAATTTATTTCATAGAACAACGAATAACAATACTGGGTCTTGGCAATTTCTAAAGAAATTGGAAAAACCGTATTATTATTGTTATCTTAATGAAGTTTACCACCAAATTATATCACCGGTTCTCATGTTCATTGTCGCAAACGCGCAAATCCATTCGCGTTCTTTTACATGATAGATCACAATTTTACTGTGCATATATTTAAGGTCTTACTACGCCCCTTAGTGTTTACTAACATTGTTTAAGTACTGCAGACAATTTTTTATACTCTTTGTAAATATTTAAGATTGTAAAGTTGTGAAAGTGACATTGTGATGAGTTTGTGTAAGTGAAAAAGATTGTAAATAAATAAAATTTGTTGAATGTGCTTTAGTTTGAGATTACCTTAAATACCTCATCATTATCATCATCATCATCTCAGCCCATTAACTTCCCACTACTGAGCACGAGCCTCCTCTCACATACCAAGGTGCGAGGGTATTGGGTCATACTCCACCACGCTGACCCAGTGCGGATTGGCGGAGGCAGGTGTATGGCGTCCTGCTGTTAGAATTTATCAAGCCCCCCATTAGGCCTCTAGCATGGCTTAACGACTACCACATTTAGTGATAACCGTGATAAATACCTACCTCCTTATAAATGTAAAGAAATATCGGTATTGAGATCTTTGAAACTGACTATAATTTTACTTACCATTTTTGTTCTATTACTATTTTTTTTTGTTACTGGCGGGAGCATAAACTAATCTTGACAATTATTTGCTTAGATTCATATGCAACTTTCTGTATCTTAAATAACTTCATTCTTCTTTTCTTCTTTCTTTTCCTTCTATTGTATTCTTCTTCATGAATAAATTCAAAGTTCATTTAAAAAAATGGCTTGTTGATAAATGTTTTTATTCACTGAGTGAATATTTTGAACAATAAATTTATCTTTGTTTTTTTAGAATCCTCTAATTATATTTTTGCATACCAGTTACTGGTGAAATATGCGGACTGTATTAAATTTTAAGACCACTCATGTACCATATTTCATGCGAAATAAAAAGTATTGGTCTTTGTCAGATATTTAGAAGTATTTCAGAAAGGATTGTAGGTCCGCTCTTGGAATTTGTAGTGGAAAGTCTCAAAAGTTACATGCATTTGTTAGTGACACCTTTTAGTGCACAATGCAGTGTTTCAATGCAGTTTAGATTGAAGTGCCTCAGAACTACATTGTGGATGTATTATTTGCGCGGATTAGAGCGGTCCAGAGAATTGGCTTTCTTTGCTGTTTCATCTTTAATGTTTTACTGTAACCATATTGGCTATAGCCCTTTAAAAACCTACATGTTTTGTACCTAGGAGTTTATTTAAATCAATCAATCAACCTATTGGTTTCCACTACTGAACTAAGGTTTCTTCAAAGAGCGCCAAACGTCCCGACCGGCAGAACGCCCTTTTTTACAAAATTTTTTTTACCTATACAGTTTGTTTATTGATGCTAAATGAAAAAACAATACAAATATTGCAATATTGTTACTTCACTAATTGCAACACGAAGGTCGATAATATTTTAACCAGTCAAAGAACTAACGAATATATAACGTCATGACTTCTTGGCGGGAAAGTGAAGCGTTATGTCTGCAGTTTTGTTTTACTTTCAAAAAAATTCGATCATTTATGTGTAATGACGATGGATTATTAACCGTTAAGTGTTTGTTGACGTACATGATTGTTGGTAAATAAAACAAATCAGTGCAACATAACTTTTCAAATGTCTCAAGAAGTCCATGTGAGATCTCAGTATAGTCATCTTTACTCAAGGGGTTTCGGGGGAGGGCATATAACTACCATTTATCATCTTTAACACCACTCATTCACTCATGTTTTTAATATAATCACTTTCTTAACACTGCATAAATGTGATAACTTCATCAAAAAACGTCATCAAACCGACAACAAAATAACTGTCGGATTGACGTCAAAACTGACAGTGTTACATGTGTAGATGTGTATAGACTAGAATGAGCTGAGATGTCGAAAAAACAAATATATAATTGATGTCATCATCAATTATTAGCTTGTTATATATTATGTAACAGACAAAAGGTTAGGCACAGCAATAATTCGTGTGCCATATTTACGGACTGCCGCGCCGACGGCGTCCGTGTTCCATATGCGCCTCACATAGATAGCAGCTTACACTGAGGGACACCGTGGGAGAGGACAAGCCTGCCGAAGTAGCGAGGCAGTCACCGGGGCTCGGGAACATAACGGTCTTACTTAATAATAATAATAATATTCTTTATTCAAGTGACCAGGACTCAAAATGTTAGTACAACTTATGAACTATGTTAATAAACTTAAAAACTAATTATTAACATCTAATCATTCCGTGCTTCGGAAGGCACGTTAAGCCGTTGGTCCCGGTTATCACTAAATGTGGTAGTCGTTAAGCCATGTTAGAAGCCTAATGGGCGGCTTGAAAAATTCTAACAGCAGGACGCCACACACCTGCCTCCGCCAATCCGCACTGGGTCAGCGTGGTGGAGTATGACCCAATACCCTCACACCTTGATATGTGAGAGGAGGCTCGTGCTCAGTAGTGGGACGTTAATGGGCTGTTATGATATGATGAACATCTAATCATAAATACGCCTCACTGTGACTCACCGCAGTACCATACCATGTGATATAGCACTGCAGCGATTCACATATGTGCAATCTATAGAATATAATAATATAGAACGTGGATGTTTATTCGTCAGTAAAAGTCTGACATATGCTTGGGCTCCACGCACAGCGGGAAGATATCATTAGTTGATTTACCATCCGAAATATTCTTTCGTACTGATCAGATCATGCGTACTATTAGCATTTAGTAATGCTTATTAAAGGTATTATAACATGGATTATTATAATTAATTCTGAAGACCACAACACAGAATGTAACATAGTATGTCATTACTTATTATTTCAAGATGTAACATTTAAATATGAAAAGCATTCTATAACAACTGTTCTAAAGGCACATTCCATCTTATTATCATGTATTCAATTTGTACTGGCGGGAGAATAAACTAAAAGAGTATCTCGTCCAAATTTTTTTTTTTAACAAATATTATTGTTACGTAATTTTTTATGAATTTGTTAAAATACTATTACGATTTATATTTTATTTAATAATAAGTTACTTTTAATATATATAATAATATGTACTTGCTGTGCCCTTGCAGGGTCATGTTTGTTACCTTCTATCTTTGTTAACACCTGTATATGTACAACATGAATGCAATAAAGAACTTTTGAACTTTTTGAAATAATATATTCATAAGGAGACAAAATTAAATAATGCAAATCTCAAATTCATTTTCAACATGCGACGGGTTGAATGCATATTTGTATCAAGGCAATTTTCAATGTTTAAACTCTAGTAATACTTTTAATTTTTAAAGAGATTTTGATTTTAACAAATATCTTTATTCTGTAACCTACCATCATCATCTCAGCTTCCTAACGTACAACTACAGAGTTCAGTTTTTCTTTTTTCTATTAAATAGTGGCTTCGTGCGTTTAGCACATTTAGCCAGTGTCAAGTAAGAGATATATTAATAACATTTAACATTAATGTTCGAAAATCACAAATTTTAGAAAATGAAACAAAACTGTAAAAATGACTCATCACTTTCTCGATCGACATCGACACTGATGCCGCTGATGATAAATACGTGACAAAGTTCATGTTACAGTGTTTAAAAAACAACGTAGACTGCGGTCAACCCCGACGATTGGTCGGGTCTCAGCCACGCGAAGTAGATGTATGTGCGTTATCTATTGTAGACTTATGTCTGTGGTGAGAGAAGTGTAACGTCGAACGCGGCGGCTTGATCCACAAGGTACACAATGTTAACGTGTCGGTGATGCCGATCGGTGTCCTAACAGATTTCGTCACTCCAGGGGGCCTACTCTAATTCAACGAAAGCGATACTTCGTTATACCTATCTCTTTCACTCTCTAGGCATATCATTATCGGGTGAAAGGAATGGGTATAGCGTAGTTTCGTTTTCGTCGAACTTGAGTAGGCCCTCAGATGTTATGAAACCGTTTAATATTAGGCTTCGCCCTATCCGACGCTAGCTGAATTATGTAATAATACTCTTTAATTGAGTATATAATATTTGCCCAGTTGTGTTAATGTTAAAGAGGAAAACAATGATAATATTTCATGGTTCCACTACTATGGACTACTATGTACTATGCCTACGGCATAGAACCTTGAGTATTGTACCTTTATAATGTATGTCAAGACTCATTCCGGTTACGACCGGCGACTACCGATATGGCGTGGAGGTCAGTATACCTGCACTTCACTCCAGAGGTCGTGGGTTCGATTCCCACACAGGACAAATCTTTGTGTGCATGAACATGAATATACCGCCGAATTCGATGGATTACCGGTAATCCATCTAGATCAAACTTTGTTTTGCGTTCATTAATCCATACCGGGGAATCTGCCGACAGCCACCTCTTATTCATGACCTTCGGTCCGTGACAGACCAATAGTTAAATGGAGAACGCCATTTTGTTTCGATTTCCATGAGTTCGGCGGTACGACAGAACCAATTCGAAATCCATTTGCCTTATAATCGATTGCCATCGAACTCGGCGGTAGGCCCCCTGGGGGCCTACCGCCGAATTCGATGTATTACCGGTAATCCATCTAGATCAAACTTTGTTTTGCGTTCATTAATCCGTACCGGGGAATCTGCCGACAGCCACCTCTCATTCATGACCTTCAGTCCGTGACAAACCAATAGGTAAATGGAGAACGCCATTTTGTTTCGATTTCCATGAGTTCGGCGGTACGACAGAATCAATTCGAAATCCATTTTGCCTTATAATCGATTGCCATCGAACTCGGCGGTAGGCCCCCAGGTCTGGGTGTTTTCCTATGTATATTAAGTATGTATTTACAAAAAAAAAAAGTATTTAAGTATGTTTATCCGTTCTTTAGTATCCATAACACAAGTTCTTAGTGATACTTATCTTGGAACTGAAGAATTGGTGTGATTGTAAGAGAATATTTTTTTATTTTTTTTTCTTTTATAAACAAGAGAAAGCGTGAACGAAACGCACTATCTATGTCTTTCGAAAGCGATCGAAGCGAGGATGCGGTGCAAGAAATGTGTTGCTTAGAACCAATAGGATCGCTCCGCTACACGAAGCTAGTTTAATGAAGCGATTTTATTGGTTCTTAACAAACACATTCGTCGTAACGCATCCTCGCAAATCGCAGGTGGAAACGCACCCTAAGGGTTTATAGACATCGATAGTGCGTTTTTACACGCTTTCTTGTTTATGAAGGAACCGGAATGAGTCTTGACATAAATTATAAGGACATAACATATCATTTGGTAGATGACACAGGCTACTGAAATATAGTTATTTTTAGCTTAACTTCTAAAGAATTCAATGACAGAAAAGTGAGGCGCGTCGTCATGGCGCTTAGATTCACATAATTAGTAATCTCATTTTATGCTTTTACTGCATTTGAATCACCATAAAAGTAACATAAAAAATTAAACATAAAATATACTTTATTGTCTTTAAGATCAACATGATCATTTATATTCGAATGGAAATTCGATATATTTTTTTAACAACAATGAAAGAGATATGAGCGGTACCATAGTAAAGAAATAAAAGAAAATGGGTTCTTTGTCAGAACTTATCAAGGTTTATCAGTTTTTCTGTCTGTTGTGGTTTTTCTCAAGATTCAAATAGTCATAAAAACAAATCAGATTACCACAGAGATCGTATAACTTATAAAAAAAGACGATTGTTAGTAAATCGAGTTTTAATGATACAAAAATATTTCTACAGTCTAGACTATGAGATAATTATAAAGTGATAAATTAACAGCCTTACTTATAAAGATATACGCAAGTATACACATTCGTTATACAGGTGTTGCAAGCCATCGGGCTACCAATAAAAACTTTTTTGAACACGATCCCTAGTTTATCTATTGTGTAAGTGTACAGAGTACGCTATGGTCGCACAAGGAGGTAGGAGAGGTGCGTCCACTGCGTCTCTCTGTGGAAGTCCTCCCGGTTTTAGTCCGGGGGACGTTTTGCCGCGGGCGGGGTGTCAGAGCTGCAACCCAGGTACTGGCCCCCCGCCTCTTTCACAACAAGCGGCGGGCGTCGTCGGAAGATTTTCAGTGGGTATAGCTGCTGGTGGTCGTGTCTTCTGTACCACAGAATATCTCGATCCCCCTTTGGCCGGAAGGCAGTGCGTAAATGCATTGTGTTACCGACGTAAAAAAAGGCATAGTTTTCTGTAAAAAGGTCTCGATTCTAGAACTTTCCGTCAGATTAACGTGTTATGTGCATATACTATTCCTTGAACTTCGTTGACTTTAGATTTTCTACAGGTCTAATTATTCTGCCTTTACTTTAGGTTGAACCCCTTGGCAGTAAACTCCTTTATCACGTTATTTAATTTAACGGAATAGATTATGTAAAGTTTCATGAATTTATGTTTTGTTGTTATATTGATTTAATATTTTTTTAATTATAAGAATTGATTTTTCGAGATAAACACTGTCCTATACTTGCAGGGTCTCAAACTATCGTCTCAAAATATATATAGATAAAAATGCTTCGGATTAAGCTACCGTTTCATATAGGCTATTCTAATATGAATGATCAGGGTCCAGGTTCATAGGGTGTATAGAGATCCTATCAAGACCAGAGACAACAAGACAAGAGAAGGGGCCCAAGCCAACCTCACCTGCTAGTGGTACACCTGCCTATCAACGGACGAGGCTCTGGCGCACATAACAGAGCCCGGTAAACGGCAATAGGCTCGCCAACTATTACGTAGGACCAACTATGTAATTAGCGAAGTGTGGGCGTAGATTATGCCTCTGCTTACCCCTTCGGGGAAACAGGCGTGATTGTATGTATGTGTAATATGAATGAGTTAGGACATGAATGTTGTTAATGAAATACCTATTCGATTGCATTATATAGCTTCACAAACAAATGAAAATTGTGACTAACCAATTGCTAATTGATAATTGAAAAGAGTGGGATCTCGAAGGTGGTGCACTGGTTTGACGTCAACAATTTGTTATTAAATGGGGCTAAAACGAAATGTATTAAATTCGCGACGCCTAACGTCAGACAGGCAAACTCTACTATTATGGTAAAGGAGGATGAGTTGACCCTTGTGGATACTACCAAGTTTTAAGGGATTACTTTAGACTCAAAGCTACAGTGGGCCCACATATTGGTGAATTGTCGAGTAGACTTAGCTCTGCAGCATTCGCGGTAAAGAAAATTCGCCAATTAACAGACGTTGTAACAGCTAGGCTAGTTTATCATAGCTATTTCCATAGTGTTATGTCGTATGGTATTCTTCTGTGGGGTTGTGCTGCAGACATTCAAACTATCTTTGTGCTGCAGAAGAGGGCTATTCAAGCCATTTATAATCTCCCGTGTGGACATTCACTAAGGAAAGAGTTTAAAGAAATTGGTATTTTGACGGTGGCCAGTCAATTTATTTATGAAAACCTGGTATATGTACATAAGAATACTGATCAATTTAGTAAGAAAAGCTGTATACATAACCTAAACACAAGGAATAAGCATAAATTAGTTTGTACCTGCCACTAGGCTCCAAAAGATAAACAAATCTTTTAAAGGTCAATGCGTGCTATTCTACAATAAAATCCCAAGCAACATACAGCAATTGAGCCTAAATAAATTTAAATTAACAATAAAACGCAAGCTGTCTTCAAAGGGATACTATTCCATTAAAGACTATATGGCAGATAAAAATGCTTGGGATTAAGCTGCCGTTTCATACAGGCTATTCTAATATGAATGACTTAAAACATGAATATTGTTAATGTTATGTTATATTGCATTGTATAGCTTCACAGGCAAATGAAGATTGTAATTCTAGTACCAAACCAATGGACATATTTAAAAGAGCATAGCCCGTGAGTTTCATGCCAGTTCTTCTTACAGAGTGGTGGCTCGGAACTGGCACTTAGATTCACTTACACTTAATTATTATTTGTTTTTAAATTGTTTTGTTGCGTGTAAGTGAATCTAAGCTTCGTGATTTAGTGTAATAATATTTCGATTGTTTTTTTTCATTTTTAATATAATAGTTTATGATATAAATATTTTTTTTACTTTACTTTACATAGCCTGTGAGGTTCTTGCTAGTTTTTTTACAGAGCGGTGGCACTTAGATTCGCTTACACTTAAATATTTTTTGTTTTCAATTGTTTAGTTTAATTGACTCTAAGCTTCGTGATTTCAGTGTGAGTTTTCTCAAAAAGTAGTTATTAATAGAGTGGAGTTTTCTGGCACGCCATTGCTTATAGGAGTTCCATAGGGTTCGGTTTTAGGCCCACTATTGTTTCTTATTTATATTAATAATATCCCTTTCTATACTGGAGATATGTGCGAAACAGTTTTGTTTGTTGACGATACGTCTCTGATATTTAAAGTGAACAGTTTATTGAATGCAGCAATAAAATATTTACTCTGTGAAAGTTCCCATGATCCGAAAAATAAACAGCCTATCGACAGCCTCAGAACAACGGCGTCGATAAACGATAAAACGAAAGTTGCAATTTCCGCAGAGGAACGTCTAACTCGATACATTTTTTTCTTAGTAAGAGAAAGCCCAAACTAAAAAAGCGTAAAACTGAACTCTCAACTTTAATAATTATGGTCCACAATACAAAATGTTAACCAGTTTCAAACAATTCCCGAGCAGCCTGCACAGCCCGCATAGCCTTTGAAAAGGGAAAGAAAAACGAATGAGAATTTTTAGAGGGCGGTGCATATTGCGCGCAAGTTTCTGCTGTCGTGGCCTTAGTTTTTTTAAATATATGAAATACTTGTGGCTGGCCCAGCATTGTTTAGTTAGCTAAATATTAAACTATATTTGAAAACGTACATTACGTCATGTTAGGAAGATAAAAAAAAATATTTCACAGTTGTCAGCTGTAATTTATTGAATATATTCAAAAACAATGGGAACCATTTATTATTATTTAATTAACGAGGTTAATAAACGTTACATTGTTAATGCAATGCAATTTTAATTGTCCCACCTTGAGGGTCACTCGAAGGGTTGTCTTTTACTTTTTTTTAATATTTTTATTAACATACTTAAATAAAAACTAATAATACTTTCTCTTGAACCTGAGATCGCCGTAATATTCAAATGTGCATTTTATTTGAGTGTCATGACAGGTAAGCACATAATCTAAATCTTTCATATTGATTAAATCCATGGTTCTAGATATTTTAATGTGACTAAACAGCAGCTGCGATACACTTTGCGATTTTGTTTTTGTGTAAGCATACATGCACTCGCCTTTTACTGTATCAGCATAGTTAAGCTTAGATAATATTAGTGTTTCACAAAGTGTAATTGTGTAGCCTCTGTCCAAAAAGTTCCTAACTTGATATAGTACTTTAAGCCTATAATAGCAAGTTTTTGCAATTTCGAAAGTGTAATTATAAAAACTGTCCATAAAAGCCCCGAGGTACCGCGATTCCGTCACTTTCTCGATGTTCAAATTGCCTAGTATAATTGCGGGATTAAAATTATATATTTTATTTATTGGAGTCTTTTTGATCTAAACACAACAAATTTAGATTTAAGTGGGTTTCAAATTAAAAAAATATATTCCTTTATTTTTCAATTGTTTGCAAGTCACATTTATTTTATTTACAGCAATTAACGTTTTATTGGGTTTAAAAGATAGATAAATTTGCAAATCATCTGCTTGCAAGTGATATATACAGTTTTTAATACAATTAATTAAATCAGCGCTATATAATATAAATAAAATAGGACCTCTGATGGAGCCTTGAGGCACACCTCGGCTAATGGCCTTAGTTTTAGACATATACTTAATCCCGTTTTTCTCTACAACCACAACACGCTGCGAGGTGGGAACTAAGAAGCACTTTAGCCAAATTCTAACCTTAACACTAAAGTCTCTGCTCCGCGATGGTAGATGGTCAAAACCGATCACAGAAATAAAGCTTAGTACACTTAGGTCAGTGCTAGTGGGTGACCGATTAAGTGACATTCAATACCGAGCGTTGTATTGGTCCCGGTTATCACAAGACTAAGTTTTTAAGCCAAACTCCATAAAAAACATTTTTTTTACTTATAAGTTGCCTAACAAATGATCGTACACAAAAAACAAAACAAAAATATTTAAAAAAAATAACAATATTAATAACAACAGCATAGCGATACATCAGTATAATGCTGCTGCATATAATAACACAGCAGAGCTGGTGTTCCTGCACCGCCCTAATGGTTAAATCTGTGATGTTAAAGAAAAAGAAGATAAGTCTAAAAAAAAAGATATGGCACTTATTGGTACAAAACTTGAATATGTGTCACGGCAAAAAGGAGGTTAGTCAAAACATTTTATATCATTATAAAAATATAAAATGTGTTATATTTAATTATTAAAACCTTAACACCATTGAAATATGGTTATATGTTAGTGGTGGTGGTCTCCGCACTTAGTCCTTGCTTTTGTTTAAACTAGCTGTCATTATATTAAAAGGCACTGAGTTCCTAAACACGATTGCGATGTTAATGACAGCCGAGACCTACGGCTTAACATTCTTTTTGAGGCGCGGAAAAAGTCTATTGGCCTCACCACTGGGCTGTCTCTGCTCAAACCTGTCAGAGGGAAACATTATTCCATAGTTAAACCAGATTAAGTCGATTGGCATCTGGACCGTCTTAATGAGAGACGATTTATCGAAACCTTTCGTTCGGGTGCTGAAATGGTCTGCACAATTTACGGATAATTTACGACTTAGCCAATGTGCGCGTTTAAAAGTTTACACTAAAGTTATATAATTTTATACTAAAGTTTACACCTACAAGCCGAGTTTGTTTCAATATTTACTGCGAATAGTCTTTTTACATGTATTAATGAGATTTTCTTAAGAACAAAAGTGATAAAACAATTATTTATACTTATTAGATATAACTAACGTAATTTATGCGAAAAATTATTAAAATAGTTCGTTCTAGATTCACTAAACCCTCTCATCACTAATTGAACCTTTTATAGTTACATTTAGTAGTATAATTTAGTTAATCTCGCTCCTAGATTTCAGCGAAGTTTACATGTGCTTCGAAATGAAGCCTACACTAGTAGCTACCAAGTTTGTTAGACATTTGACGATTATTTTTATTTATATATAGACAACCATTCAAAAATAAAGCCTCTTCAGTTTAACAGTTTTTTTAAAAGTATTTATAAATCTTACAGTGCTCTACATCATACATCATTTTAGTCATTAAATATAATTACTGTTATTTCAAACAATACTTAAACACTCCTTAGACATGCGTTTATCTAAACAGAGTCAACAAAATTATACGATGTTTAGGGTACGTTTAACTTTCTCTATTACAAAACACTGTTTAGCAAACGTTTAGTTGAAACCGCTCCTAAGCGATACGTTAATTCAACGGGCTTTCATTCATTCTTTCACACTCCGTGTTAAGCAAGTCATGTTCGACTAAACAGAGTTCATAATTGTAAAATATTAATACTCCACATAGTTAAAAATTTGTGATTTTAGTAAAATAATCTTTTTATGTATTTAAATAACTTTATATCGCATATCTACTGCGTGCCGGCCGTCAATTGAATAAGCTAACTCCGGATATCGAACTATTTAGTGCGACCACTAATTCAGTACGGCGATTTTTGGCTGAGCAATTTTTTTAATAACATTTAAAATTTTAAAAATAGCATAAGTGTGTGAGTAGTGTTACTTTTATTTAAGTCTTTTATAAGTGGAAATTTGTAATTAGCGTTAAGTTGTTTTATACTGTGTATTATAAATATAATAAGCTGTAAATTTTCCTAAAATAAATAAAATAAAATAAAAAATAAATAAAAATAAATAAGTCTACAATCGGTCATGTTAGGAATACAAAATACATACTTCTAAATAATAAGCGTAATTGAGCATCGGAACGTCGCAGTGGTCGGCTGTCATCCTTCAAAATATAGATTAATTGACATCTGTAAATTTATTGATTATATTCAAAAACAATGGGAACAATTTATTATTATTTAATATGGAGGTTAATAAACGTAACAATTTTAATGCAATTTAATTTAAATAGTCCTAGCTCGAGTCTTAGACCACTAGGATTAATTCGTATGCATTTTATTTGAGTGTCACTACAGGTATGCATATAATCTAAATCTTCCATATGGATAAGGCCACTAAATCCATGGTTAAAAATAGTTATTTTGACTAAAAAACAGCAGTGATACACAAAAATATCAACAATTTAAGGTTGAACGCGTCCTAAACAAGCACCAGCCCGTGTTCAAATTTAAACTATGTCTCAAATCAATAGACAAGGTTTTTTTTTCTTTTAAATAATGGTGTCGTGCTGTTTGCACATTTAGCCAGTGTCAAGTAAGAGATATATTAATCCCCCCCGAACAGGTCTCCACCTTGGCGTGGTGGGGGGGCTGAGTACCTCCCGGAAGCCGGGAAAAGGTAACACCCAGAGACCGACGACTCTGGGTACCCTTAGTACTGACTACCGGGGGAGAAACTAAGAGGGACCTCTGGAGGGCCCGTCAAGTATATGTTCTCCTTTTCCTTTAATTATTTCATTATATTAAAGGATGTGATCTTTGCCTACCCCTACGGGAAAGAGGCGTGACATTATATATTTATAAGTGTATTATAGTAGCACATAGGTTTAGGGTAGCAAAGTCACAGATAGAGTGCTGTTTAAAAAAGATCATGCACACCTATAACTATTTATAAACACTATATCTATCAATATGTCTTGCACAACACTTAATATTATTATATTACACAATCAAATTACATAATAATAAAATTTTAAAAAAAATATTGACTTCCTAAATTAACTTGCGAATGATACAAACTAGACATTACATAGATTAAGTATCTAGTTTATTTGGAGTCGACGGCGTCAAATTCAAGGTTTATTTATAGACTTTTAGTTTGAGGGCGTTGTCCGGAAACTCTATGTAATCAATTTAAGTAACTAGTAATTTATTTATAAAACTATGTATATATTTAGTAACACTTTTTAGAATCAGCTAATTTTGATTGTCGGGTTCTATTTTCGTGGTTAAGTTTTTGAGCTCAAAGACTTCCCTATAAGCTTGAAGTGAAAAACGTTTTTTTAACTGTTTGATCTAATTGTTTATGTAATGATATTTTGTCAATAAAAATATTTCTATTATTCTTATTCTAATATAATAACATATCCCTCTGGATTGCTTAGGTCAGACGGCAGTCGCTCCGTATAATAACTGAAATTGAAATGTGGTAAGACCAGTGATAAGTTATATATATATATATATGATATATAACCAAGCATAAGTTTAGGGCACAATCGGAATAATGCTGGGATGTTGAGATCGAAGTAAACTCAATGTTTAAGAAACGTTAATAGTGACTTAATATTATGCGACCAATTTTATTACCGACTAGCGATCGCCCGCAGCTCCGCCCGAGTGGATATCGGTTACCGCTGCAAAGCGCCTACCCAGAAAAGACACGGTCAGCAAAATAATTCCCAGGTCAATTCACAGACACCGACATAACATCGACGACGCAGTCATTATCCGCAGGTTGTATAGATTGTCTTTATGTAGATGTTAAAGTTGTTAACGAAGAAAATATTTAAATGTAATTAATACTAAGTTGTAATTGTAGAGCTTTTCTAGAAACAACATTATTTTCAGATAACAAAATAAAATGATGGTCGGGAGCCCCGATCCGTGATAGGGTGCCGTGCAGCAGAAATCGTTATAATTTAATTTCGCCATAACTTCAAAACCAAACGTCCAATTTTTATCACTCCAAGACCAAATATTATCTACATGAACTGCACTAATTTATTTTGATATGGATTAATAGCATAAGTGAAATAAATGCGTTTAAATGTAGTCCAAAAATGTTTAAGATTTTTAAATTAAAAAATGGTAAGTGTGCCTCACTCGACATAGATAGATATAGTGTTTCGCGGACTTTTTAGTAGATATTTATAAGATCTACAATTAGTTTGTAAATTTTGTGGTTCTATCTTTTATAGTTTAGGCAGCGCAACGCAAAATAAATATACCTGTTCTGGTTGATTTTTTACACTTTGTGTCCTAAAACCCAAATATTTTACGGAACCCTATTTTTTCCAAATTAAAATTTAGCCTATGTAACTCAGTGTCAGTGATAATGTAGCTTTCTAATGATAAAAGAGCTTTTAAAATCGGTTTAGTACTGGTATCGGTTCGGTGCTTTTAAATCGGTACAGTTCTTTAATTTTATTCGTTACATACAAAAATACAAATCTTTCCTTTTTATAATATTAGTGTAGATTTGTTGTGGAGGTCAATATGAGTGACAGTGTCAGAGTGACATGGATACAAAGAAGTACACAGCACAAAGTCAAATAACTTAACATATCTAATTACAAACTATACACCTTTATTTGATCAGCTGTAGGTAACCATAGCACAATAAGACTACATTTGCTTATTGTTAGTAACAATGGTAACAATAGTCCTAAAATTAAATAAATAAATGATTGTTGAAACACAGTTTTCAATATGATATCACTACAAAATAATAATACAATAGTGAAAGAAAGGATAATATAAATTTCTAGAAAAGTAGAAAAGCAAACGAAAAAAATAGAGTACGTATTATAGTAAACGTATTATTATCAAATAATACGAATCAACTTTTAGCTAACGTGTTAGATTTTTTCAACTTTACTAATTAGTTTACTTACTTAATTACATCATCATATAAGCCCTCTAATTTCACTGCTTAATTTAGGCCTCCCCAATAGATTTCATTTTATTGGCGATTTTGCCTATAATCCACTTGTGCAGTTCCTAATGCCATTAAAGCATATATGGCAATGGTGTTATGTTCTAATTCTGGAACATCGCAAGTGTACAATAGGTACAGGACCGGGCCTAGCACACTTTCTTGAGGCACTCCATCTTTGGTTAATTTGAGCTTTGAATATGCATTGTTTTGTTTATGATTCTAGACTATTTGAATATTGTACTGGGAGGACGTTTCTTAGTTTATATATAAGGCTTTGATGCCAAACCTTATCAAAAGCTTGAGATACATCTAGAAATTCTATAGACCAGACTTCTATCTATTCTAATGAATTTTCTATCATGTGAATAGTTATATGTATGTAGTCTATAGTAGAATGTTTTTCTCTAAAGCCAAATTGGTAATCAGGAATAAGGAATAGTTTCTGCTTTCAATGATTGGCTTAAGCCTTTTCAAAATCACTATTTCAAATAATTTTGACATTATTGGTAGCAGTGACATACCACTTTGTGAAGAAAGTACCGGGAAAAAATCAATAATATACAAAAGTTTTGTTAATCATCCAATTTCAAAGTATGCTCCTTCAGCAACAATACACTTACGCCAACGAATAATCCAATAATCTAAACATTTTTTAAACCCTGTTCCCGGAATTGAGTTCAGTACGCGCCGCGAATTCTCCTTTATGTCTTCTACCGATTGAAAACGGGTGCCACGATTTTCAGAGTAGGAAAAAGAAAGAAGTCGGCTGGAGCCATATCTGGTGAATATGGTGGTTGCTCGATGGTATTTGTTGAGTGTTTATATTGCAAAGGCGCATTTTGGTGGCGCAAAATGCAAGAAATTATTTCTACAAATCTGGCCCTTTTCGTCAAATTTGTTCTCTTCAACGCCGCAAAACGCTCAAATAACATTCCTTATTTACTTTCTCTCAGCAAGAACTCCGAGTGTACAACATCGCGATAAACAACAGTCAGCATGACTTTGACTTTTGATCGACTTTGACGTGGTTTTTTCGGTTTTGGTCAAAATCGTAAACCCACATCTCGTCACCAACAACAGTGTTTCATGAATGTTGGGTCAGTATTGACTCGTTCTAGCATGTCCTTAGCGACTCTCATGCGATTTAGTTTTTAAAGAAAATTCAGGTTTATATTTCAGAAAGCACGTCAAGCCGTTGGTCCTGGCTATCATGAACGTCTATGGCAGTCTTTTTGTAGGAAGTCAAAGGCTTCTAATATTCTGACAGCTGGTCTAAACCTATATGATGTATCCCTCGTGTACTAACTGAAATTAAACCAAATCTGGTAAGATCTGTGAGCAGACCCTGGGCATAAGATTAGGGCACAGTCGGAATAACGCTGGGATGTTAAGATCAAACAAACTCAATGTTAAAAAATCATAAAATGTAACTAAATATGTGTGAATAACTTTATTACTGATTTGCCGTGGAGTTAGTATACATGTGCTCTTCTCCTGAGGTCGTGGGTTCGTTTACCACAGATTACACAATTCTTGTTTGCGTGAACATGGATATTTGTTCTGGTCTGGGTGTTCATTATGTTAATCCGTTATATGAGTAACATGGACACAGTTCAAAGTCATATAACTTAATTTGTATAAATTATACACCTTTATTTGATCAGCTGTAGATAACCGTAGCAAAAGTAGCTTCGTTTGCTTTTTGTTTGAAACATTTATAAAGTGCTTCTGTTTTGAAACAAATAAGACATATCGTGATGCGATCGCATACAGACGAGTTACAAGGAACGTTTATCGGAACCCAAAGTTTCAATGGTAAGAATAAATTATCGCTAAACTTGATAAGAAAATAGATAGACAGTAATTAATTCTGTGACACAACAACCCACAAATATTAATATTATAACACTTCAAAGTAAAAGAGTAGATAATATATAGTAAGAGAAAAGGAGAAAAGTAACGGGAAAAGAAATATTAATAATACGCGTCAACTTTTTGCTAACATGATGCGAAAGTAGTTGCCATCTCATGGATATCGTCAGTGCATAGACGATTGTTTAAAACAGCTTTTACGAATTTCTTTCAATGGCTCATGAAGTAATCTGATATCATACATCATAAAGCAATGGATACTAGACAACGAATAAAAGTAATTAAATCCCTTTTTGTAAAGATAGACATATACGAAGAATACTTGTAGGTTAGGAGAATATCCATGTTAATGCAACCATAAGAAAAGGAAGTCAACGACATTTGGTATAATAGTTTTTTGTGATTGTCGATAGCAAAGTGTCCGATTGCCGATTCCGGACGCAGCAACTGTGGTTTCTCTCATTCTGTGTCATGTCAATAACAAAGTGTCCGATTCCCGCTTCCGGACGCAACAAAAATGGTTTTATTTGACTTTGTTTCGTGTCGAGAAACAAAACTCAGCGTCTTAATAATAAAATTATTTTTTCAAATTGAGCTCGAGATTTTGTTCTATTAACTCTTAGCTTTATATATATGAGCGTGTGCCAGGATGGTAGCATGTGGAAGGATGTGATATCTGCCTACCCCTACGGGTAAAAGACGTGACAATTAAATATATATGTATAAATTTATCAAGTTCCCAATAATTTCAGTTTAGGTAATCGTTTGAGTGGTCCGTCTTTTTCTGGTGTACCTATATAGTGTAATCCACTACACACATTTGTGTGAATTGGAGAAGATAACCGGGACTACAAACTACGTAATCGCTTGATGTCAAATATCACAAAAAATAGCTACTCATCCCACCACTCTTGCAACAACATAGTATATGTAAATTCCTATTAAAATAAATGTTTTTAGAACCAAAGTGAAGCTGTTCAAAAACATAGTTAATTGGTTTTTATAAAACCCTTTGAGTAAGTCATAAAGCCTTGTTTTGTAGTAGCTTGTGTGATAGTTGTCAAGCAAATTTAGAAATCATATTGAGAAGAATGAACCAATCTATCAGCAAGACGTCACACATTCGTTTTCGCCAACACTTAATATGTTTGTCTGATGGAATATAATTATCTTCTCAATTGGTTTCTGAGAGTGGGCTCGTGAATGGAAGTAGAATGTTAATGATGTTTAAGAGTTTATGTACCTCTAGAAGACATTAAATAATTTATTTCAATCCAACAAATTTTATGGTCTTAGACTAAATTGCAACATTACGGGAAATAGGGCTCCGTATCGAATAACTGGCCCTAATTAGTTTAATATCTTGTTAATTGAAGTTACCATGTTGTACTTTAAAGCAGCTGTCTCATAAATTACAAACGAAAACTAGTTTCTTATCATTAGATAATTACTTACTTTAAATATAACTGATCTTTAGTACTTACTTAGCAGTAACGCTTTGAAGTTAACTCTTTCTATTCTCAATTTTTATGTAAGAGAATGTTTATTTAAGTAGCTGGTGCCCGCGACTTCGTCTGCGCAGAATTAGTACTTCGGTAAATTATTGCATATGTATTATGGTGATTATAAAAAAGGTTTTCTTCAAATTCAAATAATTCATCAGTACCCACAATGTAAAAAATAAATATGTAAAAAGCGCGTAAAATTTTAAGTTTGACCTTCATAAGAGCTAAACAAATAAATGATTTTGAATTTTGAATCATTCGCTTACAATATAAGGGGCTTAGTATGGTTTGAAGTGATTTGAAAGAGGTAAAATATATGACAGCTTAAACACCCTTATCGTGGAGTCGTCTTAAAAATAATTTATGTTCTAGAATTTTTCTTCAATACATTGCTGTTCTAGCTGTTCTACCCAGTTTTAGAATGTTTCTTCTACTCATTGTGCAAACCTAAAATAGAGGTACCATGTGTTCAAATAAAATACTAAAGTGATCAAAGTTATGTTTATAAGGGCTCGAACCTTGTCAAATGGCTCAATGGTATTTGAACTAGATAAATTACGTTAAGTAAAAATACTTTTTGGGGTACCTCAAGGATTATAAATGGGTCCCCTGTTATGTACATATAAATATTTTGCTTGTTAAAAGAAATTCAGATTGTTAATGTTTTATAATAACAATTTTTTTTGTACTAAAATATGCAGCAGTGCAGGCAACAACAGTAATGGGACATTAATGGGCTGAATTGATATTATAGCAGGTGAAAGTTATACTATATGATTATGATGTATCTAAATTAGAATGAGCGAATCCCGGTTCATAAAAGTTAACTAGGAACAACTTATACGCTGATGACATAAAATAAATTTAAAAGAGTTGGGTCAAGTTAAAAATATTAAGGTAGATTTTGAAACAATTTTTTGGTACTTTTTGTAAAAGTATAAGTTAACAAACGTCAGATATCATCAATGTCTATTGGCTTCACTTGGGAAAGAGATAAAATTAGGACTTTGACCTCGGGTGACACCCGCACAATACCCGAGAGCAGAATCTATTACTCGATATTTATTTTCACTCAACATTGGAAAATTATCATTTAGATAAAAGCCGTTTATAAAACAAGAAAAAGAGATCCAACATTCAACTAAATTCAACAATTGGTGATAAAATAAGATTTATTATATGAAAGTAAATTTTGATACTATTTTAGTTAATAAACATTCGATTTTATTACAATTAACGCTGTTATTACAGGTTTTATTTGAGTCACACAATCTTTTGTGGATATCGAAATAATATGCTATCCAATGAAGGTTATAAAAAACTTAAAAAGAGTAAATTTATCTAAAAGTGTGTGCTAGGACCGTGAAAAGATGTAATTTCTGCTTACTCCTACGGGAAAACAAATGTTGATAATTCATAATGACAACACTTTGGGAATTATGCAAATTGCAGACAAACTTCAAGCACCAGTGCTTCACGTCTTAATCTTACACGATATTATTCTCTTTCACAACAAGGCTTGCCAATATTGCTGTAATTTCTGGGCTAGTTCACACTTACAATAATAACTAATTTTTAATCAATTTTTCAAAGTAAGCTATTGAACCGCTATTGAATAAAACACACGTTCTAGAATACAATGAAAAAATTATAAAATACGCAATGAATAAGTCTCTTTACATTTATAAATATTAATATTTGCGAAGTCAAAAGTAAGTATAATTTTAAAAACACCTGTTTATGCGATACGTGTCTATGAAAATAACAATGACTTCTTTCACAACTATTATTTATTTATCTCAAAGTAATAAAAACTTCCATTATATTTGCGACTGAGATTACGATTACGATATTGATGATATAACCCTATGTAATACGGAATAGCTATGCCTAGCTGCTTCAAGGACTGTTACTTGACGAATTATTTTTACCGCGAATGCTGCAGAATTAAGTCTTTTCAACAAATCCTTATTATGTGGGCCCCATTGCAGCTTAAAGTTTGATGTCATCAACGCCCAATTCAACCAACACCCAAAAATTTTGTGATATCCACAAGGTGCAATTCTACTTTCTTTATTTTTAATAGTGGCGTTTACGAATTTAATACTATCGTTTAAGCCCCATTCAATAACAAACTGATGACGTGAAACCAATGAACCACGTTTCAGTTCGAATTGATTACATCGACTGAAATCTGATAATGCTTTATTTTCACAATAATAATTTATCATTAGCAAACAATACTATTTCGTATTTTTCCGTGACTATGGTCACGGCAAAATACGGCAAATGTGGCAAATAATTAGTTTAAATTAAAAACAAAAACGGACCGAGAGTCGAGCCCTGCGCTACCCCTATTTTAACTACAGAACCCAGAGATCGCTTTCCGTTAATTTCAACCGTCTGAGACCTATTATTTTAATATGAAGTTAGAATATCCAATGCGGTGCCTCTAATTCCATATTAATATTTTTTTTCATGAGGAACAGTCAAAAGTTTTGGACAGATTGCAAAAAACAAAGTTTTAAAAGCTTAAAATCTGCATACGTTGTGGAGCGACCCGTAGAACCTATAATTTTTTTTGAAAGCTTTAATCTTTTTTTATGAAAAAATTTTAGTTGTATACAAGGTTTTCAAAAGTGTTTGCCAAAAACAGGCAGCACTGCGATAGGTTTAAAATCACTGGGTGTGCTGTATAGCCTTATCGCTTTGCTGTAAGCGATAAGGCCGCCAATTGTATCACTTTTCTTATGCAATTGTTTTCTTGTTATATTTTAATTTGATATACAATAAAGAACTACATAATAAATACAATAAATCAAAATTATAAAAAACGTGTTAAAATTATTTTTTACATTGACTTAAATGCTGAAGGGTTTCTTTATGATGGTTGACATATGACAGTGGCTTATGTAGGGTTGGAAGAGACATGTTTTTTATTGAAATCACAAATATTCGCTTTTTTCGACAATTCTTTTTAGTCGATTTGCTTAAGGCATATTGTATAATTTGCTTTCATTTTGCTCTTTTATCCTAATCATTATCGATATAACCCCGTCCTAAAAGTATCCATCTGCGTAGTGTAATATTTTCCCTGTGATAGGTAACACCACGACTCATCATCATATCATTTATGATGATTTTAAATAACGTTTGTAAATATGGAAGTGATATGAATTGCTCCTTTCTTTCTTAAGGCTAGATGAGATAATATCTTAGATAGATATTAGACTTTGATAGTTTTAAGAAAAGCGGTAATTTATTTATTTCTTTAATTGTATTAGATCTTAAGACATAATTTGAAAAAAGCCGAGATGAGTTCCTTGAGGCCTTCTTCTCAATCTCGTTGCCTTTTGGAAGCCTTGTTAGAGTCACCGACAGACTGTCTGACTGACGAACAATCCCCTCCCTCCTCGAACGACAGGCTGACTGACAGACACAGACTGACAAATCTTGAAAAAACCACAACAGACAGATAAACTGACAAATTCTGACAAAGAACCCATTTGCTTTTACTCCTTTATTATGTTACCGCTCATATTTCTTTCATTGTTGTTAAAAAAAATATATGGAATTTTCATTTTGTGTAAATGTTTGACGAATCTAAATGATCATGTTGATTTAAGATCAACATAGACAATAAAGTATATGTTATTTTATCTTGTTTCAGATAAAATGATTAAAGCAGTATATTTACTAGGGGTCGTTCTGGCATGTGCAAATTGTCTATGCAAAGGGAATACAAATCAAGCAACTGCGGTGTTTTATACAAAACCATGTGGAGATAATAATCCTTGGTATGAGCCTTTAGTTATTCTGCTATAGATCTGCGCAATAAAGATATATGACGAAGAGCTGCCATCACTGAAATGTCTAGCATATGTTCCACCACATACAGCTTATTCAATAACAAATTGATATGGAATACAATATTGAAATAATATAATATTGAATCATCATATATTTGCATTATCCCGGTTGCCCTAGAATTATACTTAAAGCCCAGGGCCTAATCACTAGTCTCACCAGATTTAGCTGAATTTCAGGTATTATAATATCAGCTTTAATATATTATTTCATTTCAGCACCACACATTTTGATCCAGACACTGCAGTGACTGGTTACATCTGTGGAGGTCAACTTAAAAAATGCGAGGAGTCTCGATATAGATCACTTACTGGATACTGTAATAATTTACAATCACCCTATTGGGGTGCTTCTAATTTACCATTTGCCAGACTGCTACCGTTTGATAAAGGTATATTTTAGCATAGTTCTCTATAATTACTCGAGTAGTCTTTATGTGAAGTAAGTCTATAAATATTGAAGTAAGCTTAAGCCTACATTGGGCAACTGGATAATTACCAACAGCAGGGCATCTCAGAAGGAGTTTGATCTGAATTCCACTCGCTTTAGTTTGAAGGAGGAGGCCCTTCAAATTTGTGATATTATGTCAATGAGCTGAGATGATAGCGCTCTGACATTATATGGTCGCAAACAATCAATAAAGTAACGTGAGTATGAAGTAGGGAAGTTGCGGTTGCATTTGTCTTTACATCTGCATGCAACAAACATTTTTGTTTAGACCCGTACAAAAATGTTTGTGGCAAAAAATGATTTGCGACGAGTATAGTAAGATAGATTCTATAATTATAGCAATATCAATGAATTTTGTAAACTGTTAATTTTCGTGGGACACTTTTTTTAATGTATACAATGTTATTTGTACACAAATAACTTAATTCTAGCTGCTGCTGACGAAAGTCGTCCTGACTCTGATCTGGTAACCCGTAAGGTATTTCCTGATCGTCCCGTGTACGACCATATTTGGAACCTAAATGAAATGCAATTTGGTCAAATTGTTACTCACGACATGTCTTTGATAGCAGACCCTCTACCTACAGGTAAGTACAAAATATTTTATTCAATAAATTTAGAGAACAGTCATAAAGAATGGGTTTATACCATTAAGAAGATTTGCATTGGCAAGGAAAATGTCTGTTAATATACAATATAAGTCATTATACCATCTATGAATACCAAAGTTGAATAGAGTCAACACAATTACTAACAAGCATTAATTTTTGTAGAAAATAATGTCCAAAGATGTTGTGAAGAAAATTCATGTGGAAATCATAACTTCGCCAATACGGAAGCTTCATATGCTACTGCTCATTATTATTTACCCAGCGATACAACATACGTCACCAGTAGCACCCAGTGCGTCATATTAACCGACCAGAACATCAGTGACGGCTGTGTGTCTCTTAACATTACCGGCATAACGGTAAGTTCTGAATTTTCTAGTGGGACAAAAGTCGGAAAGCGTACTTCGGGTCCGTAAGCCCGCAACTGAGCTTACGGTCAAGCTGATGTTGGTCAATTATGACTCAATTACAGTCACTTTGAGCATTGGCTTCACGAACATACATTTGTTATGCAAACTCCAGCTAGCGTTGCAAACTATTTGTAAGCTAAATAATTAGGTAAGTATGAATATAAAACTGCTTCTCTTCTAAATGTCCTTGCAAAATCGTCCATAACGAATGAAATGTGTAAACAGCGATATTATCATAGAAATTTTAAACGTCGTCTATGAAATTAAAAAGTCAACACTCATTAATGCAAAAGCACGCGTTGTCTTCGAGACCAGTGCCATATTAATCTATACATCTCTGTGTTGCCTTTATTAGTTTCCCTTATCACGACAGTCGTCCGCTATCGCACAGATTAAACGGACGCTGTGTGAAATGATATCAAGAGTCAGTTATAACATATATTATAACAAACTTAATAAATAGCGGTACTGATTTTTAGGATTTTATTTCAAAACAAAGTAAGTGCATGTATGGGTTAGATCAACATTCCATACCCTCATTCAATTTATCTCTTGCAGCTTACAAATGTAACAGCGTTCTTGGATTTATCGGTGGCGTATGGAAATAATGAGAAAGAATCTAGGGCAATTCGCGCTTTTGAAGGTGGTCGCTTAATCACAGAGCAAAGGGAGGGTCAGGAATGGCCCCCTACGCAAAAAGAACCCGATGATTTTTGCGCAGCACCGTCGCCTGCGGAACGATGCTATTTATTGGGTTGGTATCACGGTTCTTGAAGTTTTGCTAAATACAAGTCATATTTTAAAAAAGCTTATGTCACGAAACTGTTTAGTTTTAAAACTTGAAAATCTTAATAGCAACACCTAATTAAATAACAAGAAATTGAGAACTCAGCAAAGGTCTGCTGTATAGATAAACTTTTAAACTGACCTAAATTGATTGTAGCAATAACACATAAATTAGTGATTCTTCGTTGTCAAATAAAAACCAAGTTAAATATTTTTAACCGCATTAAAAACTCAACCCTTTGTAACCTAACTTTGCAGGTGACCCTCGTGGAAACCAAAGTCCACAACTCACATTGCTCCAGGTGATCTTGATAAGAAACCACAACCGCATAGCCGATATTCTGAAGAAGCTGAACCCTCACTGGTCAGACGAGACCATTTATCATGAGACTAGACGAATCAACGCTGCACAATATCAGCACATTGTATATTATGAGTGGTTGCCAGATATAATAGGTAAGTTAAAAAAGCAAAGTCAATATCAAATCTTTATTGCTCAATTCAGCATATTGATTGCTGCATCAATCACATAGTTATATTAGGAGTGCTTCTTAAAAACTTGAAACATGTCACCATTTGTTAAATGCACTTAACCTCTCCCTGTCTCTTCCTATCCAGGATTATTTGCCTTTGTTATAACATTATAGATATTTTATATCAGTATCACATTGCTGCCTGCCTCTTGACGAGCATTCGCCTAAGGCGCTGAAACAAACGGTGCGCTTTGGTGTAACAAGTTGTATAAAAGAATTGCATATTGCATTTAGTAGTTGCGTGTACAACGAAAGGTACATCGTTGGTTTTTATTTATTAATGTTGTACTCGAATTTATAATGTTATTAAACGGACAAAGTTTAGGTTGCACCTTACGGCTTAAGGTTGAGGAGAATATATGTCTGTAATGTTGCTTCCAAACTGCATTGTTGATGCACTGTTTACATCATATCAGCCATTTAAAGTCCACTGCTGAACATAGGCCTCCCCAATTGCTTTCCACGTAAATCCATCGTTTGCCGCCTGCATCCGCCGGCTCCCCGCCGCCCTGACTAGGTCATCGATCCATTGCGTGGGGGGCCGCCCTCTACTACGCTTGCTGATTCGTGGTCGCCATTCAAGAACCTTAACGCCCAATCGGTCGTTGGTTCTTCGAACTATGTGCCCCGCCCTCTGCCACTTCAGCTTGCAATCGCGCTTCGCTATGTCAATCACTCTAGTTCTCCTACGGATTTCCTCATTTCTGATTCGATCACGTAGGGACACTTCGAGCATAGCTCTCTCCATTGCACGCTGAGCGACTTTAAGCTTTCTTCTGAAGCCCATAGTCAGGCACCACGTCTCAGTCGTCATCGCTGGCAACACACACTAGTCGAAGATTTTCATTTCGTTTGACCTCTTTCTCGAAGATGGACTTACCTAATTGAACTTTTTGTCCCAGGTGTACTTACTCGTTGACAACTTCTAGGGACGAGCTTTCGACTATTACTGGACGACTATTACCGATTCACCGTCATAGTGTTTCATCATCATCATCATCATCTCAGCCATCTGACGTCCACTGCTGAACATAGGCCTCCCCAATAGATTTCCACATAGAGCGATCCTGAGTCGCCTGCATCCATCGGCTTCCGCCGCCTTGACCAGATCATCGGTCCATCGCGTGGGTGGCCGTCCTCTACTACGTTTACCGGTTCGCGGTCGCCATTGCAGAACCTTGACGCTCCATCGGTCGTCGGTTCTTCGAGCTATGTGCCCCGCCCATTGTTACTTCAGCCTGCAAACTCGCCTCTCTATGTCGGTCACTCCAGTCCTCCTACGGATTTCCTCATTTCTGATTCGATCACGTAGGGACACTCCGAGCATAGGTCTCTCCATTGCACGCTGAGCGACTTTGAGCTTTCTAATGAGTCCCATAGTCAGGCACCAAGTTTCAGTACCGTACGTCATCACTAGCAACACACACTGGTTAAAGACTTTCGTCTTAAGAATTATTCGTCTTTTCATAGTGTTTACTTATTATGATTTAAAAAGCAGTAAAAGTCTGGTGGTGAGAACCGTATATTGCAAATGCAAAATGTCAGAGGGCGGCCAGTGTGCTTACTTATAATTGACTATTCTTTAATGCAGGTTTCGAGAATATGATCAAAAATAAGCTCATATATCCATTAAGCTCCGGTTACGTCAACGATTACGATCCCAAAGTGAATCCTACAATGTTGGATGAGTTCTCCACGGCAGCGTTAAGACATTTCCATACTTTGGTTCGAGGACATTTGAAGTAAGGATATTTTTAATTTTATGTATGTAAGGCTTAAGCTTTTTAAGCTAAGCTGAAACTTATTAACATAAGATTCGCTTTTTATGTTATTTCTGTTTATGTAATCTTGTAACACAATTAACAGTCAGATGTGATGTGAATTCAAAATAATTTGCTCCCAGATTAATGTTTCATTAATATCGAAGGATATTGATATAACAAGTTCGTTCCTGCCTAATTATTTACTATTTAGAATTTTTCCGCATCATAGCTGTCTTCCGCTAGTTTTTTTCTTTTATTTACATAAATGCTTTTGAGCCAAACTTATTGTGATTTTGACTTCGATTGAAACATCGATACGCAAGAAAATATGTTATCATTTTTAATGTCAGATGTCATAAAGACCATATTTTCTTTCATATAGTTTATTTTGCTTTCAGAATGATATCAGAAGACCGGTCGTTATATGATGTCATCCGGCTCAGTGATTGGTTCAACAGGCCCATAATTCTGGAGCGTGACGATGGCTTTGATAAGTTGGCTCGAGGCTTTACTTCGCAGAAGCAGAGTTTTAGCGATCAGTATTTGACCGAAGAAATTACTAAATATCTTTTTAAGTCAGTACCGTGTATTATTTTATACTGAAGCTATGTTTGCATAATTACGTTATAAAGTCTGACTGGACGCTGCTAATTCATTTTCCTTGTGACTGGCGGGAGATAAAGCTAACCTAGATGATTTTCTTGCCAGATATTTTACGTTCAAGCTCCCGCCCGCAGGTAAGGAGTTGCATCCTTAGATAATTTACCATTTCTGTAGTTTACATATTAAGTACTTCCGTGTATCGATCCCACCAATGTAGGCTTGTTTGGTTTAGTGAACTGTATATGACTGCCACTAAGACTTTTTAAGAAGCACGAGTAGTATTATTCAATTTATCGGGAACATTCACTTTTAATATCTATTTTTTTCTTCAGAGGCAACGATACGACTGGTCTGAATCTCAGGGCAATAGATATAAATAGAGGCCGTACTGGCGGCCTACCGAGATACCCGCGTATGAGGGGAGCTTGCGGGTTGTCTGTACCCAAGTCTTTCAGCGATCTACGAAAATACATGTCACAAAAGGTATTGTGGATGCAAATTTGACGACGATATGGTGTGGTGGCGATTATATCCGCTCTCGGATACTGAGTTTGTGGGTTCGATTCGCACACAAAACAAGTCTTTGTGTGCATAAACTTAAATATATGTTCTGGTCTGTTTTCTTTTCTATGTGTATATAGTATGTATATACAATAAAAATAGGTATGATATATGTTTGTTTATCCGTTATTTAGTTTCAAAAACTAAAGTTCTTTTGGCAGATTATCAGAAAATATTTATTATTGATATTAGTCAACTTTATTCACTTTAGTCACATTACATGAATATTAGTGTCTAGGGATCCAAGATCTTAGGAGACCGGCCACAAGGGGACCGAAAGGGGGTGTGGGACTCACCACCGGCAGACGCGACTGCCAGCAGTAATACCCACTAAAAATCATGTCATCAGGCGGGGGGCCAGTACCTGGGTTGCAGCGTGTGACACCCCGCCCGCGGCCAACGTCCATCGGACAAAAACCGGGAGGATCTCCTCAGATAGGCCCAGTGGCCGCGCCTCTCCTACCTCCTTGTGCGACCATAGCGTGTGTGGCCGACTTTTCGAAGGGTCTATGGTTAGACAGCAGGGGCCCCCACTGCCTAAAGCCCTCCTGGCACTGCTTGACGGGCTCTCCTGGTACGCCCGCTGCACCCTTCACAGGTCCCTCTTAGTTTCCCCCCCGGTAGTCACTACTAAGGGCACCCAGAGTCGCCAATATCTGGGTGTTACCTTTTCCCTAGCGCCTTCTGCGCCTGACCGGGAGGTACTCAGCCCCCCTACCACGACAAGGTGGAGACCAGTCGGGGGGGGTGGGGGGGGAAGATAAAAGGCGTTTAGTAAGCGTTTAACATGCCTTTGCATATCCCTTCGGAAAAACAGTAATTAACTTAGATTTTTCTTCATTTTATTGTTTTGTCTTTCAGAACGTGAAAGCCCTAAAAGGCTTATATGGCAAGGTAGAGAACATTGACCTCATGGTAGGTGGAGCTCTGGAATTCAACGTACTTGGGACGCAGGTGGGAGCCACGTTTCTATGCATCCTTACGGAGCAGTTCTACAGGACCAGAAAGGGGGACAGATTCTTCTACGAAAATGGTGTTGATAAGAAGATCGCTTTTACTCTGAGTAAGCCTATTGATTGTTTATCTAAGATATAGTATTACAGCAGTCGCAGGCTTATTCTCATTATGTTAACCTTGTTCGATGCAGAACTAGATTACATTATGTTTGGTTTGGTTTGGTGGGTTTGCTCATAATCACCACCCAGGGCAGGTTGTTGATCGCGGTTCAAGCCAATACGAAGGAGGACGCTGCTGCCTATCACCCAGTACGATTTCTCTTCGTCGACTCCTAGGACTCCCCGTGAGATGATTGGGGAGGACACCACGCACGGCTGCTTATCACAATCAGTGGTAATAAGCCAGTAAAACCTAGCTATGTATATTCTGAATACATCTCGTTTTGATGAGTAGCACGATAGCTAAATTGTCCAACAACACCACATAGTAGCAAATCCTGTAATGTATTTTTCAGCCTTAGGTTGGACATATGTCAAAATTATGGGGTGTAAAAAGAAACTTAGTCGCTAATCATTGCAAATCTTATTAAGATTCTTTTCCATTTATTAAATGCAAGTCATGTTATATTTTGAGGTGATATATAGATTGTTGTTACAATATGCTCGAATTATTAATTTTTTTTTTAGATCAACTGAATTCTATAAGGAAGGCGTCCGTTGCCCGCTTAATTTGTGACAACTCCAAAAATGTAGACGAAATGCAACGAAAAGCATTCAACTTAGTTGGATTCCTGTAAGTAAATTTATTTTATTTCACCGAACTAATAATAATATCTAATAATTTATTTCTGTATTATAACTAGCCTAATTACAATTTTTTATATATATTATAGTTGCATGGATGTTCCCTATTAAGAGATCTCAAAATTATCGCCTACAGTGGGACTAGGACAGAGACCAGACGAGATCTCAGTTGACTTGATAATCCATTCAGTATATAATCATATATTCACAATTAGGTCGGAAGATCGGCCATATATTTATCCAAATATCGTCCTTACCCTATCCAGATAATAGACATATATTTGAGGACAGAGCTAGATGATTGTTAGGTGTAAAACATATGAATCAAATGTGTTTCACTTGCATCTTGTTTTTGTTAATTCGTCGAATACATAATCGAGCTCTGTGGTGTGCTATTCGAGAGATCTATGTCTAATAGTATATGTAGACTGGATTCTAACATCCTAACAGCTAGTGTAATTCTAGAAGTGATTTTTCCCTCTGGGTAGCGGAGGTCAGACGGCAGTCGCTGCATGTAATAACTGAAATTCAGTCAAATCGGTTTATATCGGTGAGCAGCTCTGAGCTTAAGTTAGGCTGAGCTTAGGGCAACCAAGATAATGCTAAAAGTCGGCCGATGACGATGATCTGGCTCCCAGACAGTGTAATTTTGTAACCACCAATAAAATTTCTTTGCAGTAACCCGCTGGTGCCTTGCAAAAACATTCCATCGATCGATCTAACGTTGTGGAAAGAAACACCAAAGAAAACTACGGATTAATATTAAATGAAACTGTGTGATATGCTGAGAAATCAATAAAAAAGCCATAAAAAATGTATTGTATGTATATCCGAATACAATTTGCATATATGAAAAGCATAAAGATTCGTCCTTGTCTTTGATTTAATTAGATAGCTGACCCCTGTAAATATTATAAATTTGAAGGTTTGATAGTTCCTGAAATCATATATAAACGGCTTGGGTTTTTATTCAATTTTAATCATATATGAACATACACTACCAAAATTCAAACGATAATCTCATTTCATAAATCATCACATAGAGCATGTGCAATGTATACTAGACAGCGCTACGGTTCAAAGTATTCAAAAACATTTTTTGGTACAGATAAACAAGCATATATGAAGAATACTTGTAGGTCAAGGCAAGTTTCCATGTTAATGCTTACATAAGAAAAAGAAGCCAGCGATGTAAGGCAAAATAGTTTCCTGTGATTTTGACATGGCGTTGACGAGGTGTTTGATTGCCGCTTCCAGACGCAGCAACTGTGTTTTTTTTGCGATTCTATGTCATGTTGGTAACAAAGTGTACGATTGCCGCTTCCGGACGCAGAAAATACGGTTTTATTTGATTTTGTTTCATGTTGATAAACAAAACTCAGCACCTTACTTATTACTTTTATAAATATGTTTGTAGGTCACTGCTGCACGGTTTCAAGTGGGATTGAGCAGTATTGACTTGCATATAAAAACTCATTACTTATATAAATTCCCTACTAACATTAATATATAAGATAAATATTGTTACTAACAAAAATTGGGCCCATGGTCTTGAATAAAGAATTATTATTATTACTAGCGGCCCGGAACGTGCTTCGCTACGTATAAGGCATAGTAATAAAAAAAAATCATTATTAAGTTCATTTATTCAAACAAAAAAATATTGTAAATTGCTAGCTATTTAAAATTCCAAATGACCCAAATGATATATTGTTTATATATTATATTTATCAGCAAAGAGTAAAAAATAAAAAAGAATTGGGTACTCTTACTATGGTGGGTTTATATGGGTTAGTCTAAAACATTTGGATAAACAATATTTTTGTTTTCCTATTTTGAGCATGAATAAATAAACAGTTGGGGGTTCTGGAACAGGCAACATAAAGTTGGCCATGTGAAAAACATTTTGCCATCACCAATTTCTAACAATTGTTTTGAAAACTCATGGGCAGTTGCATCATTATGTAGGTGAATGCGCATATTAATGTTCATTGTAAATTTTCGTATATATCTCCAAAGAACTGATGACTTCAAACAGGCGTTTATTTCATCAGCAGGAGTTGATCGAGAAATGACAGGCAATGTTTGACGAAAGTCCCCTGACAGCAATATCAGAGCACCACCAAAAAGCTTTTGATTACCGCGTAAATCTTGCATTGTTCGATTAAATGCTTCTATTGATTTTTTATTCGCCATTGTGCACTCATCCTATAAAATAATTGACGTTAATCGCAGAACTTTTGCCATTACACAATTTCTCGAAATATTGCATGTTTGAGTTTCAATTACCTGTACAATCAAAGGCAATTTTAATGCAGTGTGCGGTCTGACCACCTTCTAATAATGTAGCAGCAATTCCCAAAGACGCAATACAATTTTCTGTTCCGATCGAATAGTCGCTAAAATCAATGATACAACGAAAGTTTTGCATTAGAATTGAACTCCTGCTCATATTGCAATTCACGATCAAAAAAATCATGTATCTCACGATTTGGTGCGGTCATACCCAATTGTGCTAATGCTTTATTTAAAATCTTTAGACACATATCTTCAATTATTATTAAAGCTTCGTTGTACATTTCCAAGGTAATCAACAAATCGGGATTTCTTTCATGATGACGCATACGAATTAAAATGTCTTCTGCCATATAATGTTCATATTTGTTCAATAATTTTGGCATACGATCGAGAGCAATTTTGAACAATTAAACTAATGCGTTATGCTGATGGAAAAACCTTGGATGGTCTTGTATTTGAAACAATTGCACAACGTTCATCCAATTCACGAAAGTTAGCCGCATCACAATGTGGACATATTGCGTCCATCATTCCAATGTATCCGCATATACTATAATCAATCTGACTGTTGTAATTAAAAGCAGCATGCAGCATTCAATCGCCGGCCTATGTTTTGTCGTCTTGCTCATGGCATTTTACCTTCACTCAACAACTCAATAATATTTTTGAAAATATAAACACAACAAAGCAATAATTATCGCTGATAAAATGAAATGACATATGATGACATTAAATTTTTTTGATATAACTAACGTCACTTTTGACATTAAATTTGTTTGATAAGGTTCAAATTGGCTTTTAAGTATTAGTACAAATTGTTTGTGTATGGGAGTATAGAAATATGTTGATTTTACACTTTTTCAAGATTTTTTTTATTTTCTCTACGTACAAACCTTCTCTGGACTTCCACAAATAATTCAAGACCAAAATTAGCCAAATCGGTCCAGCCGTTCTCGAGTTTTAGCGAGACTAACGAACAGCAATTGATTTTTATATACTTAATATAGATAGATTATAAATTGAGTTCTAGATAAAGTTTTACACACTCTCAGCTTCATTCACATGAGTGTATACTAGGAAGGTAGCAAATTGAATGATGTGATTTCGCCCTACTTCTACAGGAAAATAAATATATGGTTTAACGCAGGCATTATGGAAGAACATATAAATTCGTTTACTCTGCTATGGCAGTATGTAATCAATAGATTTTATTCACACTATCAAACAGAAGTTCAATCACTGATATAATGCTCTTACATGATATTATACACGACTTTTACTACTAGATATCATAGGACTTCATGCACCGGTGTATCACGTGAACCCAACGTCCTATCGAATAATCTATACGCTATTAATATATTTCCCATTTAATCATAACTCGAAACTAGTTTTGCCAAAATTACTATAATCTCTACTCCAGGCTTGTTCGTATTTACAAACTACTTTTAACAAGAACAGAAAAAAGAACTGAAAAGATAATTTATTAAGCACTGAACGCATCAAACGAACACACATTCTAGAATACAATAAAATAAAAATTTATAAGACGCAGTATTCTCTTTACCTGTATAATAGTATAATAATAATCTAATAATAATTTATTCATTGCTCATCAAACTTACATTACTATTACAGAGTTGTATATTTCTTACATCGCGTTTCTTAATTTTATTGAATTGAAAGAGTTAAAAGTGAGAAGTATTGAAAGAGCCAAAGGTAGTTAAAATTTAAATAACACCTGTTTATGCGATACGTGACAGTGAAAATTATAATGACTTGTTTCACAGCTATTATTTATTTTGATTAGCTATTTGCACACTATTTTCCCATCGTACTAAAAACTTTAATTATATTCGTGACTGAGATTATTTCTTGTAGTACATGTAATGTCGTTGTATTTAAAGTATCGGTATTAAATTTTAAATAAATGTTTATTTGAAATACGGTGATTCAGCGGCTGCACTTCTATTTACATTGTACACTTTAGTCACACCATTTTTCAATTGATGTTATCTGTATAGTAAGGAATAAGGTGTCAATGTTTTAATTTCTTTGGTTGTTATTATTTCCGACAAATGACGATTGTAAGTAAAATAATTAATTCATTACCAGCATGGTGATAAAGAACACGTATGGAAAGTCCGTATTATGACAGTACTAGACTAATTACCAGAGGTCGGAATTAGGTAGAGTTATTTATGTACTTGCATCGAAATGTTGATATTAATGTGGACCTTCCCGGGATTTCAAATGGAAATTTTCTGGAAATTCAAATCCAATATCATTGATGTAAGTTTGGCAACGTCGCGCGTGCAGTAGTCTAAATTAAAAAAGTAAAAGTAAATAACTTTTTATTAAAAAGTAACGGGATTTTTTCTATTCTTTAAAATTAATCCCGGGATTTGAGGCATATCCACTATATTCTTTCGCTGTGTGAAATCAGTGTAAGTACATGAATAACTCTACCTAATTCCGACCTCTGCTAATTACTCAAGGTCATGACTGTGTTAAATTTGATAAATGTGACTTTGGAAAATAAGTTTGCCTTCTTCGTACCTTGAAAAGTTTTAATTTTTCTCCGCTCAAGAACCTGGCCGTCGTAAATGGGCGCTTAAGTAGTAAATAAATAAAAAAATCATATATTATTTCTGTATAATAACTAGCCTAATTACATTATTTTTCGAACATAAATTAGGTCAGTAGTGCAGTTAATTAAAGTATTATCTACCTAATATTTTCAATAAATTATGTAACAATATTCCTTACAAAGAACAGTGTCCTTACGCAATTATTTTTTTTTGCGATATTTTACTTAATCTAGCATTATTTATATTATTTAAAGACTATTGCACTACTTAACAACCAATAATAAGTTGTCTGTTTCTTGGGTTTTTAACCATTCTCTGATCCTATTTTTACATGCAAAAGCGTTTATTGGGTAGATTCCCACTATAAATTATAAATATTGTATGAGGTTATAAGTAGCTACACGTTTTCTTAAAAAAAGGAAATACAAGCATTACATATTTTTACAACAAAATTATCAAAATATGATAACACTAAAATCAGGTAGCTGAGATTTACTCTCCAGCAACGAAACAATTGAAAAATAAAGTAAATTTATTTGTAAGCGAATCTAAGTACCACTTCCGAGCCACCACACTGTAAGAAGATCTGGCAAGTAACTCACTTTTACATTACTCTCTATTCTTCAATTTCCTTATGTGTGTGTGGGTTATGAAAAAAGCTTGTCTCACTGAATTCAATCTCGATATTCTTATGTACATATAACATGATATTGCTTCAATTTAAATAATAATAATGTATCATCAGCTATCAATACTACCTCGTGTTTTTCCTTTACCAAATGTAACAAATAATTAATATAAGTTGAAAAAGAAAAAACGGACCGAAAGTCGAGCCCTGCGGTCTGAACCCTATATTGACTAAAGAACCCTGTGGTTCCTTTTCATTAACCTCAACCCTCTGAAACCTTTTACTTAAATATGAAGTAAGAAGATCCAATGCGGAGCCTCTAAATTCGTAAAAATCATTTTTTTTATTAATGATTCATGTGAAACACAATCGAAAGCTTAGGACAGATCGCAAATAAATCAGTGTCTAATAAATCTTTCAAATATATATTTCAAAGGCTCAACATCTGCATCGATTGTGAAGCGAACCGTAGTAAATAGAAATAGGTTTGAACGCATTAACCCATTTTATTTTTAAGATTATCATTTTAACACTTGGTTGTACAAAAGATTTTTTTTTATTTGCTAATAGAATGCATAGCACTGAGCTATGTCTGAAATTAGTTGGAACTACTGTACTACCCGATTTAACTAATGGAACGATTTTAGTATTTTTCATTAGATCTGGAAATAGGCAATCTACACATTAAATATAAAAGCAAACTGTGCGCCGCCGAATCGTACTACTTAAGAGTCTTTAATGTTTTAATTATACCCATGAGTGTTACATGAATTAACGTTAAGTCATTTGAAGAAATATAATTAATAAAAATTACAAAAAACGTTTCAAAATTACTTTTTACATTGATTTAAGTGCTTCAGGTTCTCTTTATGATGGTTGACATAAGGCAGTGGCCTATGTAGGGTTAAGAGAGAAATGCTTTTAGTGAAATAACACATATTCGCTAACTTCGACAATGTACCTAGTAGATTTGCGTAGGGTATATTGGATAATTTGCCCTTATCTTGCCTTTTTAACCCGACCATCATGTATATTGCCATCGTGAGCGTATCTATCTGCGTGGTGTAAGATTTTCCCTCTGATAGGTATCTCCACGACTTCCTCTAATAATGTTTCAAATAACGTTCATAAATATCTTGTTTCAGATAAAATGATTAAAGAAGTATATTTACTATGGGTCGTTCTGGCATGCGCAAATTCTCTATACGAAGGGAATACAAATCAAGGAACTGCAGTGTTGTATATCAAACCATGTGGAGCTAATAGCTCTTGGTATGAGCCTTTAGTTATTCTGCTATAGATCTACATACTAAAAAAAATACAGAGAGCTACCATCACTGATATGTGTAGCGTATGTTCTACCACATACAGTTTCTACTATATGATATAGTAGCGTCTATATGTGTACGTGCATTATCGCGTTTGCCCAAGAATTGAACTTAAAGTCCAATATCTATTCATTTCACTGGTCCCAGCTGAGTTTCAGGTATAATATCACATCTGTTTCAATGTATTCTTCTATTACAGCACTACACATTTTAATCTAGACACTGCAGTGACTGGTTACGTCTGTGGAGGTAAACTTAAAACATGCGAGGAGTCTCGATATAGATCTCTTGATGGATACTGTAATAATCTACAAAAACCTTATTGGGGTGCTTCCACTTTACCATTTGCCAGACTGCTACCGTTTGATAAAGGTATAGCATTTCTGTAATAACGTGAATTAATAGTCTTTACGTGAAGTAAGCCTATAAATATTGTAGTACAGCCCTATGCCTATAATGGGCAACTTGAAACATTCTAACAGAAGGAAACCTCAGAAGGAGTTTACCAGAATCCCACTCATTTTAGTTCGTAGAAGGAGGGCCGTACACATTTTTGGAACTTTAATGAGCTGAGATGATAGCGCTCTGATATTAAATAGTCGCAAACGATCAATGAAATTAAGAGAGTATGAACTATGGATGTTGCGGATGCATTTTTTTTCACATCTGTGGTATGGATCTGTACAAGAAACTTAAGTATTTATTTAAAAAACACAATAATATTAATCCTAATCTTGTCACAACATCATAGTAGCGTGGCTCCGTAGTCGGAAATATAATTTTTATATTTGTTAATCAGCACGTGCGGTCGACACTCGCATCAATGTATACAGATGCAGCGGTCTAAATCGATGCAGATGTTACGTATATGCGAATGTGGATGCGATTATTCGCAACTTCCCTGAACGAATCGGAAACCTAGTACTGGACTAGTCGCAATGACTTGCTGCAAATTATCAAAGTCATCATACATATCTTGCGCAGTGTCGTGCTTGCGTCGAGCACGAAAGTATGCACTTTAATACAGTTAAAAGACGATTATGGTATAACGATCTCTTTTATTGTTGTTATGTTAATGAGGGTCATATTAAATCAGTGAACATGTAAATCGCACAAAAATATAAGAGGTATTGACCGAAAACATGCACGCGCGTTTTGCTTCACTGCGCGTTGCCATAAGTGGGAGTGCGCTCTTACTTTTTATATGTGCAGCGAGATATTGCAGCGCGTTTAGTAAAATAGATATAACAATATAAATCAATTCTACAATCAAACTGTAAAGTTTCATGGTGTTTTAATTTTTATATCATACAATATAATTAGTACATAACTAACTTATTTTTAGCGGCGACTTACGAAAGTCGTCCTGACTCGGAACTGGTTACTCACAGGGTATTTCCTGATCGTCCCGTGTACGACATTATCTGGAACTTAAATGAAATGCAATTTGGTCAAATTATTACTCACGACATGTCTTTGTTAGTGGACTCTTTACCTACACGTAAGTAGAAAATATTTTATTTAATAAACTAAGAGAACAGGTTATCCTAACATAAAGGATGGGTTAATAGTACTAAGACCAGAATATTTTCCTTGCCAATGCAAAAAGTGTGATTGTGTGTGTATAAGTTATTATACCGTCTATGAATACAAAAGTTGCACAGAGTCAACGTAATCACTAACAGCTATAACTTTCTTATAGGAAATAATGTACAAAGATGTTGTGAAGAAAATTCGTGTGGGAATCAAAACTTCGCCAATACTTCATATGCTACTGCTCATTATTATTTACCCAGTGATACAACATACGTCGTCAGTAATACCCAGTGCGTGATATTAACCGACCAGAACATCAGTGACGGGTGTGTGTCTCTTGACATTACCAGCATAACGGTAAGTTCTGATTTTTCTGGTGGCACAAAAGTCGGAAAGCGTACTCTGGGCCCGTAAGCCCGCAACTGAGCTTACTGGCAAGCTGATGTTGGTCAATTATGAATCAATGACAGTAGTCACTTTGAGAATTTGCAAACTAATATTTTTTATGCAAACTCCAGCTCGCGTTGCAATTTATTTGCAAGTTATATAATTAGGTAAGTGTGAATATAAAAAATGCCTTTCTTCGTAATGTCCTTGCGAGATCGTCCTTCACGAATGAAATGTAAAAACCAAATTAATAATGATGTAAACAAATCAGGAAAAATTTTAGAATTAGTTTTAAGCAATGTTGAAAGTGCACATGCACACCCTCAGATTTGTTAAGTAAGTTGGATAACTATCACACTAGTGTTGTGCCGGTGATTTCCGTATCTGTGAATAGCGATGTCCAGGGTCTTCTTAAATATATAAACTTAAATATAAATATAAAAAACAATCTAAATATAATTATACTGAAATCACGAAGCTTAGATTCACTTACATGCAACCAAACAATTAAAAAACAAAAAATATTTATTTGTAAGTGAATCTAAGTGCCAGTTCCGAGCCACCGCTCTGTAAGAAGAACTAGCAAAAAACTCACAGGCTATGCTCTTTTAAATTATTGATTGGTTAGTTACAATATTTATTTGTCTGTAAATCCATACAATGCAATATAATATAACATTACCAATATTACCAAGCGTCGCGTCATCTCCCATAAGTATCCTAGTTGGTTCAGTAAAACTCTTATGTCACTCTTAAATGAGAAAAATAAGATAAGACAAGTATATTTAACAATCCTAGAGACAATATAGAATTTAAATTACTCCGTGAACGATGTCACAAACTTATTAAAATATGCAAAAGCAACTATAAATACAACATGGAATCAAATATTTGTATGAATCCCAAACTGTTTTCGATATACGTTAAAGATAAGCGAAAAGGCCGATCATTTATTCCAACATTCACGAGGATAGAACTGTATCAACAATTATCTTCTGTCTACAGCAATAGTGATTCAGTCCCTTCAAATACTTAAGGAATAATATCACATCGTTACAATGAACTGAAAACGACATCCCAAAAATTATTAAAGGTTAAATTACATATATACACACTGGTCCATACTGGTTACATACTGGTCCAGATAATATTTCTCCTTTATTTGTAAAACAATGGGGATGCACTCTATAAACAATATATCTGATCCTATTTCAAATTTATTTAAAGCAGATTTATTTCCAGATAATTGAAAGAGGGCAAGAATAGTGCCCATTCACAAAAAGGTGACCTAACTGTTGCCAGTAACTATCAAACTATTTCCTTGCTGTCTACATTTTCTAAGATGTTTGAGTCTCTTGTCTATACACATGTTTCCAAACTGTTAGATAGTAGGTTATCGCAATTCCAACATGGACCTGAGCAGGGAAGATCGGTGGACACAAATTTGTCACTTATGGTTCTAACATCGCCATGGAATTTGATGCTGGTAGACGGGTGGATACTATTTACACTGATTTCAGCAGCGCATTTGACAAAGTCAGTCATGCTATTTTAGTAGAAAAGTTAAAAAACTATGGCATCGGTGGTTTTCTGATCTTTTGGTTTCATTCTTATCTAGCAAAAAGACCTCAGATAATATCCGTGGCTGGGTATGACTCCAATGTGTACTACAGTCTGTCTGGCGTACCACAGGGCTCTCCTTTGGGTCTGATGCTGTTCTACATACATACATACTTAATGTCACGTCTCTTTCCCGTAGGGGTAGGCAGAGATCACATCCTTCCACTTGCTACGATCTTGGCACACACTTTTAGCTTAATTCACACTCATCAACCTCCTCATACACGCCCGTCGGTTTAGGGTACTATTGACCTGCTTCTGTTCTTGCTATTTATAAACGACATTACCACTGAAATACAGCACAGTAAAGTCTTTCTCTTTGTTGACGATCTAAAAATCTGTAAAGTTATTATCGATTCCACTGATATTAAACAAGCTGACCTGGATCAAGTGAAGATTTGGTGCATACATAACAGCATGACTTTGTACCCAGATAAGTGTTTTCAAATAAGTTTCACCAAAAAAAAACTGCAATAGACACAGAGTACTCACTAGACGGCAAGATTTTGGCAAGGGTCGACAAAATAAGGGATCTCGGTGTTATCATAGATAGCAAGTTGAAATTAAATTCGTATGTTAACATGATCGTTAAAAAGTCTGCTCAAATGCTGGGTTCGTAAAAAAAAACTTAAAGGGACTCAAGCGGCAAGAAATACGAACTATCCTTTTTTAATACCCTGGTTCGCAGCAGGGTTGAGTTTGCGTCAATAGCATGGAGCCCTATGTACGCTAACTAGTCTCAACGGATAGAAAATGTTCAACCGGCGTTCACGAGGCACCTGGCATACATTCCTCCCGGAATACATCACAAAGTTCCATACAACATGCGATAAATTTTTCTTTGGCATGACATCGCATTAAAACCGTCGCACAATCATAGATCTATTATTCTACTCGATGACCCAAATCCACTAGGGATTACTTACAACTTTTCTAATTATCTTAAAATATATTGATAATTTGTCATCATTTTAAAAAACATAAGTAGGAATAAGTAAAAAATTATAATGTGAATACTTGTTATTGCTTGCATTTGGTTTTAAATGTTGTATGCAAAATATCTCATAAATACCTCCGTGTCTTAAGACGAAAGTCTTTGACCAATGTGTGTTGCCAGTAATGACGTATTAAATTAAATTAAAAAAAATTAAAAATTCATTTATTCAAGTTTGGCTCAATAGAGCTCTTATGAATGTCATACTTATAAACTAACGCGCCCATTCACTGCGGGCGGGAGCTTGATCGTAAAAGAACGGGCAAGAAAATCGTCAAGGTTGGTTTTTTCTCCCGCCAGTCACAATTAAAATACATAATATTAAAACAATTGTGTTCTGCAGTCACAAGATTTAAAAAAAAGGGAGACAGAACTAATAAAATTATAAAATTACATAGACAATGTATGTAAGTAATCGTTATATTGTAAAGAGGGCCGCAGAACACAACTTTTATCATTGTAAATGTTACATCCAAGCGTTTTTGTCATTAACGTAATCATTAACCGTGTAATACCCTTTCTTGGTAAGTGATGTCTTAACGGTTTGCTTAAACTTTTCAAAAGGCAAGGTAATGGTATGGTACTGAGACTTGGTGCCTGACTATGGGCCTCATGCGAAATCTCAAAGTCGTTTAGCGTGCAATGGAGAGAGCTATGCTCGGAGTGTCCCTACGTGATCGAATCAGAAATGAGGAAATCCTTAGGAGGATTGGAGTGACCGACATAGCGAGACAAGTTTGCAGGCTGAAGTGGCAATGGGTGGGGCACATAGCTCAAAGAACCAACGACCGATGGGGCGTTAAAGTTCTTCAATGGCGACCGCGAACCGGCAAACGTAGTAGAGGACGGTCTTCCACGCGATGAACCGATGATCTGGTCAAGGCGGCGGGAAGCCGATGAATGCAGGCGGCTCAGGATCGCTCAATGTGGAAATCTATTAGGGAGGTCTATGTTCAGCAGTGGAATTCAGATGGCTGAGATGATGAAGATGATGTAAAATATATATATTCATCTGAAAGTGTTTCTAATAAAAAAATAAATAATAGAAATGTGTAAACAGCGATAGCAACGATATCTTGATAAATATTTGATAGGTCGTCGATTAAATTAAAAAGACAACACTCATTAATGCAAAATCACGCGTTGTCTTCGAGACCAGTGTCATATTAATCAATACCCTTCATTTTGCCCATCATTCATTCATTTTTACCCGTGTTGCCTTCATTTTGTTTCCTTAATCACGACAGTCGTCTGCTATCGCACAGATTAAACGGACGCTATGTGAAATGATATCAAGAGTCACTTTTAACATATCTGCCCATATATCATGAACCGCTTAGTAAATAGCGGTACTGATTTTGAGGATTTTTTTTCAAAAACAAAGTAAGTCTGTATATGGGTAAGACCAATTTTCCATAACCCCGTCCAATTTATCTCTTGCAGCTTTCAAACGTAACAGCGTTCTTGGATTTATCGGTGGTGTATGGAAATAATGAGAAAGAATCTAGTGCAATTCGCGCTTTTAAAGGTGGTCGCTTAATCACAGAGCAAAGAGAGGGTCAGGAATGGCCCCCTACGCAAAAAAAACCCGATGAATTTTGCGCAGCACCATCGCCTGCCGAACGATGCTATTTACTGGGTCGGTATCGCGATTCTTGAAGTTTCGCTACATATAAGTCATATTATAAAAGAACTTCTGATTTTAACAGTATTTAGGCTGTACTTTCAGCCTGTCACGAAACTGTTTTGTTTTAAAAACTTGAAAAGTTGCATAGAAACACCTAATTAAACATCAAGAAATTGACAACTCAGCAAAGGTCTGCTTCATAGATAAACTTATAAACTGACCTAAATTGGTTGTAACAATAACACATAAATTAGTGACTCTTCCATATCTTATGAATTAAATCACGAGGAAATAAAAATCAAATTAAATACTTATAAACACATTGAAAACCCAATCCTTTGTGACCTAACTTTGCAGGTGACCCTCGTGGAAACCAAAGTCCACATCTCACATTGCTCCAGGTGATCTTGATGAGAAATCACAACCGCATGGCTGATATTCTGAAGAAGCTTAACCCTCACTGGTCAGACGAGACCATTTATCAGGAGACTAGACGAATCAACGCTGCACAATATCAGCACATTGTATATTATGAGTGGTTGCCAGATATAATCGGTAAGTTAAAAAAGCAAAGTAAATGTCAAATCTATATTCCTCAATTCAGTAATGGATTGCTGCATCAACAACGTAATTATATTAGGAGTGCTTCTTAACAACTTATAGCTTGTCACCATTTGTTGGATGTACTTTAACCTCTCCCTCTCTCTTCCCTTTGTTCTATCCAGAATTATTTGCCTTTGTTGTAATATTTTAGATATTTTGTATCATAGTTACAACACTGCCTGCCTCTCTTGACGAGCACTCGCCTAAGGCGCTGAAACAAACGGTGCGCATGGTGTAACAAGTTGTATAAAAGAATAGCGTATTGCATCATGAAGTTGCGTATTCTAATTCTGGTTGCTCTTTACTTATTGATGTTATGCTCGGATTTATAACGTTATTATACAGACGGACAAAGGTTAGGTAGCACCTTAAATCTAAAGGTTATAGAGAATA
Organism: Musotima nitidalis; assembly: GCA_949126915.1. Classification (NCBI taxonomy): domain Eukaryota; kingdom Metazoa; phylum Arthropoda; class Insecta; order Lepidoptera; family Crambidae; genus Musotima; species Musotima nitidalis. Next base: position 17,852,977 of record OX421423.1, on the reverse strand, counting down.
ACTATCTATAATGTTTCTTTAGAACTGCATTGTTGATGCACCGTTATAGTGTTTACTTATTATGATTTAAAAAGCAGTGAAAGTCTGGTGGTGAGAACCGTATATTACAAATGCAAAATGTCAGAGGGCGTCCGGGATAATGGAAGGTTGGCGATTTGTGCTTACTTATATTTGACTATTCTTTAATGCAGGTTTCGAGAATATGCTCAAAAACAAGCTCATATACCCATTAAGCTTCGGTTACGTCAACGATTATGATCCCAAAGTGAATCCGACAGTGTTGGATGAGTTCTCGACGGCAGCGTTTAGATATTTCCATACTTTGGTTCGAGGACATTTGAAGTGAGAATATTTTTTATTTTATATGTGTGGCTAAAGCTTGTTAAGCTAAACTGAAACTTATTAACATAAGAATCGCTTTATAAGTTCTTTCTTCTTTCTGTTTATGTAACCTTATAACATAATTTTCAGTCAGATGTGATGTGATTTCAAAATAATTTGCTCCCAGATTAATATTTTATTAATATTGAACGATGTTGATATAACAAGTTCATTCCTGCCTAATCCTTTACTAAGTACTCAGTACCCGCAGTTTAGCTGTCTTACGCTAGTTTTTTTCTTCTATTTTCATAAATGCTTTTTGAGCCATACTTATTGTAATTTTGACTTTATTTTGCTTTCAGAATGATATCAGAAGACCGGTCGTTATATGATGTCATCCGGCTCAGTGATTGGTTCAACAGGCCCATCATTCTGGAGCGTGACGATGGCTTTGATAAGTTGGCTCGAGGCTTTACTTCGCAGAAGCAGAGTTATAGCGATCAGTACTTGACCAAAGAAATTACTAAATATCTTTTTAAGTCAGTACCATGTATTATTTCATACTGAAGCTATGTTTGTATAATTACGTTATAAAGTCTGACTGGACACTGCTAATTCATTTTCCTTGTGAAAGGCAAGAGAAAAACTAACCTAGATGATTTTCTTGCCAGATATTATACGATTCTCCGAATCTCCCGTCCGCAGTGCATGGGCGCGGTAGTGTGTTAGTTTAACATTCACAAGAGCTTTATTGAGCAAAGCTTGATGAAATGATTTTAAATCTGAACATTATATTGGAACACTCGCGGATATTTAGTAGCGTTCACAGAGTGGCCTCTGTACAACTACCTAAAATATAATATCAACACGGTCATCTATCTATGGATGTCAGTCCTTAGATAGGTAACAGTTTTTGATAGTTAATCATATTGAGCGCTTTCGTGTTGCGATCCTATTAACGTAGACACGTTTGGTCTATTCAAGTTCAAGTTTTTTTATTACTACTACATTGTACTTGAAAATGTCAAACTTTAATTAAATTATAAAAAACAATCCAAATACTACTATGCTTTTATAAATTATCAATTGGTTAGATACAATCTTTATTTGTATGACCGTCACCAGGCCTTTTATAAAAGCATGAGTATATTTTACACCAAATGTGCTTTTAATATAAAAATCGATGTTTATATTGTAACATATTAGCGTATTTTTTTAATAGAACAGTAGCTTTAAGTACAACATTATCGCATATTGAATGAATTATCGGAAACATTGATTTGTAACTTCTATTTCTTTCTTCAGAGGCAACAAAACGACTGGTTTGAATCTCAGGGCAATAGATATAAATAGAGGCCGTACTGGCGGCCTACCGAGATACCCGGCTATGAGGGGCGCTTGCGGGTTGTCTGTACCCAAGTCTTTCAGCGATCTACGAAAATACATGTCACACAAGGTATTGTGAATGCATACTTGACGACGCTCGGAGTGTCCCTACGTGATCGAATCAGAAATGAGGAAATCCGTAGGAGGACTGGAGTGACCGACATAGCGAGGCGAGTTTGCAGGCTGAAGTGGCGATGGGCGGGGCACATAGCTCGAAGAACCGACGACCGATGGGGCGTCAAGGTTCTGCAATGGCGACCGCGAACCGGTAAACGTAGTAGAGGACAGCCTCCCACGCGATGGACCGATGATCTGGTCAAGGCGGCGCGGCGGGAAGCCGATGGATGCAGACGACTCAGGATCGCTCTATGTGGAAACCTATTGGGGAGGCCTATGTTCAGCAGTGGACGTCAGATGGCTGAGATGATGATGATGATGATGACTTGACGATGATATGGCGTGGTGGCTAGTATATCCGCACTCCGCTCCTGAGTTTTGATCGTCGTAGGCTCGATTTCTGCACAGGATAAGTCTTTGTGTGCATAGACATATATATATTCTGGTCTATGTGTTATCCTATTAAGAATGTATTTAACAAAAGGAAAAGGTATTATGTATGTTTATCCGTAATTTAGTATTAAAAACACACGTTCTTAATAATACTTAGCTTTGAATTAAATAGCTGGTGTAATTGTCAGAAAATATTTATTAGTTATTTATCTTTTGGAATATAAGTCAACCATATTCGGTTGGCAAATGTTCATGATAAACATAGGCCTTCCTGCATCCACAGACTTAATTTCATTAGAGAGAGGGTTAGGTTTAAATCTAATCATTTATTGCAAGCCACATCACATAAATGTAAGTGTATAGGGGATTCTACCAAGATCTTAGGAGCACAATCCACGGACGAAGCTTTGGCAAACATGAAATTTAGATAGTTCCGTTTTAAAATAGCCCTTTGAGGTCAACTTTCGTTTAACAATATAATTTAAAATTAATTAGACTTAACTTAACTTAACTTTTTTTGCTTGGGATTTTATTGTAGAATCGCACACTTAACATTTAAAAGATGTGTAAATTATTAAGAGCCTTATTTTTAATATATTTTTTTGTTTTTTTATTACTGTCGGTAAAAATGCTGTTTACGCACTGTCTCCCGGCCAATGGGGGGACCGGGGGGAAAGTATGGGGCTCACTGCGGCAGACGCGAACACCGCAGTCCTACCCACTAAAAAACGACGCCCACCGCCGTTGAAAAAGGGGCGGGGGCCAGTGCCTGGGTTTGTAGCTTCTGGCACCCCGCCCGCGGCCAACGTCCCCCGAATAAGAACCGGGAGGACCTCCTCAGAGAAGCGCAGGGTGTCGCGCCCCCCCTACCTCCTTGTGCGACCATGGCGTAACTGGCCGACTTCTGGGAGGGTCTATAGCTAGACTGAAATTGTTTGGAGCCTAGTGGCAGATACAACTAGTTTATGCTTATTCCTTGTGTTTATCGCCTTATATCGATATCCCTTCGTGATTAAGCTTTTTTATCTTTCAGAACGTGAATGCCCTAAATTGCCTATACGATAAGGTAGAGGACATTGACCTCATGGTAGGTGGAGCACTGGAATTCAACGTACTTGGGACGCAGGTGGGATCCACGTTCCTATGCATCCTTACGGAGCAGTTCTATAGGACCAGAAAGGGGGACAGATTCTTCTATGAAAATGGTGCTGACAAGAACATCGCTTTTACCCTAAGTAAGCCTTTTGATATTGTTTTCATAGATTAGCCTGCTTATTTTCATCATTTCAGCCTATTTATTATTATACTATTTTCTTTAGCATGAGTTTGGACTTTGAAGAAATATAAAATGAGCTCTGTTTTATAAAAGTATATGAACATTTTTAGGTTTGAAAAAAAATTAAGTCGATAATAATGAGAGAAATCATCAAAATACCTTTTCATTCAATAAATGCATGTCATGTAATATTTTAAAGTGCTCTAAAGATTATTGTAACAATATGCTCAACTTAACATTTTCTTTCAGATCAACTGAATTCTATAAGAAAGGCGTCCGTTGCCCGCTTAATTTGTGACAACTCCAAAAATGTAGACGAAATTCAACGAAAAGCATTCAAATTAATTGGATTGCTGTAAGTAAAATTTTATTTCACCGAAGTGACCAATAGCGCTAAATGGTGCTGATAATCCATACTCTCTCATATCTGTTGGAAGCGAGTGGTACTCCCTAGCTAAAGGAAGATCTTTCACCGGTAGAATGGTTGTGCCCGGGGTCCGCGGTCAAACCGACTAACCGGTCAAACTATTGTGTGTTGTATATATAGCGACGGAACTGAGAAATTCTGTTTGCGTTATCCAGAATTTAATTCATGTGCACGTTTCATTTAAAGCCTATACTGTGTCGCCACATTAACACTAAATTTCATGACAATTAACATAACATTGCTACAGCAATTTAAAGGGAATATTAAGAGATCTCAATATTTTCGCATGTATATGGACCCTAACAAGACCTAAGGAGCCCAAGCCAACCTCACCTGCAAGTGGTGCCAACGGACGAAGCTCTGGCAAAATTAAGAGTGCCCGGTAAGCGGCAATAGGCTCGCCACCTATTACGTGGGACCAACTATGTCATTGGCGAAGTATGAGCATATTAATATGCCTCTGACTACCCCTTAGTGGAAAAAGGCGTGAATGTATATATTATGTATGTGAATTTTCGCCTACATTGGGATAGTCGATATCCTAGGTGATTTCATAATCTATTTGGCATTTAAGGAAATCTGTATCTATGCTGCATTATGTCTTACGTTACGTAATTGAGAGAAAGTTTGAAGTTTGCTTACACCACAATATGGTCGCACGTTCGGCCATATATTTCTTCAAATACCATCCATACCCAATCTAGCCATACCCATATATTTGAAGGACACAGAGCTAGACAATTGTTAGGAGTAAAACATATGAACTAAATGTCTATGTTCATTTGGATCTTGTTCTTGTTCATTCATCGAATACAACATCCCAACAGCTGGTGTGATCAAACAGTGATTTTTCCCTCTGTGTTGCGGAGGTCAGAGAGCAGTCGCTGCATGTAATAACTGAAATTTAGCCAAATCTGTTTATATCAGTGAGCTTAAGTCTATGGCAATCAAGATATTGCTAAAAGTCGGCCGATCACGATGATCTGGCTCCCAGACAGTGTAATATTTAACCACCAATAACATTTATTTTCAGTAACCCGCTGGTGCCTTGCAAAACAATTCCCTCGATCGATCTAACGTTGTGGAAAGAAATACCAAATAACACTATGATTTGACTGAAAACTCTGTGTGATATGCTGAGAATCCACTAAGAAACCATGTAAAAAATTAATAAAACTTGTTTATGATTCCTTAGCCGAATTCAATTTTCATACTTGAAAGTCTTATAGATTCGTCCTTGTATTTAATTTGACTAGGTTGCTGACCCCTTTAAATATTATAATTGCTAAGGTTTTGTAATTTTTTCAATCATACATGAACGGCTTGGGTTTGTATATAATTTTACATACATAAAAATACATTAACGAAATTCAGACGATAATCATATATCATCACATAGAGCATGTGCAATGGATACTTGACAACGGATAAAAGTAATCAAAAACTATTTTATAAAGATAGACAGAAGCATATACGAAGAATACTTGCCGGTCAAGGCAAATACCCATGTTAATGTTACCATAAGAAAGAGAAGGAAAAACTTAAAACAGAACTGGCATTTATGTGCATTACAATACAACAAACACAAGAAATATAAAACAATAATACATTAAAAAGAACTAATAATCAATCATTTCTTTCTTTTACAAAAATATATTATTAAAGGTAGGTAATTTTAGCAGTCTCGCAAATATTTGTTAGTGTAAATCGAATATGTCGAAATAGAACCCTATAATAATCTAACAGGTATAATTATTATCAGTAAAGTATAATCGCAAAAAATAAATATTACCAAATCAATACCGCAAGGAAGTGTGCTGGGTTGTGTACTATTTTTGCCATACATAAATGATTTCCCGAGTAAAATAACAAATCCAGAAACACTATTAGCCGAAGACATGCCTGTATTGATCTCTTGCGTAGATGTCCCAGATCTTAACAGTAAAATGGAAAGTGCAATTAATGTATTAATAATTAATATTTTTTTTTAAAACTAAACTAAGGCTGTTCAGGCCTTACCTACGTCAACATCTAGTCTTAAATTGTATTTTCCATTTTTTTAATTGGAATTTGGGGATACGTTTTGGCTTTTAGGGATTAATATCGATACTAATATTAATTGGAAAAGTCGCATCAAAATTGTTTCTGCAAAGTTTTTAAGGTTTACCTATGCGTTGTACGAGCTAAAAAGAGTCACAAATAAACCAGAGTAACAAAGAGACCGCTTTTAGCGCATACTATGCATACGCCCACGGTTGGTGGTATGGTATCGTTCTGTGGGGAAATAGCACAGATTTTATAACATTATTTCGGCTTCAAAAACGCTGTCTCTAAATCATCGTAAATATAGATGAGATGACTAGCTGCCGACTACTTTTTAACGAGAAAAAAATCCTTACTCTTACTTATATTTTGGAGATAAGAATGTTTGTAAAAAAAAACATAACGATCTTTTTCCGCAGCAGGAAAGAACTAAAAATCTAAGACCATATCAAAGATTAGCTCCGCTTAAATCAAAATCAGGTTTAGTTCACCCAGGTCCATTTGCAATGGCTATCAAAATATTCAACAAACTACCTGAGCATATAAGAAAAGAAATTTCCACAAATAAATTCAAGAACTTGTTACAACAGTTTTTGTTAACTAAAAGTTTTTGTTCGTTACAAGAATACTTCGATTAAAAATAGCATTATTATTTATGATGTTATGTTCGCTTAAATTCCTTGTAATCCATTTTAGTCCGATTTTGTTTTGTTTTTTGTATTGTGGGTTTTTGGATTTAATTTATTATAATAGTGCTTATTTAGGTTTTAGTTAACTTTTTATTTATTTGACTGTATAATGTGTTTCGATTTTAGGGATATAAGAATTTTTTAAATTAAATAATATATAATAATATTTATATACCTATTAGACATAACATGGAACATGGACATGGACATGGAAAATAACATTTTATTTTTGTGAAATAACATACAAATATAGTTGATTTTTCAGTTACTTTTAAGTTCAGTAATAAGAGACAACGTTATTACTGTTAGTTTAATGTTATTTTTATTGCAATATTCTTTACTTTTATATAATCGTTAATATTGCGGTACCCTATCAGGGTTCATTTTTTGATACACGAAAACAAAATTTGTAACCTTTATTGTTAACCACGTGAATGCAATAATTATCTTTTAACGGTTGATAATCCACCTTAATTACGTTATTACACATACATTTTTAAAATATCACATATTTTAGAAAGTTAAACGAAATTGCAAACTTGACGATTTATTTTCCCTCTAAATGATAAATACGAGTACAATATGTACTTTTGAATATAAAAATGAGGCTCCTATCTTACCTGAAGACGAACTGTGTAAGGGCGAAACACGTGTCGTGTTGAATAGTTTCTCGATATTTCGGGAAATTATAGTATCGCGGGAATTGTTATAAAGATATTTAGTTTTTAATTTGTAATAACAATTGGTAGGTTACAGTCATTTGTTTTCATTTTAACAATTGAAGACAAAATTGCGATGAGCCGTGAAAATGTTAATCAACTACGAGTATTTTGAGTTGCATTGAACCATCTGTGCAAGTATGGTTGTTGAAGACTTACTCAACGCAAACATTGGTTCATGCATATTCATTTATATTATGAACAATGGTATTCAATAAGTCAACCAAATAATAAAACATACTTGAAAAGGTAGATGGTAAAGATCCCTGAACTCGAGCAGAGTTACAGAGTTCAGTTCTAATGTAACCATTTTTATGGCGTTGGTTATCGCCCGTTATCATGGTTCGGAAGACAATTTAATAATAATAATAATAAAAACGTTTCTTTGGTACATTACAAATAACAATAAGAAAAATCTTAAAGCTAGAATCTAAAATAGTACCAAAAGGCCTCCGCTCAGCTTAATGTCGCAGCAAAGATTGTCACGACGCTGGTATTCTGGGGATGCCGTGTATTTAAGTCATTGATTCCGGTTAATACTTAATATGGTAGACGCTTAGTAACTAAGATTGTGACTTGACTTAAGTCAAAATCTTAGTTACTAAGCATCCGCTGATTACTTATTCTTTTAGATTTTACTAATACATTCGATTTCCTAAAGGTGGCTGTTGGTGATTAGGACAAACCTCGTACTAGGTAGGTACTAATTGTTGCGGTACTGTTCGCAGGGGTTCGCAGGGCATATCTTCCTAATAAACTTAAATATAAAGCTGATTGAGAGATGGATCGCAAAGCTCTGGCAGTGGGAGAAAAAATTTTGGCTTAAAAAAAATCTGAATGTCCTGATCATGAGGGCAAAACGTGAAGGTTCGCAGATTATCTTAGTGTCCTGAGCGTCATACAAAATATAGTAACTCGAAGATTTTTTTAGTTAGGACAATGTCGACTCAAAGATTATTTTGGTGTGCTATAAGAGAATACAAATTGACTAGCAAAATGTCTTGCAGTAGATGGCATGAATTTTGTTCATGTCCTGAACATTAAAGGAAAAAGACAACCTGACAATATCTTTGATGTTGATACTATAAAAAAACAAGTAAGATGCTTCGCTGATTTTGTTTAGGAACATAACAAATCAAGCGAACATCACTCTTCAAATGCTTACTGTTGAAGTGACTGTACACTGGGAATTAGTGAGTCGAGCATCATCATCATCATCATTTCAGCCATTCGAAGTCCACTGCTGAACATAGGCCTCCCCAATTGCTTTCCACGTAGATCGATTCTTTGCCGCCTGCATCCACCGGCTCCCCGCCGCCCTGACCAGATCGTCGGTCCATCGCGTCGAGCATACCAATTAATCAATGGAGACGAATATAATGATAATATGTATAGATTGTTGTTGAAGCGGTCTAGTTTTTGGTCGAGGATTATTTGCGGAATAACAAACGAACTGCTTTGCAGATTTGTTAGAATTTTCGAAGTTTTATATACCGAGCAGACAAAAAAAAGATTTTACGATTCGTAACCAACAAAGGAATTAGATCGGCTACAGTCGTATTACCATAACACATTTTGTGTAAAATCTGTTTCATTATTTTTTCTTTATAAGATAAAAATTGGTATCGATTGTAAAAGAATATCAGCTGAGCAAAACTAAGTTAGTAAGCCACTAACATTTTTTTCCTAAGTCATATTAGTTTTATTAACCTTTCACATATATCCTTTAAACTTTATTGAAAAGTTCAACAGTTTATTAAGTAGTAACTGAAAAGAGCGTACAAAAATCTGAGCACGATCTAAAAATACCACTCTAAGAATAGGTACTTTAATCCTTATTGTAGTTTTATAAGTACCTTAGTATCGACTAGAAGCGAAACTGCAAAATTATTCAAAGCATCGTGTCTGAATAGCGCCTTTCTTTCATGAAAGTAAACAAGACACGACGATGCAGATTCAAATTCGTTGGAATATTCCAAGAAACTCGAACTGCACCCGGTTGAATTGCAATCACAATATTTGCCTCAACCTTCGCTCCATATTGGGTTAGTTCTGAAACATTTTGATATTATTGGTAACTTAATAAATAGTATATTACAAACGCAAATAGCATTAATTACTGAGACATTCCTTTAACTGTTTTCATTTCTTATAATGGACTTACTTGTTTAGAGTATTTGCCAGTGTCAAATAATTAAAGATTCTTTTAAAGCTAAGACTAGTCCGTGATAGATATAGTCGAGTCAAGTCTAAGTCTTACCTAAGAAAAGTAGGGAAGACTTTAGTAGCGGTTCTATGGAGTTTTAGAATTAACACGGAAAAATACAATTCACAGTTATATTCCAATTTTCTACACTTCTGTACGTTGCCGAAGATGTTATGTCTGAAATCCACTATGTTTACTCATAGAAACTCGAATTCACGCTAGTTTTGTTTTGCATAAAATTTGCAGCGAAGAGCGTCCCGCGTTGGCGCTAAATCGCACATTTACTATTATGTCACTGTTTAATGAATACCTTTTTCTGTATCACATTAAAATCAGTGATATTATTCAACGAAACTCCATGTACGTGAGTTTTATCTCAAAGAGTTAAAAGCGAAGTTATTACTTTAGATACAAAGTTTTTAATAAGTTTAAAATAAATTACGGTACACCTAACAGTATAAGATGCATAAATTACTGGTAGGCCCCAATGGAATATTACGACAAATTAATTTAAAAAGCTGACCCGGTGAATTTCTTACCGCCTCAGAATTAATAAACGTGGTGTTAACTTATTCGCTAAACGAAATTCAGTTTTTTAGTAAGATAAAATATAATTTATTAATTCAGGCGTTACTATGCGGTAATCTCGTTTCAGCGTTGGTCGTGAAGACATCGTTATTCTGAGGCTCCTATGAAGATGCCCTGTGTAAAGGCGAAACACGTGTCGTGTTAAATAGCTTCTCTATTTTTCGGGAAATTATAATAGCGCGGGAATTGTTACAAAGATATTTTTAATCCATCACTTGCTAAAGATAATACAAATAAAATAAATATGAAATTTGTAGCAATTACACCAATTATTTTGTCCCGAAATATGTATCATCAAGATAAAAACCTGTGTTATAGATACTGAATAACGGATAAACAAACTTAAATTCCAGACCAGAACAAATAGTCATATTCATGCACACAAAGATTTGTCTTGTGTGGGAATCGAACCCAGGAGCGTAGTGCAGGTATACTAACCTCCACGCCATATCGGTCGTCGTCAAATGAATGTTCAAAAGAAATGATGTTTATTAAAGTTGATTTATGTAAAAATATCTAAATGGAAGAGGCTGTACAATCCAGGCTTTTCTTCAGCGTACTTCAATATTCCGCAATGGTGGCACGTAACCTTCATTGGGCCAATTCTAATGAAAGATTGCGATGACCTGTATCCAATTGTGCAATCGTATTAAAACGCTACTCAATTCAAATCAACACTAGAAGATTTTTTCCTTTCGCGTCGAATATCATCACGTTGTTAATCTGTGATTTTGTTGTTGTTCTTCTTTTTGTGAAGCACGAGGTCGGGCTGCCTTCTTTTAATGCAATTTCGGGTTCTTCTGCAGTGGGTTGATTCGCAATATTCCGAAGCTTCGCGCTTCGGCTTCATTGCGAGAGATCAGATCTTCTGCCTCGCAGCATAGTACATAAAACTGGGAAAGTTACACAATTTAATATAATGAAAAAATACGTAATGAATAAAATTATCGATGCGCGCAATTATTAATGTGCTAATCTCACAAATTGGGTAACAGAAATTTGAAAATTGAAATTTGAATTGGGTCCCTGCCTAATATTCGTGGACAAAATTACTACAAATAAAAATTTGTACTAATATTTAAAAATAAGTAATATAGAAATTACTAAATGATATATATATTTTGAAGAAAAATCAAACGACTTAATTTCAAATTATGTAGCTTGAGGTAAGGATTTCATATATTGGCATCTCAAAATAGAAACACAATAACAATGTTAGCAGTAAGATTCTACAAAATGTGCAATGACGCCAGAGCTGGGTTCATGCAAATTAGATTGTTCGAGTTTCATACCTGCATAAGTTTAGTGCAAGTCCCGCTAGAAATAGGATATTATAAATGTTGAATAATAATATATTTGGAAACAATAATTTACTAAACATTACATTTTTAAAAATTATTACAAAAATATTTTTTGCATTTCAACAGATAGGTACATACTTTTTGAGGCAATCCTATATGATACAAAATTTGTAGTACGTAATACGCGTTCCTATAGAAATAGAAAAGAGCTTGTGCCGTAGAATAACTGTGCTTTTAAAATTCTCAGATGGAAGATGTTAGAAAAACCCTAAGATTACCTCCAATCGAGTCTCTTGCTCGTAACAGAAGAAACTAGTAAAGAATATTAAAAAAATATTAAGTAACATACAGAGATTACGTTAATGACGATCTATAATTAGGCAATTTCAAGGAACGAATAATTAAATTTTAGTGCCTATGCGTTTTTATTAGATTTTGCAATTTGTGATATCAGATCTGTCGATACATTAGAAAATGGTTTTGTTAACATTTGTTGGAGGTAAGTTATTTGTTATGCTTTCATAATCTTGTACATATCACAAAACGCTTCTAGCCTCAAGTTAAGCAGAGCTTGTACTATGAGTATTACAAAACAGAAATAAACTTATAATGCCTAGGATAATCCCAGACCAAGCCTAATGATCGTATTTACGTTTACAAATATTTGTAATTTCATAAATATATACTCAACGAAAAACTGTCGATGTTCGACGTGAAACTGTTGTGAACGTTGAATTTATAAATTACATTATAACAATTTTGGTATACATATCACGAGCCCCTTTATGCATTTTTTGTTTGTTTGTAGTGGCACTTCTACTCACAAACTCATTGGAATCAAAAGTAATTAATATACAAATAAATTCAGAGGACGTCGTTAAAATTTTAGGTGGTTTAATAAGTTCGGAAAATTTTAAGAACTTCGCCAATCAAATTGTAAAAAGAACTGAAATGAAATATGGCACTTACAATAATCCTTACCACCCCGAAGACAACATAGTAGAACGTTTCGATGATGAAAACGAAGCACTCAATAAGAAATTAGATAAACAAAACGAAAATTTTGCAGCCGAAGATAAAAGTGAAGATCAACTTTCTGAAGAGAATACAAATAAACGGACTGTCAAGCCGATTAAACAATTCGCCTCAAATGAGATTAATAAAATGAATAAAAATTTGGTCTCGTTTCAGAAGAGATTCGAGTTACAAGGTCCAGTTGAAAATGCAAAAATATAGAAAATTGTTTAGCTACCTTTAAAATCAGCTCACATATTTTTATACAACTTAAATGATATGATTAAATCTTTTAAATATTTGATTAATTCTATGTAATCTGCTAAGGGTTTAAATATGAGATATAATAAAGAATATGCAGAGGTGAGTTTCTCACCGAATAAAAGAAGAACTTCCACGACCCATCCAATAATTGTTAGGACTCGTCTACTGGGTTACATTTTGGTTAATTTTATGAAATGAAAAGGCGTTCGCCGGTGAGCGTAGAAGTAATCTAAAATTTATTTATTTATTTATTGAGAAAACCAACAGCGTATACAGTAAAACAATTAATATAAGTACTTAAAGCTAGTATGGCCAATAACAGGTTTCCCTAATATAACAAACAATGTGAGTGGTAAGCAAAGAAACTATTACAAGTAATAAAATATTAAAGAGGCAGTTGCTGTGTAGTGCTAATAACTCCTGGTAGTTCTGGCAGTTATGTGGTAATTAAAGAACATGAAACTGTTATAACACTAATATAATTAAACAAAGTGTGTGCCAAGATCGTAGCAAGTGGAAGGATGTGATCTCTGCCTACCCCTACGGGAAAGAGGCGTGACATTATGTATGTATGTATGTATGTATAATTAAACAAATAAAATAACAATGTAATAGAGGCTATGGGATAATATTAATCTAATGGCTATAGAATAATGGTTATGAAATAATGTTAAAGTAAAGGTTATGGAATAAATGATAAAACAATTTTAAGGAATTGCGGAAACTAAAAAGATTTAATTTTGTCCTTTAGCGTGGTCTGTACATGGTGTTTAAAGGATCTTTTAGAATTAGAAAAGATATCAATGTGTCCAAATAGTTCGTTATATGTACGTGCCAAACGAGAGAGAACTGAGTTACGATGATACTTAGCATTGTGTCTCGGAGTCTGCAACAAGGGAGTGACGCGGGTGCGGTACTTTGGAGCACTGAACATAATTTTTTTTAGAAACGAGATTCGTACAGTCAATTTTACTGTTTAGCACATCATGTAACAAAGCCATGTCCAAAACAACACGCCTATGCTCCAAAGACATGATATCAAACTCAAGGCAACCGTCAATATAACTGTCCAGACTTTTACGGCAACGAAAACTTAGGTGGTTTATAAATATTTTCTGATTACGCTCCAAACGGTTTTTATCACGTCACGTCGTGATGGGATCACGTACACTTGTCTCAATGACAGTGAGAGCGGTCCACGGGTTCTGCTTACGATAAAACACTTGAAGACACGCAATGCGACAGTACCAATGTCGTCGCATTCACAGCCCGACTAAAACTCTAAGAACTAAATAGATTGAGAATCAATACAATATCACTACATTTACTTTTGGAGTAAGTTCATTCTTGTTTCATCTTTATTTTTATCAACAATAAAGAAAATAAAACATTGGGTAGGTACCATTGAATTAAAAATCTTATCTGTTTTTGAAGTCACTTAAAGCGTATGTGTAGTGTTATGTAGCTTTGATGTAGTTTTTAATAAATCTTTGTCCCATAGAGAGACCGAAGGTGAGTGTTTGAGAGGTTAGAGAAAATCCGAAACTTCCTAGGCAAACCAAAATTGTCCAAATAGTTTGCTAATGGTGTTGGCAGCGTTGCAAAGATGAATCACAAAAAGGCAATGGATCCGTATGTGAGAAGAACCGACTGAGAGATCGACATATGATCCCCACTTGGAGAACTCATTACTTGATATAGGTGGCTGGAAGTCGATGAACCGAGGTGGCACAGCATCGGTTTTTGTGGAAAAAAGCCTTGTCCAGCAGTCGTTTGGCTTAAAAAACAAATAATAATTATTAAAAAAAATATATTAAACCATTTATTAAAGTTTGGCTAAAAAGAGCTCTTATGAAGGTCAAATCATAAAAAAATATTTATTCTTTTTTGTTTTTGAATAATGACGACTGCTAAAATGTCAGGCAAAAGTAACTAAACATTTGAATTTTTATCTCTTATCAAATCATCAATAATATTTAAAGATACAAAGTTGTTGATTGATGTTGATACACTAATAACTATTGTAAATGGGAAAGCGTGTATCAATAGTTAGAAAGATATAGAGGCGACATTATAAATTCATTATTTCACGACAAATAACTCGGGGAGGGTTAGACTTAGGACTCTCTCTCTTGTGTTATCTTAACACTTGCTCTTGTACTGCCTAAGTCGTAGGGATGGGTGAAATCTAACTCGTAATGTTATTCGAGCAGCTTTCTATTCGATCTTGAAAAGTATCACAAAATGTATAAAATTTTATTTTCTGTACAAATACTTTTTTAGAATATCATTTTTAAATGGAAGGAGACAATGAAATATTATTCTTATTTATGTATGGGACGACCTATAATAATATTATCTGGTTGAACTAGCCAGTTTATATAGCAGTCCCTATTATGAAGTCAGTGCCTTACAAAGTCCTGAATGGTGGTTTAACCATAGAATGATGTTTCTCCCTGCATTGTGGATGTGTGACCTAAGTCGCTCCATATAACATCTAAAAATTTGTCAGTTCTGGTTTAACCAGTGAGCAGACCCTGGGCCCTAAGCGTAAGTCTTGGGTACACCTAGGCTAATGCTAGGGTGATGATGACGGCGAGACGACTTCCGGCCACCGTAGGCGCTAGCTTGTGGGCGGTGGGTAATGGGTAACTCGCCGCCCGTCTGCCTACTATAGGCGACAGGCCACGTCGACGGCGCGTTCGTGTTCCACGCGGAGAGGCTAAGCGTGCCAGGGTTGCCGGACTGTTCGAAAGGGTAACCGCAGCCTTGGTGTTACAGGCTGAAGAAGGAATAGATGCTTTTTAGTCTGTAAAAGTCTGACACACCCTTTTGCTACACCCACAGCGATGGACGGTCATTTCATTATTTTCCAGCCATAAAAGAAAAGGGTGATGATGACGACCTGCGTTTAGTAAGATATTTCATTGTTTAGCGCCATAGAAAATGTTTTTGATACCTAATCAGAACTTTATGTGTCGATATTAGCTTAATCTGGTTTGGTTTGGTCTATGAACGTAGAAGAAAAGATATTAGCACAAACTAAGATAAGTATAGGGCTAAATTACTGTGAAAGTTTATGCCAATTTTATCTGTATATCATCTAAGTATCAGAACCCCTGTCTTTATTCGAAAGTAACATTACATTATTTATCAAAGACAGCGTCTTCATTTCAATGTATCATCTTATAATCGAAATAAAACATAAGACTATCGAATGATTATTCGATATTTACTGACTCGACTGTTAGAGTCGATTTTTATATTTGACAACAATCTCCGCCTGTATCTGGCAAGTCATTTGTGAGTAATGCGACCGATTATGTTGAGACAATTTGCAGGCGTAATGAACAGTGAAATCGAAGTGACTCTGGGGTCCCTTGACATCTGTTCAACTACTGAATTAATCAGCCTTTGTATAAGGCAAAATAGTTCTTGTTTGATTACTTATTCATTGTAAGTTTGTATTCATCATAAAAATAATGTCTGGCTGTTGTGATAGAAAACGTTTTAATTATAAATTTGAACAAAAATGTGAATTAAATAGAGCAATAAGTTTTGAGATGTAATATACTATATGGAAATAAAAAAATAAAAAAAATATTTTCTTACAATTACACCAATTATTTAGTTCCAAGATAAGTATCATTAAGAATGTATTATTGTGTTATGGATACTAAACAACGGATAAACATACTTAAATACTTTTTTGTTGTAAATACATACTTAATATACTGATTTGCCATATTTTGTTAAAGAAAACCACGAGATAGTTTTGTTTGCTGATAAAACATCATTATTGTTTAAGTTAAAACGAAATCAGAATTTAGACGAAGTAAACAGTGCGATCTCGAAGGTGGTGCACTGGTTTGACGTTAACAATTTGCTATTAAATGGGGCTAAAACGAAATGTATTAAATTCGTGACGCCTAACGTCAGACAGGCAAACTCTACTATTATGGTAAAGGAGGATGAGTTGACCCTTGTGGATACTACCAAGTTTTTAGGGATTATTTTAGACTCTAAGCTACAGTGGGGCCCACATATTGGTGAATTGTCGAGTAGACTTAGCTCTGCAGCATTCGCGGTAAAGAAAATTCGCCAATTAACAGACGTTGTAACAGCTAGGCTAGTTTATCATAGCTATTTCCATAGTGTTATGTCCTATGGTATTCTTCTGTGGGGTTGTGCCGCAGACATTCAAACAATCTTTGTGCTGCAGAAGAGGGCTATTCGAGCAATTTATAATCTCCCGTGTGGACATTCACTAAGGGAAAAGTTTAAAGAAATTGGTATTTTAACAGTGGCCGGTCAATTCATTTATGATAACCTGGTTTATGTACATAAGAATACTGATCAATTTAGTAAGAAAAGCTGTGTACATAACCTAAACACAAGGAATAAGCATAAGTTAGTTGTACCTGCCACTAGGCTCCAAAAGATAAACAAATCTTTTAAAGGTCAATGTGTGCGATTCTACAATAAAATCCCAAGCAACATACAGCAATTGAGCCTAAATAAATTTAAATTAACAATAAAACACAAGCTGTCTTCAAAGGGATATTATTCTATTAAAGACTATATGGCAGATAAAAATGCTTGGGATTAAACTGCCGTTTCATACAGGCTATTCTAATATGAATGACTTGAAAACATAAATATTGTTAAGGTTATGTTATATTGCATTGTATAGTTTCACAGACAAATGAAGATTGTGATTCTAGTACCAAACTAATGGACATATTTAAAAGAGCATAGCCTGTGAGTTTCTTGCCAGTTCTTCTTACAGAGCGGTGGCTCGGAACTGGCACTTAGATTCACTTACACTTAATTATTTTTTATTTTTAAATTGTTTTGTTGCATGTAAGTAAATCTAAGCTTCGTGATTTAGTGTAATATTATTTCGATTGTTTTTTTTTCATTTGTGATCATGACGTTTTCAAGTACTATGTATAATAGTTTATGAAATAAATAATTTTTTTTACTTTTACTTTTTACTTTTTACATAGGAAAACACCCAGACCAGAAAAAATATTCATGTTCATGCACACAAAGATTTGTCCTGTGTGAGAATCGAACCCACGACCTCTGGAGTGAACTATATACTGACCTCCACGCCATATCGGTCGGCGGAAATAAAATATAAAGCTTGATTAGCTCTTGAGATCACGCACAGGCATCCGCTTCGTAACGTAAATGTAGTACAGAGTGGTATATATTGGTGGATTGTGGTGAATATTTACGTAAGTGAAACCGATGTCAATACTAGACTACATTGAAACCTTGTTTACAGAGTATCTATTCATAAAAACAGTTATTCATTATTCATAACTCAAAATAAATTGATTTAATTGTAAGTATAGTTTACATAGAATCGACGACCGATATGGCGTGGTGGCGAGTATACCTGCTCTCCGCTCCAAGGTCGTGGGTTCGATTCCCACACAGGACAAATATTTGTGTGCATGAACATGATTATTTGTTCTGGTCTGGGTGTTTTCCTATGTATATTAAGTATTTATTTACAAAAAAAAAGTATTTATGTATGTTTATCCGTTATTTAGTATCCATAATATAAATAATAATAATCCATAATAAAAATAATTTTTATAAGTGGAATTTGTAATTAGCGTTAAGTTGTTTTATACTGTGTGTTATAAATATAATAAGCTGTAAATTTTCCTAAAATAAATAAAATAAAAATAATAAATAAAATAACACAAGTTCTTAATGATACTTATCTTGGAACTAAATAATTGGTGTAATTGTTAGAAAATATTTATTATTATTATTATAGAAAATAATCAACTACATATATATATTTTTATATTTCTATGATATTTTTAAAAAGGATGCGTGTTGAATCACTACATGGATGGGTGTCCACGGATAATCAGCGTCGTCATGAGACATCCTGTAGTGGCAGAAAGTGTGTTAGGGGGACACTTGACGAGATGAGGGTGTTTTAAATAAAAAATAAATATATTCTGACAATCACATCAATTTTTTAGTTCCAAGATAAGTATCATTAAGAACATGTGTTATGGATACTAAATAACAGATAAACACATAAATACAATTTTTTTTGTGAATACTTACTTAATATACATAGCAAAGAGGTTTTTTGTGTTCTATTTATATGAACTCCTATTTAGTACACATTTTAGTCACATACCTCAGTATGTAATTTTGCATACAAATTGGATTATTTATTTATTCTTTCATAATTTACGATATAATACTTTTTTTTTTTAATTTAAACAGCTAAGTTCCGTCCAAAGTGAAAAAGGCTTTCCCCAAAGAGCGCCAGCTATTCTAGTTTACTTATAAAGTGAACATTAAATTTATTGGTTTTGTTGAAGCGTCACTATTTCCTAATCAATATTTGACCAATAAGGCGTGGTGGCGAGAACAACCACTCTCCGCTCCTAAGGTCATGGGTTCGAATTCCACGCAGGACAAATCTTTGAGTGCATGAATATTTGTTCTGGTCTGACTATTTTCCTATGTATATTAAGTATATATTTACAAAAATGTATGTTTATCCGTTATTTAGTATCCGTAACACAAGTTCTTAATTATACTTATCTTGGAACTAAATAATTTGTGTAATTGTCGGAAAATATTTATTTATTACTTATTTACAAATCTTTGTAGGCCTCAAAAACTCTACATACCTTCACGTAATAATGTTTAAGGTTTTTCGTGTTACCGCTTGACCAGTTTGCTCACACCAGCTGTTGTCACGAGATTGCTGGAGCCACTCATTCCATATTCATATGCGAGCTAGTCCTTTGCTTGCAAGTCAGCTTAAACAATTTTCGCTTAAAAATTTAGCAAAACAGCTTGCGTTTCTTGGCGCTCTTTTATTTACCGGCTTACATAGTTATGTTTGAATTATGACACGGTTGTGTGAAGCTCGCTTTTGAACTATTTTCGTTTGTGAATCATCTTGTATGTAACTCAACATATGACGACCGATATGGCGTGGAGGTCAGATACCTGCACTTCACTCGAGAGGTCGTGGGTTCGATTCCCACACAGGACAAATCTTTGTGTGCATGAACATGAATATTTGTTCTGGTCTGGGTGTTCTCCTATGTATCTTAAGTATGTATTTACAAAAAAAAAAGTATTTATGTATGTTTACCAGTTATATAGTATCCATAACACAAGTTCTTAATGATACTTATCTTGGAACTAAATAATTGGTGTGATTGTAAGAGAATATTTATTATTATTATTTATTATTAATTTGAACACCAATGCATATAATGACACGGGTCGGTAATGCGTTAGTGAATGAACGTTGTTGCAGGCGTACATCGGTTTTGCTTATGTTTTTTACGTAACAGAATGCATTTACGCACTGCCTCCCGGCCAATGGGGTACCGAGAAGGGTGTGTTGGACTAACCACGGCAGAGA
This sequence comes from Musotima nitidalis, assembly GCA_949126915.1. Classification (NCBI taxonomy): domain Eukaryota; kingdom Metazoa; phylum Arthropoda; class Insecta; order Lepidoptera; family Crambidae; genus Musotima; species Musotima nitidalis. The sequence continues at coordinate 17,832,807 of OX421423.1, read as the reverse complement.
CGACCGCCAGCAGTAATACCCACTAAAAATCTTTCCACACGCCCGCCGCTTGTTAAGAAAGAGGGAAAGAGTACTAAAAGCAAACTTTAACTTCCTTCACTGCTCACATTCCCGTTCTTTGCGCTCATCAGAGAATCTGAGCCTTGAGAGTCCGTCAAAGTTACTTCTTTAACGACTCGTCGTTCACTGTCCAAGCTGCTCGTCCCTGGAATTCTCTCCCAGTTTCTGTTAGGCAATAACTGTGTGTGTTTTGTAATAAAAATAATGTAAAATAGCATAGCCTGTAAATATCTTGTCAGTTCTTCTCATAGAGCGGGGGCTCAGAACTGGCACTTAGATTCACTTACACCTAATTTTAATTGATTTGCATGTAAGTGAATCTAAGCTTCGTGATTTAAGGGTTAATATTTTTTTTAGGTATATTTTGTTTTGACGTTTTCAAGTGCTATGTAATAGTTTATGAAATATAGAAGTTTTTACTATACTAAATGTGTTCAAAATTGAAGTAAAGAAGCTTTTACTTTCACATAAGTAATGTCCTGCTGCTCAATGTTCTTATGTCATGTACGTATTTATGTAACATTTATTTGTGTTTTTCTATTAAGAATTTGTTATTTTTTATACACCCCCGGTTTTATTTTCACTTTAATAACTCTCCATTCTAAGGCTGCATGGAATAAATCGCTATAAGCGATAAGGTCGCCAATTGTATCACTTTTCTTTTGCAATTGTTTTCTTGTTTTATTTTAATTTCTCAACAACAATGTAATTGTCGAAGTGTGGGCGTATAGTGTGCCTCTGCGTGCCTTTTTGGGAAAGCGGGCGTGAATGTATATTTGTTTATCTATGTAAAAACTAAAACGCAACAGCTCGCGTCTCTTTGTACTTATATCCGAAGCGCCAGACGCGTATTTAATAAAAAACTGAAGAAAGAACGCTTCAAGTTTGTTCTAATAAAAACCTACGAAAGCTTTTTCTACCTACTATTTAACTCCAAAAGCTTTCAGGCTATTGACTTTGTCGGTATAGACTAAAGGAAATAAATATCTCTGTTCCATAACTCTCGGTTCTGATATGAGACATTTTTTAGCCTGTCATCATTTATGAAAGACTAGCAGCGCCCTGCGGTTATACCCGCGTGGTCCCCGTTCCCGTGGAAATATCGGGATAAAGAGTGTCCTATATGTTAGTCCAGGACTGCAGCTATACACGTACATAGTTTCATCACAATCGCTCCAGTAGTTTTTGCGTGAAAGAGTAACAAACGTCCATCAACACATACAAACTTTCACGTTTATAATATTACTAGGATAATGCCAAACTTTCTGATTAATCCAGAAAATTATTCTGTGATGTACGCCAACTACAATTAATTAATTTACATAAGCTATAACATTATATCGACATTTATAAAAGCGTTATCGGTGCTGAAATTGAATAAAGCGTTTTCATATAAGGATGTCTGTAATCCCATCATGTTTACCTAACCAGAAGTTATACTAATATAGACAACTGAATTTTCAATAATTAAACGGTATTTTGAGAGAACAGAAGCCATAATACAACCAAATATAATTGAATATTCGTCGATGATCGTATTCATATTCAGCTAATATTCGATGCCTGAGGTATTATTGGGTTTCCTGTCGTTTGTTGATGTTACTAACCAGTATTATTCTCGCTTTTGCTGGAGAATTACCGCACAAATATAATAAATTATTACTCAGGCGTTACTAGTGTGTTAAGTGATGTATTAAAAATATATTTGTGGTAAATCCCGCGCCATTATAAGTTCCCCAAAAATAAAGAAACAATTCAACACGACTCATGTTTCGCTTGTACATAAGGCAAGGTATAATATACTAAGGTATATTGTAAGCTCGTGAAGCTATTATTGTTCTGAAGATGCCCAGTATAAAGGAGAAATGGGTGTCGTGTTGAATTGTTTTTCCATATCTTATACATACGTTTACTCATAAGACGCAGTAGGAGTATGAGACGTATGTAGACACGTATTTCTATATATATATATATATAGCATGTATCAATTGCTTAGGTTTTAGTTGTGTTATAGTAGGCTATTAAAAGTAATATCACATTGTGATTGTATTAAAATTAGCGTTAAATGGAAATACTGTTAAAAACGGTCATTGACATTTTATACACCCGCAGTCTGTAGAAGGTATCGTCTATTGTTTTTCTCCCTTCCTTTCCATTTCCCAAAACAAAAGTTTTGGTTAACTGTGCCCTTGTCGACGATACGCCTTTGAAATCTCTTGCAGCCATCTATTGTCTACTTCTTTTTATGTCAGGGCTTTCAGGTGGGCGGGAAACTCGATATCTAGGAAATGATGGGTTGCTGAGGAGCTTACTTTAGCGCGATTTCCTTGTCATATAGAAAGCTATTTCTAGATTGCATCCTCGGATTAATAAGAGAATGTAGAAATTCTGACAATACTTGCAGTGTTCTGTAAGTAAATAGACACGGCGCCTAAGGACTTGAATCAACTTACTATTCTAATGTTCGTTCTTTAGTCTCCATATAACAATTTGAAGAGATAGTTTTAAGTTTGTTTTTAAGTCTCTGAACAAACCTTGGTATGAAATAAAAAGGCCAGGAAGGATTTAACCTGCATTGAATTGAAAGCAAATAAGAAAATAATTGCCGGACTTATATGGGTTCGGAAAACATATAACGCTTGCGCGATCTAAATACGTTCAGTGACATCTTTTGATATACTTACAAACTAATATTTATATACAGTTTGAACAGTCTCCATAGAACAATTTGAAAAGATAGTTTACGTGAAACGAGAAATAAGTAAACAAAACCAAATGATTTTGCCCAATCTCAAATAAACCAAATAATATGATTCCATATCCCTTTAGCGCTCCATGGATTCTCAAGAGATTTCCGGAAGGATTTCTTTGAGAATTGTATGATTCAAGTGAATCTATTATATTGTGACACTGAAGCCTGCCTTATATCCTGATACAGATATTTTTGGGTGTGGACCTCTTATATCGTGGAGTTTGGTGTATGGTATTGTATTGCAATAGGTCTGAATAGTACTGTAGACATAATTTGAACTTAGGAAATAAGAATAAACTGGCTGTGCCCATGTATAGGCTCCATAAAGTTGCAAATTCTTTTGCGGGGAACAGTATTCGCATGTACAATACGCTGCCAGATGATGTGGCAAGTTTATCTATAAATAAATTTTAAAACTACATAAAGTGTAAATTGTGCCAGAAGGCTTATTATAGTGTGAAAGATTTTATGAACGACAACGCTGCCTGGGAGTAACATGAATTACTCCTTTCTTTATTAAAATATTAGTTAACATATTATCTTTAGATATTAGATATTGGTATTTATAAGATCAACAGCGGTAAACTTCATATTTTATTTCTTTAATTATATTAGATTTTAAGACATAATTTAAAAAAAACCGTAAATAGTTCCTTTAGGAATTCTTCAGTGGACTTTATAAGGCATATATATATATATATATATCTATATTAATATATATATATTTCATTAATATATACCCAGTGGCAGTCGCTCATAACATTTTGATGTGCGGTTTAATAGGTGCAGTAGGTGCTCTGAAGAGGTATACCTACCCACTTTTACTAATTGGTGGGTAGTAACTGCTAGGACTCGGTTAGATGAGGTAACACGGTCTCTCCCTTCTTCAATGGTACCGGGAACCTAACCAGAGTCCCATATAAAATAACTAGACTTTTGGGTATGCGTGACAGCATTTTTTGCAGTCGGATCCAGAATTCATCAAACAAATGTTGTGATTAATATTATCAGTAAGTACAAAGAAGGTTGCTCATAAATCTTAATAAAACTAAATACTGCACCATCCGAAGAATTTATCTCAATTTGGACTTCAGGCCATTGCAGTAATCCAAAGTATTTGAAAGTGACGTTAAAGCACGAAAGTTTTCAACTTAAATGGAATTCAAACTTTGCATTGCAGTGTGAATTAATCTGGCAAAGGGCCATCACTGTAAGTGTAAGATTGGCGAGTTTGATCCCTACATAACTTCGCCAACTTTGGTGTAAAAGTAAAGAAAACAGCGATAAAATATACTTAAACATGAATCAGACTCTTCTATCAGAAACTTACCTCTGGCACCAGGCACAATTCGGATTATATGAGACCACTAAGTAAATTGAATTTCGTGTACTGTTCATGTGGGCGAAAGAACTCTTACCAGGTGGCACCAGGAAGGGAGCAGGCCATTATGAGATTATTGTTCTAAAAGTAAACTTTGCTAATCCTTTCTAGTCTAGAATGTTCTAGCCTCCTAGACCGGAGGTCGATCCTTCAAGCTCAGCACCTACACATGTGAGTATGAGGTGCCACTGAGTTTTCTTCTGCGGTCTGCGATGAGTCGAGATGCAGGTAGGAGTGATCGGTGTCTGCGGTGAGTCAAGACGTGATGCTCCGGGCGTCGGCTGCGGGACCAGGGGGACGATAAGCCGTCAAGTGCTGCCGAGGATGGTGGCTGTTGTGGGCTTTGAGACTGCTGACGAATGAGAGGCGAAGTAGCGATAAGCGATGCGGCAAGGTTGCAGTTACCACTGTGGGGAGCGAGTGGTGCTTCCCAACCAAAGGGAAAATCTTCCATCGGGCGGATGAGCGCGGCCCAACCAATAAGAATAATAAAATTTGCTCCTGTACCCTTAACAAACTTTAGTCTACATAAAGCTTAGTGAAATATCGATGTAATTTCCAATACAACTAAGTGTACACGCGACCGATCGAATGTATACTCGTGTTAAGACCGTCGTACCCAACTTAATCTATTTAGCATCCTTCAATAAATTGTCCTTCGTAATTTTTCGTTTGACCTCTCTGAGAAACCCTCCCTTAGTTTTCTCAGCTGTTGGAAAGGGTTTTTACTCATGGCACAAGTTGTTTCAAATATATTTACCCTTTGATATTTACTTTTAATTACTAATGGATATAATGTAAGCGGGGTTATTCTCAGAATGACTAGTTCTTGAAATGTTTAGTGTAAATATAGATTTTCCTATTGTCAACAAGTATAGCGTAAAAAATTATATAGAAATTTGAAATTTTGAATATCTTTTTCTTGGTTAAAAAATCTCAACCAACTGGGTTCCTTTCATATATTTTTTGAACAAATTGTTTGTTTGAACTTTAAGAGAAACCATCCCTGACACTTCTTTTGATTTCTCAGCTGTTGGAATGGGTTTAACTAAATTTCAACTAAATAGCTTTTTCTTGGTTATAAAAAAAACCACCTTACCTCATTAATATACATCCCACTTCTGGGAACTGATACGAAAAGTCTCACACACAAGACATCGTGAAGTTTCATAAACACAGTCATAATGTTAGTCATGTTGTTATTTTTTCTGGATGCCAAATTTTTGGTTTTTATTGAATCTTAATTGCGTAGTTGTCATATTGTTGTTTTGTTATTTATTTTGGATTCCAAGTTTTCAAATAAAACAAGAGTGGATTTTAAAATAAAATAAAAAAGTTTTTTAGTGAATAAAACTTTGACACGCCTCTTTCGCTCCACCCACTGCGAGACACTTTTTTTTGATGGTTTCCCATCCATAAAAAAAAATGTAATAATAAAATTCGACATAGCATGGCGGATTTTCAAGATGAAGTGGCAGTAGGCAGACACATAGCCCGAAGGGCTGACGACTGATTAGGCGTTAAGTTTCTTCAATAGCAACCGCGAAACAGCACACATAGTATGGGGCGGCCACCCATCCATGTATGGGGCGTCTATTGAGGTCAATATATCTATCATTTTATTATTGTCAAGGTGGCGGAAAGCCGGTGAATACAAGCCGCACAAAATTGATCTATGTCCATGTTCATTCGTAATCATGCTCGTATAACTTAAAAAAGAGTCACTTTCTTCTTTTAGTTTAAATCTTGTGACTGAAGAACACAGGTTTTTGAAGACTTGTCAAATTGTTTTACTACTAAGTACATTTTCTTGTAAGTGGCGGGAGAAAAAAATAGCCTTGACCATTTTCTTGCCCGTTCTTTTACGATCAAGCTCCCGCCCGCAGTGAATGGGCGCGCTAGTTTAAGTTTTGACCTCATAAGAGCTCTTTTGAGCCAAACTTGAACAAATGGTTTTGACTTTGTCTTTGATCAACGGGGAAGACTATTCGTGGACATCAAATAGCTGAAATGAAATTAAAAGAAACAGATTTATTTGCATTCATTTTGCGTGCTTGCATAAAGGTTTTATATGAGTAATCGTCAAAATCTTCTTATATTTAACTGTGCACATATTTAAAATTATTTTGACTGAATTTACAGGAACAATTATTCGATAAATCAAAATGTCATTTTCAGATTATTACTAGGTATATAACTAAAGAGTAACATGGTTAGCCTGAAAGTAATCCTTAATTGAATAGAAAAAGCCCTCTATCAAACAATTATATAGTTTTCGTTTAAATATAGGTACAGCTAACGTACGAAATTAATACGACGGTAACGTGTTAAATAGTTCTGTACCCATATTTTTTGTTAATATTAGTTTTTAAACCTCAATTTCTACCTTGTTCCCTGGTCCTGAAATAATTAACAATTAAAAAAAACAAAATGCAACTGGGTAATTTCTATCATTCCTCTGGGTTAGTAGCACAATATGGAACAGGGCGTACAAGAAAACAAAAATAAAACATGTATTATTAATTAGCACAGAATAATCAACACAAATAAATAAATATTTTCTGGCAATTACACCAATTATTTAGTTGCAAGATAAGTATCATTAAGAACTTGTGTTATGGATACTAAACAACGGATAAACATACTTAAATACTTTTTTTTGTACATACATACTTAATATACATTGGAAAACACCCAGACCAGAAACAATATTCATGTTCATGCACACAAAGATTTGTCCTGTGTAGGAATCGAATCCACGGCCTGTGGAGTGAAGTGTAGGTATACTGACCTCCACGCCATATCGGTCGTCAATATACAGAAACAATTATTATGAATGGAATAATATTTGTGTTTAAAACTTTAACCTTATTTTAGGGTTTCTAAGGAGTTGAGGGAAAGGGTATCTCATGTACCATTTATCAACTTTATCACCGATCAAAAAAAAAGACAATAGCTTTAAGGGCAGACTTCGTTAACAGATTTTGACACTTGCTATTTAATCAATAAAACACCATTCTTTTCAAACAACAATCTTTAATGACATTATGAAAATACATTGAACCGATCGTTTTCAATTTGTTATTTTAAATGATGAAATATAATAAACAATCCTTTATCTAACTTAATTTACTTAATTTATTCAAAAAAAACAGGAACTACTCATGCTTACATATAATCCAGAAAACGGTAACTATAAAAGAATTCTGACAATAATGTAAGAATAATATAAATTAGGAGATCACAATTATATTTACACGCTAAAGCAAAATAAAATATTAATAGCCTTAATTATTTGTTGAAAACTTATTCATATAACATTATATGTTATATATGTTGTTATATGAATAAGTTATATAGTATACATATATGTTATGTTATAACATAATCTGGCAATATAAAAGTCTCCAATAAGCGGCAATAGGATCGCCACCTATTACGTGGGACCAACAATACAATGGGTGACGTGTGGGCGAATAATATGCCTCTGCCTATCCGGAAAATAGGCGTGATTTTATGTTTGTGCGTATGTCACAGTTGCCAGAAAAGATTATTTAATAAAAAAATTAACATATTTTTAAAAATGCGAATTTATTATTATAATAAAGTTAATGATTAATCAAATAACTTGAATTATTTTAATGGTTAGGGAAAACTTTAATATTTATGAATTCTAAAGAAAATATAATTTTCACAATACTAATTGCATTTTTGTGTTTCATTATTACAATATATTTTTATCACAATCATGTTTGTGTACTTAATATTAATTAAATCATAAAGTCTTATCACTATTTTTATGTATGAAGAATAATCAAGTTATTCTGCCTTATTACTAATTAAAATATATAGGTCTATATCATTAAATAAATTTTAGTTATGCATTTATATTTTTTATAATAAGTACTTAAAATGCACGTCAACATTTTCTTTCTTTATATCTATTAAAAAAAAATTGATAACATTGCGTTCTGTTTATGATACACATGGGCTTAAATGTTTTATAAAAACCAGTATAGCTTAGTATCATGTTTCTTGTAGAATCTCATATCTTACGACCATTAAATTGCATTAAAAAACTTTTTAATGTATATGTGATTTAGAACATAAAAAAAACTCTAATATATGAAAACAATATGCCCTTATTACTTGATTTTGTGTTTACTTATTATGAGATCAGATCACAACATGGTTACGATTTTTAAGAGAACATTTCAATCGCTTTAATGTCTTGACAGGAAATATCTTGTCGAGTTTCTTGCCGACTTCTTCTCCAAGCAGGCTTTAAGGAATTCCACAACCCAAAAAGGGTGTAAAACGAATTTCAAAAAGGTCGGCAACGTTATGCTGGAAGCGTCTATAGGCTAGGGTATCACTTTCTAATAGACAAATCAAATGAAAAAGTGCGACCTTGTAATACAAATAATGACGTGTGGCACTCGGTGACTGCCGCGGTAAAGCTATTGCATAGCATTTTTTATCAACTTATGCAATAATAATTATATATTTTTATGTAAATTTATATAGATATAATATCATACATACTTTCTCTGCGCGGCATTAATGTGTATTACCTATACATAAAAAAAGACGTGTGAATCGCGGGGCGAAGAAGGGGATTACGCATGCGCAGTAACGTCGATACAACCAATGCCACCTAAAGGCGGGTTGCTGAACTAAAGAGACAAGCGTGATATTTCAAAAAGTCATTAAAAGTTCTGTTATTTATCGATAGATGGAAAAACTAAAAAGTATCACCGCTGTGCCGGTCGCAGTGGAGGGTGTTAGGTTTTTTCGTTACGGAATTTCTGGAATCGGTCTCAACACTCAAAGTCAGTGATTGAAGCTTAGCTTAAAAACAAAATAAGTCGTTAATATGGCTAGCATATAATATGACCTATGTCATTTTTATTTTTTGATGGGTCTACTGAAAAGTCAAACTTAATCTTACTAAACAGATTGAGGTCCTCATAAAATTCCTCCTCCTTCCACTAAAAGTTGTAAGCTATAAGTTCTAAGTAGCGGTTCCTCAAACTTTTATGCGTAAAGAGCGATGACGTAACCAAGTGAAGGCTCGAAGTAGCTTCGAAGTTGCTTTAGTTGACTTAGTAAGTCGTTTACTGATTATCGTAAAATATGATAAGTAATGCTTTTTTTTTCGTAAATCCTACACATTATTTCAAAATAAAGCAAACTCCCTGCAAAGGCAAATATTTGTATTCATGCCCACATAATTGTATTTGTCCTTTGTGGGAATCAAAGCCATTACTCAAGAAAAGATTACAAATATTACTGATCCGCGAAAAATTAATTTTCATTTAATTTATCAAACTTTTATAAAACTTTTAAGCCCTTTTGTATAGCATGTAACTTTTTATTTTTCCTTTAAAATATTGGCTTCGTGCGGTTTGCACATTTAGCCAGTGTCAATTAAGAGATAATATTAATTACATTTAAATTATAGTAAGTGAGAATGAGTGGTGATAAAGATGATAAATGGGAAATGAGATGCTCTCCCCCTAAACCTCTTGTATCCTCAGTAAAGATGTGGGACTATACTGAGATCTCACATGGACTGAGAGAATTTGATAAGTGATGTTGCACTGTTTTGTTTCATTTACCAACACTCATGTACGTTCACAAACACTTAACGGTGAATATTCAATCGTTATTACACATTAATGTTCAAAATATCACAAATTTTAGAAAATAAAACAAAACTGAATTTTTGAATCATATTTTACCAGTAGTAGAATTAAATTTGTATAACATTTTCGTTGTCGTCGTCACTATTTATATTTATAACTTATCATCACATACGTAGCAGGACTTCACTTCATCTCTCTCTCCTTTGGGGTTCATCCTTACTGCTAAACCATTTGTGAAGAGCTCTGTCGCGTTGGAGTGATCTGTTGGCAAGGAAATAAGAGCAATTTTAACGGATTTCTGGGTTATACATTATGTAGCTGGACTATGTATGTATATATTAGGTCGGGGAAAAAGTCTTTTCGCATAACGTAGGTATAAACTTATTATAAAATTTTTTTGACTGTACTATTTGTGTCTGGCTGGTTTTGGTAACATTAAAAAGGTTCCATTATAAAGAAAAGAAAAAAATTAAAAAAAGTTGTTTCCCGCTATTTTTCATTTGTTTTTCTCTCCGTAAAAATGAGTCTGATCTAATGAAGAAATTCGATACATTTTAAAATTTTATTATAAAAAAGGCAAAAATGCAACTCAAGCAGTGAAAAAAATTTGTGATGTTTATGGACCTGATGCAGTGTCAATAAGAGTAGCACAAATTTGGTTCAAACGTTTTCAGTCCGGAAATTTTGATGTTAAAGATGCACCTCGCTCTGGTCGCCCAGTTACGAATAAAATGGACGCCATTTTTGAAAGAGTGGAGCAAGATCGGCATATTAGTAGTTACGATGTAGCTGAAGAACTGGGAATTGACCACAAAACAGTTTTGACCCATTTGAAGAAAGCTGGTTATACAAAAAAGCTCGATATTTGGGTGCCACACGAGCTCACTCAAAGAAACTTAATGAACCGTGTACTCATTTGCGATTCATTATTGAGACGTAATGAAACCGAGCCGTTTTTGAAGAGATTGATAACTGGCGATGAAAAGTGGATCACGTACGACAAGAACGTGCGAAAAAGGTCGTGGTCGAAAGTTGGCCAGGCTTCACAGACTGTGGCCAAACCTGGCCTAACACGAAATAAGGTGATGCTGTGTGTATGGTGGGATTGGAAGGGCATTGTTTATTATGAGCTTTTACCGCCCGGCAAAACCATCGATTCTGATCTTTACTGCCAGCAACTGATGAGATTAAAGGAAGCAGTCGAGAGAAAACGGCCGGAATTGATCAACAGGAAGGGTGTGGTCTTTCATCACGATAACGCTAGACCACACACATCTTTAGCCACTCAGCAAAAATTAAGAGAGTTCGACTGGGAGGTTCTAGTGCATCCACCATATAGCCCTGACCTTGCGCCTTCAGATTTTCACCTGTTTCGGTCTCTGCAGAATTCTTTAGGTTCTGTAAGGTTGACCTCAAGAGAAGACTGCCAAAACTATTTGTCCCGTTTTTTTGATCAGAAGTCCCAAAGTTTCTACAGTAACGGGATAATGTCTCTGCCCACAAAATGGCAGAAAGTTATTCAACAAAACGGTACATATTATTGTAAATAAATGTAAATAAACTTTGAAAAAAATGTCTTCACTTTTCATACAAAAATACGAAAAGACTTTTTCCCCAACCTATTATGTATGTGTTTATTAGACCGGATGAGAAATAATGAGAAACACGAAAAAACACAATAACAAGGGTCTTATTTAAAAAATAATGTATTTGTTCCAGCATTAGCCAGCAAGAGTACATTTTTAAAAGAATAACATAGACTTAGTTTCTCCGAAGGGGTAGGCAGAGGCATCTTATTCGCCCACATTTTGCATATTATTTATAGTTGTTCCCACGTTAAAGGGGGCGAGCCTATTGCCGCTTACCGGAAACTACGTTCGCCAGAGCCTCGTCTATTAATCGGCAGGTGCATCACTTGCAGGTGAGGTTGAATTAGGTTGGATCTTGTTAGGATCTCTTTCCCCCCCGAACAGGTCTCCACCTTGGCGTGGTGGGGGGGCGGAGTATCTACCGGAGGCCGGGAAAAGGTAACCAGAAGTTAGCGGTTCTGGGTGCCTTTAGTACTGCCCACCGGGGGGAAACCAAGAGGGACCTGCAGAGGGCGCAGCGGGCGGGCCAGGAAGGCCCGTTAAGCAGCGCCAGGAGGGTATTAGGCAGCGGGGGCAGGGGGCCCCTACTGTCTAACCATAGACCCCTTGAGAAGTCGACGACACACTCCAAGGTCGCAAAAGGAGGTAGGAGGGTCGCGTCCACTGCATCTCTCTGAGGAGTTCCTCCCGCTTTTTGGTCCGCGGGCCGTTGGCCGCAGGCGGGGTTTCAGAACTGCATCCTAGGTACTGGCCCCCCGCCTCTTTCTCAACAAGCGGCGGGCCAAGATCGTAGCAAGTGGAAGGATGGAATCTCTGCTAGGGGTCTACGGGAACGAGGCGCGACATGATGTATGAATGTAATATATATTAATATTGTGAAGAGTCTAACCGCAAAAATTCTTAAGCAATGCTTTTATATTCGCAAAACCCTTTGTCTGTTTTCAGTATAGGCCCTAGGCACAGATACTACTTTGAAACTACCTCTATTAATTAATGATCTTAAACATTTTATTTACTCCTCAAATGAATCTCTACAAAAAACTAACTTTACGTTAATTTAAAGCGAAACCTAAGCAAATATAATGTGAGCTTCATAAGAATCGTTTAGTTTTAATATTTTAACAAAATATATTTTAATATATATGCTACTAAATAAAATACCAGGTATTGAAGATCAATAGTCTCAGGTAATTGAAATAAGAATTAGTTAAGAATTAAAAAGTTTTTAAAATATATCTAATATGTTAACCACATTTAAATTAATACGTTACTGTATAACAGGAATCAGGGTACGATAGTCCTTAGTTTTCCGGAATACGAAAGGGTTATTTATTAAGATAGTACTGATTTGTTTTGTTTATGTGAAATAAAATTACTATGTATATATTTATTAGTATTACGAATTAAACAATATATTAGAATGTTATTTATTGGGGAGGCTTATGTTCAACATTGGACTTTATAAGGCTGTTATAATGAGGATGAATCAAATAATAATATAAATGTAAAAAGCACTTCACAAACCAACCAAAGGGTATAGTAAGTAAAGCTACGTTAATATAGTAAAAACAAACAAAGTACAGTAAAATAACAAGTATAATACGACAAAATGCACGATAATCTAGGCCGGCATTACAAAAGGTCTAAAACCAAAATGCTTTACTAATTTCAAAGTATGTATATATATAATCATGAAGAAAATACAGTCAGAAAAATACAACCAAAAGTACGAACGAATTATCAGGCATCCCTAACTAAGTATTTATGGTTAGGTAGCAGACGCCCCCCCCCTCGCCACAGACCCTCCTGCCACTACTTGGCGGGACCTGCACAGTTCCCTCATAGTTACCTCCCCGGTAGTCAGTACTAAGGGCTCTCAGAGACACCGGTCTGTGTGCTACCTTTTACCGGCTCCCTTCCTCGCCCTACTGGGAGATACTCATCCCCCCCACCACGTCAAGATGAAGTCCAGTCGGGCGAAATCATCTTAGGAGCCCTTCCTTTTATCGTTGGTAAAAAAATGCCGTTTACGCACTGTCTCCCGGCCAACAGAGGGACCAGAAGGGGAGTGTGGGGCTCACTGCGGCAGACGCGACCACCGCAGTTCTACCCACTAAATACTGCCGAGGACGCCCACCGCTGTTGACAAAGGGGCGGGGGGCCAGTGCCTGAATTTGTAGCTTCTGGCACCCTACCCTACCTACCTACCCTACTCTATATCTCTGTTATCTTTTCACACGTAAAACCGTTTTATCAGTTGGTGTATTATTTTTAATACATTTTTAAACAAAAGCTAAACAGTGACATCACCCATTATAATGCTTGCGATTCCTAAAGGGCTTCGGAATGTTTTCACAACTTGCTGTAACATATGAATTTCACAAAGTAAAACAGGCACGCCAAGTATGTTAAACGACCCAAATAAAAAGGTTCTCGTTTCAGACGCTTTTCATGTGTTTTCACATTTTTATATTAAGTTTCATTTGTATATTATATGTTTGGACTTTGAACTAGGACGCTAAGATGAAAAAAATGCCACATACTTTTATATATTTATATGTGAACCCGAAACAAAAAATCAGTCACGAGTTTGGGTGTTCGAAAATGAGTTAAAGCCAAAAATAATGTTCGTTCACGGAGTGTGGCAAAAAAAAATTGTCTTGTTGGTCATGTTGCGACTATTCCTCTTGAGGGACAAAGAGCGGTTAATGCAGAATGGTACCATTTGTTTGCCACAGGTCGTTTCTGAACTTCGTAAGGAGAACTGCAATCGCCGCATCATCGTCCATCACGACAATGCGAGTCCTCACACCGCGCACAAAACTAAAGAGTTTTTACAGCAAGAAAACATAGAATAATGAGACCATCCGCCGTACAGCCCCGACCTAAGCCCTAATGATTTCTATACATTCCCTAAAATAAAGAATAAATTGCGTGGTCAGAAATTTTTATCACCTGACGAAGCTGTGGACGCCTATAAAACGGCCATTTTAGAGCCCCCTTCCGAATGGAATGGTTGCTTCAACGATTGATTCCATCGTATGGAAAAATGTGTCAAATTTCGCCGAGAATATTTCGAAAAGTAATAAATACATTTTTGTGTCACTGTCATTTTTGAGTGATTTTGTGTCACTTTTTTTTAGTGCTGCCCCCGTATTATACGCCCACACTTTGCCAATTGTGTTATTGGTCCCACCTAATAGATGGCAAGCCCATTACCGCTTACCGGGAACTTCTATATTTGCCAGGGCCTCGTCCGTTGATCGGTAGATGTACCACTTGCAGGTAAGGTTGGCTTATGCTCAAAAAATTATGATAGGATCCCTTTACACCGTTTTTGTATATTAAGATGTTTTATATCGCAGGCAGGTTGTTGTGGCAGTTTTACTTAACGACTAGGCAAATTCTACAAGTTGTGTACTTTTTTCACTTGAGTTCTTATTGTTATTGATTTGTGTTAACTATATTTGGTACTTATTTTATGTTATTTTTTGTTCTTGCAACTTTTATTGAATAAATATTTTTCTTTCTTTCTATATATATAATTTTATAAGTAAGTTATACTAATCATAAGTGGGCAGCAGCGTCATCCGGCGTACTGGTTTGAACTGCGATCACCAGCCCGCCTGCCCAGAGTGGTGTTTATGGGCAAATACCTCATAATAATAGAATGTCTACCTAGTAATCTATTGGGGAGGCTAATAATAAGAGAGCATAGCCTGAGTTTCTTGCCAGTTCTTCTTACAGTGCGGTGGCTCGGAACTGGCACTTAGATTCACTTACACTTAAATATTTTTTGTTTTTTTAAATTGTTTGGTTGCAAGTGAATCTAAGCTTCGTGATTTTAGTATTATATTTTATTTGTTTTTGTTATTTTTTTATAATTTTGACGTTTTCAAGTACTATGTAATAGTTTATGAAATAAAAAGTATTTTGATTTTTTGATTTTTGATTTTGTTCAGCAGTGGACTCATAAGGCTGATGTGACAATGATTATGATTCAGAAGACCTTACAGACTTATAGTTATCTGCTGGTACATGTGTTCCTCCCGATACTTTTAAAGTGTTAATAGGCATTCATGCAAACTGTTAAAAGTCGGCGCGCTAGCTACCGTGCATATTACATGGATCTCTCTGATTTCTTTAGCAGTTTTCTTTTCTTTCTCGCAATCAATAAAGTCCTATCGACTGCTTATACCATCTGGCTGGATGTGGTATTTAATACGAGGCACATTACATCAAACAGTTGGTAGTTTCAGATATTTTCGTATACAAACGTTGGTTACACGTTGAGTTGTGACGACACTTAATATTCCTCACGATCTCACACACACAACTTTGTTCACACATACTTTTACATGGCAATTTAGACGACGGTCTAATTTCTCTGCAACTTGTCTTAACACATAACTGAGATGACAGAATTTTACCACGTATGTATATATTAGGTCGGGGAAAAAGTCTTTTCGCATAACGTAGGTATAAACTTATTATATATTTTTTTTGACTGTACTATTTGTGTCTGGCTGGTTTTGGTAACATTAAAAAGGTTCCATTATAAAGAAAAGAAAAAAATAAAAAAAAGTTGTTTCCCGCTATTTTTCATTTGTTTTTCTCTTCGTTAAAATGAGTGAATCTAATGAAGAAATTCGATACATTTTAAAATTTTATTATAAAAAAGGCAAAAATGCAACTCAAGCAGTGAAAAAAATTTGTGATGTTTATGGACCTGATGCAGTGTCAGTAAGAGTAGCACAAATTTGGTTCAAACGTTTTCAGTCCGGAAATTTTGATGTTAAAGATGCACCTCGCTCTGGTCGCCCTGTTACGAATAAAATGGACGCCATTTTTGAAAGAGTGGAGCAAGATCGGCATATTAGTAGTTACGATGTAGCTGAAGAACTGGGAATTGACCACAAAACAGTTTTGACCCATTTGAAGAAAGCTGGTTATACAAAAAAGCTCGATATTTGGGTGCCACACGAGCTCACTCAAAGAAACTTAATGAACCGTGTACTCATTTGCGATTCATTATTGAGACGTAATGAAACCGAGCCGTTTTTGAAGAGATTGATAACTGGCGATGAAAAGTGGATCACGTACGACAAGAACGTGCGAAAAAGGTCGTGGTGGAAAGTTGGCCAGGCTTCACAGACTGTGGCCAAACCTGGCCTAACACGAAATAAGGTGATGCTGTGTGTATGGTGGGATTGGAAGGGCATTGTTTATTATGAGCTTTTACCGCCCGGCAAAACCATCGATTCTGATCTTTACTGCCAGCAACTGATGAGATTAAAGGAAGCAGTCGAGAGAAAACGGCCGGAATTGATCAACAGGAAGGTGTGGTCTTTCATCACGATAACGCTAGACCACACACATCTTTAGCCACTCAGCAAAAATTAAGAGAGTTCGACTGGGAGGTCCTAGTGCGTCCACCATATAGCCCTGACCTTGCGCCTTCAGATTTTCACCTGTTTCGGTCTCTGCAGAATTCTTTAGGTTCTATAAGGTTGACCTCAAAAGAGGACTGCCAAAACTATTTGTCCCGTTTTTTTGATCAGTCCCAAAGTTTCTACAGTAACGGGATAATGTCTCTGCCCACAAAATGGCAGAAAGTTATTCAACAAAACGGTACATATATATTGTAAATAAATGTAAATAAACTTTGAAAAAAATGTCTTGACTTTTCATACAAAAATACGAAAAGACTTTTTCCCCAACCTATTATGTAAGTGTGCTAAGATTTCCTCGTTTATCACGAGATAATATATTTCCGACAAGGCGCTAACGTAACAAGTAATAAGAAATCGGCAAAGGGCGAGTCGGACAAACACACGAAGGAGACCGTATTATTTCGATAATACGAACTCCTTCGAGTGACTTAACGTGTGCTTTTGTTTGACTGACAATATCACGGAAATTTATAGACATTTACATTTACTGCTTATTTAAAACCTTCATTCTGAAACGATTCATAAAATAATATAAAGTGACTTATGGGATATTACGATTGGCTTTAATTAAAGACTATAATAATATGACAGATAAAAATGTTTGGGATTAAACTGCCGTTTCATACAGGCTATTGCAATATGAATAACTTTAAATATGAATATTGTTAATGCTATATTATATTGCATTGTATAGCTTCACAGATTGTAATTCAAATACTAAACCAATGGATAAATTTAAAAGAGCATAGCCTATGAGTTTCTTGTCTCTTACAGATTGTTCTTCTTACAGAGCGGTGGCTCGGAACTGGCACTTAGATTCACTTACACTTAAATATTTTTTATTTATAAATTGTTTTGTTGCATATTAGTGAATCTAAGCTTCTTGATTTCAGTGTAATAATATTTCGATTGTTTTTTATATTTATATTTAATATTGACGTTTACAATTACTATATAATAGTTTATGAAATAAATTATATGTGATTGTGATTTTTGGGTTTATAAATATTCAGTTCATACAAAACTATTAGTTCCTGATTTTATTTACACAAACATGTTTGACTTTATAAGACAATACATATTCGACGACCGATATGGCGTGGTGGGTAGTATATCCGCATTCCACTCCTGAGGTCGTGGGTTCGATTCCCACATAGGACAAATATTTGTGTGTATAAATATGAATATTTGTTCTGGTCTGGGTGTTTTAAGTATGTATATTAAGTATGTATGTACAAAAAAAAAAAAAAGTATTTATGTATGTTTTTCCGTTATTTAGTATCCATAACACAAGTTCTTAATGATACTTATCTTGGAACTAAATAATTGGTGTAAGTGTCAGAAATATTTATTTAAAAAAAAAAAAAATACAAGGTTGTACAATAATTATTACAAGCACTGTAATAAGCGCACTTTTTTAGGAAGGCACGTATAAATCCCATTTTACCCCCCTCTCAAAAGACCCGGGGCTATAGAAGTAGGATAACACATGTGCTGTAAGATAAATCCAAAATATTCTTACAGAGGAGTGGCCTGATAAATATTTGGCTCGTGCGATCATTTATAGCGATAACGTCGACTTAGCGCAATTAAATTTTCGTATTGTATTGTTTCTTGTTTTATTAATATAAGCAATATGAAATGTGATTCTATTACTTTTTTATTTTTAGTGTACAATAAAGTGTTTATTCATTCATTCATTCATTAATTCATTCATTCGTTCATTCGTTCATTCATTCATTCGTTCATTCATTCATTCATTCATTCATTCATTCATTCATTCATTCATTAATTCAATACATATATAAAATATCGCGCTTGTTTTCATGGAGGGATAGGCAGAGGCATTTTATATGCTCAAATTTCGACAATGTCAACAATAAACAGGTGTAATCTGAAAGCGTAAGAAAATGCGTTATGTACCGCTAGCGATTTCTCAAATATAGTGTTTGTTTTTAATAATATCATGAGTAATTAGTACGAGTACATTATATTCCATAAATAAATTACTTATAAGAACTTCGCGCAGAAGCCATAAGACGACCTAGTAACTTCAGAGCAGCCTCCTAGTGTATAATGGTTTGAGCATACTTAAAAGTTAGCAAGAGAAAACTTCGTAACAACGGGATATTATTTTACAAGAATGATATTATAATTCTATGAAATTATTTATTTAATCTTCAATGCACATATAAATGTAACACAAAGGCAAACTCTTAGATTCACACTTAAATATTTTTTGTTTTTAAATTGGTTTGTTGCATATAAGTGAATCTAAGCTTCGTGATTTCAGTGTAATAATATTTCGATTGTTTTTAATTTATATTTAATTTTGACTTTTTAACGACTATGTAATAGTTTATGAAATAAATGATATTTGATTTAGTTTAAAAAAACTTAATGCCAGTTAATATTTTTTATAAATAAGTACAGTTCCTTTTTGTGTAAACAAAATGAAGTTATCGTAAACTAATTTTAAATGTTAAAAGTTTGAGGTTTAATATTGAAAAGACACATATGCATGGAGGTCTCCAGTTGGACTTGACTGGATTTGACAGCGGTCTTAAGTGGCTTTTGATAAAAATCAAGCTAAAAGTCAGCGCAATCTCATGCCTATTTGAGCCTTAAACAATGGAATATAATAAACTGAACCTCTAAAAAATACTTTTTTGATCATCAAAAATACTGATCTAGCATCTAATAGGGGATTAGGTGCTCCATCAGAATTTTTTGATGTACAAAAAGGTTAGGTTAGGTTGGTAATTTATTAATTTTGATGACACATTAAATATGAGCCTTAAACAATCAGGCAAAGGAATCAAAATCCAGAAAGTATTTCCCATGTAATTTATTGATTCAGGCGTTACTTTGCGGAAATCCATTGTAAGCAAATGATGGATTAAAAATATCTTTGTAACATTTTCCGAAAGTGTAGTACCTAGTATTGAATAGTTTCTCGATTTTTCGGGAAATTATAGTAGCGCGGGAATTGTTACAAATATATTTTTAATCCATCACTTGCTTACTTTCCATGTATATAGAATCATGAAGTTGGACGAGATGAAAGGACCTAGATCACAACACTAAAATTTCGAATATTTGGATATGCTTAGTTTGGGTCTAGAGGGCGCTGTATAAATTATATGTCCGAGGCTACTACAATTCTGCTATTGGCCCAAAACTCTAAGCATACGTAATAAGAAAACGTTGGAACTGTTTAACTTAGTGGAATTGAGCACCAGACGGAGGCAAGTATCAACGGAAATTATCTACAACGCGAAACTTTCAAGGAAAAAAAGTGATCAAAGTTGGAGAAACCCGAATAAACTTTGACTAGGCATCTTCCTGCTGATGATCTCTCTAGAACAAGCTAGATATTTATAAAGCCATCTCTTTGAAGATACGAACCACAAAGTACAGTTTTTTAATAATATATTACAAGTACCAAACAAACAAAGTACGCCTTGATTTATTTCACTGGCAATATGATATATATAAATAAAATATACGTTAAAATAAATATAGTGATTTAAATTATTAACACCTTGGGTTACATTATTGTAGTTTTCGTAGAGGTCCCGTATTATTTCTAGTAATTAATATTGCTTTTGCTCATCAAGGCTAATGTGGCATATGAATGGTGAAAGACCTATAAAATCGGTTCCGTAGTTTTTGAGATTTTTCATTACAAACATTCAAAAAAACATTTTTTTCTAATATTTTGATTTATTCTTTTTTTTACATCGGTAACAAAATGCATTTACGCGCTTCCTCCTGGCTGAAAGCGGTGTGTGGGACTCACCACCGGTAGACGCGACCGCCAGCAGTTATTCGCCTACCCCTTTTGGCTGCCCCATAGTGCCTTGGTTTCAGCTTCTGACACCACTTGCAGCCCACGTCCTACGGGCTTGAATAAATGCGCCCCTTCTACCTCCGTGTGGGACTATGGGGTGTGTGGCCGATTTTTTGAAGTGTCTATGGTTAGCGGCCCTCTTGCCCCAACCGCCTAAGACGCTTCAAGATTGGATTGTGTAATTTCATTTATTTAACATTTAGAACACTGTCCTCACAAAAAAGTTTTCTGATTTTCTGGATGTTGATCATTACAATCATAGGAACATCCGTAAAATAATCTTTTTTTCATTTCTTTTGCCAAAATTTAAAAATATTAAAAATTATAAAATATTCACCATGATGACTACTTAAATGACCATTTTAAAATCACAATATACACTTCCCCATTGCGGTATTAATTAATAAACAATTTAAATATTAATTTTACACACGTGCATGTTTTTAATGATTCTTGCTGATTAGAAAATAGCGTGCAAAATTAAGTACAGAATATTCCGTGATAAAAGTTTAACCCACCAATAAACTTAGCCTTGGTGCCATAATCATCAACGCGTAAAGGTAAGCTTCACGAGGAAATCCCCTTTAAAGCTTAGGATATTAAGCGCGTTATGGCTTATACTTAGATTAATGACATCGTGTCAATGATTTCATTACGTTCAGTCCAATTTTACATAGATGTCTTAAGGTGCTTTTAAAACAGAGATAAGCGAGTAAAGTAAAGTAACAGCACTTGAAAATGTCAAAACAAAATATAAATAAAAAAACTAAATATTACTACACTGAAACCACGAAGCTTAGATTCACTTACATGTAAATGAATAAAAATTTGGTGGAAGTATCACGGAAAACACAAAGGCCAGAACATATATTCATGTTTATGCGCAACATTATTCGGCCTGTGTGGGAATCGAACCCACGACCTCAGAAGCGTAGAGCGGGTATCCTCACCATCACGTCATATCGGTTGCCAAAGATGAGTAGTAAAATTTGTGATATAAGTGACATAATTACTTCACATGTATATTTTCTTCTAGGTGACCGAGCAAACGTTGTTTTGCCTTATAAATTTACTTTTAAATTTTGATCGTACAAGAGTGAAAATTTAGGATTGTATGTATTTTTGTATGTTGTATCATAAAAAAATGAAAACTAAAAATTTTGTCTAAAAAATAAAAAAAATTTATGTGAACTACCCATAACATTTAGGGGGATGAAAATAGATGTTGGCCGATTCTCAGACCTACTCAATACGCTCACAAAATTTCATGAGAATCGGTTAAACCGTTTCGGAGGAGTATGGGAACGAAAACTGTGACACGAGAATTTTATATATAAGATATTCCTAATTTCGTTCGTCATTTTATTTCACGCGGAAGAATGTCAGGACACGCCATCGTTTGTTCCCTGACAGGAAGAAGAATATCGTAACGTATTTAATTATTATAAGGGGCTATCCATAAATTACGTCACACGTTAAGGGGCGGGAGGGGGTTGACGATGTGTGACATAGTGTGACAAGGGTGTGGGTGGTATTCATAATTACGCGACGTCACATTTTAAAATCTAGGTCCTAAGCTAATTTAAAACGAATGCTATTTTATTGTAATTATTTCCTGCTTTCTTCCTGCGATTGTGTTGCAAAATATGTGAACACACTAGGAGGGGGCCAAGAGATGATGAAATTCGTGTGACGTACTCGTAATTTATGGATGACCCCTAAGCCATTATTCATAATATCATCATCATGATTAAGTGATCTACCATTGCCAACTTTTAAAACTGTAGTTAAAAAGCATTTTCTTCAAAAGGGGTATAATGTTGTAAATGATTACTTGTCAGATAAACAAGCTTGGGTTTAACATTTTCAACTTGTATTTGTGTAAATTAGAACAAAAAGTCAACCAGATAATTGTCATGACCATACCCTGTTGTACAGGCTCAGCTCAGTTTCACATTACATACTTACTTGACTGTGATGGAAGGTTCCCTTAGTGCTACTTTATTGGTTATGGCTTCTGGGGAATATTTTGAATATTTTCAAATATTCTCCGTGTGTGTTTTGTATTGTTATATTTAATTAATAATTTAAAAGAGCATACATAGCCTGTGAGTTTCTTTTCAGTTCTTATTTTCACTGTATGTGTTTAATCTTCTATAATGTATAATCAATCAAAAGACATGACATTTGCGCTAGCAAGTTCATACCAAAATATCTCGGCAAATCTCTTTAAAGTATGTAAAGTGAAGCAAAAGTAAAGTAAAAAGTTCTTTAAATCATAAACTATTACATAGCACTTGAAAACGTCAAAACAAAATTTATTAAAACACACACAAAAATAAAATAGATTCACTTACATGTAAAAAAACCTAAGTGACAGTTCCGAGCACCCGCTCGATAAAAATAGTCGGAAAGAACCACACATGCTGTGCTCTTTTAAATTATCAAATGGTTAGGTACTTAAAATACAATCTTCATTTGTTCATGGTTCCCATTAGACATTGTAAACTTGACCCTAAGTGTAATTACCTTGCACTTGTCAGTAATGAAGGGCAAACAGTTTTATTGTTTACTGCTAGAAGTAGTTGACCGTCATCCGTCAATAATAGACGTTTCGTATATCGGACTGTTTTGGCAAGTTATTGGCTGTAATGAGGAATAGTGTTGGATTTAACTTCCCTTTCTCTGATCTTATATGATATGTTGTAGATTGAAATAGTAAATGTGCTGAATTTTTTAATTTATTTTAACAGCTTTATGATATCTGTAAAAAAATAATTAGATTTTATTTAGATTCCAAGCTTTGATATCAGGATCTACTGGCTTCAGCTCTTTGCTATGTTTTATCTCCCTAGACATAACTCTCAGTTGCTAGCACATACAGCTTAATTATTGATGTTAAGAATGACCTCTGTCATACATAACATGCGCATGCATTCACATATTTGCAAATAAAGATTGTATAGCAGGAGAGAAAGTCCGGGGGAGAAACTAAGAGGGACCTGTGGAGGGCGCAGCGGGCGGGCCAGGAGGGCCCGCTCAGCAGCGCCAGAAGGGTCTAGGCATTGGGGGCAGGGGGCCACTGCTGTCTCACCATGGTCCCTCCGGGAAGTCGGCCACACACGCTATGGCCGCACAAGGAGCTAGGAGGGGCGCGTCCACTGCGTCTCTCTGAGGAGGTCCTCCCGGTTTTGGTCCGGGGGACGTTGGCCGCGGGCGGGGTGTCAGAGCTGCAACCCAAGTACTGGCCCCCCGCCTCTTTCTCAACAAGCGGCGGGCGTCGTCAGAAGATTTTTAGTGGGTATTACTGCTGGTGGTCGTGTCTGCCGCTGGTGAGTCCCACACACCTCTCTCGGTCTCCCTTTGGCCGAGAGACAGTGCGTAAATGCATTTTGTTACCGACGTAAATAAAAAAAAGGCTTAGATGGTTTGGTCATGTTGAGAGGATGAATGCAGAGAATGGAAGTAGATCAACAAAAACGATTGATGGTGGACGAGAGTTTGAAAATGTCATAGCTGTCATAAAAACTTAGTAGCTGATTTAACCGTTGAATTGTGATTGTCTTTGAGTTGCGGAGGTCAGACGGCATTCGCTCCATGTAAAAACTGAAATGCAGCCAAATCTGTTTCAAACCAGTGAGCAGACCCAGGGCCCTAAGGTCAAGTCTAGGGCAACCGGGATAAAGCTAGGATATGATGAATCACTGTAAAGTTAATCCATCACTGTCAAATCAATGTCCTACCCTAATAAATTTGTGGTAACCTTAGCTTAGATTTCTATTAAGTTTACAAAGTCGTGTCAGTCTCATGCCAAATCAAAGGTTTGTCAACCAGTTAAATTGTTACAGGTATTTTAATAGACTACGAGTATCCGATCGTTTCATTGGACAGATCGTATGACATGCCTTATTAAGTCGCGATAAGTCTTACATAGTATTTTAGATTCAAGTATTAATAAATACTCAATACTCAATACTTTATTGCGTTCCACAATGGTTTTAAAAGGTGGTGAATATTACAATTTGGTACATTTGTGGACCCTGTCGGGCACAGCATAGTGTAGAGGAGAGGAGAAAGGGCGCCGTATAATTCTTATAATTATTATTATTAAATTACCGTTCTTAAATTATTGTTATTAAATTATTATTTATTTATTGAGTATGTAGGTATCAAATGATGCCAGTAGATATTAACAATATTATGACAGTTGGTACAGGTAATAACATTAAATAAAAATGTAGCAACAATGTCACATTATAAACTTATTATTACAGTTACATTTAAAAGAGTTAATATATTATTAAATAAAATATAATAATGTAAATAGTATATGTCAGTAGGTATTATTATATAGTCAGTATTAGTATTGAGAATAAGATATTTAGCCAAATGTCAAAGTATTGTTTTCATATATTATTATTTTCATATATTGAATTATTTATTTACGTTACACTATTTACCCACAAAATTATTAAATTTTTCTTCAATGTATTCTTTTAAAATGTAGTAGCTTGTAGTAGTTTTTAAAGTTTCGCTACTTAATCTGACATGTGATTTGACTGGCTTTAGCACCCTTCTGAATATCTGGCATTTATCCATCAGAATAATGCTCCTCCTTTTCCAGTTTATGTGGGGACGAAGCAGCGTTTATCTTCCTTCCGTTCATCTTGACTCATCATCATGAAATCACTGATAGGCGACTATATTTTATTATATACTAGCAGAGCCCAGCGGTGTCACACGCGGGGCTCCCGTTCCCGCGGGAATAGCGGGATAAAAAGTATTTTATATAACATAGAATAATTTTTAGGTTCTGTATTACCAGCGTGCCAATTTATTCAAATCCGTTAAGTAGTTAAAGCGTGAAAGAGTAACAAAGATCCAAACATCCTCACAAACTTTTACATTCATAATATTGGTAAGATTAAAGTGATTAAAAATATTAATTCACAACTTCTAGGGTTGGCTGGTAGAGATCTCTTCTAGAGATACCTTTGTACTTTTAGTTTTGAAATACCTTTTGTAATCTATTTATGTTTTATGTGCAATAAAGGAATATTGTTATATCCCGTTGCATGGCGACCTGTTTTTGGACTGTATCGTTTCGCCTGCCATCAAGTTGTCATTGTGATGAGTGACATTAAAAATAACTGATAACATAAAAGAAATACATACTTGAAGAAGAGGAAAGCGCCATACCATTTTGCACGGGCGACTGAGAATGGTGGCTCCTCCTTCTCGAATGTCATGCTCTGCTGAACGAGGAGACGTCTCGGTAGTGCCTTTGGCTTACTGGAACAAAAAATAGGAAATAAATATTTCGTTTAAAGGGCACCTTAGTTAATATTGACGAGGCGCCATGCATCGACACGCACGTAACGAATTTACATAATAAAATTGGCGATATTCCCCGCCTACACAACTACTATAGATCCTAAATTTATAAACTACACAATAACCATTACTAAATAATGCGATCGAAATTTATTCGTACAACAAATAAGTTGATCATCATTTCAGCCCATTAACGTCCCACTACTGAGCACGAAAGGAAGCGCTCGTAGCTCTGCGGTGCTAGGTGGTCGGAAACGATCACCGAAATAAAGCAGAGTTTACAGAGGTCAGTCCTTGAAAGGGTGACCGTTTGTGTGGCATTTGATATCGAGCGCTTCTGTGCTTCGGAAGGCACGTTAAGCAATCGGACCCGGTTATCACTAAATGTGGTAGTCGCTAAGCCATGTTAGAGGCCTAATGGGCGGCTTGATAAATTCTGACAGCAGGACGCCATACACCTGCCTCCGGTCAGCGTGGTGGAGTATGACCCAATACCCTCACACCTTGATATGTGAGAGGAGGCTCGTGCTCAGT
Organism: Musotima nitidalis; assembly: GCA_949126915.1. Classification (NCBI taxonomy): domain Eukaryota; kingdom Metazoa; phylum Arthropoda; class Insecta; order Lepidoptera; family Crambidae; genus Musotima; species Musotima nitidalis. The sequence goes on along the minus strand of OX421423.1, from coordinate 17,806,203 downwards.
AGTGGGATGTTAATGCGCTGAGATGATGATGATGATGATGATGACTGAGCACGAGCCTCCTCTCACATACCAAGGTGCGAGGTATTGGGTCATACTCCACCACGCTGACCCAGTGCGGATTGGTGGAGAGTTTATTATAAAAGTAGTAATTATTCATTTATTGTAAGATCCTCTTTGAAGCTATTATAACCAGCAGCAGGCGAATTTGGACTGATGATAAAGATCTTTTTTTATAAGAGAGAAAGCCCGTGCTCAGTAGTGAGATTGTTATGAAGTCTGGAGCCTATAGGGAAAAGGTAACTCCTAGAGACTGGCGAATCTAAGAGCCTTTACTACTGACTAACGAGGTGAGTTCGTACCCCCTTTCGGTCCCCCTTTGGCCGGAAGGCAGTGCGTAAGCACATTTTGCAACCGCCGTTAAAAAAAAAAGAAAGAAGATCACTGACAAGAAATCTTGTTAGCACCCAACAATAATCCCTTTTTTCCTGCACACCAAAAATAGAACGGAAAGTATTTTAATTCTTAATTTCCTTGACTTTCTATTTCTTTAAGACTTATTATCCTGTTTGAACAAATACGCCATTCCAAAGCTCTCTTATCTCTTTGTTGTGTTTGTACGTTATCAGTACCAAGACACCGCAAATAACATTTAAGGTCGTTTTTTAGAGCCCATAAAGTAAAAACAGCCAAATATATCTACAGCCTTCCTCTAATAAGCCATAAAAAGGTATCACGAATTTTATTATTTTTCCAACTCTCATGAGGGAATTTCTCTGCACCTGAGATAAAATTTTCTTTTTTATATTACAACATAGCAGTGTATTGGATATAAATCACTTTTCATATGGTACTTCGGGCGAATCGGATAGAAAATGGAAATAAATATTTATGTAGAGGTATTCGAGATATGATAGTTATCTTAGAACCTTCGAAAATACATCGCATACTTAGTTATTTAGTTTATTACTCTTCAAATAAGCTAGTCTTCTTCATATACCTGTACATAGTTTATCAAGGTGCTTTATATTATGGTTAATAAATTTTCTATCCATAGGTGCAAAGGTATCCCACCAAGATCTATTGATCCCAAGCCAACCTCACGAGGCTTTGGCGAACACAAAAGTTACTGGCGAGCGGCAACAGGCTCGCCAACTATTATGTGGGGCCAAAAATGTGACTTACGAAATAACAAATAAATATTTTCTGACAATTACACCACTTATTAGTTCCAATATACATAAGTATCATTTAGAACTTGTGTTATGGATACTAAATAACGGATAAACATACATAATTTTTTTTTTTTTTTGTAAATACATACTTAATATACATAGGAAAACACCCAGACCAGAACAAATATTCATGTTCATGCACACAAAGATTTGTCCTGCGTGGGAATCGAACCCACTACCTTAGGAGCGGAGAGCGGGTATTCTCGCCACCACTCCATATCGGCCGTCAAATGTGGAAATGTGGGCGTATAATATGCCTCTGACGACCCTTTGGGGGAAATATGCATATTTTTTTAATTTTAAAGAGCTCATAGCTCGGCGAGGCTATGTGAGGAGTATAGGAGTCCTAGTATAGGTGACCGTGGTGGGGCTTAGATTTTATCATAGTTGTGCTTATGAAGTCACCATTAAATGACTCCGTATCCTTATAGTAAGTAAATTTTATGTAACTGGCCAGATACAAATCATCCTTGACGGGTTTGTTGCCTCTTTCTGCTACATTGAAGCTTCCGTTCGAAGTGAATGGGAGCTTTAGTTTTTTAAGTTGATTTTTATAATAGGCCAGGTCAGAGTACTCCTTGGACATCTTTTATAACAGCAGTATACCATAGATTCTCTGTCTCTATAGAGTTTTCTGTGGTAAAATCTCTTCAATCTTTATATTCTCACGCTCAAAGTTAAGTTAGTTAAGTTAATAGTAAGACCCAGTAGTAAGACTTTCGTAGACTTAGATGATGTTTTACTTAATGATTTTAATTAAGTTTTTTTTAATGTAACACGTCATAAAGACCCACATCCCGCTAAATGGTGAGCAGTAAACGAAGACCAAAAAAGATGAGAGCGCTCCATCGAAGAAAAAACACGATAACAAGCCATGTCAAAGCAAGCAAGCCCACTAGATCGCCATCGAGATAATGAGGTTCTGTAAAAAGAGATATGAAATAAAACTCATGAATGAATGATGAATTAGTCAAGGGCTGTTGTAGTGGTTGTTTTTAATGTTCTAAATAAGATATCGCTAGGTGACAAATTTTATTGGAGCGTATATCTTCAAGCTACACGAAAATAAGCTTTTTGTTTTTTTTTGAGATACCGCTTTTGCGCTTAGCAGGTCAGTATAGAAGCCGGGACTAAGAAAGTAAAAGCATCACTCATCTACATCATTATACTTATGTTACAGTAAGTAAGTGTAATAGTATATATTATCCAGCCCGTATATTAGATACCATACAACAACACCATTAGTCAATTGTCCTTGTAATTTTACCATGAACACAATGCACGTTCCGGCCGGCACGTTCAGTAATCTTTATTCGTAATTTAGTTTGATTTTAGGTTTCAATATGAAATATCAAATAAGGACACAGTTCATTAGGGTTCTTTCAATAAAAATATGTAACAAATTCCTAGCATTAACGATATTATGTGTATTAGAATTATTCAAGAAGCTAACAAGTCACAGAAAAAAATGTCAGGGTCGTTGCATAGATTAAAGTTTTATCGACTTCGCAGATAAAAACGATTGAATTTTGTATTGTTTCACATCGAACCAAAATTACTTATTTGTATAAAACAAAGCACAATCGTTGTTGTTACATTGTTAGTGTCTCATATTTTTGCCAAGAAAGCAAAATGTCTTACAAATATAATAAATATCTAATTAAAAAAAATTGTATAGATTGTCAATAGTGTTGTATACAAATTCAAATGCCTTGCTCAAATCGCTAAACCGCGCCAATAGTGGTACCTTTATTGAAATACACTCGACTTGTAGCGACACTTACCATATTATATATTGAAATATTTATTGATCCAATTCTGCGAAACCCATTCTTTTTATTGGCTAATATTTAAATTATGTATAGAAACTCTAAAAGTAGGCTCAGCACAGCCTTTAGTTTTTTGAGATAAACAATACTATCTCGTGATTTTCCTTTACCAAATATCGTAATACATTAATATAAATTAAAAACAAAACGAACCTGCGGTACCTCCATTTTAACAGAAACCTGAGATCGCTTTCCATTAACCTCAACCCTTTTAATCCTATTACTTAAATATAGAGTAAAAAGATCCAATGTGGAGCTTCTAATTCCGTAATAATCTAATTTTTTATCAATGTTTCATGAGGGACACGAATCTCAATATTTGATGTGGTTGTAAGATCAATTATTTATTTGTAGCGACTCGTTTATGATATAATCCACAAGTAACTTGTATCTTGGGTAAAATTTGCTAGCTATGGTTTAATAAATTACCACTTTTTCTATCGTACACGTGACCTACAATAAAATATAATAAATAAAATACAATATACTTTATTGTCTTTGAGATCAACATGATCATTTAGATTCGTCGCACATTCACACACAAAATGGATATTCGATATATTTTTTTAACAACGATGAAAGAGATATGAGCGGTACCATAATAAAGAAATAAAAGCAAATGGGTTCTTTGTCAGAATTTGTCAAGGTTTGTCACTAAACAATCTGCTTGATGGTAGCTGCAGCAGATGCAGTCCAATAAAGTAAAGCGCTTCATACCGCGGAACAAACACCTAAGTGGTTCTTTAGACCAGCACGTATAATTCAGGAGACGAAAACCAAAAGTGCAGGACCAATTTTAAAAGACTTGTCACTGACAGTAAGCTGATATTATTAAACTGTAAAAATAATAGCAAAGTACCTTTAGTTTTTAAATTACAAATATAAACTTACCCGAAAACGATTTGTTCATCTCTAATTTCTTCAAGTCATTAGGTGTTGCAGTTTTCGATGAAATGCAGAAACATAGAGCCACTCGGAAGTAGATACGAAACCTGTGAAAAAAAGAGTTTTATAATTCAATAACAATTAGCGTCATTACAATAAATGTCATTCTTTTTTTTCCTTTTCAATAATGGTTTCGTGCGTTTAGCACATTGAGCCAGTGTCGAGTTATAGATATAAATAAATATATTCTGACAATTGCACCAATTATTTAGTTCCAAGATAAGTATAAACTTCAAACTTCAAAACTTTTTATTTCATAAACTATTACATAGTACTTGAAAACGTCAAAATTTATAACAAATATAAAAAAAACAATCAAAATATAATTATACTGAAATCACGAAGCTTAGATTCACTTGCAACCAAACAATTAAAAAAACAAAAAATATTTAAGTGTAAGTGAATCTAAGTGCCAGTTCCGAGCCACCGCTCTGTAAGAAGAACTAGCAAGAAACTCACAGGCTATGCTCTTTTAAATTATCGATTGGTTCGTTACAATCTTCATTTGTCTGTGAAGCTATACAATGCAATATAATATAACATTAACAATATTCATGTTTTAAGTCATTCATATTAGAATAGCCTGTATGAAACGGCAGTTTAATCCCAAGCATTTTTATCAGCCATATTAGTCTTTGATAGAATAGTATCCCTGAATGAAAACTTGTGTATACATGTGTGTGTGTGTGTGTGTGTGATATGTATGTAGGAGGATATGGGTGTGAGTGTATATGCTTAAAATATGATTTTGAGAGTACCTTCAGTTTCAAGATAATTAAGAGTTTTAAGTTTTTGCTCAGAGTGCTTTTAATAGGGTTTTTTTTTAAGTTAATTTGATATGTGTCATTAAAGTGCCAATACAGGAATGAGCCCATACACGATGTTTGACGTCTAGCAAACAGTGTTTTTACGGTTGGGACAGGAATTCTCACCCGACTTTTACCTGTAGGAAACTGGGACAAATTTATATTTTTATGTAAGCGGAGAACGGAGTTTTGAATAATAATTGCCGAACAGTGTGTAGATCTCTTTCCTGATACAGTTTATCTGATGGGTATTTTCTGGTCTGGCTACCGCCGTTAATGCTGTTGCGAAATGAATAAAAGTATAAATATTTGCCAGAGACCTCGTCCTAAAAATCATACAAGAAATATCGTTCAGAGGTTGACTCACTTGTCCTAAACCCAAACATTTCAGGACTAGAGTTTGTTGTAAACACTCATATCGTTTTGTGTAAATAACCTTTCAAACTGACACACAAGATACAAAGGGAACAGTCGTAGAATGCATAAAAAGTATTTAATGTTTATTTGTAAGAAAATTTACATATTTTTTTTTTCCGTTTGACTTTTGTTTTAATAGGCCGTAATAGGCCCTGTCTGAATATCAGCGTTGCAGTGGCAGCCTTAATACCGCTGTGGCATTACGATAAGGCTGAGTCCTAGTGGGCCACACATATATCGTCTTCGTCCATTTCATTTTTAATTGTTTACATACATACATTCACGCCTGTTTCCCCGAAGGGGTAGGCTGAGGCATATTATACGCCCACACTTCGCCAATTATATAGTTGGTCCCACGTAACAGGTGGCGAGCCTATTGCCGCATACCGAGCACTGTTATGTTCGCCAGAGCCTCGTCCGTTGATCGGCAGGTGCACCACTTGCAGGTGAGGTTGGCTTTGGCTCCTTAGGTTATGGTAAGATCCTTACACACCCTTTATTACATTTAATTATTTCTTAACTTATTTTACTTATTTATGATTGTATTCTGTGATAATGTAAGCAATGTTCTATGCTTGTGGTCAAGTACTTTCTTGCTTTCTATTTAGTTGAGACAATCATTCGATATTTGAAATAAATATTATGGTAAAAACTGCGCTAGTGATGCCGAGGCCACGCGGTCACGCTGAAGCACGTTTCGCGGTTTCATCTACTCGTGGTAACAGAAAATTATTAAAAGTCGAGTAAACTTTTTATATGTGAAATCCAGAAGATACAGAAACGCAACCAACACAAGCCATAATATTTGTTTGCATGAATATAAATATTTATCTTTGTGTGGTCATTTCCTATCTATTAAAAAGTAGGTATCTTTTTAAATTCAAAGTATTTTTAATCGTAGTCTTGAATCAATAGTAAAAGCTTTGTTTATTTTGTTGTAGTTGTGTTAAATACAATATACTCCCCGGTCCTTGCTTCAACCGAACATTGTTTTTTTTCGGAATTCGAATAATAATATCTTAGTTAAAAAAAAAAATCACATGTGGCAATCCAAAACGCCTTCATAGATTTTATAAGTTCTCGCTCTCGCAGTTTTTTCAGCAAAAGAATCAATAAACTTCTTATAAAATGGCAAATCTGCATAGATAATGGTGGTATATATTTTTATTGATGAAATAGAAAATGAAAAAAAAACTTTTATCCTTTTTCTATGTAAAACATACATTTCAGACGACGTAATTAGGTATATCAAGTTTCTTAATCGATGAAGTTACGTTATAACTCGTGTTAGCTCTGGTTTAAGTTAGATATCACGAGTTCAAAGTCGACGTGAAGTTTTCTAGTAAGTTCTGACATATCTCAGTCAGATATTACTTACCTTGTTGCTCATGAACTACAAAGCAAAGCCTCAGGGAGCCTTTCTCGTTCCCGTACTCGTGTTCTAACTTTTCAATAATCTGTTAGTGCTTTACTTTTAACCTGACTAGGTTAAGAGTTAGAGATATTAATATTGTTTAGATTGTTTTATAGCTTTGTATGCTGCAGCTAATTGATAGATTGGGCGGTATTGTATACATTATGTGTGAAGTATGCTGATCTGCTTTTTATATTTTTATATTATATACATATATTGAATTATACATATATGCATTTTATTAAAAATTGGGGGCAGGGTTCAATCCTAGGGCCATTTCTATTTCTAGTATATATTAATGATCTCCCCCACCTCATAAGAGACGATCACGCGATTGTTTTATTTGCAGCTGATATGTCGTGAACTTGACGACGTAAATAAAGCGCTTTCTAGAATAGTCCACTTAAGCTAATAATTTATTATTAAATCAAAATAAAACTAAATGTTGTCGGGTTCACCTTGCCTAATATAGGTTAGAGACGATGAAATAGAATTAGTAAATGAGACGGTTTTTTGGGTAAAATTATTAATGGGGGTCTTATATAGGGAAAGTTTCGGGCAGACTGAGTTCTGCAGCCTATGCCGTGAAGAAGATCCAACAATTAACGGACATTAAAACAGCTCGTCTAGTCTACTTCCGCTACTTCCACAGTGTTATGACATATGGCATACTGCTGTGGGCTAATGCTGCAGTTATTGAATGTATATAATAAGATATAATATTTAGATAATAGATGTTGGTAGTTTTAAGATCAACAGCTGTAAACTTAACATTTTATTTCTTTTTTTTGATTGTATTAGATTTAAGACATAATTTGAATAACCGTTGCCTTTTGGAAGCCTCGTCAGAATCACCGATAGCCTGACAGACAATCCTCTCCCACTTTAGAATCACGACAGGCTGACTGATAGATCGCCCGAAAAATACACAACAGACAGATAAACTGACAAACCTAAAAAAAAATTACAATTTTCCATTTTGTGTAAAAATGTGACGAATCTAAACGTTCTTAAGGATTTTACAAACAGTAAATTATGTTTATATTTTTTTTAAATTGTTAACGTAATTCCTTTTGCCAAAATCAATGTGAAATATTTAAAACCGGAATGTTTACTGTTGCTTTCTGAGTATCGAGAGTTATGAAGATCATCTATTATCCTTTCTCAGGGATATTTAAATCACAACCTAATTGGATAAATTAAATTTGTGCAGTAGAACCAATGTTGGTTTTTGTGACATTTGTAATGTAACTGATTAAAAAAAGTACCTACAGTGTTTTCAATTAGAAGAAGAAAGAAAGGAAGAAAATATATTTATTTGGAACACAAACAATTCACAATTACCAACTAAACTAATATAATAGGTTGGGGAAAAAGTCTTTTCGTATTTTTGTATGAAAAGTCAAGACATTTTTTTCAAAGTTTATTTACATTTATTTACAATATATATGTACCGTTTTGTTGAATAACTTTCTGCCATTTTGTGGGCAGAGACATTATCCCGTTACTGTAGAAACTTTGGGACTTCTGATCAAAAAAACGGGACAAATAGTTTTGGCAGTCCTCTCTTGAGGTCAACCTTACAGAACCTAAAGAATTCTGCAGAGACCGAAACAGGTGAAAATCTGAAGGCGCAAGGTCAGGGCTATATGGTGGATGCACTAGGACCTCCCAGTCGAACTCTCTTAATTTTTGCTGAGTGGCTAAAGATGTGTGTGGTCTAGCGTTATCGTGATGAAAGACCACACCCTTCCTGTTGATCAATTCCGGCCGTTTTCTCTCGACTGCTTCCTTTAATCTCATCAGTTGCTGGCAGTAAAGATCAGAATCGATGGTTTTGCCGGGCGGTAAAAGCTCATAATAAACAATGCCCTTCCAATCCCACCATACACACAGCATCACCTTATTTCGTGTTAGGCCAGGTTTGGCCACAGTCTGTGAAGCCTGGCCAACTTTCGACCACGACCTTTTTCGCACGTTCTTGTCGTACGTGATCCACTTTTCATCGCCAGTTATCAATCTCTTCAAAAACGGCTCGGTTTCATTACGTCTCAATAATGAATCGCAAATGAGTACACGGTTCATTAAGTTTCTTTGAGTGAGCTCGTGTGGCACCCAAATATCGAGCTTTTTTGTATAACCAGCTTTCTTCAAATGGGTCAAAACTGTTTTGTGGTCAATTCCCAGTTCTTCAGCTACATCGTAACTACTAATATGCCGATCTTGCTCCACTCTTTCAAAAATGGCGTCCATTTTATTCGTAACAGGGCGACCAGAGCGAGGTGCATCTTTAACATCAAAATTTCCGGACTGAAAACGTTTGAACCAAATTTGTGCTACTCTTACTGACACTGCATCAGGTCCATAAACATCACAAATTTTTTTCACTGCTTGAGTTGCATTTTTGCCTTTTTTATAATAAAATTTTAAAATGTATCGAATTTCTTCATTAGATTCACTCATTTTTACGGAGAGAAAAACAAATGAAAAATAGCGGGAAACAACTTTTTTTTATTTTTTTCTCTTCTTTATAATGGAATCTTTTTAATGTTACCAAAACCAGCCAGACACAAATAGTACAGTCAAAAAAATTTTACAATAAGTTTATACCTACGTTATGCGAAAAGACTTTTTCCCCGACCTAATACTAACTGGACTGTACCAAAAAGGTCACCGCTCAGCATGTGTCGCAGTGTGACCCACGACGCTGATATTTTGCGGTAACCTAAAATAAAATTACAAAAAGCAATAATGAACACAAAATTAAAAATTATAGTCGAAGTGGCATTGTCGACGTTTCTTATTACAATAAAACAACTTACAAATTAAAAACTATTACATACAACTGTCTTATATCTACTTATACTTATAAATACATTGCAAATGTAAACTATATATGATACTCCGATACTAATAATACAAATCCAATTATCATAAATATTACAGACAAACAATTACAGCTTCTACTTGTCAGTTTTCTTATCTCACTTATTTATTAATAATACATTTACGCCTGTATCTCCAAAGGGGTAGGTAGAGGCATAATAAACGCCCACGTTTTGGCAAATATTGGTCCCACGTGATAGGGAGCAAGCCTATTGTCGCTTATCGGAAACTTTTATATATGCAAGTGCCTCGTCTTTTGATCGGCAGGTGCACCACTTGCAGATGAGGTTGACTTTGGATCCTAAGGTCTTGGTAGGATCCCTATACACCCTATAACATATTATATAGTATAAAGTAAGCACGATACATATTCATTTATTATCTATAAGCATAATAGTACTGCAATGACTATCTCATATAATAAATAATAATAATAAATATTTCAGACACTTACACCAATTATTTAGTTCCGAGATAAGTATCATTAAGAACTTGTGTTGTGGATACTAAATAACGGATAAACATACATAAATACTTTTTTTTTGTAAATATATACTTAATATACATAGAAAAACATCCAGACCAGAACAAATATTCATGTTTATACACACAAATATTTGTTCTGTGTGGGAATCGAACCCACGACCTCAGGAATGGAATGCGGGTATACTCGCCACTACGCCATATCGGTCGTCAAATCTATATTATATAATAAATCCATGGAACTATAGGTTCTTAGTGCCTCATGTTTTTGTGTTATGTATATCCTGAATGCTGGTTCCTTAATAAATAAATAAAAACATCAAAAATCGTTCGAGCTCGGCAGCGTGGGTTTGAATTTAGAATTCGTATTCAATGACGCCATATTTTTTTCTGAACACTACTAAGTTCAATTACGCTTTAACAAAGGAATTGCATAATTGGGACTACAAATAGACTAGCCTTAAATTACAAATCCTAACCAACCGCCAGATATTTGTGATCAATCAAATTATTTCTCGCTTTTAGCTGTTAGGCACCACAGAAATGTTTTGATCAATTATGTCTATTTCTAGACGCAACGTGAACTGTCAAGAGTAAATTAAATAAAAAATTGGATCTTTATAATGTAATAAAATATTGTAAGCTCTCTTCTTGGCGGGAAAGTGAAGCGTCATGACTGCAGTTTTATTTTATTTTCTAAAATTTGTGATATTATCAACATTCATGTGTAATAACGGTGGATTATTAACCGTGAAGTGTTTGTGAATATACATAAGAGTTGGTAAATCAAAAAAAGCAGTGCAACATCACTTTTCATATTCTCTCAAGGAATCCATGTGAGATCTCAGTATAGTCCCACATCTTTACTGAGGAATCAAGGGGTTTAGGGAATGGTACCACCACCCGTTAAAATAAACCAATTGAGAAGGTTATTGAATTCTATAGATAATGTAATAACTAACAACAGTAATGACACAATTATACTTGGGGATTTTAATGTGGGCATAATCGACTGGAGATCTGAAAACAGTTGCACTTATATGACTCCGTTATATTGTAATGTACCTTTAGGAAATTATCTCATAGATTTTATGTCATCAAACAACTTACTCCAATTTAACTGTGTTAAAAATAGTAATGTTCGGCTTTTGGACTTAATTATCAGTAATATACCTAAGACCTATGTATCCACACCTTTATGTTCTCTAAGTAAGAGTTACCAAATACATCCTAGTCTTCTCGTTAAAATTCCTTACGACAATAATGTTAAATATCTTGTTCCAAATATAAAAGATAAGTATTAATTTTTTAAAACTGATTATGAAATAGTTAATAGAAAGTTAAATAGTTACAACTGGCATAGTATTTTAGATCAATGTTTGGATGTAAACGAAATGGTGACAGTGTTTTATAAAAAAGTAAGGGAAGTAGTTGCCGAGTATGTATCAATTAAGAAATCCACAAAGATGCGTCACCCGCCATGGTTTAGTAGTGTACTGATTAAACTTTTAAATGAAAAAGAAAAAGTTAGAAAACGATTCAGGAAGTACAAAAATCCCCGCGACGAAATAGAATTTCACTTACTCCGAAATCGCTGCCATAAACTTTTAGATACGTGTTATAAAAATTATAAAAATAAAAATAAAATAGAATCTCAAATTCCAAAAAATCCTAGAGCCTTTTGGAATTATATCAAAAGTAAACGCGGTGGGCAATCGACATTACCAGCTAAAATGTATATGGACGATTCGCTTGCACAAAATGGTCATGAAATTGCCAATTTATTTGCGGATCAATTTCGTTCCGTGTACTCAGGTTCGTTTGCGAATACTGTTTCTAACAGCTTAACTGACTTGCATGACAAATATATGTCTACGTTAAAATTTACAGAAATAAGTGTACTAAATGCAATAAAAAAGCTTGACATATTGAAAGGTGCAGGACCTGACGCAATTCCACCAGTTTTCGTCAGTCGGTGTGGCCGTTCCCTTGCGTTACCACTTTCTTTAATATATAACCGTTCCATTACCGAGAGGAAATTTCCAGATGAATGGAAAAAAGCACGTATAGTACCTGTATTTAAGAAAGGAGACCAATCAAATGTTAAAAATTACCGGCCAATATCTATACTCTCATGTTTTTCCAAATTATTTGAAGGTATTGTACATCCATCAATTGTAAGTCTAGTTAATAGTAATATTTCTGATCACCAACATGGATTTAGAAGCGGCTATTCAGTCTTGACAAACTTGGTTAGTTTTGTATCGGATTTGTCTCAGGATGTGGATAAGGGGTTGCAAGTCGATGCCATATATACTGATTTTTCTAATGCGTTCGATAGGGTTGATCATGTTATTCTTATACAAAAGTTACAAGCCTTTGGTGTTGGGGGAACACTGTTGGATTGGTTTAAATCATATGTGCAGAATAGACCTCAAATTGTAGTTGTGAATGGTTATGAGTCACACACCTATTATGCAGTTTCTGGAGTACCACAGGGTTCTCACTTGGGACCAGTGCTTTTTCTTATATTTATTAATGACTTAACAAACCGTATCAAGCACTGCAAAATGTCATTATTCGCTGATGACCTCAAAATTTACCGCCCAATTAAAACAGATAATGATTCTGCATTGATGAAAAATGACCTAAATGAAATATTAGACTGGTGTATTTTAAACTGTATGTCTCTCAATGTTCATAAATGCTTTCACATTAAATATACTCGTAAAAAAAGAAAACTTGCTACAAGGTATGAGATTAGCGGTGTCTCTTTATTAGAAGTTAATGAAATCTGTGACTTGGGTGTTACCATCGATACTGGACTAACGTTTAATAAGCACATTGACAGGACTGTTATAAAGGCTGCTCAAATGCTCGGTTTTCTAAGAAGGAACATAGTAGGATTTAAAAAACAAGAAACGAAAGTGTGTTTATATAATACTCTTGTCCGAAGTACACTTGAATATGCTAGTTCGGTATGGTCACCATTCTACGCTGTTAACTCGATAAGGATCGAAAGCATTCAAAAGGCTTTTACTAGAACACTTGCCTTTTCCTGTAACGGCTTCTCCCATAGAAGTTCATATGTACAACGGTTATCCAAGTTTAACATGAGTAGCCTTTATGATCGCAGACGAATCTCTGACCTTTGTTTTCTACATAAAATAATTCATAATAAAATAAATTGCAACAATCTTCTACAAAGAGTTCAGCTAAAGGTACCTTATTCTTATCCTAGACATAGAATCGATAAATTATTTCATACGAATTTTTGTAGGACCAATTTGGGTCGTAAATCACCTATGAACAGAATCCTCGATCAGTACAATACTCTCCAAAATCAAGATTCAAATGTTGACATATTTGGTAGTAGGTTTGACAACTTTAAAACTATATTAAAAAATACTTTTGATTGCTCCTAACTTCCCAGTCTTTAAATAATTGTAACACATAGCTATTGTTTGAAATAGTTTACATAGTTTATAGTTAAATATTTATATAAAATACTTTATTATAGTAAATGTTATGTACACCGTAATTGTTAAGTATATCAGATGTAAGCCCATTAAAATAAAAATGTTTTTATAATGTGTAATATGCTTAATGTGGTTGTGCTATATAAATAAATAAATAAATAAATAAATGGTATCTCATTTACCATTTATCATCTTTATCATCACTCATTCTCATTTACTATGAATTATATATTATTAATATATCACTTACTTGAAACTGGCTAGCTAGACGCACTAAGCCATTATTTGAAAGAAAAAGAAAATAAAAAAAATAATGTAAATCCTCAATTCAGTATCTTTGAAGATGATGCCGTGTGGTTTTTCTAAATATTCCAAGAATCCTTTCACGTAGTTTTGGCCGCAAGTGTCGTAAAATACGATGGGTTCTTGTCTAGTGGCCATGTGTGGCCACCTCTTGCCACTTGGTACGTTTCACCGAGAGATCTCTTTGCTAAAAGTGAATATTGCTACCTGGTGCTCGGATCCCTGTAAAATACTTGTACCAAGGTTTCGCCCAAAGGAGTTATACATTATGGGTACGATATATTTCAAAAAGACGTGTGGCACTCGGAGAATGCCGCGTTAAAGCTATTGCATAGCATTTTATATCAACTTATGCAATTATAATTATTTATTTATTTTATTTATGCAGTATTTTTTTCTTTGTATTTTATAAAGATATAAAAAAATTAGATTTAAAATAATTATTTAAAGGCGGATTGCTGAACTAAATAGACAAGCGTGATATTTCAAAAAGCATTAAAAGTTCTGCTATTTATCGATAGATGGAAAAATTTAAAAGTATCACCGCTGTGCCGGTCGGAGTGGATTCGGTCTCCACGCTCAAGGCCCGCGATAGAAGCTATGCAATAGCTTAAAAAAAGAAGATAATTTGAGGGTAAATCTTAGACTCGTCAATTACCTTACTTTAAAGTGTATATTTTAAATGTACGTAGAATTGTTTTTATTCTGCAAAGTATGGAAGGCTTGCTTAAAATTATATTCACGTTCTAAACCTAATAAATATTGGCAAAATTTTTAGAGATTCAATCGCAAGTCATACCCTATCGTTATATGTGCATCCAAGCTGCCCAGTCCCACTTAATAAATATTGTGAAGGAAAATAAATACGAACCTAAAAATGGAAAAGGAATAATGTTCCCGGACTTATATAAATTCAATACCAATATAATACTTCAGGAACGCTTCACGAAGCTTTTCACTTTTTTTTTCTTTACAATGATTGGATTCTTATACTGCAGATTGCCCCAGACTGCTTATTTAATAGGATCATTCAGCTATTATATGCAGGGTCTTTTGAAAAAAATCCGTAATTCTATAATTTTATAACATTGAGTATTTCTATTCATAGGTACATACTTAACAAAAACTTCACTTTTTATAACTACGAGTATTTGCACTAAACTTCTCAAATGAGATGTAGTATTGTTATTTGCAATGATAATTTTGACAAATTGACATTCAATTCAAAAGTATCGTCATAGTTAACAAATTGGGTGTAATTGGACCTACATGGGACTAACTATATAATAGACGAATTATGGGCGCAAAATATGCACCTGTCTATCCCTTCAGGGAAACAGGAGTAATTGTATATATATATATATGTATGTTTTATCATGAATATGCCTTTGTGTGATTTGGATATTTTCTTGGTAACTGAAGAATAACTGACATAATACTATGTCAAAACTCAAGACATTGTTAAGAAATAAAAATTAAACGTCAGTGAGCTTAATATAAAAAAAAATCTAAAGTAAAACCGGGTTAAAACTAGTGCTGTCTGCTTTATTTGTTAAGACGAAGACCATTAACCGCGTTCCTGTTTGAGAGGTGTTATAGCTTTTTAAAGTAGCGACCTAATAAGTTAGGTAGTATTTTGATAGTTTGACGACCGATATGGCGTGGAGGTCAGTATATCTACACTTCACTCCAGAGGTCGTGGGTTCGATTCCCACACAGGACAAATCTTTGTGTGCATGAACATAAATATTTGTTCTGGTCTGGGTGTTTTCCTATGGATATTAAGTATGTATTTACAAAAAAAAAGTATGTAAGTATGTTTATCCGTTCTTTAGTATCCATATACTTGTCTTAATGATCCTTGGAACTAAATCATTGGTGTAATTGTTAAAAAATATTTATTTATTTATTAATAAGACTTCATAAAAGACTTCCTTTAAACGACATAAAAGTTCGTAATAGCTGTGACCAACGTTACGGTTTAATGTGCTTATAAAGGCACTGAGCAAGGGGTAATTACGCACATAACTTCGAAAACTCATAGGACCGAGACCCTCTGAATTGTAGAATAGTGGTCTCACTATTGGGCTACCGTTGCTATAAATAAACATACATACATAATATCACGCCTGTTTTCCCGAAAGGGTAGGCAAAGGCACCTGGTGGGACCCAATTATATGCCCACACTTTGCCAATTTTATTATAATAATAACAATAAATATTTCTGACACACCAATTATTTAGTTCCAAATAAGTATCATTAAGAACTTGTGTTATGTATACTAGATAACGCATAAACATACATTAATACTTTTTTTTCTGTAAATACATACTTATTATACATAGGAAAACACCCAGACAAGAACAAATATTCATATTTATACACACAAATATTATTTGTCACACGTAGGTGGCGAGCCTATTATCGCTTACTGGGAACTTTTTTTAATGCCAGAGCCGTTGATCGGAAGGTGCACCACTTGCAGGTGAGGTTGCCTTGGATTTCAAAGATGATGGTATGGTCCCTTTCCACTCTATAAATATAGTTGATATTAAAATGTACTTACTTGTTACTCATCCAGTAGTATATAAGAGGGTTGAACATGGAGTTCGCCATAGCCAGCCAGTAAAAAGCGAGGTAGATGTGCTGCGCAAAAGGTGCCGAGGCCAAAGACTGGTGATGGTATACCAACACAAAGTAGGCGTGATACGGCAACCAGCACAGCGCGAACACCATCACCACTAACACAAACATTCGCACCACCTGTAACAAAAGAATAATAATGTAAGTCGTTGTCCAACATCGAGACAAATGATGTATGGGGGTTGGGGGGCATAGGAGGGTCGAGGAGACGGTGCGATGACAAGTGACTGCGGCGCCGGCGGCGACCGATCGGCCCCCGCTACTATACACTAGACCACAGGATCTCAAGGCGACCATACGTCACTCTTTGCTATGTTAATTTAATTTACTTTCTATAATATATCATATAAACATAATAATAATACTTTATTGATACTTTCACAATTTCACTATAAAATACAGACACTGAATCCTATGTTAGGTTTCCCTGTGGTATAGGAGTTAGTTCCTTCCCAAAGAGAGATAAAATTAATTGTGACGCAACACAAAAGGTACTCCTCAAAATCTAAACTAAATACAAAAAAATACAAAAGAAAACAAACAGAATTTAAGAAAAAAATAATTTAAATGTGTCATGAATAAAATACACCAACATACAGTCCACTTTCATTTATATATCGAGGCGTAAACAGTCGTAATAAAAAGGTTGTATTCCCATACAACGGACGAGTTTCTGGTAAGACGCTATTATGTCGCCACCTATTACGTGGGACCAACAATATAATTGGCGAAATGTGGGCGTATAGTATGCCTCTGCCTACCCCTTTGGGGAAACAGGCGTGATATTATTATATAAGAATTATTATTACTTGGTTATCTCACACAGATGCATCTATTTCCAAACTTATTGATGAACTTAGTAAAAAAACAAGGAACAAATCATTTAGAGGTCAATGTGCGATTCCATATTAAAATCTTAAGCAATATACAGCAATTAAGTATAATTAAATTTAAATCAACAATCCAACGGAAACTTTATTCATAGGGATATATTATGCTATCAAATATTATAATTATGGAAGATAAAAATGCTAGGGATTAGAATGCCGTTTCATACAGGCTATTGAATATTGTTAATGTTATATTCTATTTCAGTGTATAGCGTCACGGACATGTAAATATTGTAATGTAAATAACAGACCAAATGATTTTTTTTTATATGACACGTCATAATGACTACATCCTGCCTGATTGTGATGATGATAAAAACAAAATTCGTACCGTGAAATATGCACAGGAGGTAAAAGTGGGTTTCTTGTCATTTTCTTGTCAGTTCTTCTCAACAGAGAACCGAGCCACCCCCTGGCACTTAGATTCACTCACACTTAATTTTCGTTGCATTTAAGTGAATTTTAACTTTGTGATTTTATTATAGGTATTCAGTGATATTATTAAGTACTATGTAATAGTATATGAACATAAGAACTTTTCGACTCTTCTGACTTTGATTTTGAAACCGAATAAAGCTTGCTGCTATGTTCAGCAATGGTTATTCATGAGCTGATGATGACGATTTTTTTTATTTATTTATCAAACTATCGTGTCCATTCAAACCCAATCTTAAAACCATGAAGACATATTAAAAACCATTATAATGTTGATCGTATCATCATGTCAGCCTTATAAAGCCCACTGCTGAACATTAGCCTCCCTAATTACAATCTATTTAAGGTAATTGACCGCAATCAGCACTCTGGGCAGGTGGGTTGGTGTTCGCAGTTCAAGCCAGTACGCAGGATGACGCTGCTGCCAATCATCCGGTTAGATTTCTCTTCGTCGATTCGACGAGACGTCTTAAGTTTGTTTGTATATTTTGTACATGAAAAATATTTGTTTTTCAAGCAATAGATATCAAGATACAACTAAAATTCTTTTGATCACCTGAATCCCGTCTGTCGCATACAACCTTCCAAATTAATAAAGCTATTATAAAACTCATTTACCCACATATTTCTTGTAATATTGTCTCTACTATGTGATGTATGTAAATAGTGGGTAGTTATACCACATAAGATTATTATAAATGTACCCACGTAAGTTAGTATGAGAATATACGCCTTATAACGCAGTCGTGGTTTTATTGTGCATTCCCAGTTCTGGATTGTTCTAGATTACTTCATACTAGTAAGTATGCAGATATAAGTATAATACATCCATTAATTGTATTGTTAAACGGGTTTTCAAAACATTAAACTGCTTTATGTGCCCCCCTATCTATGGAATTATTTTGTGCAAAGACAATTATGCAAAGCGTGTGTATTATTTTCTATAATAATATAGTCTCTATAGAAATTATTATATTCATTGTTTCTTTAAGATACTAAAATCATATTTTCGAAGACTCTGGCTTCTGATATACAGTAAAGACTAGAACAGATGTAAGGGCTTTATGAATTAATGAGTAAAAGTGTTTTAGGGTTCTGTCAGTATGCGTGTACCAAAAAAAGTACATATACTATGTACTCATAGTACACGTTCTTACTATTTTGGGACTTGCTGGCGCTATGTAAGGTTTTTAAAGAGATACACAGATTTAATTGTATCTGCTTGGCATGTATTATCACCTAATTATTCCATTTAGTAATAACAACATCTTCGTAATAAATTAAATAGTCCGTTTCCTCTTCTTTAAATATAGTATCTAACACGTACACTTACGGTCCACTTGGTCAAAAAGGAAACGAGATTTCTTTTCATAACCATTGATATATCTAATACAGAATTCGGCTGTCCAAAACCGAAACCTAGCAAGAGACATTTTTTTATAATACGTTTTGTAAATTACTATTCGTAGGAAACGTGTCTTAAAAAATATGTCACTTGCTAGGTTTTGGACAGCCGAGAATCAAAATTGCGAAGTTCCAAGAAAGTTCGCTCGACTGTTTTCCTCAACTATTTGTCAGAATATCAGGAAAAGGGCATTCTTATTGTGTTGCGAAGTTCGCTTTAAGGAAATAAAAGGGACCGGAATATTCCAGATACATGACGTGATGAAGCAACCTTTTTTCTTTTGATCAAGGCTTATGACTGCGGACATACGTGTTCCGACATTTTTATGAAGCATTCTAAGTGTGACATTTCACAAGCTTTGTTTGTTGTTTTTTCTTTTCAATATTTGCTTCGTACGTTTAGCACATTTAGCCAGTGTCAAGTAAGAGGTATATTAATAATATATTAATCATAGTAAATGAGAATAACTGGGATAAAGATGATAAATTGGAAATGAGATGCCCTCCCCCTCAACTGTATTGATTATTTTTCTAAGACGACCGATATGGCGTGGAGGTCTGTATACCTGCACTTCACTCCAGAGGTCGTGGGTTCGATTCCTACACAGGACAAATCTTTGTGTGCATGAATATGAATATTTGTTCTGGTCTGGGTGTTATTCTATGTATATTAAGTATATTTTTACAAAAAAAAAGTATTTAAGTACGTCTCTTTAGTATCCTTTACACAAGTTCTTAGTGATACTTATCTTGAAACTACATAATTGATGTGATTGTAAGAGATCATTTATTTATTTATTTATTTATTTATATGTTTTTAATGAAAATCATATTTTCCAAAAAAGGTTAAATGTATAACTATACTATACGTTTTATATTATATAGACTGGAGAATTGCAAACATTCTCTTACTGAAATAATCAATCAATCAATAATATAATCAAGATAATTTAAACCCAAATTCTGTTTAAATTACCCGAGTCGAATCTCTCGTTTAGAAGTTACGACGGGTATAAAAATTGATGAGGGAAGTAAAACTGCCGAGTTTGGAGTGAGTTTAGTACACGGATTACCTTTTTTAATCCAGAAAGAATGCGAGGTTCCTATGCTACGAACTGTGTGCGTTGGCTAATCAATCAAAAGTGATCAGTGCTAATGGCATAGTGGGTCATTAAATAACATGCATACATACAATCACGCGTGGTTTTACACATTTCGCCAACTATATAGTTGGTTATACATATACCTTTATGCGGAATATAGCGGAAACGTTGTATCTAGCAAAATCTGAGTTGGCAGCAGATTAAAAAAAATATTTCAAAACCCCATAACTCATACATTTATTCTGATAGAAGGCTGAAAATTTATCATTTTGTTATAATTTAAAACCTATTTAATTGACTGATGATCATTCGAAGCACATGTTTATACAGGAATATGGTTTATAATAATAATAATTCTTTATTTAAACTAAACACAATCAGAACAACAAACATATACAAATAACATTTTGTATCTCTGTTAATAGTATTTTATTTCAAAATAGCAAGTTGCCATTCATCTTAAAAAGATACAATGACAAACAAGGCACTAACTGTTTTTATGACAGTCCTATATAAAAAAACGGTTCCCAATATGAAACATCAATATATATTATGCACAAATTTACATAAAGACATTTCTTCAATAAAAAATAAGACAATCTAGGTATTTAAATATAGAATGAATCTATACTTTCTATTTAAAGTAGTTCGTAGCTTTATCGATTGCCCCGAAATTTTGAAACATATATCTCTCAACGTGCCTCATAATTACCCTCGCCACACTATTTCAATGATTTTGACAGTACCTCTCGCTAGGACTAATTTAGGTTTTAACTCACCTTTAAACAGAATATGTCGTTCTTACAATAGACAGTGTGCTCTATCGAATGACCTCGATATTTTTAATGATTCCCTCAGCAAATTTATCTTGACTGTATCAGAGCCTCCAAAGATCACTTAGTTTTTTGAGGCTCTTTTTAGGTTACAACAATTTAACACATCTTCAATCTTCTTTATAAATTTTTTGATTGTGTATTATATTTTTTGATTATATACTAACGCTGGTGCACTAACATAGTTTTAAGCTTATAATAATAGTCTGTTTCGTTTTGAATGCTGTAGATACCTATAATTGGTGTACATACCAGAACCTGTTCCAATGTAATTTCTTAATTTTAATTTTTAGTATGTCCACTGTTGGTATCTCTTTTAAATAAATAAATAAATAAATAAATAAATAAATAAATATACTTTTTTTTATTGTAATTTTGGTTAAAGAGATGGAGGTCAGATGATAAATTATTGAACTCACGACACATTCTATATTCGGGGCTTTTATGGGAAACATTGTTGTTGGAAGGTGGAATACTGAAAAGGGTTCCATAAATAACATGATGTAATAATCCTCGTGGAAATATAAATAACTCGAGAATTCGACTCCTGATAACACCGTACCTTTTTAAAACAAAAGAGGCTAAATCTAGCTTCTCATAAATGCAAACTATATAATATCTTATTAATTTTTACAATATATCTATATCTACTTCAATTTACTTTTATACTTCAGAAAATAGTTTAAATTTATTTTTTCTCAAGGCTTAAAAGAACTTGATCAAAATCAAAGACTACGCATTCTGCACATCTTAGAAAGTGATATATGCAATAAATACTATAAGAAAATGAATAGCCAAAATACGGAGCTATCGGCTTTAACTAAGATTAATCTATCCTATATATTAGGTCGGGGAAAAAGTCTTTTCGCATAACGTAGGTATAAACTTATTATAAAATTTTTTTGACTGTACTATTTGTGTCTGGCTGGTTTTGGTAACATTAAAAAGGTTCCATTATAAAGAAAAGAAAAAAATAAAAAAAAGTTGTTTCCTGCTATTTTTCATTTGTTTTTCTCTCCGTAAAAATGAGTGAATCTAATGAAGAAATTCGATACATTTTAAAATTTTATTATAAAAAAGGCAAAAATGCAACTCAAGCAGTGAAAAAAATTTGTGATGTTTATGGACCTGATGCAGTGTCAGTAAGAGTAGCACAAATTTGGTTCAAACGTTTTCAGTCCGGAAATTTTGATGTTAAAGATGCACCTCGCTCTGGTCGCCCTGTTACGAATAAAATGGACGCCATTTTTGAAAGAGTGGAGCAAGATCGGCATATTAGTAGTTACGATGGAGCTGAAGAACTGGGAATTGACCACAAAACAGTTTTGACCCATTTGAAGAAAGCTGGTTATACAAAAAAGCTCGATATTTGGGTGCCACACGAGCTCACTCAAAGAAACTTAATGAACCGTGTACTCATTTGCGATTCATTATTGAGACGTAATGAAACCGAGCCGTTTTTGAAGAGATTGATAACTGGCGATGAAAAGTGGATCACGTACGACAAGAACGTGCGAAAAAGGTCGTGGTCGAAAGTTGGCCAGGCTTCACAGACTGTGACCAAACCTGGCCTAACACGAAATAAGGTGATGCTGTGTGTATGGTGGGATTGGAAGGGCATTGTTTATTATGAGCTTTTACCGCCCGGCAAAACCATCGATTCTGAGATTAAAGGAAGCAGTCGAGAGAAAACGGCCGGAATTGATCAACAGCAAAGGGTGTGGTCTTTCATCACGATAACGCTAGACCACACACATCTTTAGCCACTCAGCAAAAATTAAGAGAGTTCGACTGGGAGGTCCTAGTGCATCCACCATATAGCCCTGACCTTGCGCCTTCAGATTTTCACCTGTTTCGGTCTCTGCAGAATTCTTTAGGTTCTGTAAGGTTGACCTCAAGAGAGGACTGCCAAAACTATTTGTCCCGTTTTTTTGATCAGAAGTCCCAAAGTTTCTACAGTAACGGGATAATGTCTCTGCCCACAAAATGGCAGAAAGTTATTCAACAAAACGGTACATATATATTGTAAATAAATGTAAATAAACTTTGAAAAAAATGTCTTGACTTTTCATACAAAAATACGAAAAGACTTTTTCCCCAACCTATTATAATTATGTGAGACTTCAAACTTCAAAATAAATATTGTGAAAAAACCTACAAAACTATCAGACACTGAAAACAAATACATAGAAAAAACAAGTAAAAAGTTTCAACAGAACAGCACTAAGTAACAAGATGTTTTTAAAGGTAGTCTGTTTCTTTGCCGCAAATCGTTTGTCCGAAAATCAAAATCCCTAACGCGTTTGCTATAATAATCACTGTTCATAAGTTTGCATATACGATATTTAATAATGCCCAATACTCTTTAATTCTAATCATTTTGTGTCATAATATCGGGTGCTAAAATAATTAAATCTTCTAAATTTTCTTGTTACATAGTCACATGGCTTAATAGTTACATAGTATACTGTACGTCTAAACTATCAAACACATTATTATTTCATAATATTACTTCCTTACTTCTGTTTTTGGGATAGGTTGAGGTTATTTTTGTTTCTTACCATTAAAAAGCGTTTTATTGTAATAGTTGCAGCCCACCTAACTAACTATTATTGTTAATTTTTATTATTTATATTTATGGATTTGTACTTAATGTCCTTTTATGTCTTTGAAACAATATAGATTGTGATATTTATAACAAAAAATTTTAGGATAAATAATGCTTAGGGATTTCGATTTTAGGGCAAATGTTATTATGAGTCATTTAGTTAGGGCTAGTTATCATTCGGACAAATGATGATAAGGTCACAAAACATGATGAGATGTAAGATTATGGACAAAAAAATTAAGAGACAAAATAAAGAACCCTTTTTATATCCTATATAAGGGAGAATAAAAATGTATGAGATGGTTAATGAGTGTGAATGAAGCTAAGAGTGTGTGCAAAGATTGTAGCAATTGGGAGGGTGTGATCTCTGCCTATTGTGTTACGGGAATTAGGCCTAACGCATGTGTATATATGTATAAGGTAGCTTTTTCATCATTTCATCTTTTCAGCCCATTAACGTCCCACTACTGAGCACGAGCCTCCTCTCACATACCAAGGTGCGAGGGTATTGGGTCATATTCCACCACGCTGACCCAGGGCGGATTGGCGGAGGCAGGTGTATGGCGTCCTGCTGTTAGAATTTATCTAGCCGCCTATTAGGCCTCTAACATGGCTTAACGACTACCACATTTAGTGATGACCAGGACCAACGGCTTAACGTGCCTTCTGAAGCACGGAAGCGCTCGATATCAAATGCCACACAAACGGCCACCCATCCAAGGACTGACCTCTGTAAACTTTGCTGTACTTCGGTTATCGTTTCCGACCACCGAGCACCGCAGAGCTACGAGCGCTTCTAAAGTAGTTTTATGCTTTTTAAAACAAAAAAAAACCTCATTATTTAAAACAAATAGAAAGTCATATTAAAACGACATTAAGATTACAATAACGTCTGTTTGACGACTTTCCTATCTCATACGAACACTGTCTAGAAACTGACACAAAAAGTTGAAAGACAGTTACGACCTAACCCTTTTCCAAAGGTTTCAAAGTATCATAATATGGATATTATTCTATGTTGTAATAATTCTTACAGACATACATTCACGCCTGTTTCTCCGAAGAGGTAAGCAGAGGCCTATTACACTCCTCAGGTCGTGGGTTCCATTCCCACACAGGTCAACTCTTTGTGTGCGTAAACATGAATATTTGTACTGGTGTGGGTGTTTTCCTATGTATCTTAAGTATTTACAACAACTAGTATTTATGTTTATCTGATATTTAGTATTCAAAATACAAATACTTGAAGATACTTATCTTAGAACTAAATAATTGGTATAATTGCCAGAAAATATTTACATTTATTTAAAAGATACCAACGCCAAAAGCCATGTTTATATGCTAATTACACCGTGTTGTCTAAATATCGCCACGCTAGTAATCTCATCAAAACATCACCCAGCTTAACCCATTCATTAAAGGTCTTTGGGTAATTAATTTCCTTTTGTACGAAAATGCTGGTTATTCTAAAATTAAAAGCTATCTTCAAGGGTTTTTGAAATAGATTTAATGCTTTAATTAACGACCTCTAGACTTCTTCCGCATAATCTCTAAGTATTTCGTTATTTACGGGTCGATCGAACTAATCCTTTAACATCAGCTATTTGCTAGTGGAAATTTCGTGAAAAATTATCCAGCTTTTCGAAGATAGCCCACAATATGATAGACTAACAGGCATTTTTTAAAGTTGTTTTATTTGTATAACATGTGTAAAAAAGTAAGGGAAACTATACGCCATACATATTTATATATTAAAATAATAAAATATCATTTTCTATATTATTCATTTATGTAAACTTTTATGCATGTGTTTGTGTATGTTCATATGATAATATGATATTAATAAGCCGCTTACTGTCTCTCTATAGTTAAGGTTATCTGGAAGAATTCATTTAATTATTTTTTTCTTTCTTATAATGTAGATGTTTGTTGTGTAAAATAGATTATACTTCGAAATTTAATAAATTTAATATATAGGGTGAAATAGAGCAAATCAGTTTGTTCTATTCAGACCGTATTATTTACACTTAATTGTTTTAAAATTATTTTGTTGCATATAAGTGAATCTAAGCTTCGTGATATAACTGTAATAATATTTCGATTGTTTTTTTAAATATTTAATTTTGACGTTGTCAAGTACTATGTATAATAGTTGACTTCTTTGCGGGAAAGTGAAGCGTCATGTCTGCAGTTTTTTTTTATTTTCTATAATTTGTGATATTTCTAACATTAATGTGTAACAACGGTGGATTATTAACCGTTAAGTGTTTGTGAACATACATGAGTGTTGGAAAATCAAATAAAGCAGTGCAACATCACTTTTCAAATTTTCTCTCGAGAAGTCCATGTGAGATCTCAGTATCGTCCCACATCTTTACTGAGGACTCAAGGGGTTTAGGGGAGGGTATTTCATTTTGGATTTATCATCTTAATTAAGTATCCTCATTTACTATAAATTATATATAATTAATATATCACTTACTTGACACTGGCTAAATGTGCTAGACGCACGAAGCCATTATTTAAAAGAAAGAAGAAGATGTATAATAGTTTATGAAATAAATAATTTTTGACTTTGACATTGAGATAAGATTGTTCTCGTATATCCGATCCATAGAATTTATTTAATATGTACTATGTGAAACTCTATTATATGCTTTAGTCATATCCAGTAATAGCTCTACGAAGTATATTTTTTCATTTTTATGTTAGATGTTTTTATAAATTTACCTTTTATTTATTTATACGTAAAGATTAGAATGCGTGGGCAAAATGTAAATCGTTAATAGGAATACTCCCCTTCATAATTGAAAGCACTCTCACACGATTTGAAATAATACCAAATATGTAACAGTCCATTACGAAACTGCCGCAGGGCATATTCACGCGTGAAGTTAAAAGGGATATCAATAATCAATATGACGGTGCTACGAGACTCGAGGTTATTACACTATTATTATTTTGACGACTGGTATTGTCTGATATGACTGATATTGTTATGGGTGTATAGGGATCCTACCAAGACCTAAGGAGCCCAAGCCAACCTCACCTGCAAGTGATGCACCTGCCAATCAACGTACGAGGCTCTGGCGAACATAACAGTGCCCGGTCAGCGGCAATAGGCTCGTCACCTATTACGTAGGACCAACTATATCATTGGTAAAGTGCGGGCGTATAATATGCCTCTGCCTACCCCTTCAGGGAAACAGGCGTGAATGTATGTATGTACGACTGATATTGCATTGAGATCTGTATACCTGAACTCGGCTCCTAAAGTCGTGGGTTCAGTTCCCACAAGGAGAATTCTTTGTGTGAATGAACATGAATATTTAGTCTTCGTGTTTTCTTTGTACAGTAAGCATGTATTTACAAACAAAAAGTATATTATGTAAATTTATTTATTCGTTATTTAGAATTCTTACAAAAAGTGGTTAATAATACTTATTTTGGAACCAACTATCGAACTGGCCACTTCGATCTCGATATTTCGCTAGGAATTCCGAATTCAAATTTAT